>OY740781.1:186206369-186806369 GCA_963514005.1 Raja brachyura
AAACTCTGGCACCGTGATAATAGGTTTATTGTAAAACTTGGAAAAAATTTCTCCTTTACACATCAGGTTGACCAGATGATCACATGATACTGATCTTACTCCACCCAGGTGATTGATATATGCTACATCTGTGGTATTGACTACTTGTAATGAAACATGTAAGTTCTCCATTGTAGAATAATAAGCTTTTAATCCAAAAATGCCCCCAATAACTCCAAATAATTAATATCGTATGTTTAGAGAATTAAATCCTCTTGGACAGTCCATCTACCACCACAGCTGGTGCTATTGTCCGTAGCCCCCCCCCCCCCATCCGAGAGCACTAACATCAGTTTGCAATACCACTGTAGGTTGCTGAATAACAATGTTTTTAGTAGCGTGTGCAACATTCCCAATCCACCACTGTAATTCACCCAACACTTCTGTTGGCAACTGCATGGGTCTGTCAAAATGACCTGCACGTTCTTTTAGTGCTTATGCTTTTGTCCTTTGAGGATTTTGATAATGCAAAGGACCAAACTCAACAGCGGGAATGTTGCTACCATCTTACCAATAACCCTAGCTACTTCTCGGATGGAGGGATAAGGTTTGTCAGCAAGGCAACTACACGCATTTGTAATATCCACAACTTTATCTGTTGGTAAAGTTACTGACACAGCAACTGAATTAATGACAAATCCCAAATACTCAATAGTTTGCAACGGCTGTAGCTTAGATTTCGTTGGATGGATCAGAAACCCTAGCCTTTCCAACAGGCTTATAGTTGCTGAAACTGAATCTTCAGCTGATTCCTGAGTGGCATTAACAATTAAATATCATCAAGATAAGCCATGACAATGTGATTTTGAGCCCTTAACAATGCAAGTGCTGGTTTCAATAATTTTGTGAACAGCCTGAAGCTGAACTTAACCCATTAGTTAATGCTTTATATTGCCACAGCTGACCCATCCAATTAAACTTCAAGTACCTACGATAATGGTGAAGAATTGGCACTGAATAATACGCATCTTTTAAGTCTATAGTAGCCATGTAACACCCTATGGACAACAACTGCTTTGCAGTGTTGAAGGTGTCCATTTTGAAATGTCTATACTGGACATAGGAATTCAATTTTGTGAGATGCAGAATGACTCTAAAACCCCCATCTTTCTTTGTCCTGTGGAAAATATTTGACACAAATTGTTGCGGATGATTCACCGTATATTCAATTACCCCTTTTTTAAATAATTTTTTTAAATTTCTTCTTTTACCTGAGAATTTTCAGGTGCAGAAAACCCCAAAACCCAATTAGGTTTATCCTGTACTGGTAGATCAACTCCTTCCATAAATTCTAATATAGCACCTGACACAGTATCTAATATAAACCGATCAGATGTTATACAGTACCATTCATCATAAAACAATTACCACCAACCGGAAGTCTACAACAGTTCCCTCTGTGATAGAATAAAGCTTTTATACCTCAGCAAATGACTGTGACGGTCTCCTTCTCCCAATATATGGATTAACATTGGGCTGTGATGGGTGATACCTTCTCACTATACCCCTGCCTCTGCTTGTTCCTGCACCTAATCAACCCCCTTCTCATCCAGCCAGATTGTCTCCTTTGACCAAATATAAAAAAAATTATGAGGCTGATAGTCTTTGCCCCTCATCAACATCTTTAATTTGTTTAGGCAGGTTTTCTCTGAATAAATAATCTGGAGTTTGAAAATTGCTTGATTTACACAAACCAGCAAATCTTGGGTGCAGGATGGGCCAAATGGCGATTTATCTCATGCAATTAATCTCAAATTAAGGGTTACAAAACAATGGCAACATGTCTTTTTTTGGATTTTGGACATAGCATGCCCTTCCAACTGCCTCCCAAAGCAGTAATGCCAGCTACAATGAGCTTGAGGACCATCCTGTCCTCGTATTGTTAAAGTCATGGGTGTCCAATAGCTGGATTCACATTCGGCACCCTCAGTGATGCACAATTAACAGGTATTTAATAGAGGTCTGCTGTCTCAATCATAGTCTCCTGAAGCTGGTGAGTAACCACATAATTAATGTTGGCCGCCAGGTTTTCTTCCATGATCTCACCGCTTCCCTCTGGTATAGCAAAGTATTGTGCTATATCTGATACACCTGTAGTTTGACTTTTGTGCTGTGGTGGGTATTCAAGACCAAAAACACCAACTTCAGGGTCAGTCTCTTGCCGGCCTGGTACTCCTGAGTCTTGCTCAAAGGAGACTTCTTCCAGACCTAAACAAGGCTCTGGAGGTTCACATTCCCATGTTGTAAAGGCACCATATTCGTGATATGGAACCGCCTCAGGGCTGCCTGGGAATATTCTGGGTCTTTTGACCCGTGGTTAATAATTGTTTGAAGCATTTTCTCCATTTGGTCCATCCTGAGCCACAGGGCTCGTTTGCCTGGCCCTGCCTCTTCTTCCTCAGATTCATCTGATATTGCAAGCTTAGCAAACTTCTTATTTTCTTTTCCACTGGAGTACCCTCCGTGGCCTGTGGCTGTGGAGCGTCTAAAGGCAGAACTACAGCAGAGTCATCGGCTACCGGTATCGGAACCGGCTCCGTACTAATCTGTGGTCCCGATCTTAATTGTGTTTCCACTCGGGACGCACGCCCTTTTTTTTCACCGTCCGTTTTAAAAAACTTCCCAAACCCCTCCTGGCTTTTCCAGCCAGCGTCACGGAGTTTCTACACAGGAAGTAATTTCAACCCACTCACCTGCGGGCCTGTTACTCACCACTGGTGGAATTACGATCTGCAGCCCGTTCCTACCGACATGTGTTGCCGTAATGCCGAGCATGCGCCTGGCGGGGCTTCTTCACGTAGTCACTCACGTGACTCCGAAGTAAAATTGATCAGGACAGCTCAAAGACAGGCAATTGATAGATGGATACCCCCTTCACCTGTATCCACCTATCAGTTGCCTGGCTTTGTCCTGTCCCTGCCTCTTTTGCAGCTTTCTAACCTCTGCTGCAATCAACCTGAAGAATGGTCCCGACCTGAAATGTCACCCATCCATGTCCTCCAAAAATGTTGCCTGACCTGTTGAGTTATTCAAGCAATGAATTATTTTGAATTATTGCAGGATTGTTTCTGGTTGTGCATGGAAACTCTGTAATGGCTTGCATTTAATATGGTTTAATGGGTAAACACCAGCACTGATGCTTATTACTTTGCTCAGTGTGTGTACATGTAAACCATTCACTAACAACATCAGGACACCCCGAGAGGCTCCCCCTAGCAATATCCTTTTAGCTCATGTGTTTATGATATATTGAATTTTTGCATAAAACATTGGAAGAGTGAATTTCCATCAGGTTTCTGGGCCATTTGAGTAACGAACAACAAATAAGAACAAAATAGCCTATTTCCTAGACGCCAACACAACATGCTCCCTGGCAAATCTATGAGGCTAAAGCCAAGCGTCTATAGTTTTCGGCTGCATGTTTATTCAGAGAAATACCTGGCCAAACATTGACTCTAATTTCAGTTTAGTTTATTCTCACGTATACCAAAGTACAGTGAAAAGCTTTTGTTGCGTGCTAACCAGTCAGCAGAAAGACAATACATGATTACAATTGCTCCATATACAGTGTATAGATGCATGATAAGGGGATAGCGTTTAATGCAAGGTAAAGCCAGCAAAGTATGATCAAGGATAGACCGAGGGTCACCAATGAGGTAGATAGTAGTTTAGCACTACTCTCTGCTTGTTGTAGGATGATTCAATTGCCTGATAACAGCTGGGGAGAAACTGTCCCTGAATCTGGAGGTCTGCGTTTTCACACTTATATACCTTTTGCCTGATAGGAGAAGGGAGAAGAGGAAGTAGCCAGGGTGCGACTCGTCCTTGATTATGCTGCTGGCCTTGCTGTGGCAGCGTGAGGTATCATTAAGGGTCCTTGTTTCCACTTCTGTAACATCGCCTGCTGCAGACATTCACTGCAGAAATGCTTATCTTGTTAACTCCGTACTGAAATAAAAATTCTGGATTGTGGATTCAGCAGGCCAAGCAATATTTGTACCTAATCTTCATTTATTCCAATACACACCTGGCCACCCAAAAATCATTCTTCATCTTGAGGTCATGCAGGCTTATGTCCTCCTAGCTCACATCAAGTTCCCATCAGCTCACTAATCTAAAATCACTAATTTCCCAATATTTCGATATAATAAACAGCAGAGAAAATCAGCGAGTTGGAAAGAAAGGGACACAATGTTTTAACTTGAATATTAAAATGAACAGAGTTAATGTTGAAACATTATTCCAGTTGTTCTTTTTCCACAGGCACTTCTCGGCTTGCTGAAATCAGTTTTATAAGGTCATAAGTTATAGGAGCAGAATTAGGCTATTTGGCCCATCAGGTCTACTCCACCATTCAATCATGAGTGATCTATCTTTCCCTCTCAACTCCATTCTCCTGCCTTCTCCCCATAACCCTTGACAGCCTTACTAATCAAGAATCTGTCAATCTCTGCCTTAAAAATACTAAATCACTTGACCTCCACAGCTGTCTGTGGCAATGAATTCCACAGAATAGTAAGATTAAACGAGAACTTACCAGTTTGAAGTTTGATCTTTATTTTATGAGGTGTTACGATGAGGGATTACGTGAAGACCCCGCCAGCACGCATGCGCGACATTCTTCAAAGCAGTGGTGTGAAATCACAGAACAAACAGTCACAATGACTGACATAGTAAGAGAAAAAAGAGAACTTTCATACCAGGTGATCTTTATAATAGAGGGTCGGGAGCGGAGGGCACGTAATCCCTCATCGTAACACCTCATAAAATAAAGATCAAACTTCAAACTGGTAAGTTCTCGTTTAATCTTACTATTTTACTTCGGAGTCACGTGAGTGACTACGTGAAGATTTCAAAGCTCTGTGATTTCATGCCCTGGAAGCTCCATGCTCACACACCGCTAAAGCTGGGATAAGAGGATGGACGTGATTCAGACAAGACACTGGCTGAAAAACAAAACAGGTATTTATTCATACCAAACACAATATTGTGTCCCATAAGGGTTATTTATCTGGCAGCACT
The DNA here is from genome assembly GCA_963514005.1 of Raja brachyura. Next base: position 186,211,431 of record OY740781.1, read on the forward strand.
TAAAATCCTCCCTGCATAATTGTCAGGGGAGGTCACGGGTTTGTTGTAAAAGCGGTGGAAGGTTTTCTCATTGTTCCAACCCGCTGTGGCCAGGATGTGATCCAGTGGTACCTCCATCCTTCTAGCCGCCGAGGTGGATGCTGCCCTGGTGGAGTGAGATTTATACACATTAGTATCCACCCCCGCCGCATCCAGTACCACCCTTAACCATCTGGAAATGGTTTGCACCGTGACCCTGTGATGAGGCTTCTTGTGACTGACAAGCAAAGCTGTTTCCGTGCCTCTTAGATCTTTAGTGACTGAAATGTATCGCAGAATCAATGTAACAATACAAAGACGGGTGTCCGCTGGGTAAGCCAGGAACTCCAAAGTGTGTCCAGACACTCCGGGTCGATCTTGCTTCAATAGTCCCTGCACCTGGAATGTGATTTTCCCACTGGTAATTGCCATGGCATCCAGACTGAGTTTGTGCAGGGACTGGACCCGTTGCGCCGTGATCAGTGCCATTATCATGACCATTTTGTAGGTTAATTTGGCCAAAGGGAGTCCCGTGTTCGGTGTCCATCCTCTCAGCATCGTCAATACCGTGCTGATGTCCCAGGTATGGCTATATCTGGGCCTGGGGGGATTGGAATTAAATATTCCCCTCATAAATTTGGATACTAGGGGATGTGACCCAATTCCCAATTGGTCACTCCCCTTGCCCAAGTAAGACGATAGGGCACTCCTGGCACAGTTAATGGCGCTGTAGCTTAGACCCTCATCGTAATGAAGGGTAGCCAGAAACTCCAGCACTTCCGTGATGGTGGCGGTTTCGTATGTTGTTTTGGTAGTCACGCAGAATCCTTCCCATTTCCTGATGTAGGTCAGGTACTGCTTCCTTGTGGACTCTCTGCAGGCTGCCGTGATGGTATCAATGGTCCTGTTGGAGAGTCCGAATCCATGAAGTGGCCGTTTTAAAATCTGCAAATTAACAATCCCATGCGGTCATGACATGGATGACATTCTCCTGTAACAGGATGAACAAGCAGGCTAGGTCTTTTATTCACCCTGATACAGGGTTCTGTGGCCATCTTCTGTACCAGAGGGAACCATGGTTGAGTAGGCCAGTCGGGCACTACCAAGATACCCGATGCGGAGTCTTGCTTGATTTTTTGCAAGACCCGACTGATGAAGCAGAAAGGGGGGAAAGCGTAGCAAAATAAATCCCCCCAGTGTAGCGAGAAAGCATCCATCGCTACTGCCCCCGGGTCTGGCTCCCAAGCAACATACGTTGGTAGTTGGTGATTTAGCCTGGACGCGAAAAGGTCGATATCTGGTGTCCCATAACGTTCTACAATATCTGCGAACACATTCCGATCCAACATCCATTCTATGTTGTCGTTGAATTTCCGTGACCTGGTGTCTGCCACTGTGTTTAGTTTACCTGGAAGGTAAGTTGCGGAGATCCAAATTTCTCTTTGCAGACACCAGTGCCAGATATTGTTGGCCAATTCATCACACGATATCGACTTTACACCGCCCATGTGGTTAATATAGGCTACCACCGTGGTGTTGTCAATCTGTATTCTAACATGAACTTTGTGCATGTTAGTGCAGTATGCCTTAAGGCCGTGAAATGCTGCCAGCATTTCTAAATAGTTAATCCCTAAGTTTTTAAATAGGGTTAACTCTGGTGCACTCCATCTACCACCACAGCTAGAGGTAGTGTTAGTAGCTCCCCACCCTTTGGCACTGGCATCCGTTTGTAAGGTGATCGAGGGATTGGTGATAGTAATGGGTTTGGAACAATTTTGGGCATTACCCATCCACCAATATAATTCGGCTTTTGCCTTTTCTGGAATTTTCATGGGCCTATCAAAATGGCCAGCATGATTTTTGAGCGCTGTAATTTTGGCTCTTTGTAAGTTTTGGTAATGTAAGGGCCCATATTGTGCTGCAGGAAATGCAGCTACTATCTTCCCAATCACCCTGGCCACCTGCCGAATGGATGGGACCTTAATGCCAATGAGGCTCCTGCAAGCCTCTATCAGGTCTTCCACCTTGCTTGGTGGTAACGTGACAGACATTTGCACTGAGTCAACAATGAACCCCAAATATTTCATGGTGGTAGAGGGTTCCAATATTGATTTATCTGGATGTATCGTAAACCCCAGTTTCTGAAAAAGATGTTTCGTGGCTGTGACTGCCAAGGTAGCCATTTCCAAATTCTCCCCCACTATGAGGATGTCATCAAGATAGGCCATAACAGTATGATTCTGTTTCCTTAAATAGGCCAAAGCTGGTTTCAATATCTTGGTAAACAATCTGGGTGCTGACGATAACCCATTAGGCAAAGCTTTATATTGCCATAATTGTCCCATCCAGATAAATTTTAAGTATTTCCTATGATCCTTGTGTATGGGTACTGAATAGTATGCATCTTTGAGGTCAACGCATGCCATGTAGTACCCATTGGCTATAAGCTGTATAGCAGTGTCGAAGGTGTCCATTTTAAAATGAATATACTGGACAGAAGTATTCAGGTCGGTCAAATCTATGATGATGCGGCAACCGCCATCTTTTTTGTTTTTAGTGAATATATTAGACACGAACTCCTGAGGTTCTTTAATGGCCTTCTCAATTACCCCTTTTTCTATCAACCTCTGTAGTTCAGCATGCCCTGCTGCCTTATCTCTATGAGAAAGGACGAATTTCCGACTAGGTGCATGCTGTACCGGGGTAGGGAGTTCGTGAATAAATTCAATTTTGTAGCCCTGAATACTCCTGAGTATATAAGGATCAGAGGTAAAAGTGAGCCAATTCTCGAGGAACATGTGCAACCTGCCCCCTATGCAAAGTGAATTTGGGCCAGTAGTGTTCCTGGGGATCCCAGACCCACCTACCTCCATGGTTACTGCCGGTGTGGTGGTTTCTGGCCTAGCTTCCTCGGCTGGTTGTAGGTGTTCTGGGAGTGGCGCATCTTCCAAGGAGGCCGGCCTGGGCCTTGGCCTAAAAAAGACCGCTGAGCAGGTATGCCGGCCTTCGAGCTTTCACCACCGGCAGACCTGTTAGGGTAACTCTGCCCGGTGGGTGCGTAGGGGTGCGTTCTGTGTGGGTGATGAGGCTTAGTGTACCCAGGTACTTTAATAAGGCCCAAAGCCTTAGCCTCCTCGTCAAGATCTTTAACCTGTTTGGGGAGATCTTCCCCGAATAGCAGGCTTGGAGGCTGCGTCTTCCCAGGCTTACACAACCCCGCGAACTTGGGGTTAAGCGCCGGCTTTATAATGCTTTTCCTGAAATTATTTATTTCATACTGTGTGTTGCACAGTAAGGCCAAAGCATCTTGTAGTTCTTCCGGCATATCCACTCCCACTGCTGTTCTGGCTACTGCAGTAATCCCTGCGGTTAGGAGCTTCAGGATCTTCTGAAGTTTCATCTCCTGCCCTCTACTCGAGGGGCTCATGTTTCCCCATATCGGGTTGTTTACCGCGGGTACATTTAATGACTTGCAGTTTTCTGGCGCCATATATTTGTCTGCTGTGGCATTGATGGCCTGTTCCTGAAGTTGGTTAGTGGCCATATAATCAATGCTGGCAGCCAGCTTGGGGTGGATGGGTAGGCCCTTCTGGTTGGGCATGGCATGTTTGCTCACCACATCCATATAATCTTCACACACCCCTGACGCTGCAGGCGCTTCAGCCAACTCCCCTTCTTCTGGGTCAGCCCAGTTCTGACCCTCAATGCTCCCCTGTATAGAAGGGGATACATTTGGCAGTCCTCTAAGGGAACTTGCCGTGGGCCTACTAGGGGTCCCACTGTGATCCTGCCCCTGCTTTAGCAGGTCACGTTGGAGCAGCTGCTCCATCATCCGCTCAATGCGGTCAAGGCGACCTCCGTCGCTGCCAGCGAGCGGGGTGCCCTCGGGACCGGACTCCGCTGAGTCGGCCCCGGCCGACTTCCGGGTAGTTTTCCCCGACCGTGGCGTACCAACGGTCTCAAAGTCCGAAAAGTCGGGAGCTGCAGGTAGAACCTGTAGCTCTGGAGAGGCGGTTCTCCGTTGGCTGCTGTCCTTAGCCGCTGATTTGGCCGCCGCTCTCTTAGATTTTCTCCCTTCCATAATGGTTGACTCACTCCTTCGGTGAGACTTACCTGGCGTGAGCTTTTTAAACTCACGCTGGAGGAGCCCCGCTCCTCCCGACCGTCGCTTCGCATGCGTACGACGATATGTCGCGCATGCGTGCTGGCGGGGTCTTCTCACGTAGTCACTCACGTGACTCCGAAGTAAAATCATCATTCTCTGACTAAAGAAATCCCTTTGCATCTTCCTAAAGGGAACGTCTTTTAATTCTGAGGCTTTCTTGGAAGCGCGAGACTGTGGACGATGGATTCTGAAGTGAAAATAAGCTAATGCAGTCACGACCCAAAACATCGAAGATCCCCTTGTCTCCACAGATGCTGCTTGATCCACTGAGTTTCTCAAGCTGTCTCCTTTTTTATACTTGACGGCCTCACCTATTTTACTGCACCACGATTTTCTGGAGCTCTGACAGAAAAGTTAAATAGCCCAGTGTACTTGTGGGACTCTGTAATGTGGCAATGTAGCAATTAGGCCCCTTGCCAAGTCCAACAGCTAAAGTGACGTAGAAATGACATCCAGTTTAGTGCTGACACAATGAGAATGCGCAAATAGTTTAATTCTATCTGCATCACAGTCATGTGTTAAAGAAGGAACTGCAGATGCTGGAGAATCGAGGATTAAGCTTTTGTGTAATCCTGCATCACAGTCATTTTGTGTTAAAGACACCTCCTGGTGCATCCACTGTACTAGAGGCTATTGGACCATTATCCACTCTGTCTCATATTTGCCAAAGTCCTCAAAAATGCGAGGTTTCAGCCCCTTGTACATATACTTTCTCCAAAACCTTTTCAAACAAAAGCCTGGATCAATTAATTATTTGTAAGCCTACTTATTCATATTTTCTATTCATTTTCAACCTTGCTGCCATCCTAAGCATTCTACATTTGCATGGGCTATTGTTTTAAAATTCTTTATCCTGCTATTCTCCCTATCCCCTTTTGTCTTCCTTTGCCACAACAGATCAATGGGGGATGCGATCTTGCTGGCTCCACACTCTGCACTGCACCACATGGACAATAAAAACACAAACGTCAGGCCGTTGTTCATCGACTACAGCTCTGGGTTCAACATCATCATCCACTCCAAACTTGTTTCCAAGCTCAGGAAACTGAGTCTCTGTGCATCCCTTTGCTACTGAATCCTCAAATTCCTCATCAACAGACCACAATTAGTATGAGTTGGCAACGACACTTCCTCCTTGATAACCATCAGCACAGGGGGCATCTCGAGGCTGTGCGTTCAGTCCCCTGCTCTACTCACTGTTTACCCATGACTGCATAGCTGGACACAGTTCCAACTACATTTTTTAATTTGCCAATGACATCACCATTGTTGGATGATTTACGGATAATGACAAGTCGGAGTGCAGGAAGGTTGAATGGTGCCAGAGCAGCAACCACCACCTTATCAATGGGTTGGAGAGAGTCAACATCTTCCTTTGAAGATTGAGTCAATTTGGTATGTCGACAAGTACTCACCTGAACTTCTACAGGTGAACGATAGATAGTATATTGGCTAGTTGCATCACGACCTGGCTCGGCAACTTGAACACCCAGAAATGAGGTTTACTGAAAGTGGTGGACACTTCAAAGTCCATCCGGGGTATTAACCTCCCTACCATAAGAGGTACTCAGCATCATCACGGACCCACACAATCTTGGCCATGCTTTAATTTTGTTCCTGCCATTGGAAAAAGGGTGTAAGAGTCTGAAACTGTGAGCTCCTGGTTAAGGAATAGTTTCTTCCCAACAACCTTCAGGCTATTGAACACTACAAACAACAACTGGACTTCGAACTATGAACTGTCTTGTTTGCACTAAGGACTTCTGGCTTCTGTTTTGGTTTGCACTAATATTTTTTTCATTCATTGAACTTAATTTTTTGTTTGTTTTATTATGTTATCTATTGATTGCTGTGTTTACAGACCTATTATGTGGCTGCATGTAAGAATTTAGTTGTTCTGTCTCGATACATGTGTCAATTAAACAGTCTTGACATGTCTTTCTGTGCCTTTTATTTCCTGTCTACATTGTGCATTGTTCATTGACCTTCCCTTTATTTCCTGGTGGCTCCTCAGTTTTCTACGCAGCCTTCCTTGCCTAACCTCTTTCTCACCAAAGAATTGTTAAGTTGCCGAGCATTCCATATTGGCATCACTATTTTCAAAACCCCATCAAACCAATGTTTAGCCACATGCAGCACATCACCCCTGATGACTAATTCAACCCTCCATCTGGTTTCTCACAGCGCAAGAGAGAGAGAGAGAGGGGAGGTCGCGGAGGATAGAGGGAGAAGGAGAATGAGACAGAGAGGGAGGGAGGGAGAGAGAGAGCGAGAGAATACAAGTTGTTTGTCTGGTCATCAGTACAAAGTCCCTTGTGCATTCTGAAGCCCGTGTAACAGTCTTAAAACCATCATCATTCTCAAAGGTCCTTTCCTCCAGCAAGCCAATCCATGCAGTACATTAATTACCCCAATTGCCAAACTGTCCGCCATCCTTGTCCCCAAAACAACAAGCTTCACAGCAAACCTAACTGCATTCTGTATCTAAACTCTCTACTGGAAGATTGCCAGCAATTTCAGTGATAATGGATTTTTGCAGTTTAAAAGCAAACCTCACAGTGAGACATGGATATAGAAGCTTGCAGTTGATAGTCCAGGCACTTTGGCAGCTGTCCTCCCATGCTCAATGTTGGCCCAGCTGCATCTACAACTTCAATATGCAGAAACCCTGACACTTCCCACAGAATTGCTTTCAGCTCAGAGTCAGAAGGTAAGAAAAGGAACAGGAGGAGGCCATTCGTCCTCTCAAGCCTGCTCTACTATTCAACAAAAAGAGTGGTGATTTTCTGCCTCAGCATCATTTCCCTACCCAGCTCCATATCATTTGTTTCCAGAAGATTACCATTAACAGTTTTGAATGCAATCATCAACTAAGCTTTCACAACACTCTGGTTCATCGTCTTCAGAAGAAATTACCCCTAAAGGAAAATATTTTATCTTGAGATTCAAGCGAAATAGATACTCTGTGTCCAGCCTGTTAAATCCTCTAAATTATTGAAGACATAATGTGCTAACATCTTAAGCCAAACACAAAGAGTTGGAGGGACTGAATGGGTCAGGCAGCATCTGTGGAGGGTGACATTTGACTTTTGGGATCTTTCATCAAAAATGTTAATGTCAGCTCTCATCCTTGTAAACTCGACAATTTAATCACCCCATATGACTGGCTCGCTGTCCTATGAATAAATTTGATGAATCCTCATAACACTGTCTTTCTAATGAGCAAAGTATTCCTGAGTAAAGAAGACCCTCATTATACAATACTGGAATTTTCCTTCTTGGCACCAGCTGTCTTACGGTTATTACATTGGGACCCTTCCTTATGACAGATAATCTCAAAACAAATCTCTCATTTTATTCTCCCAACCATCCACCACAATCCCCAATGCTCCCACATCCTACCCTGTATCTACCCCATCACCTTGGCCCCATTGGATTAACCAAATTTCAGGTTCCTCTTCCAATTATATTAGCTCTACTCAATGGCAAGTACGTCCTTTCTAAGAGAAGGAGACAAAGGTTCCTCAGTTCACCTCCACACAAATCCACTTCCATGGAGCTAGATTAACCTTGGGGATAAAATAAACTGCTGGAGGAACTCAGCAGGTCAGGCCATTAGTTTTTTATTCAAGGTTCCAGCATCTGCAGTCTCTTGTGTCAACATCAGATATACACCAGCTTTGGACAAATAAGGTAAAAATTAAATAGTTAGGTGAACCAATATGTTAGTTTAGAATTTGCAATTGTAATTAGGTGAGAAGTATCTTTGCTCGCAATCATTGTTCTTTAAAACTGATATTAAAATATTGTGCACAGCCTATTAATAATTCTTGAAACATACCGAAGAGTAAATTCTTCCCAGGAACCATTAGGCTTCTGAACACTACACAGTACTAACCTCAGTAAGTATGAACTTCTGTGAATTGTGAATTACACACCGTCTTCAGTTTTTTGCATTAGTATTGCAATTATTTTATTTAATTATTGAACTTCATGTGTGCATTATGTTTATGGGCCTGTTAAGCTGCCGCAGATACGAATTTCATTGTTTTGTTGAACAAAAAACTATTAACTGAAGATAGACCCATAATGCTGGAGTAAGCAGGCCAGGCAGCATCTCTGGACTGAGGGAATGGGTGACTGAAGAAGGGTATTGACCCATTCCCTCTCTCCAGAGATGCTGCCTGTCCCGCTGAGTTACTCCAGCATTTTGTGTCTCTCTTCGGTGTATAACCAGCATCTGCAGTTCCTTCCTACAAATAACTATTATACAATCAAGTTCAAGTGTTCAAGTGAGTTTATTGTCATGTGTCCCTGATGGACAATGAAATTCTTGCTTTGCTTCAGCACAACAGAACATAATGTGTCTGACTACAAAACAGATCAGTGTGTCCATATACCATTATATAAATATATACACACATGAATAAATAAACTGATAAAGTGCAAATAACAGATGGTGGGTTCGGAGTTTTGTCCGAGCCAAGTTTAATAGCCTGATGGCTGCGGGGAAGTAGCTATTCCTGAACCTTGTCATTGCAGTCTTCAGGCTCCTGTATCTTCTACCTAAAGGTAGCAGGGAGATGAGTGTGTGGCCAGGATGGTGTGGGTCTTTGATGATACTGCCAGCCTTTTTGAGGCAGCGACTGTGATAAATCCTCTCGATAGAAGGTCCAGAGCCGATGATGGACTGGGCAGTGTTTGTCAGTGTTTGTACTCTTGACCCAACAAAAAGACAATGGGTTCCAGCAACTGAATAAAATGTCTTCACATTCTTAATGACCTGAATATGAAAATACCTTATTATTACTTTACAGAATTTATGTTTTGTAGCTTTTGCAGCTCATGTACTGTTCATGTTTCCTACATTCAAGTTTACATTTTATATTTAATCACATTAAGATCCATCTCTTACTACTTAGTTTACCCAAATGACTGATTGACACATTTGAAATTATTTTTAATTGAATTATGTAAAGAGAACATAAGTACCAGGAGCAAAAGTGCTCATTTGGCCCTTCAATCCTGCTCCATCGTTCATCAAGATTATGGTTAATTTCAACTCTGTCAGATTTTCGTGCACTACCTCCCAAATCCCATGTTCCCTTAATATCCAGAAATGGACTTTGAATGACTGTGATCCGTCAGAGCAAAGAATTCCAAAGTTTCATCACCTCTGCATGTAGCAATTTCTCATCCTAGTCCTCGACTCATCAGCTAGGGAAAATATCCTCCCTGTACCCAGCCTGTTTAGCTCTTGTTGAAGTTTGTAAGATTTAATGAGAGCTCCTCTCAAACTTCGAAACTCCAAAGAATACATTCATAAGCTACTTAATATATCTTTGTTTGAGAATGCACATTCCTGGAGGCAGTCTGGGGAACTTTGCTTAATCCCCTCAATGCCGTGTGCATCCTATCTAAGAGAAGGAGACTAAAATTGTCCATAATATTCCTGGTGTGATCTTCTGAAGGCCCCATATAATTGCAGTGAAATATTTTCACTACTGTACTCAAATTATCTTTGAATAAAGACCAAACATAAGATTTCTCTTCCAACTTGCTGCAGTAGCATTTTGTCCTTTTCATGATTTACCTGCAAGAACAGCCAGATGCCTTTGAATGTTAACATTACCCAATCTCTCAAAAACAACCTCTGTTTTGTGCACCAAAGTGGATAATTTCACATTTTCACAAGTTATATGAGTACAATTAGGCCACTCGGCCCAACGAGTCTACTTTGCCATTCAATCATTGCTCATCTTCACCTCCTAATCCCATTTTCCTGCCTTCTCCCCATAACCCTTGACACCCGTTCTAATCAAGAATTTGTCTATATCTGCCTTAAAGATATCCAAAGATTTTTCCACATTGCATTTCTTCTGCCTTATTCTTGCCCACTCATTCAATTTCTCTTTGAATTTTTTTATATCTTCATCCCAATATCATAACATCATGTAGATTTGTATCATCAGCAAACTGGAAAAATATGACATTTTCTCCCCCCCCCCCCCCCCCCACACACACACACACCCAGTCCAGGACCATTTTAATGTTGAGGATTAAGAGCTAGGGCACATACACTGATCCCCACTGGTCAAAGTGCACCAACCTGAGCAAGGTTTCTTTATTCTCATTCTTTGTTTTCTATGCAATAACCAATTTTCCAACAATGTCAGCATATTGCCCCCAACTCCAAGTGGACTAACCTTCTTAACCAATCTACTGTGTGAGATATACTAGATGTTTTCTGAAAATTCAAATATGCCAAAAAAAAAATGGTTTTGCCTTGGTGGCCACATCCTCAAAGTGTACACTTCAAACAACTGCAGCAAACAGGTCAAACGAGATTTTCCTTTGAGCCTTTGGTCAAATCAATTACACTTTTCAAACAATTCATCTTTTGTTATAGGTTATGGAATATTCCCTATAGCTGATGTTGCATCATCTGTGAAACACATTTTTATACAAATTTATTTCTATGTTTACACTTTACAATATGACAAATGAATGTAGAATCATCACATTATTAAAATGGTCTTGGTGAATGGAAAATATATATTCTGAAGCTTTGTTTTGTATTATGCAGATTGATTGATTAAAAAATACAAACCGGGGAGATAGTTGTGTGTGATAAACAGCACCTGCTTTCAAACCTGAGGTTTTAATTTGTTGTCATAATAAAAGATCTTGCAGGATATTTCCATTCTCATTATAATTGTGTGCCGGGACTTCTTTGGTAGCCATCTCTGGAAAGAAGAATACAAGATACAAGTCCGGGAATAAGCTCTATGTCCCATTGAGCCCAGTCAATCACTTAATATGTTAAAGATTTGATTATTAGCCCGTTTCACATCTCTGCCGAAACTCCATAACTCTTTATAACATGTTCTCAAAATATCATTCACCGCTATCAACATATTTCAGTTACAGAAGCAGGTACAACGGTGACATTTAAAAGATATTTAAACAGCTATATGGTAAGGAAAGGTTTGGAGGATATGGGCCTAATCTAGGCAAATGATATTAGCTCAGTGATAAAACCTGGTTGGGATGGATGAGTCAGGCTGAAGGGCTTGCTTCCATCCGGTATGACTCTATGACTCACTATTCCACATCAGTGGGATAGAATTCCAAAGATTCACATTTTTTAACAGTGAAGAAATTCCTTCTCACCTCAATTTCAAAATGGCCATGCTTTTATCCTGAAACTCTGCCTTGAAGATTTGGATTTTCCCCAACAGGAGAAATATCCTTCTAATGTCCACCCATTCACAATTATTCATTCATACTGTTTTATAATATGCCCCCAGGAGTTCCATTCTATCTCTGGCTTTGCAGAGAATAGATCTTGAAAATATTTACCTATATATCAGCAGTACAAAAATAACTACAATGTCAAATTTTCAGTTGGCAATTGCTTAGTGACATGCAGTGCTGGTCACTTCAAAGGAAAATTTGTAGTGAGATCACAAAGTTCCGTAAAGATTTTACATGTGTGATAGATACCCCCACCACTCGAGGATCTGTTCATTCTAAAGAGGAAGAAAGATTCCAAGGAGAGTAAGGGGGGACTGTGGCTGACAAGGGACGTCAGGGACAGTATAAAAATAAAAGAGAAACGTAGCAAAGATGAGCGGGAAGTAAGAGGATTGGGTAATGTTAGCAACAATTAAAGAGCAACAGAAGATAACTAAAAAGGCAATACAGGGAGAAAAGATGTGGTACAAAGGTAAGCTAGCCAAGAATATAAAAGGAGGATAGTAAAAGCTTCTTTAGGTATGTGAAGAGAAAAAAAATGGTTAAGACCAAAGTTGGACCCTTGAAGACTGAAAAGGGTGAATTTATTATGGAGAACAAGGAAATGGCAGATGAGTTGAACAGGTACTTTGGATCCATCTTCACTAAGGAGGACACAAACAATCTTCCTGATATACTAGTGGCCAGAGGATCTGGGGTGACGGAGGAACTGAAGGAAATACACATTAGGAAGGAAATGGTGTTGGGAAGATTGATGGGACTGAAAGCTGATAAATCCCCAGGGCCTGATGGTCTGCATCCCAAGGTACTTAAGTAAGTGACTCTAGAAATCATGGACGGATTGGTGATAATTTTCCAATGTTCTATAGATTCAGGATCAGTTCCTGTGGATTGGAGGGTAGCTAATAATATCCTTCTTTTTAAGAAAAGCAGGAGAGAGAAAACAGGGAATTATAGACCAGTTAACCTGATATCGGTGGTGGGGAAGATGCTGGAATCAATTATAAAAGATGAAATAGTGGCACATTTGGATAGCAGTAACAGGATCGGTCCGAGTCAGCATGGATTTATGAAGGGGAATTCATGCTTGACTAATCTTCTGGACTTTTTCGAAGATGAAACTAGGAAAATGGCAAGGGATTGGATGTAGTGTATCTGGACTTTCAAAAAACATTTGATAAGGTCCCACATAGGAGATCAGTGGGCAAAATTAGGGAACATGGTATTGGGGGTAGAGTGCTGACATGGATAGAAAATTGGTTGGCAGTCAGGAAACAAAGAGTAGGGATTAACGGGTCCCTTTCAGAATGGCAGGCAGTGACTAGTGGGGTACTGCAAGGCTCGGTGCTCGGACGCAGCTATTTATAATATACATCAATGATTTAGATGAAGGGATTCAAAGTAACATTAGCAAATTTGTATATGACACAAAGCTGGGCGGCAGTGTGAAATGTGAGGAGGAAGTTATGAGAATGCAGGGTGTCTTGGATAGGTTGGGTGAGTGGGCAGATGCAGTTTAATGTGGATAAATGTGAGGTTATCCACTGTGGTAGCAAAAACAGGCAGGCAGATTACTATCTAAATGGTGTCAAGTTGGGAAAAGGGGAAGTACAACGGGATCTGAGGGTCCTTGTTCATCAGTCAATGAAAGTAAGCATGCAGGTACAGCAGGCAGTGAAGAAAGCGAATGACACGTTGGCCTTCATAACAAGAGTTGAGTTTTGGAGCAAAGAGGTCCTTCTGCAGTTGTATAGGGCCCTAGTGAGACCACACCTGGAGTATTGTGTGCAGTTTTGGTCCCCTAATTTGAGGGAGTACAGCGTAGGTTCACAAGGTTAATTCCCGGGATGGCGGGACTGTCATATGTTGAGAGAATGGAGAGGCTGGGCTTGTATACTCTGGAGTTTAGAAGGATGAGAGGATCTTATTAAAACATTTAAGATTATAAAGGATTTGGACATGCTAGAGGCAGGAAACATGTTCCCGATGTTGGGGGATTCCAGAACCAGAGGCCACAGTTTAAGAACAAGGGGTAAACCATTTAGCACGGAGATGACAAAACACTTTTTCACAGAGATTTGTGAGTGAGGCCGGATCTCTCAAGAGAGATCTAGATAGGGCTCTTAAAGATAGTGGAGTCAGAGGATTTGTGGAGAAGGCAAGAACGGGGTACTGATTGTGGATGATCAGCCATGATCACATTGAATGGCGTGCTGGCTCAAAGGGCCAAATGGCCTACTACTGCACCTATTGTCTATTGTCTATTAAAGTTGCCTGGGGTAAACGGGACGAAAAAGGTAGGGAACCCCTGCCTTAAATCAATCGAAGGAATTATTTTAGTTTGAGAAATCAATGGACTTTGATAAACTCCACACAGCCCATATAATTTATTAAAGGGCAGACCATAAATTTGCTTTAAGATAGCATATCACCTCAATGTGGAATAAACATGAAAATTGCTTGTGAAATGTTGAGCTGCAGTTTTCCTTTGCTGCAGAAAATGCTGACGTCTACATCTCAAGAGAGGGAGTTTCAAAATAACTCTTGCTGTCCTCCCCACCTTTGTTTTTTTTCTCAGGAACTTTGTTCCATCTAGCCACAATAGCCTGGGACATTTAGGTAATTTGTCTGCATTATGAAGGTTTAAATTATGTCCTGAACCAAGCTTCCTGTTAACTTCTGTGGTGAAATAATGACACATTCTTAGGCTGAGGTAAGCAGAAATTGCAACAGCAATCATTTATGATCCCTTTAGGAACACCCAATTCTGGCTGTACTTTGGCCCAGTATCCAAACTGTTGAAGATTAAGCAACTGTACAAAAACCCAGTCAGCACAAGTACCTGTACCGAGCAGTCAGACGTCAGTGAGAACTCTTCCGAGATTTGTTCCTTGCTGAACAGTGCAATCAAGTATCCATCCATTCAAGGTAATTTTGAAAGACTTTGAGATAAGCCATATATTTAAAATAGTGCCTATCTTTTTCTGTGGAGTGAATTGGTTACATTTATTTAATGTCATTCTTTAATATTTTATACTGTTGATCATTTTAATTATGTGTGCCAGTTTTAAGATAGTAGCTTATGTATGGGAAACATCCAAATAGACATTTATCTGATGGAAAAAAATGATAATAACATTCATAATGGTTCAGTGAAGAGTGGATGGATCCTGTGAGGATGAATTCTGTAAGATTATAGACAGCATTATACTTTGCGCAGAGTTGGGTCTCTTGATTACGCTACTTAACTGACACCACCTCAAAAGAATATAGGGAATATTGGAAATAGTCGAACTAGGCTGAGGATGATTCTTCCATTCCACGAGTAGCTTTCCTATTTTCTTCGTCATGGGCGATCCCTTGGCGTAGAGGATGTCCTGCTTCCATTCCAGTTCTGAAGAATGGAAGTTGTCTTTCCTTTCAGTGTGGAGTGGCACTTGTCCACCAAGGACTTGACAGGGTGAGATCCTGGTCCATTGACGAGGAGATCCAAGATTAATGGATACCGGGCTCTGCTGTGAACCCTAACATTTATGCACGCACACACCCAACATAAATGCTCACCATCCTGCCCAGAAACTCTTTCTTGCACCAACTCACCCTAATCCACTGTGTTCTTCAGGCTCCTTTTTCTCCTTATTGACTCTCTCCTCTCTGAGTTTTCCCCTTCCATCTGGCTGAAGACAGGGCCAGTTCCAGAACAGAACATTCAAAACTGTAGCCCAATAACAAGGTTTGAAACATTTAATCAGCTGGATTCCTGAACAATGTTGTAACTACTTTTAAACGATTAAAACTTGAATCTTAATAATGAGGGTTTACAAGAATGTTGCCAGGACTCAAGGGACTGAGTTCTAGGGAAAGGTTGGACATGCTAGGACATTATTCTTTGGAGCATAAGAGACTGAGGAGTGACCTAATAGAGGTTTATAAAAGCACGAGGGACATACACACAGGGTGAATGCACTCTGGCTTTTTCCAAGGGTAGGGGGAAAGCAAGAAACAGAAGGCATATGTTTAAGGTGAGAGGAGAAAGATTTAATAGGAACCTCAGGAGCAACTTATTCACGCAGAACATGGTGAGTGTATGGAATTAGCTGCCAAGTGACGTAGTTGAGGCAGGTACGATATTGAAAAGACATTTGGTGAGGAACATGGATAGGAAAGCTTCAGAGGGACATGGGTCAAAAGTGGGCCAATGGGATTGGCTTAGATGGGGCAGCTGAGTCAACATGGACATGTTGGACCAAAGGTTTTGTTTCCATGTTGTTTGACAAAATTTAAGCAAACAGACTATTAATTCCAAGGATTCAAAAGTTTGCTGTACTTTTCTTGGTGGTTGGTTAACAAAGATGTTAAGAAGGCAGGTTTTTAAAGCAGCTAATTTTTTCTATGTGTTTCCAGCCCTGCAATTAAGTGTTTTTCATAGAAACATAGAAATTAGGTGCAGGAGTAGGCCATTCGGCCCTTCGAGCCTGCACCGCCATTCAATATGATCATGGCTGATCATCCAACTCAGTATCCCGTACCTGCCTTCTCTCCATACCCTCTGATCCCCTTAGCCACAAGGGCCACATCTAACTCCCTCTTAAATATAGCCAATGAACTGGCCTCAACTACCCTCTGTGGCAGTTTCAGTGTGCTATCTGTAAATGCTTTTTAATGAACCCTGCCCCCGTCCTAACAGAGTGTTAATAAAAAGACAAAAACAATCACAATCATCCATGAAATCAATCTAGGAGACAGACAGATGCTTAAGTAAATCGCAAACATTGCAGCCTAATCTCTTGGCAAATATTCCCAGCATGCTAAATTTGCTCACAAAATCTCTGCTATAATGTAGGAAGGAACGGCAGATGTTGGTTTACACCAAAGATAGACACAAAATGCTGGAGTAAGTAAGCGAGACAGGCAGCATCTCTGGAGAGAAGGAAAGGGTGAGGTTTCGACTCGAGACCCTTCGTCACTCTCGACCCGAAACCTCACCCATTCCTTTTCTCCAGCCTTCCAATGCTGCTGAGTTACTGCAGCATTTTGTGTCTATCCCTACTATAGTGGCAATGCAGTTCATGATTAATCCACCAGGGCAATTGATAATGTTTTAGATATTTAGATATTATTACAAAACTACAGTTTTTCTTGCTTTTGATAAAATGTGCTCTGAAAAATAATATTTTGTATTATGTCTTTATCACCAAAAGGCAGCTTTAACCTTAATTTTGAATTTGAATTTGTGGGATGAATGGATTTGTCATTTTCCCTCCAAGCCTGTAATAAGGAACTTCTCCCTCTCCCCAAGCACCTCAGTGTAGCTCGACGAGCATCAAGTGCTGTTGAAAGATCATCAGCATGGTGAAAGATGCACTATGGTTTACCCGAACCTTGCAGGCCTTCCAGTGTGACCAGATGTCTGGAAGTGAGTGTTGCCAGTTGGCTCATTTGAGGCTGCAGGAGGATGTTGCTAAGGGGCACAGTGAAGGTCGGTGCAGCCAACACAAAAGGTTTGTGGGTTAGGACTCCAATCTCCAGTTCCGCCACCAGAGTACTGAGTACCCTGCACAACACAAATACCTGAAAGGTCAAGGTGTATCATTCAAAGGGGCCAAGTGAGTGGCAATGTCCTTTGTACATAGAATGTATTCACTTGATAGCACGACAAATGTAGATTCTTGACAACAATGAATGTATAGACGGGACAATACTGTGAATGTAAAGAGGGTCATGCAGTTATGTAATTCATATAACCATATAACAATTACAGCACGGAAACAGGACTTCTCGGCCCTTCCAGTCCGTGCCGAACATTTATTTTCCCCTAGTCCCATCTACCTGCACTCAGACCATACCCCTCAATTCCCTTCCCATCCATATACCTATCCACTTTACTTTTAAATGTTACAATCGATCCTGCCTCCACCACTTCTGCTGGAAGATCATTCCACACAGCCACCACTCTCTCAGTAAAGAAGTTCCCCCTCATGTTACCCCTAAACTTCTGTCCTTTAATTCTCATGTCATGCCCTCTTGTTTGAATCTTCCCTACCCTCAATGGGAAAAGCTTATCCACGTCAACTCTGTCTATCCCTTTCATCATTTTAAAGACCTCAATCAAGTCCCCCCTTAACCTTCTGCGCTCCAAAGAATAAAGACCCAACTTGTTCAACCTTTCTCTGTAACTTAGTTGCTGGAACCCAGGCAACATTCTAGTAAACCTCCTCTGTACTCTCTCTATTTTGTTGACATCCTTCCTATAATTAGGCGACCAAAATTGTACACCATACTCCAGAATTGGTCTCACCAATGCCTTGTACAATTTTAACATTACTTCCCTACTCCTATATTCAATGCTCTGATTTATAAAGGCCAGCACACCAAAAGCTTTATTTACCACCCTATCTACATGCGATTCCACCTTCAGGGAACTATGCAGTTATTCCTAGATCCCTCTGTTCCACAGCATTTGTCAATTCCCTACCAGCTATTCTTGTAATTCTTGTAAATTCTTGTAAATATTATTAATATTATGAATTATTAAATATTATTAATGAATAAAGTTTCTTTTTAATGGTCGGTATGTGGAATGATCTTCCAGAGGAGGTAGTTGAGGCAGGCGAAATAACAATATTTAACAGACACTTGGACGGATGCATGGATAGGAAGGGTTTAGAGGGATATGGGCCAAGTGTGGCCAAATGGAACTAGCTCAGATAAGGCATCTTGGTCAGCATGGACAAGTTGGGATGAAAGGCATGTTTCCCTGCTGTATGACTCAACAACACGTAGCATGACAAATTGTAGGGATTTGGTGCTTCCATTTGGAAATGTGAAAATGGTATAACAATGTCTAAAAGGCTGCCCGTGATTACCATCTGAACGGGGTGGGAGGGGATACCGTCGGCAGTGTAATCATGCGTTCTAGTCTTCAGGAAATGGATAGAGGAGGGACTGGTGGGGTTAGAGGACTGGTGAAAAGACTATGAATACAGAAAGCATGGTGCTGGAAATGTCCATGGACTTATGAGAGATGTAGACTATTTGCATATGGGAAAAGAGACGTACAATGTGTGAAATCGCATAGATTAATAGTATTCTGTTCCAGTTAAATATCCAATGAATGCAAAAAAGAACCTTCGAAGACCATCAGCCACATTCGTAACCTGAGCAGCCAACGACGTGCCTTCTTCATTCCTTCTCTCTAGGTCCTGGCGAGGTTTTGCAATCTTTGGTCAGGATGGTAGGGTTGAAACCGTCCATACTTCCTCCAACCCCCGGTGTGCGCTTCCTGAGTGCTGGCACGGCAGCTTGCATCGCCGATCTCATCACCTTCCCCTTAGACACGGCTAAAGTTAGATTACAGGTAACGAGTGGAATAAACAAAACATTATTCCTTTTTGTTCTCTCCGAAATGTATTTTGAAACTCAACTAATCGCAAATGTCTCGGTAAAGAAATTAGATTATTGGTTTAAATGGTGAAACTGAAATTAGAAAAATTTCCGTCAATCTTTCTGTTCTTGTTATCCACGAGTAACTCGCGCGTCTGCTTTAGATTCAAGGAGAAGCTGCAAGTTGCCAAGGATCCAAAAGTATCAAGTACCGCGGGGTCTGGGGGACGGTGGTTACAATGGTCAGAACAGAAGGACCGATGAGTTTATACAGTGGTCTGGTGGCTGGGCTGCAGAGACAAATGAGCTTCGCTTCAATTAGAATCGGACTGTATGATTCTGTAAAGCAGTTTTACAGCAGAGGCAATGACCGTAAGTAACCATTTCCGGGGAAGCGGAAATATTAAACACATGCTTAAATTGGGCAACTAACTCTACATTTAGTATATAAAAGCGACGATCATATCAGATACTGTAATAATTATATTGGCTAAGATTGGGATATTTCTGTGGTACAAATGCAACGAATGAACGCACACACATCACAGGGCGGAGAAGCACTGAGAAAGAACGTTTAGATCTCTTGACGTTGCAGAGTTAACTTCATGCGCGGAGAAATATCTTGGAGGGTCGAATATAATTAAAACCGAGTGACTGAACGGAAATCATTGGTAGGCGATAGAGAAGAGCGAATAGTTGAAGTCAGATCTTCGTTCCTATTGTGGTTGACACAACGATTAAGTAAAAATATCATGATATAACATAATGAGAGCATAAACTGGTTAGCGGTTAGAGATACATAAACCCGTGCGAGTGCACCATAGTACAATACTAGTACAAACATGGCTATATAATTAACAGCTAGTGTGCAAATATCTCAGGTAAAAATAAGTTCACAGTGCCCGAGTGCACACATTGAGAATCACAGAATTTACAGCTCTATCAATCAATGACGCTAAATGGGACTACCTTAGACGGGACATCTTGGTCTGCATGGACGGTTTGGGCTGAAAGATCTGTTTCCGTGCTGCAAGACTATGCTGATGAAACAATTATAATGGCACAGAAGGGGGCAATTCGACCCATCGAGTCGATACCAGCTCTCTCTAGAGTTATCCGGTTCCTTCTATTCTCCCGCTCCCGTCTTGTAACCCTGCAAATTCATAAATCACAATGCTGATCAAGGTAATGAACACAGGTTAATAAGTACACATATTTATCAGATGGAAGAAAGTTAATTTAATCAATGTATAGATATTCCAGGTTAAAAGATACAAATATCTTCCAGCATAGCCGTTAAAACAATACATATATCTCAGTAAAAAGTATTGATAAGTAGTGAATGTACAGGTATCTAATGGGTACTAATACTTCAATGCTTGAATATAAATATGCTGTGTTATATTCAGTTTAGTTTAAAACGCATGTTGGCCTTTTTAAAGAGGATTAAAATAAAATGTGGAATATAGTCAATGGTAATTATATCTGCTATAAAATAACACAAATATGTTAACTGTTAAACATTTTGTAAATACGTAGTTCAGTCCTGGTGTGGTGTGAAATACTGATTCCATCTTTCGCTGCAGATACCGGTATAGGCACAGCCACACTAGCAGCCTGCACTACGGGAGGACTTGCTGTTGCACTGGCTCAACCAATGGATGTGGTTAAAGTTCGTTTTCAGGCACAGAAGAACATTCGGGGTGCTCGGAAACGATACAATGGAACCCTTCAGGCCTATAAATCAATAGCCAAAGAGGAGGGAATTCAAGGACTTTGGAAAGGTGCACATGACAGCAATATTGACCTGGGTTGGCATACTGTGCATCTCGAGGTATTTCTGTTGCATTAATCAAACCTTGTTTATCTTTCCTTAGGAACGTTCCCTAACATTGCTCGAAATGCTATTGTCAACTGTTCAGAGCTCGTAACCTATGACATAATTAAAGAGACAATTCTGAGGAAAAAACTGTTGACAGGTAGGTTGACAACCTGGGACTTTTTGGCAAAGTTAATGTTGGTTATTTTACTCCCTTCACTTTGCTTTGTTTAAATGAGTGTAAGGTAGTTCATAGAATGTAATACATTGCAGTTGTCTGTGTCATAAACAAACTGGTCAAGGTGAATGTGTAGATTATATTTTGTACTGCGGGCTAATTTTAGAAAAAACATAGGTGCAACGTTGGTAGTTAGTAGCTTGTGCCATCTGCTATTGTTCCAGAAATAAAACAGTGAAGAAATCCATGCAAGGGAGAACAATACTATTTAAGGTAATTGATTATTCTTCCACTGACAAATAAATTCAAGAGTATGTTTTATTTTGGACAAAAGGACACAAAGTGCTGAAGAAACTCAGCTGGAAAACATAGATAGGTGACGTTTCAGGACTCGATGATATTCCCCAGAGATGCTGCCTGACCCATTGAGTAACTCCAGCACTTTGTGTCCTTTTATGTATTAGCCAGTATCTGCAGTTCTCTGTTTCTTATATATTTTGGATGGGCATTAAAAAAGGGGAATAATATATAAGGACCATCAAAGTGATAAGAGAAGTAAAAAAGATGCAAGCTACAAAAGCTTTAGTGGAGCATATAGCAGCCCGGTAAACAGACCAGGAATAAACATCGGTTTAGTGTGATAATGGATGAGAATGTTACCAAAAGTATCATCAGGTATGATCACCCAGTTTCAAGTTTAATGCTCCCTATGTTACTTGATTATTACAGAGAACGTGTTAAAAAAACTTATAGGCAGCAGCTGTTTCAAGGATAAACAATTTGTACAGTTTTGTCTCTATAACAAACCTTGATTAATGATGAGACCATACAGTATGAGTGAACTTCCCCCTACGATTAAATATCTTATAGCATTAATATTTAGGTTATGCTTATTGCCAGCAAATAAATGTATCCACATATCAGATTATTTAAATTTTAATGCCAGCAATCATTTGCATCAAAACTTAAGAATTATGATTATTCCACCAGAATATTGGATAATGTGATTTCTCAGAACTACTAATTTCCAGAAACCTTGGCATACCACACACACTACAATCCTAAAAATTCTTTATATTGAAATCACAAGATGGAACTAATCTTATGCCTTCATTAAAACAGATTCAGATTCTGGAATAGATAAGCATTTACTTTTTCAATTTGCAGATAACTTTCCATGCCACTTCCTCTCCGCCTTTGGTGCAGGCTTTTGTACAACTGTGGTAGCTTCTCCTGTTGATGTAGTAAAGACAAGGTACATGAACTCTGTACCTGGACAATACAAGAGTGCACTAAATTGTGCACAGACTATGTTGTTTGAAGAAGGATCAACAGCCTTTTACAAAGGGTAAATACATTTATTTCTGATTAATTAGCAGTCAGGTACATCTGCTTAGTTTGGTTTTATATTTTTTGTCCTTTACCATCTGATTTTATCCCTCACTTTTCCTTTCTGGATGATAGTCGTACAGGAACCCAGGAGCCATATTGGCAATTCTTTCCTTTACAACAGCTATCACTGCATGGTGGATGGTTTCAAAATATTCAGTCCAATAAAAGGAAGTTGAGGGTTGGGTTAAAGTACATCTCTCTGTTGATCACTACTCTATCTCCAATCAAACAGATGTCCTTCTTTCTTGAGTACTTCATGTTCTGTGATTTATATCTTTTTATCCTTTTCCATATTCCATCCTAAATCACCGTGCCAGCTGTTGAATTAGATGTTGTTTCTGTGGAACCTTGTCAATGATGGCTAAACTTTCAACAATTTACGTTTGCTGGACACCTATTTTTTCCACAGATGGAAGTGACATTCGGTTGGCACTATCAACTCACTTGTTAACTATTTTATATTTGTTTTGAAGGGACTTCTCCAAGTTGGATCTTGCAAAGAAGTATTGTAATTTTTATTGACCATGAACAATAGGCCTGTTTTGTTTTTTCAATTCTGATACCATTTCAAAGTACCTGTACCTTGTTTGCTTCTAATCTTCAGGTTCTAACAAGTAGCTCACTCACATGATCAACATAAATCTCTTACCTTCAAAACCTTAGAACATTTACTATCCGGCCCAGGGATTCACTAGACTTGAAACATTGCAATTTTCATGTTTGTCACCCCATTCACCTCTGAATATCCTCCAGGATACTGGGCATGTTATAAGATAGCAAATTAGCAAAATATATTCTCCAAACATTTCTACCAATATAGTATTCATTTACATGTCAATTTTTAATCTTTTAAATTGTTTTATTTTTTTGTTAGATAATTAGATAAATATGAAGAAGAAACAGAAGTGTTGATAGTTTCCTTGCAAAGAGGCTTAACTCTAGCATAAATAATTGACCGACCTATTGTGCCAAAAGACTTGGCTCTTTACAGTAATTTCCAAGTAATAAAGCTTGACATAAAATTTTCAATTGGCATAAGTTCAACAAACCTTTATTTTGGCTACCTCTAGAAATAATTTAAAACTCAATTTTTAACATTAACATCTCTATAAAAATGTGTAGATGATTCATCTTCATGTATCTCCTAATATTTGCTAACCATTTTAGTAATTAAAAAAAGGACAGTGCTGGCACAACTCATTTAGACAGCATCTCTGGAGAACACAAAGAGGTGACATTTTGGGTCAGAACACCTCTTCAGACTGATCACGTTGGGGGGTGGGGGGGGGAAGAGGGGGTTGCAGAAGGCTGGGAGAATGGAGAGGCAGAGCAATGTGTGGCAGGTAAATAGGTGGAGCAATTTCCAACAGGATTCCAGTATAAATTTTTGTATATGTCTGTGGGGTTTATACTATTTTGTACCTATTTGTTGATTTTATTTGCACTGCTTTTCCTGGCAACATTTTAATATATTATTGTTGCAAAAGTACTCTCCTCATGAAAACAATGCCATCATGTTGTTTTATCCTTATCTTGCTTGACGTTTTGGAGATCTGCAGCTGCCAACTATTTTACAATCGTACTTATTCATCACAATATACTGATTTCTCTGGATTTATAGGTTTGTTCCCTCCTATCTACGCCTTGGTTCCTGGAACGTGGTAATGTTTGTGTCATACGAGCAGCTTAAGAGGGCAATGATGCTGGCCAGACAAAGTTAAGATTCTTCAAACTAATGATCATTATGAACCATTTGGCACTTCACCAAGCACACAGACCTATGTGGACTTGAATAACTGGTGTTATAACATGGACCTCTTCTGTATAGGTTTCTAATATTTACACAAATGTTTTGAATGAAACGTGCTTCCATGGGCAGCATAAAACAAATATTGGAAGTAAAACTGCAGCAGGATAAGGAGTCTTCACCTAGAAATCTCTCCTCTCTGCACAAATGCTGTTTGATCTACTGTATGTTCCCAGTGTTTTGATTTTATTTTGTTACATTAAAGCTTGTACGCATTCATGGTAGACACTTTTAACTGGAATATGACTGAATATTTCATGTTTCATATTATTTGTTATGTCAGGCAAGCAAAACAATCCAATGGGCTTTGTATTAGTCATAGAGTGACACAGAGTGGAAACAGGCCTGTCGGCCCAACTTACCCACACCAACATGTCCCATCTACACCAGTCCCACCTGCCTGCATTTGGTCCATATCCCTCCAAACCTGTCCATCCATGTACTTGTCTATTTCCTAAACATTGGGATAGTCCCTGCCTAAACTATCTCCTCTGGCAGCTCATTCCATACACCCACCACCCTTTTGCATGAAAAAGTTACCCCTCAGATTCCTATTAAATCTTTTCCCCTTCACCTTAAAAAGGAATGTCCTCTCTTCACCTATTCTGGGCAAGAGACTC
This sequence comes from Raja brachyura, assembly GCA_963514005.1. The sequence continues at coordinate 186,236,070 of OY740781.1, forward strand.
TGCATCTACCCGACCTATTCCTCTCATGACTTTATACACCTCTATAAGATCACCACTCATCCTCCTGCTCTCCAAGGAATAGAGTCCCAGCCTACTCAATCTCTCCTTATAGCTCAGGCCCTCTAGTCCTGGCAACATCCTCGTATTAGGTTAGTTTAGAGATACAGCGCGGAAAAAGGACCCCCAACTATACCAAGCCATTTAACCTACACACCTGTACGTCTTTGGAGTGTGGGAGGAAGCCAAAGATCTCGGAGAAAACCCACGCAGGTCACGGGGAGAACGTACAGACTCCGTACAGACAAGGACCCATAGTCAGGATCCAACCTGGGTCTCTGGTGCTATAAGGCAGCAACTCTACCACTGCAACACCATGCCACCCCTATTCTTTAAAATATATCAAGTAAAATGCACTTTACTGCCATCGTTTCATAATTTCAAAATCATGGATGCATAATACACAGTACATATTACACATAGATGCATGAACACATCATTTGAAAAGCTAATTTCAGTCCTGTCACTGGGCAATTGCTGTTAGCTTGCATTGAATCTTGGCTAGCTACAATGGAATACATTTATTTATTTGTCAGTGTTCATTTTGAATTGTTCTAAAAGCATATTTTATAGTAAACTACATAACATATCATGTTAATTGAGGGGAAATACATCTGTTTTTGTACTACTTTGTATAAATACATAATATATAAATACTTGATATATGCCCATAGTGAAAGTTGATGACACTTTCCACGTTTTAGTGCAAAACAAAATAGAAGCAAGCTTGGAATAAAGTACACTGGCTAGTTATGCACAACCAATGGATGAGTCATTCCTGATTACATTTTACTTGAAACCAGATCCTAATGATGGTGTACTTAGATCTTTGATCCAATAAAATGTACTTGGCACCAATATTAACTGACAGGTGACATGTGCTTTAAAGGGGCTGTCCCACTTGGGCGACCTAATCTGCGAAAACTCTTCGACCTTCAATCTCGCAGCATGGTCGACACGTGGTCCTAGGAGGTCCTATGAGGTCACTGGAACTCTCCTTCATGCTAGAGGGAAGTTCCCGAATACTCATGGCCTCAGCTAGGTCGCGGAAAAATGTTCAGCATGTTGAAAAATTTTCCGCGAGTAAAAATTGGTCGGCATGGCTCTTTTGAACTCGTAGTGCAGTGGAGTCGCTATTTAGTTACAGGCAGTCGAGGGCAGCCATAGGCAATCTCCTTCGCTGACCGGGCATTTTGATTGGCTCATTGCAGTTTTCAAGGACCCAGGAAAACTTACCAGTAGGTAAAATGCCCGCTAAACTTTATTATACTTCTTAAAAGTGTCTCCACGTCTTCTCCTCCCCCCCCCACGCTCTCTAAAGGACTTACCTTATACTGTGGCAGCCGTTTACTTTCTTCATCGTGGGTGTGAATTTCAGACAGCGCTCCCCCGCTTTCCCTGGCCCCCCCCCCCCCCCTTGCGGTGTGTGTGGTGTTTGTGGTGGGTGTGGGTGGTCGGACGATCCAGCTCAAGGTTTCAACGCAGACGGTCGATCCAGCTCGAGGCTTTGCAGGCGAGTGCCCTCAAGCTTGAAGGTCAAAGACACTCTTCGTAACTAGCGGAATAGGTCGCCCAAGTGGGACAGCTCTTTTAACACCAAATCCATTCCCATCACTGATTTTACTCCCCCAGATACTGGCAGTCACATTGTTCATCCCCCATAAACTCCTCCAGGTTAATAACCTTTTGAGATATTGCATTTCCATTTCTGCGACTTATGCATCCCATCTTTTAATCTCTTTGTGGTTTTACTTTCAACGGACAAATGTGATAATGCTCTGGAATTGTGGATGAACCCTGTGAAGATGCTCCTTATAGCTTGCTCTTTGTCCAAACTTGTGACAATCTGTACTATTTAACAGCAAGACACGTTGTAGGACAGAAGTCAGGAATGTGTTAGTGTCCTCAACCTTCAACTTCACTCAGGAATTGGATACACTGTTTCTAGTGCCTCAGCTGTACATTAGTGACAGTGTAGAATTGGTGTAAACTCACAACATTAAAAAGATGCGATTTTTAAAGCAACAAGGGTAGACTTAAGTTTGCAAAAATGCCTCTTCGCTGTAAACTTGGCAATCTGAAAATTAATTGCAAAAATTATAGTCCTACAAGACAGGTCCCAGATATGCTGCCACTTCAATACAGTAACCGGAACAAAACATCTCAGTCCAAGGTATTTAGTGCCCTTAAAGTGGCTACTCCCTTTGCAATGATTAAAAAGGCTCAAAATTCAAAGTAAAAGAAAACATGCAAATAAATACATATACACTTGGATATTGCAGGTATATTTTTAATTGAGCAAACATTCATAAAATAAGTTCCAACCTCCCACCTATATGGAAAGCCATCTGGTACAAATCTATATAAACTTTAAACGTCAGACCATCTTTTTTGGTGGGAAGTATTTTGTTCAATAAACTAATTAATGTTCAAGTACAAATGTATTTTCTAGATTAATCACACCAGTAATAAATACAAAACATATGATCGGTGATCATACACCAATAAGTAATCCTCAATATAAAGCAGGAAAGATGCATGGAACAACCAAAACCTGCTGCTGCCATCCTGAGTGAGATGAGGCTCAAAACAAAAAAAATAATGTACATATTCCTTGCATCTCTTCAAAATTTCTACCAACAATCATTGAAATTACTTTTTAACTGTCCGTGTATTTAATTTGTCTTCATGGAAAGTCATGGTGAATACAATGTGGCATTATCAGCAGCTAGTTCACACTTCATATCACGTTACAAAAGCACTAAAAGATGAAATGTTCACACTTCATGAAGGCCTCCACTTAATTGTACAAGCAAGATTGTCAACAATTTGAACTTGGCCACAGCTCTTTGTAATTGACAACCAATGAAAAGGTTGGTTTATAAATTCATCTGAAGTTAATAATTATTATGTAATACACAGAGGTTTGGAAAATAAACATGTCAGATTAAAACTGATTATTGCTGGAAAATTTAGGTTTAATTATATACAAGAAACCCATTAAGGTACATGGAAATGCCCTGGTAGATTTAGCATGCTACCCATTTTCCCTCCAATTCTGTAATGCATCTTTATCACAAAAGGACACAGGGAATAAAATCTAAACAGTAATTTCAATTGAGGATTATATACTTAGAAATGTCAAGCTTTGGCTCTCGTAGTCTTACTCCAAAGATGTCCTTTAGTTATTTTAATGTAATAAAATAAAAACTCAAGAATTGTTGAAATTATTTTCAATTGGATTTACGAAGCTCTCTGCACTATCAGAAAAAATAAACTGTAATGCTTTTATAAAAAAAAGGGATATAACTTTGTGCTTTGAAGGTAAACCTGAAAAATCACTCAGATGCATTTCAGTGTTTGCAACAATAATTTTGAATAGCACTATAAATAAATTCTCCATATCTGTGCTATCAAACGCAAGGCACCTTGAAATAATTGAAATATTTATATTGAAAAGGGACTTAATTCAGTCACATGTCGTTCATAGGTTTCCATTTAAGAGCAACAAATCCATTGAGACCACAGATCCACTGCATAAACTCATTTTGTTCAATTAATTCCAAGTGGTACTTCATGGGTTTTATGCAATTTACTGTCTTTCTGCTTTCAGGATTAGCACTGAATTGGGATCCAGCAAGAGCTCTTTTACCCTTTTGTGAAATTGTTCTCTGTAGTAGTTGAATTCCATAATGCTGGCTGGTTTCTCCTTGAACCAGAACTGATTAAACTCATACATCAGATAACCTAAAACAATACAGAAACTGTTATTCATAGAGACTGGGCATACTATTTCACTTCCATTCTACCATTCACCAATTAGTTACCAAAATAAATGTGCTCATAAACATGCCTAACTGAATATCTATAGCAAGTTTCCCATTGTACAAATCAGCGATTGTTGAAATACTATTGTGCCCTCTATATTTGAGCTTAAAGAGTAGAAAAAGCAATTAAGACAAAGTAAGATTTGTTTTAAAGTAAAGAATTAAATTTAAGTTTACACACAAATTGTCACAGGCTGAAGAAAGTTAATACCTAGCCAGGTTAAAACAATTCACAAAACAGCAAACAGCATAATTAACAAATCACATTCGAGGAACATCACAGAAATGTTATAATGAAAATTAGGATAGGAAACCAAAACATTGGCAAGTTTTATACGGAATCTTAAAACAGGGAAGGGTGGTAGCGTCATTGGGTGGGAATTTGTAGTTTAACAGTCTTAGCAGTTGAAGGGGGGGGAGGGGTTGGAGATTGCAACCTTCATGTGGTTCACCCTGTCTCGACAAATGCAATCAACCTGGCATGCAAAAACAGAAGATCTTACAACTTTAGGCTGTGAATGCCATTGGCAAGAAGAAGAAGCAGTTGAAGGCATTTATGTCAATGATGGGGCCATTACCTTTGAGGCATGATTGAGAAGTCATAGAAAGTGTAGATGATTATTGCATGTCCCTTTAATTGGAGTTACGTAGTTCTGCTAACCACTCCCCTATAATCAAGTATATCTGTGTCTTCCCATCCCCTAGCTCTCTCTCTAGTGAACGTGACAGACCATGTACAGCTAGGGCAGTGATGTGTGTGTAGTTAATAAAGCTATAGTAAAGAATTCCTTGTGTGCGTGCATGTTCTTTACATGGTGTCAGAAGCTTCTTTTCCTGCGTCTCCTGTATATCGGGTTTTGTTTCTTTAGTCCCAGTTACCCTTCCCTGACTGGTTATGGCTTCCTCCTGCCGTAAGCCAGACCCACTGATCTTCGATGCCGACATTGCTCACCGCTGGAATGTCTTCCGTCGTGATTTTGAGCATTATGTCGCAATCGCCCACCCTGCGGTGGCCCCAGCGATTAAAGCCTCCCTCCTTCTGAACCTGGCCGGTCCGGAGGCTCTGGAGCGCTCCGAGTCGTTCGTTTACGGGCTCAACGAGAGCGCCCAGGACCCGGTGTGCCTGGTCGAAACGTTTACCGAGATGTGTGATGTTCCCACCAACTCCATTCTGGAGCGCTTTAAGTTTTTCGCACGCCGTCAGAACCCTGGTGAGTCTGTGGACAATTTTGTCGCTGCTTTGCGGCACCTAGCTAGACGGTGTAACCTGGGTGCCGCGACAGAAACCCTGACCCGCGATGTCTTGGTGTACGGTCTACAGGACGAGAAACTGCGCTCAGACCTCCTGTGCAAGCCTGATCTGACTTTCCACGAGGCTTTGCACGCCTCCAGGCCGGCAGAGGCTGGGTGAGACAGGTGGAGAGACAGGGACAGTCATGGGACGAAGGACCGGGACGGTCCGGGGGGGCTCAGGGCCAGGGAAAGCCGGAGGCGGCAGAGCAGACATGGGGGAAGCATGCGGGACAGCAGGAGGGGGTGGAGGCTCATGTCCCGAGTCACGCGCCCTCCCATTCTGGTAGCCCAGCAAACCCTTACCCCCTCCGTACTGAAGCCTGCCATGGTCCGTGAGCGTATTGCTGAAAAGCAGTTCATCCAGAAGCGCTCCCATGACAGATCCTGCCGCGTTCTTCCTCCTCTGTCTCCTGGCCAGGTTGTCTGCATGCGTTCCACCTCCGGTCACCCCGGGCTTGCGGTTGTCGTCGGATCTGCCGATTCACCTCGTTCTTATTTGGTTAACCTTGATGGTACGGTCTACCGTAGGTCCCATCAGCACCTTCGCCTGGTGAATGAGCCTCCACCCCCTCCCGCTGTCCCGCATGCTTCCCCCATGTCTGCTCTGCCGCTTCCGGCTTTCCCTGGCCCCGAGCCCCCCCGGACCGTCGCGGTCCTTCGTCCCGTGCCTGTCCCCGTCTCTCCACCCGTCTCACCCCCCTCCTCTCCCTCGTCGCCGCGGCACTCGCCGCCCCGCGCCTCTCCTGCCAGGGTTTCCCCTTCCGCTCCGGTTCCGCTGGTTCCCGTGGGGGGAGGAGGCGGGATGCGGACCCGCTCTGGCCATCTCGTGCAGCCGCCTGACCGTTATGGCGAATATGTATGAATCGGTACTGCTTTATTGTTTCTTTGTTTTTCATTTGCCCTAGCGCATGAAACATGGTCAGCTGTCACTTTCCTTTCTTTTGTAGAGGAAGGATGTAGATGATTATTGCACGTCCCTTTAATTGTAGTTACGTAGTTCTGCTAACCACTCCCCTATAATCAAGTATATCTGTGTCTTCCCATCCCCTAGCTCTCTCTCTAGTGAACGTGACAGACCATGTACAGCTAGGGCAGTAATGTGTGTGTAGTTAATAAAGCTATAGTAAAGAATTCCTTGTGTGCGTGCATGTTCTTTACAGAAAGGTCAGAAATAATTCAGAGGGATCCGACATGAAGACTCAACTCAGCATGCAGAGAAAATGGCAAAATGACCCAGATGTCTGAATAAATTCTGCCTGGATTATACACAAGTAATGGACATTTGAATTTCCCACACATTTTAAAATATTTTTGGAAAAGCTAAACATGGAGAATATTGAATATTGAGTGAAATACTCAGCAACATGGGCAACATTTTCAACAATCACCATTTCAAATCTGAAAAGTTGGTGAGAAAAACATTTGAAAAGGAAAAAAAACAGGATAGAATGCTGGAAAAATTAAATGATAAAGCAGTGACAGCGAGGGGTGAAAGTAGCCCAATATCATTAAAATTAAAAGTCAGACGAGCCGACCTCTACCACGCTGATGTCAAGTGCCAGCTGTTGGACACCTCTTAATCCTAGTTTTACCTTTTCCCCAAAATCCAAACACTACTGCCTTGGCAAACCCATTGTTTCTGCCTGCTACTGCCCCACTGAAATAATTTTCACGTACCTCCACTCCATCCTGGGCCTCCTTCATTGTCAGAACGAGGCCAAACGAAAATTGGAAGAACAGCACCTCATATTTCACCGGGGCAGTTACAACCCAGCAGTATAATGATTTCTCTAACTTCAAGTAACACTTGCATTCCTCTCTCTCATTGTCCCTCCCCCACCCTAGTCATCATACAGGTTTCACTTTTTCCTGTTTAGCTTCACTGTCTGTACAACTCATTATCACCTACCCCGCAGACAACAATGGACCATTGTGGGCTCCACCTTGCCTTGATTGTTGCTTTTTGCACATCTTTCTTTCACTTGTTCTATGTGCCATCTATATCTTTCCCATTCCCCTCTCCCCTGACTCACTGAAGACGGGTCGACCCAAAACATCACCCATTCCTTTTCTCCAGAGATGCTGCCTGACCAGCTGAGTTACTCTGGATTTGTGTCTATTTTCAGTTTCTGCAATTCCTTCCTATGTTATTAAAATGCTTGATACTAAAATATGTACTGCCAAATACTTCCCCATACACTATCCACTGATTTCAGTTATGATTGAACTAAGTAATAATGTTTGTAAAATAAATTACAAATAACAAGGAAAAAGTAACATGAGGGGGAACTTCTTTACTCAGAGAGTGGTAGCGGTGTGGAATGAGCTTCCAGTGGAAGTGGTGGCGGCAGGTTCGTTGGTATCATTTAAAAATAAATTGGATAGGCATATGGATGAGAAGGGTATGGAGGGTTATGGTATGAGTGCAGGCAGGTGGGACTAAGGGAAAAAAGTTGTTCGGCACGGACTTGAAGGGCCGAGATGGCCTGTTTCCGTGCTGTAATTGTTATATGGTTATATGGTTAAGTAACATACAAAAGCCAAAGGTAGCGGAAAATGTAATGACATTAATCGAGTTGAGTCAAATGTTGCGATTTATTGGCAAACTTTACTCATGCCATTTTCACCAAAATGCTGTTTAAATAATAGCTGTTAGTTTCAGCTAAAGTGATAAGCACTAGAACAGTTTGAATATAATAATTTCAAGGTAATATTTTTTAAATCAGTAAATGCATTATCCAAAAATTTATAATGCAACATTAGTTCAAGCAGAGGTTGATTTTTTTCAATATCCTAGCCAGTTAGTTACAGCAGTCACAGAAAAACATGCACAATCAGATGATGGATGTGTAACCCCATAAAATGCTGCAATTCGCAAACAAAAATAGGAGTGTAAAGTGCAGCATTAGGTTTAGGGGAAGGAGAAAGTTTGATTTTTGTAGCCCAAATTTGAGCAGGTTAATGTTTAAAAATGTGTCTGTGGTCATTAAATGGTTTAATGTTGTTCTGACCATTATTGTTTTTATTGGAAATGTCATCAATTTGTTTGCAGGACTTTATGACAATAACCCAGACCAAGGTTAGAATTGAATGTTTGCCTTGCAAACAATGATGAAAAGCAAATAACAGGGGGCAGATATGCAAAATGACCAGATGACACGTTATTAGAATGCACGTTACAAAGATTACACGAATCTGGATATGGAATTCACTGATAGTGTAATCTAACATTACAACAAGCAATATGCAATCTGCATGAATGAGAAGCAGGCAGTAAATTGTGGAAGGAAACATTAAATTACTTACAATAAAACTCATGGAAATGGTGCATCCGAGGAGCCCCAGAAACTACATTGTAAAGATGGGTTTTTAATATCCCAGTCTTCAGCATACTGTAAGCCATTTCAGTAAGATTTATTCCGACAATAGCATAAGAATATCTGAAATTGATAACACAAGATATAATCTGTCAAATAGATCTAAAGTGCATTCACTTTCTGAGTCTCCAAAAGGAATCTAATTTTTAATTTACAAATCAAAATTTAGTTTATTGTAAATTCAAGTGCAACTATAATGTAGATCATTTTCTTCACAATAGAAGACCAAATCACCTTCCATCTATTGAGTTTTTTGTTTTTAAACCTTCACTTAACTTTACATTTGGCTCTCCATACTCTATACACGAAAAACTGCAGATGCTGGAGTTCAGTTCAGTTTAGAGATACAGTGCAGAAATGGGTCCTTTGGCCAATTTACCAAAAACCTAGGCATCGATGGACTGTGGGAGGAAACCGGAGCACCCAGAGAAAACCCATGCAGGTCAGGTGGAGAACGTATATACTCCATTGAGACACCATGATCCTCCAGGATCGAACCCAGGGCTCTGAGCTGTAAGGCAGCAACTCTACCGCTGCCCCACCGTTCCGCCCCCTTGAGTAAAATATAACGTGTTGGAGGAACCATTTGCGGAGCGGATGGACAGATGATTTTTCAAGCTGGAATCCTTCAGATTTGATAAAGTGAGGTGGGAGGGAGGGGGAGGAAGGGCGGGCTAAGCCTTGCAAGTGATAAATGGACACAAGTGAGGGGGTTGGGCAGTGAATGGCAGATGGGTGGAGTAAGTGACAAAGGCTTGGAGTGAAATGGGTGTGAAATAAAGAGAGAAGAGGTGAAATATAAAGTCAATATGGATGGAAGGGGAAAGATGCAGGGTGACTAGGGTAATGGGAAATGGTGGGAGGAATGTGAGAGCAGGTGAGGTGAAGGGGAGAGGAAAGGGAGGGGACTGGGCAAGCTGGACGCATCACTTGAAATTGGAGAACTCAATATTCACACTGTTGAGTAGCAGGCTACCCAAGTGGAATAGCAGGTGTTGTTCTTCCAGTTTGTGTGTGGCCTCACTCAGGCAATGGAGCTGATCGAGGACAGAAGTCAGTATGGGAATGCGAAGAGTTAAAATGGTTAGCAACTGCAAAATCCACAGATCTCGGACAACAGAGAGTGAGCAGTTGGTGAAATGGTAGCTTGGTCTTGCCAAAGTAATGGAGGTCTCCAAATGCAATTGATAAGGTTGGATGAGGAGGATATGAACCAGTCTTACCCGGAAGGGCTGCCTGGGCCCCCAAGATGAAAGAGAGAGGTGTTATCTCTTCAGTTGCAGGGAAATGTGCATTGAGAGGGCATGGTTTGGGTGGGAAAGTGTTCGCGAACCAAGGAGTTGCATTGAGAGTGGTCTCTATGGAAAGCAAAAAGGGTAGAGACCGGAAGATGTAATTGATGGTGAAATCAGCTGTAGGCGACAAATATGTAATCAAATGATCTGTTGGATGCGAAGGTTGGTGGCGGGGGCAAAAGAGAGGACCAGGGGATCTCCATCCTTGTTCTGCCTGAGCAATACAGAGGAGTGCTCCATCCACAATAGTAGAGGGCGAACCACATTTATTGAAAAATGAGGATGCCCTGGCGTGGAATGTCACATCTCAGGAGCAGATGCGACAGAAGCAGTAAAATTAAATGCAAGAAATGTCATCCTTGCAAGAAGCAGGGTGCAAAGGGGTGGAGTCGAGGTAGCTGTTGAAGTGAGTGGATTTGTAGTAGATGTCAGTGCAGTCAATTCCCTGTGATGGACACAGATCAAGAAAAGGGAGAGAGGTGCCAGAGATAGTTAAAGTGATTTTGAGGGCAGGGAGACAGTAGTAAAGTTGATGAAATCGCTGAGTTTCGCCCAGGTGTAGTAGGCAGCCCTGATGCCATCATCAACATAGCAGAGAAAGAGCTGGAGAAAGGATGGTGCCTGGGTACCTTTGGAACAAATGTTTTAATCAGCAATGTCAAGAAATAAAGCATAAAATGTTGTGAAAGTGATCTCTGCCAAGAGGGGGAAAAATGTGAATCAGAATATGTAAAAATCTTGTGAAAGTTGGCATTTTTAAAGCTTTAATCTCAAACAACGTGACAAATATAGGATGAAATCTTCATTGAGGCTGATCTCTGCTCACTGAGCCATTGTGATGTCATCAGTTGAAGCCAGTGCTTTTAATTAGACTTTTTTAGAGTTTTAATCAGTAATGAGTCGAGAATAAGTCAAGAAATAAAGCATAAAATGTTCAGATAAGGTGATTCCCAGCCTCGAGGGGAAATATGTAAATCGGAATATGTAACATTTTTATCGTTACCCTGTAGTGTTTTTGCGAAGACGTAAAGACAACTACATACACACACACATATACGCGCGTGTGTGTGTACACACACACACTCACATATATACAGAGACATATATATATATACACACACACACACATATATATATATATACACACACACACACATATGCACAAGTCTCTGTCCACTCGGCCTCACCCCCATCTGCTCCTCCTCCTATCCGGGAGTCACCGATATACTCCACCTTGGAACTAGCAGGAGGTGAGAGAGGAGCCCCACGGTGACCAAGCACCCCCCCCCCCCCCCCCCCCCCGTATGGCCCATTACAATGAGGGTTTACTGTAACTATTTTTGATAATCTTTCTTTGTGGAGAAAAAAGCCTTTACTTGCCCCATCTTTGGGTGATTTGATTGAGAAAGAGTCTGTCGTGCCGTTTCCGGATAATGCTCTCCAAAGAACCTAAAACAACAAACACATTAAAATTAATTTATGCCATTTAATGTCAAAAATCTAACATTTTAGGTTTTACTTCTTCCGTTTCCGATGGAAAACATCTATATGTTAGACGCTGTAAATTCTGGAAACAGCAGATCAGGCAGCATCCACAAAGAGAGAAGTAGAACGCTGAACTCCATCATGAGGTCATCACCCAGAAACACCAAATCCTTCCTTAATAATGAATTACAGCAAGTGGTAACCAGCCTGTAGATCTCACCCTTTCTTGAATACTCATTACATTTGTTGCTTTTCAATCCATTTGAATCATACATTTTAGAACATCAGATCCAGGTTAAGAGTCAAGTTCTACTTTCATTAATTACTGCTGTTTTTAAAATTAGACTATTTCATATGCCTTCATACTAGAAGAGACGTTATTTATTCCTTCCTGGTTGACACAGAAAATATTCAATTAATTGTCAAAACCCTTTCTCTCCCCCGATTAATTATCCTTGGGTTTCCATCTGCTTCTTGCATACTTGCAGACCTAGCAATCTGTGTTTATATTTATTATTTGTTCACTCATTCATTATTTTACCTTTATTTAAAAATAATCAAATCCAAATTCTCAGCCTTACAACTCTTGGCAATACTGCCATGCACCATTTTGTCCTTAATCCCTTTATTGAACCATTAATTTAATAATTTTTTTAGTGATGCGTAAATTATATTTTGAGAACGTCACTTCTAATTTCCAAAAAAACTTTGATCAACCCCTCCAGACACCAATACACTATAACACAAGTTCTCTTCATTCAGCAAAAGCATCTTGTTGATATGCATGCATTATCTTCTTAAAACGTTACAAGTACCTTAATCCAAAATTCAACAAAAACAATCAAATATTGGAGCTCCTACCTGCTTAAAGGTGGGAGTTTTGCAGAGTTTAAAAAAACACAAAAATAATGGTAAGCAGAATACAAATCCAACTGGAGGAGATGCACGAAGCTCCCATTTTAAACCAACCCATCTGTCCCCCTATTGCTAATTGCAGATATTTCAAGCACCAAGCCGTTTTTTAAGATCACTTTGGTATCAAAATACATATATTTGTTTGCAAAAAATATTCTGGGTCACCTGAAGATTGTAAATGGTCCAAAGAACAATTGTTCCCCTATTTAGAACATCTGAACTAGTTAAAAGTTCGATAATAAAATCACCTGGGTTACACAAAAAGCTGGAGAAACTGAAGCTGAATAAAATCACCTAGTATGGAGACCATTTAACCAGTATGTAGTTAAAATGTTTTCAGATAATTATACGTAAAGATGCAAGCACTTACATTAAATTATGCAACCCCAGCATTCCCATGCCTCTGAAGTCAGTTTTAGGATCTTCACCCTGGAAACCAATATCACCCCATTGCTTGGTGATTCTCGATTCCAAGTGTATATGGGGCATTAACAATTCCCACAGCTAAAGACAGAAGAAATAAACAGTAGTGTGATAATCCACCACTCAGGAAACCATAATGCAATAAATCTTAAACCAAAATTACAAAATTAAAGAAAATCTGTGGACTTTAAAATAGAACTGCTTCTGGTATGAGACAGCTTGGTTATATTCAACAACAGCTGCAGAAAATCATGTTTGAACCTATTCCATTCAATTAGACACAACCCAGTGCAAGCTGGTTTTAAAAATACTGTTTCAGCTTTGCTTCTTAATAAAATCAACACTTAAGAATGTTTCATTTGCAAAGAGAAAGATTTGCAAAATAACTGATCTATTATTCCATTGTTATTTTGCATGCATCAAAATACTTTTTCAGCATTTTTCAGTACAACATAATGATTATAATGTAACTTACTTTAAAACCAAAAATGAACCTTATGACAAATGCTGTCACCTCAAAAATTTGTGGAAATGACTGCCTCGGTGGTAATCAGTGGCAATGGAGGAGAAACATACCTTTATTAGCATGTCTTCATGTTGCTTCTTTGACGAGTCAAAGGGCTGCTTGCGAAGGTTTTCTACATCAACAAAGAGTTTTTTAAAGCCTGTGACTTGAAGTAAGCAAATCTGCAAACTTAACTTGAACCTACAGGGAGGAAAAAAACACTATCTTAATAATAATAAAAAAATAAATTCCAAAATACAATCAGTAAATGTTGCAAATATTCAGCAGCCCAGGCTGCATGTGTGAGAAAAGCAGCAGTTGATTTATTAGGTCAAATACCTTTTGTTAAAAGTGGGAAGGATCAAAAGAAGCTTGTTAAGCTGCAGGATGGGTGGGCTGGGGGAATGTCTCCGATTGTGTAAAACCAGGGCAACCATGAGAATAAACTGTAATTAAGGTTCGCTGGTAAATGAGTGGGAGCAGTTAGAAAGCAGAACATACACACAAGAACATGGAAGTGGCAAAATACAATGCATGAACACATGCCCGACAGGTCCGGCTGGTCATGTCCCTCACTTCCCGAGGGAAAATAACACATACTGAGCCAATATCACAGATGTACCACTGATACAAAGCAAGTTAAGTTCCTTGGAACTTAGTTGTAGAATTAAATATTGGTTCATATTGTTTGTCATCGTCCTCTCCCCCACACAATCAATTTTAAAATGTTAAGAACCAATTAGAAAGCCATACTGCATCAAAAAACTTGATCACTGTGTCCTTATTAACAGATTACAGCAAATTCTTCATAGCAGATGTTAAGCTAATAGACCAATAATTTCCCCAGAGACTTGCCCTCCACATATCTCGAAGTGGAAAATGGTTTACTCTCCCTGCCAAAGCTGTAGTTAGTTTGGAATTGAACAATTCCAATATACATTTTGATTTAAATGTTCTGTTTGCATCAAATATCTGCCATTCTTCCAAACAAATACTACATTAGAAATAATCACTAAACATTGGTCCTTTTTGGTTCTTCATTTATTTGACTACAAAATTAAATTGCTAGGTATGGAATTAAAACCTAAATTCAAAATGTGTACGGTTAATTGCAGGATTTGTTTTACAATAGTGGGTCTGTCACTTGATAAAGAGAGCTTGCAAGGAAAAATGACAATTAGAACTACTGTATGACCAATCAAGAGCGAGGTTTAAATGAAAAATGCTCTCTTGCCATAAGAACTGTGTAATTAATACAATTCACAATGTAAAATTGAGACTGGAGTAACTCGGTGGGTCAGGCCGCACCTCTGGAGAACATGGATAGGTGTCATTTTAGATTGGTACCCTCTTTAAACCAATTGCAGTAACCACAATCAGAAAGGTCCTAACCCAAAACATCACCTATCCATGTTCTCCAGAGATGTTGCCTGACCACAGTGTTATTGCAGCACTGTGTTTATTTGGAAAACAGCATCTGCAGTTCCTGGTTTCTACATCAAAATAATATGAATTAACAAGATTATCAATGTCTTTATTACTTAAATATGCAAAGTATAACAAGCAATGAAATGTTTACTTGGACAGTGAAAACGGATAGTCTGCAATCAAAAGATTTACTTCTTTGGCTGGCCACCACACTAAAAGATATAGTTAACTAGGCAATTACTGGCATCAAATCTGAAGAAATGTTTTGACAATACAAGAAATATTATTGTTGATGTAGTTGTGTAATGGATTCCAATGCATTTGAAAGGGGCTCAATTGCATAATGGGATCATTACAAAAGATCAGACACTATAGTTTATTTTAATTCTCATACAAGTTGTGTGTTAAAATAGCAGTTGAAAGTTTAGTGTTAGCTTGCAAGCAAATTTATTAAACAAATATTTTCCAAAATCTAAATCACCATTAACAAATTTGTTATGCAACAAAAGTTTGGTTTAGTTTATTGTCCCATGTACTGAGGTACAATGAAAAGCTTTCTTTTATTGCATGCCATCCTGTCAGCAAACAGACTCTATACGATTACAAAAACCTCATCTGGTTTTATCACTACAAGACATTCATTAATATAGTAATTATTTTGCAAACTAGCTCCCTCTTTGGCTCATCTAATTAAGCTAAAGAGCAACTTGCTGTTTAAAAAATTTAATAACTTATTTGTCAATCCGTACTCTGTGGCACACACATTTTGCATGATCCAAATGTTGCATAAAGTACTACAAGTGGAAAGTAGACTCCTAGACCAGTGGAATGGTCTCCACCTAAAACGTTTATTATCCATTTCCCTCCACAGATGCTGCCTGACCCACCGTATTCCTCCACCAGATTGTATTTTGACAGAACAGATGATAGATTAGCTCGTACAAGATCCAAGGAGAGATAGCTGAATGGATAGAAAATCGGTTTCATGGAAGGAAGCAGTGAGCAATGGTGGAAGGTTGTTTTTGTCAGACTGGAGGCCTGTGACAAGAGGTGTGCCTAAGGATTCAGTGCTGGGTCTATTGCCGTTTGTCATCTATTTTAATGATTTGGATGAGAACGTATATGGCATATAGTCATAGAGTTATATAGCGTGGAAAACAGCCCGTCGGTCCAACTTGCCCACACCGGCCAACATGTCTCAGCCACACTTGTCTCACCTGCCTATGTCTGGCCCATATCCCTCCAAACCTTTCCTGTCCATGTACCTGTCTGTTTCTTAAACGTTGGGATAGTCCCTGCCTCATCTATCTCTTCTGGCAGCTAATTCCATACACCCACCATCCTTTGTGAAAATGTTACCCCTCAGATTCCTATTAAATCTTTTCCCCTTCACCCTAAACCTATGTAATCTGGTTCTCAATCCCCCTCCTCTGGGCAAGAGACTCTGTGCATCTACCCGATCTCATGATTTTATACACCTCCATAAGATCACCCCTCATTCGCATGCGTTCCCAGGAATAGAATCGCAACCTACTCAACCCTCCCTATAGTCAGACCCTCGAGTCCAGGCTACATCCACGTAAATCTTCTCTATGCAGTTTCCAGCTTGACAACATTCCAATAAGATGGTGCCAGAAACTGAACACAAACTCTAAATGCGGCCTCACCAACGTCTTATGCAACTACAACATTACCTCTATACTCTGAGCGATGTGCCAAAAGTATTTTTGACCACCCTGTATGACAATCCAATTCCCCATCTTGGATATCAGCAATGAAAACAAACTTCTGGAAATACTCAGCAACATCTTTAACATTTTCAGTCAATTACTAGCAAAACTGGGGGGGCGATTACAAGTTTAAAATATAGATGATACCTTTATCCAGTTTCTATTTCTTTCCTTGGTATTGTCTGACCTATCAAGCACGTGTACAATGATGTTTATAAATTATACATCAAGTAACAGTTACCCAAGTGTTACAATTCAAGGTATGCAAAACTTGGTCAGAATTATAATGTTTAAATGGACAGCAAACATATGTAACACTTTCAAAGTCATTCACAAACTCAAAGAAACATACTTAGGATCTTTCTGAGTGGAAATCTTTTTGATCTTCATTATCTCATCAGTTCTGTTCTCCACATTCTCCTCACTGATGGTCACCGAGCCCGTTAAAATCTAAATGTGAAACGATTAACAGAGACACATTATTCAGCATAAATCTATTAAAGAGTAGTGGATAAACATTAAAAATAGTGAATTATAAAAAGTACAAATTATATATATATATATATATATATATATTTTTTTTTTTTTTTTCAAATAGTAATTACAATACTCCCAAAAAGTTGATCCTGGGAATACAATATCAGAAATGTGAAATTAAGCTTTATGCAAAATGAATTTCCTATGAAGCTTTATGTGAAGTTTCTTTATTATCAAGCTTTATGTGAAATGAAGTTTCCATTTGAATATTTTGATTTTTTTTTTACACCTTAATCGCTCAAGGCCAAAATGGAGTAATAAATATTTTGGTGCTTAAATTGATATATGAAGGGATTCTAATTATACAAATATTAGAAAATTGTTTCCCAAATATTCCTCATTTACTGCTCATTATCATTATTATGCTTCAGATCAATGTTTTTCCTACCCACTTCTCAGTTTGCCTGCCCGCCTGCTACAACTATAATTGTGAGCCATGTGCTCGGATTAATATTTGCATTTTAACAGCCCTTCGTAGCAAGTTTCTACATTCTATCTTTTATGTGCTAATGAAGAATATTGTGGACTTCTGCTTACATGAGAACAGGAAAGAAACCAAACATTGGAAAATGCTCATTTACATCATCCGATAACCCCCATAGAAATTTGATGTTCTCATGATTATCATCCAAGTTACGAAGTCCAATGTTAAGTCAAGCTCCATTTCAAGCATATCATTTCCACACTACAATGCAAGAGGAATTTATGATCAGTTTTAATTAAAAAAAGATCTCTCTTACACACACACACATATTAAAGATGAACTCCACTTACTTCATTTCTGGAGGATTCCAAGGAATGCTCTATTGAAAAAAAATGTTAAATGATAAATGTTTTAGTGAAATACATTGAAACAATTCATAGATTAAAAACATTTTAAAAATTAATTAAATCACAAATGAATTTGACAAAACAGGAAATTAAGCATATAGGAGACTGATTCCAAGCTTGCAGTGGTTCATACTATTTGCTGTAAGAAATTTAAATACTTTTTAGTTTGATGAATTGCTCCAAGTATGATTATCTATAAATAAAGTCCCAGTCTTCATTTGAAAAGAAAATCAAGATGAATGGGTGTGCATGGACCAATCCCCTATTAATCATAATTATAACATTTATTGTTTAAAAAAAACCCAATTAGATACAAAGTAATATGTTCCACAAAGGTTAATTTGCAAGTCGGGAAGGCATTAATTTCAAGAGGACTAGAATAAAAAAACAGGGATGTAAAGCCAAGGCACTGGTCAGGCTACATTTCGAATATTATGAAACGTTTGGGCCCCATATCCGAGGCAGGATATGCTGGCTCTGGAGAAGGTCCCGGTGAGGTTTATGTGAATGATCCCAGGAATGAGCGAGTTAACATATGATGAGTGTTTGACGGCGCTGGGCCTCGTCTCGCTGGAGTTTAGAAGAATGGGAGGGGGGACCTCATTGAAACACTGAATAGTTCAGAGATACAGAGCGGAAACAGGCCCATCAGCCCACCGGGTTCGTGCATCGAGCGATCCCCTTATATTAGCACTATCCTACACACACTAGGGACAATATTAGATTTATACCAAGCCAATTAACCTACAAACCTATATTAACCAAAGATCTCGGAGAAAACCCAAGCAGTCACGGGGAGAACATACAAACTCCTTACAGACTGCACTCATAGTCAGGTTCGAACACGGGTGTCCGGCACTACAAGCACTGTAAGGCACCGCTGTGCCACCGTGCTGCTCTACCGAACAGTGAAAGGCCTGGACAGAGTGGATGTGGAGAGGATGTTTTCACCAGTGGGGGAGTCTCGAACCAGAGCTCATAGACTCAGAATTACAGGACATTCCTTTATGAAGGAGATGAGGAGGAATTTCTTTAGTCAATGGGTGGTGAATCTGTGGAATTCATTGCCACAGAAGGCTGTGGAGGCAAAGTCGACGGATATCTTTTTTTGAGGCAGAGATAGAAAAATTCTTGATTAGTACAGGTGTCAAGGGTTATGGGGAGCAGTGAGGAGAATGGGGTTTAGAAGGAGAGATAGATCAGCCACGATTGAATGGCGGAGTAAACTTGATGGGCCGAATGGCTTAATTCTGCTCATGTCACATGAACTTATGTTGTCATAAATGCTGGGATGCTTAATTGGTTATAAAGGGAACAGGACAGCAATTCAGATGAAAACAATCTTGCCACTGTGCACAGAATTATTGAGTACCCAACCTAGAAGAGAATCTGGATTTTGAGAAAGAAGACATTTAAAATGCTGTTAAACTTTTCATGTAAATATGCCACAAATGTGAAGAATCGAATCAGTTGGCACAACATCCTATATGAGGAACAAGGACAAAGTGAGAGGTGTATTAAGTTTTATCAGAAGGATTATCTATTCTATATAATAGCCTATTTAAAAAGAGTTTAGATGGGTAAATGAAATTGGAGAAAGATAATACATACATGCAACAAGGATTAATGGTTTAAATATCCAATGTTTCTCTTTCCCAAATCAAAATGCCAGATTTTCTGGTTGTTCTATACATGAATGGTGATTAACTGGATTATTTATACACAGATTGATTGAAAGGATGAAAAGCCCCCAGCATCAATAACACGTTAAAATATGTTGGATATTCAACATCTCACCAAAATTAAGTATGTGGCATTGATTTAACCAAAATACCAGAAGCCAAATTTAAAAGTGTAAAAAGAGTTATGCAAAATAACTGACTTTGGTGCATAATTCTGTCCTGAACAAGTTAACTAGCTAATACCAATGCTTACCTATTTTCATAGTTCGCTCTGCTCCCTGAATAGTATTGGCACAAATGCGTTGAAGTTCACATCTTCCAGTGATCTTACGTAACATCCATTTCACCCAAGACCTTAGAAAGGAGCTGTATAGGTAATGCCAAATTAAACTAAACATGCCCTATGAGGAGAAAAACAGGGCCCAATTAACCCTTTAAATAGTTTTACTTTAAATTAGAATCCCATGACAATATGCCTCAAAAATGAACTAAAACTATCATTAATAAACTAGGTTAAAAAGAAAAAAGAGCTATCATTACATTGCATAACATCGTCTTAATATAAAGCAGTCACTTAATGGCACGAATTAACTACCAGGCAGCTGAAACAGCTCGAACACTAAATTCCTCCCACTGCCCACGTATTCCATACTGTAAAGAAAGCAGGATGAAAGATTATACAAAAGTTATTTTCTTCCACCGTTTGATGCAGTTATCTATGTTTTAACTTGTCTGATCACTATAATTGGCTTCATCCTTTCTCAAGTGAATTGAAGCTTGCAAAGAAATCAGAATAAGAACAAAAGAAAATGAGCAAGTTATTTAGCTCAGCTGATTCACTGTCCATTTATCCAACAATAGTTTCTCATTTCAATACTAAATAGTCAACTTCTTATTCCATGTCTGAAAGTGGAGCAGACGTAAAAAAATTGCCATGATTTTATTTAATTGCAGAACATGCATGGGGGAGCTGAACAGCGTATTCCTTCTTCAGTTTATGTTCTTCTTAAAATGCCTCACGTCACTCTTGTGCAGACTGAAAACTGTTTGCCTATTGTGTGCCCACCCAACCAGTCCATTGATATCGTCCTGTAATTTCAAAATCTTTTGCCATCAATCTCAGACAATATAGATATAAAGTTCCTAATAGTAATCCCTAAATTCGAATCCAAAATAAGTATACCATAAGTTGCCTTATACCAAGTTTTCAGGAACTCCCCATCACATGTGTCCCTCATCATTAAAATACCCTTTCACCATTGCTTTTTGCCATTGCCAAATGTTAATTCAATCCAATAATTTTCCTTGGCTTTTCTTGATCCAATGTGATGCCAAAACCCAGGTACAGAACATCAAATGTTCCACCCTTATAGGCACTACTTATCTGCTCAAAACAAGATACCACTCATAATCAGAATCCATGCTAATTATCCTCAATAAATCAAAACCTCACCATATAAACTGATTTATGACATAGTTCAAAAAATTGCCCTACTTGATCTTTTCCCTTCTGCTGCTTTCAAACAAATGGCCACATCAGCTGCCTACCAACACCATTATGCAGCCAAAGACCCACTCTATTTTCTCCTTCACTTCTTTCAAGAGCTGGAGGTATATTTTATCCAAGTGATTTGTTACTAAAAGATACTGGAATGCTTAATAAGTCCACTTTTCTAATATATATAGTCTATAACTTTATATTATTTCCTTCATATCCCCCTGCATCACCACATTCTCACTTTTGACTCGCGTACATCAGATAAATCAATTGTCCTCAACAAGTTTCCCCAATCATATGTACATAGGAGGAATTTAGTCTTGGAGAAATTAATGGCTCGAAGGGCCGAATGGCCTACTCCTGCACCTATTTTTCTATGTTTTTTCTATGAAAGACAATAAATCATCAGGACCTGCATCATTGGGTTTTGAGGAGGCTAGAGATAGCCGATATACTAGTTCATTGAATTGGTTAATTGAATAGTTAAATACTCAGAATTTCAGATTCCAGAACAGTTACCATAAATTGAAAGGTAGCAATTAATGTGAAAACAAAGGTAGACAAAAAAGCTGGGGAAACTCAGTGGGTGAGGCGGCATCTATGGAGCGAAGGAATAGGCGACGTTTCGCTATTTCTTCGCTCCATAAATGCTGCCTCACCCTCTGAGTTTCTCCAGCTATTTTGTCTACCTTTGATTTTTCCAGCATCTGCAGTTCTTTCTTAAACAATGTGAATACAAAGATCAGTTAAGCTGGTATAGGTAGAATCTAAGCGGGAAGTTTGGTTTGGTTCATTATTATTGTTGTGTGCATTGAGATAGCACACAAAAAAGCTTTTTGTTCTATCATGCTATTCACAAGTACAATTAAGCCATACACAAGCACAACAAATAAAGCAAAGAGAATAATACCAGAGTTCAGAACAGTGTTACAGCATTACAGTTACAGAGAAAGTGTGAATAAACAGTTCAAGGCCCACAATAAGGTGGGTTGGATGATGAGTGCTACACCATAGCTCAAGGGAGGACTGTTCAGTAGCCTTTTAACAGTGGGGATCAGCTGTTTCTAAATCTGGTTGATAGGTGCTTTCAAGCTTTTGCACCTCCTGCCTAATGGGATAAGCAACTGCCAGAGTCAAAATGGTCCTTGATTATGTTAGCTGCTTTCCTGAGGCAGCATGAAGTGAAAATAGAGTCAATAGGAGGTGGAAGGCTGGTTTGTGTGATGGCCTGGCTTCTTTCATGCACTTGGGTAGAGCTGCTCCAAAAGCAAGCTGTGATGCATCTCAATAGTATGCTTTCTACAGTGCATCTGCAAAGTAAGCCAAAAGGCACGGTAACATTAATTGACAGAGGAAGAGTAGAAATGTCCCGTTACAATTAAGACTCAAGA
Organism: Raja brachyura; assembly: GCA_963514005.1. The sequence continues at coordinate 186,258,344 of OY740781.1, forward strand.
GTAGGTTTGTTAGTGATACAATGCATCAAAATGTTCGTCAGAATTATTCCCCAGATGGTGGGTTATCTCCTGACCAGGATTACATAGACTAGGCCTACATTTCAAGTTTAGAATTTCAAGTTGAGAGTAGGGGGACTGGTTTGAACACATTGAGGCATACAAGGCTTGACATGGCAGATGTGGTGTTGATGTTTCCTCCAGCTGAAATCCTAGAACATGGAATCAGTCTCAAGAGATTTGTTATTCACAACTGAAAGAAGAAAACTCATCACGCAGTGGGCAAGAAAAACTATGGAATTCTCCACCAATTGTCTGTTAAGGCTCAGTAATTTTATGTCTAGCATAGGTAGATTCAGATAGGTAGATTCATAGGGAATCAGATATGGGGTTAGAATAGGTAAGTGATAGAGGTAAAAGATCAGACCTGATCTTTGCGGATGGCAGAACAGGCACCAAGGGCCAAATAGTCAACTTCTACGATTTTGTGTTTATTGTTAACAGAGAATCTCCTGCAAAAGTTTCCCCTTAAGTTCCGTCAGACCATTATCTCTAGATTTCCTTAAATACAGCAGTAGGAACTAGAAGTCAATGTTTCCATTCCACCAAACCCTATTATCTGGTGACCGCATCTTTTTTCCAAATCTCAGACTGACCGCAATATGTACAATGTTATAACGCTCATTAATCCCAAAGTGAATTTCAAACCTCAAACGCACTTATTTGCTGATGATATCACCCGATTAATACGAAGGAAGCCTTATCCAGGCTTTTGCAAACACTGGCTAGATACTGAAATATTCTCCATTTATCCATACTCAGACTTGATTATATTGAAAACATTGCACTCATATTATAATGCATACCAAGTCTATAATCACAGTATGACGTCTACTCTGAAAGCACCTTGTGTTCAGAATTCTCATTCTCTCTCTGTAATGCCTTTATATATCAGGACAAGGTTGGAAGTGATCAGTTCCAAGTTCCACATTAATTCAAACCAATCTCATCTGCATCCTGACTTTCTTTCTCCAAGGATCAGAGGATTTGCACAGACCCATCTATGTTTCAAGTTCCTTCTTTATAATTCCTCCCCCTTATATTTGAAGCAGAAATCTTCTGAGCATACCTTTAAATCACTCAAGGTTACAGAACAATTGTTAATTCCACTTTAAAAAATGAACTCTGGGTGTTTATCATTGTTAAATATACAATACAAATGTAAATTGTTATTACTCCGTGTTGAGAGGATAGGATCTCATGTGATTGCTGTGCATGTCATAGACAAAAAGCTACTACATAGTCACCAATACACAAAAAATCATAACTATGCACTGGTTTCCTCACAAACAAAACTTTGGTGAGGTTGATTTTTTAGTATTTAAAAAAAAGTTAATTTGAGGTCAATATAACAAAAGCAAAAATAATACCTTTGATGTTGCAAAAGAATACAGATTCAAAATGAACAGCTAATTTTGGGAAAGATACAAACCATCAAGTACAATTAAAGTGAGGAGGCCTTATCAGAGGACAAGACATCCAACTTCTGAGAAACTAAATCATAGCATTGCTGTTATTCATCACCTTCTAAGACGACAGATAACTGAACATTAAAAAAAAACTTAGTCACTGCTTTTATAAGCAGCAATATACTCAAGTAACCAGCGAGCTGTTCATCCTCATATGACACAAGTAACATTTATGTATTGGTATCCGCCAACCTTCAGCCCTATACTATTGGTTACATTTTACTTGGGCAAGACAAATTCACATCTCACAAAACCAAATAAAAACAAAGTAGTTTAACAATGATGTGCCTTGTAATACTGCAATAACAGATTCAGTTCTGTGCATCATTATAAAGCAGAACATTTAGTTTGTTAACACCTGCATGTTATATACAATGAAAAACTAATTACTCATTCTACAAAAAACACAGAAGACCATTTTATCCTTGAGCTGATCCTGTTCTGCTGTGAGTTGCTGAGACCACACCTGGAGTACTGACCAGTTCTCATCCCCCATAAAGTAGCACTAGAAGCAGTGCAAAAGGGATTCATTCAACAGACTAATTACTTGGATGAGATAATCTTTTCCAATCAAGAGGCAGAACAGTCCGAGTCTATATTGTTTCTGATTGATACAATTTTCTAATTTAGATGAATGGAAAGATAATGTTATTGAAAAGTATAGTCCTAAATGGACAACAGTATAGATGGTGATGCTCTTCCAAAAGTAGAATCTTGAAGACATAACTTCCAGATAAGCAGCCTGCCATTTACAACAGAGATACATAGAAAATTCTTCTTGCAGACTGTAGCACAACAAAAATATGTAAAATGTTCATATTAACACCAACTGTCACTTGTCGAAGTGCTCCACATTTCTACTACCATTAGTGAAATCATTCCTAAAAGGCACAATGCTCATTTTTACTTCAAATTTTCTTAGTACTCAACCAATAAAAAGTTAATAGTCCAACTTGCAGGGAAGACTATAGTTTGTAGTCTGAAGAAGGGTCTCGAACCGAAACGTCGCTTATCTCCTTCGCTCCTTAGACGCTGCTGCACCCGCTGAGTTTCTCCAGCCTTTTGTGTAACCCTCGATTCTCCAGCATCTGCAGTTCCTTCTTTAACACTATAGTTTGGAAAACTGGTGCATTTCATTTTTGTAGTCCATGAATCATTCACACAAACGCTATGTTCAGAAATGTTCACCAGAATTCGGAGATTACCTAATCAATATGGCAAAAGCAGCTGCTTCTCGGGTTTCAAAAGGAGAGCAGATTTTTTGAAATATAAGCTGTGGAGTCATATTTCAACACTAGAGTGCGGTTTGCCTATTGATCGACTTTAAATGAAGAGTGTCTCGCTGGTAATAGTTCAGGAGTCAGCTTCAGCTGGGGGTAACTTCTAGGCTAGTCTGTTTACTCTATTGTAACAGAAACTTACAATGATCGTGAACGTGTGCTAATAGACCCCGGGACAATTCTAACATCAAGCGCATTAAAAGTTAAACAGAGATGTTGCAAAAATAATGCAAAGAAAAACCCCGCAGGTTCCAGTAACTCCTCTCATCTGGCGCATGTAAATAGAGCAGGATGAAGCCATTAACTTAAACAAGTAAATAGACCCAAAAAGCTGGAGTAACTCCGCGGGACAGGCAGCATCTCTGGAGAGAAGGAATGGATGACGTTTCGGGTCGAGACCCTTCTTCAGACTTAAGCAAAGTGGTGTTCAGACACGGGTCCCGCGACTGGTACTGAGTGAGTGAGTGAGTGAGAGACACAGAGCAAGCGGCCCTTGAATCAACAGAGCGGAGCGACAGCGCAACAAGTCCGCTCTGGGTATTAACGCCAGAGCAGGCCAAGAACCCACATGCTGTGCGGTCTTTGAGAGAAGACGGGGGTCTGCTTGTACTCACAGGCCTGGGTCGGGTCGGGACGAGACGAGGCTCCAATTAACTTTCTCCGCGGCCCGAGCTTCTCCTCACTCAGCCGCCGTCACCAGGCCAACGGCCACCGGAAGCGCGTCACTAGCGGCCGCCGAGCGCGCGGCGCGGGCCCGGAGGGGGGAGCGCGCGGCCGCGGCTCTGACGTGGGGAGTGGGGAGCGCGCGGCGCGGGCCCGGAGGGGGGAGCGCGCGGCCCCGGCCCGGAGGGGGGAGCGCGCGGCCGCGGCTCTGACGTGGGGAGTGGGGAGCGCGCGGCGCGGGCCCGGAGGGGGGAGCGCGCGGCCCCGGCTGACGTGGGGAGGGGGGAGCGCGCGGCGCGGGCCCGGAGGGGGGAGCGCGCGGCGCGGGCCCGGAGGGGGGAGCGCGCGGCCCCGGCTCGGACGTGGGGAGTGGGGAGCGCGCGGCGCGGGCCCGGAGGGGGGAGTGGGACTTCTGTGGCAAATAATTCCACAGAGGCACCACCATCTGCATAAAGAAATGTCCCCTCATCTCCTTCCTAATGAAACGTCCTTTAATGGTGAGGCTCTGATCTCTAGTCCTAGACGCTCCCACTAGTGAAAGCATCCTCTCCACATCCACTCTATCCAAGCCTTTCACTATTCGGTATGTTTCAATGAGGTGTCCCCTCATCCTTCTAAACTCCAGCGAGTACAGGCCCAGTGCCGACAACGCTCATATGTTAACCCACTTATTCCTGGGATCATTCTTGTAAACCTCCTCTCCAGAGCCAGCACATCCTTCCTCAGATATTATCCATATAGAGCCTTACAGAGAGCCTCAACATTACATCCCTGTTTTTGTATTCTAGCACTCCTGAATTGTGTTTGCCTTCCTTACTACTGAATCGACTTATAAATTAACTTTTTGGGAATCCTGCACCAGCACTCCCAAGTCCCTTTGCACCTCCGATTTCTGGATTATTTCCCCATTCCAACATCTGCAATCCCTTGTGTTGATAGTGGTCTTGAACTACTATCTACCTCATTGGTGACCCTCAGGCTATCTTTGATCAGACCTTGCTGGTTTTATCTTGACTAAATGTTATTCCCTTATCATGCATCTGTACACTGTGGAGTAACTCAGCGGGACACGCAGCATCTCTGGAGAGAAGAATCTGTACACTGTGACTGGCTCGATTGTAATCATGTATTGTCTTTCGCTGACTGGTTAGCACGCAATAAAAGCTTTTCACTGTACCTCGGTACACATGACAATAAACTGAAACTTTTTATGAATATTTTGCATCTGCTATAATGGAAGAGAACACAGAAGTAACTAGACACATTAGAGAACCAAGTGAGATGACACAGATAACACTTCATGGATGTGTACAAATATTTTAATTTTGACAAACATGTTAACTGATGTGCAATTTGGCACAGCACATTTAGAATATTTTCTTATGACTATGTTCAAATCGTTAGTATGGCTCATCTAAACAACTCAAGAATCATAACGCTATGGCTTTCAGTAGATTTGAACACATATTTGAAGCTGCCACTTATTTATCACAGGCGGAGGAAGGATGCTGTCCTTTGGATAAGATGTTAAATTCTGTCCCCGTCTGAACTTGGATGAGCAAAGAAGAGGTTGTCCCCAAATGTGTAATTTATAATTTGTCTTAAACCAATCCCAATAAAACAAAACATCTGGTTGTGGGCTTTGTTGAATATTGTCTCAGTGACTACACTTTATAAGTATTTAATTCACTGTAAAATGCATTGTGAAGACCTGAAATTGTGAAAGGGGTCATGTTAATGCTAACCTTTAGAAACAACATCTAAAGATTACAGTTTATCTGTCTAGACCCCAAACAAAGTTGTATGCCTCAATAGGAAGATAGAAAAATCTTGAGGTCAGTATACAAAATGTCATTGAGACATGGTTTATTTATGCAGTTTGTAAATCTGTAAACGGATCTATTGTGGAAACAAGGAACGGCAGTTGATGGCTCACAGAAGAAGAGACAAAGTGCTGGAGTAACTCAGCGGGTGGTGCAGCATCTCAGGAGAACATCGATACGTGACAATTTGGGTCGGGACCCTTCTGCAGACCAATTGTATTGCACTTCATAACATTTTCCATTCTAGAATCTTTACCATTATTGCCACTCTGAATTTACAGCAATCAAAATTAACAGGAACAAAATTGTAACCCGTGTGCTAATCTACTGTTTTGATTGCAGACATAATATTAACACATAACCTCAAGTACTTCAGTGTTCCTAGAGGTTTTGGGGAAATTCCAAATTTGTACCAGAAAGTCAATTTATGAATGCAAATCCATACTTTTTTGCACCAAATAAGTAAAGTGAACTCTTGCCGTGAATGCCCACTCCTCACTTCACTTGTTGTAAACATTGCACTGCACGAGAACTGCCACCAAGTGGCTCCATAGCACTTTTCAATATAAATAGGTTTCAAGAATCAGGAGTGTTTACTTATCATGTACTGGGAACTAAACAATTTAATCCTTACTTGCAGCGTTAGAGGTATATTAATGCAACAACAAATAAATATACCATAATCAATAATGCAACAAATTAAAAATAATCCTAGATAACAAGACCATAATAATGCAAACCAAAAGTACAAAAGTGCAATTTATACAAAGTCCATAACAGTTGCAGTGGTGGAGTTGTGGTTAGGGTTGTGCAGTGTCATTCAAGAGCCTGATGGTTGATGGGAAGAAGTTATTCTTGAACCTGCAGGAAATGGTTTTCGGGTTTCTGTACCTACATCTTTGTGCAAATTAATTGAATCACGGGCTGACTTGCTATTTTTTCACATGACAGGTTTCTATGTCCACCATTTGTTCTTGTATTTTTCTGAAACCATATAAATCTCTTCGAAAAAAATGATTCTGGTCATTTTTTATTCTCCGGGTATTAATTTTGAGGGCTTTATATGAAATCTGCCTTCAGCTGGATGGATGATGCAATATTGCAAAATCCCAGTGTAGCAATCAAGCATAGAAATATAGTAAAATAGGTGCAGGAGTAGGCCATTCGGCCCTTTGAGCCAGTACCACCATTTAATATGATCATGGACAATCATCAAAGATCAGTACCACGTTCCTGCTTTCTCCTCACACCACATTATTCAGTTAACTCTAAGACCTATATCTAACTAGAATAAATCAAAGCAAAGTAGATATCACCCCAAGGAGGCAAACAAAGATCATAACCTTGCACAAACGTTGCTTGAAGTCACAGTGAGAGATTGCAAATTGGCAGGGGTGAGCCAACCTTTTGTATCCAGGATTGTCAAGCAAGACTCTGAAACCGGATCACTATCACTCGAGGGGATGGGCAGATGTGGCCGCAAAAGGAAGAAGACCAAGGCCTTGCTGATTCAGGAAAGCAAGATGGATCCAAGAAAGAGAAGTGATACCCTGAATAAACATTTGGAGGCAGTGGGGGGCCCCATAAGCTCAAGCACCATGTTTGGATGCCTCATTCAGGTCAGTCATATTGCCAGAAGACCTATGAAAAAACAACTTCTAACTGTTGCGAAGATAACACCACCAGTGGGCCTTAAAATATAAAGATTGGGCATGTGAGGACTGGAGGAGGGTGTTATTCAGTGAAGAAAACCATTACTTGGATCTGGGCCAACGTAATCAACCTGTTCAGAGATCAGTCAGAGGACCGGTGAGAAAATGCACCAGTTCATCAACCAGTTCATCAAACCTGACAAGAAGATATTCTGGAGTCGTTTCAAGTGTTGGTCTGCTGCACCCAGTGATGGAATGATGAGACCGCTGCAATATATTGCTGATGTATTGCAGAAAAGAGTGGTGATAGCAAAGACTTATCCAGATGGATCTGGGACATTCCAGCAAGACCTTGCACTGTGCCACACATCAAAGATGGTGACCCAATTTTTCCAGCAGAAGGGGATACATGTCTTGGACTGGCCTGGTAACTCACCTGAACTAAATCTGTGGTTAATTATCAAGGAGAGACTGAAAGGAAATAACTGCACCACGAGACAGAAGCTCATCAATTCAGCTGTGGTATCATGGCGAGATCATACTAAATAAAAGTTAGACCCGAGACATATATATTGAGTTATTATGTCAGTCTATGCTTAATTCAATTAATTTGCACAATGTTGTAGCAGCAAAATGAGAGTGTGGCCAGGGTGGTATTGGTCTTTGATATTAGCTGTCTTCTTGAGACATCACTTTCTGTAGATCCCTTCAATGGTAGGAAGGTAAGTGGACTGGACAGTGTCTACAACTTTCTACAGCCTCTTTCATTTTGGACATTCGAAATACCCAACAATGCCATGATGCAACCAGTCAATATCTCTCTATCATACACCTGTAGAGGTTCGATAGAGTATTCAGTGACACAGAGTCATGCAGCATGGAAACAGAGCCTTCGGCCCAACTTGCCCACACCGGCCAACATGTCCCAACTACACTAGTCCCACCTGCCCATGTTTGGCCCATATCTCTCTAAACCTGTCCCAGCCATGTACCTATCTAACCTTCGTAAAAGTTCCAATAATCCCAGCCTCATCTGGTAGCTCGTTGCATTACACCCACCACCTTTTGTGTGAAAAAGTTGCCCCTCAGATTCCTATTAAATCTTTTTCCCTTCACCTTAAACTTATGTCCTCTGGTCCTCGATTCACCTACTCTGGGCAAGAGACTCTGTGCATCTAATCCTCTCATGATTTTATACACCTTTATAAGATCACCCTCATCCCCATGCGCTCCAAGGAATAGAGTCCCATCTTACGCAACCTCTCCCCATAGCTCAGACCCTCTAGTCTTGGAAACATCCTCATAAATCTTCTCAGCACTTTAAATGCGGCCTCACCAACGTCTTATACAACTACAGCATGGTCTCCCAACATCTATAATCAATACTCTGACTGATGAAGCCAATGTGCCAAAAGCCTTTTTGACCACCCTATCTACCTGCTTCAAGGAACCATGCACCTACACTCTTAAATACCTCTGCTCTAAATCATTCCCCAGAGCCCTACCATTCAAAGTGTAGGTCCTGCCCATGTTAGACTTCCCAAAATGCAACACCTCACGTATCTCTGTATTAAATTCCATCAGTTATTCCTCAGCCAACCTGGCCAATCGATTAAGATCCTGCTGCAATTTTTCACAACCAACTTCACTATCTGCAAAACCATCCACTTTTGTATTATCTGCAAACTTGCTAGTCTTGCCATGTATGTACTCATCCAAATCATTGATATAGATGACAAACAGTAATGGGCTCAGCAGTGAACCCTGAGGCACACCACTGGTCACAGGCCTCCAGTCCGAGAAGCAACCTTCCGCCATCACCCTCTGCTTCCTTCCATTAAGCCAATTTTCTATCCATTCAGCTATCTCTCCTTGGATTCCATGTGATCTAACCTTCCAGAGCAGCGTACCATGTGGAACCTTGTTGAATGCTTTGCAGAAATCCATACATGCACCATCTGTAGCTCTGCCCTCATCAACTTTTTTGGTTACGTCATCAACAAATTCAATCACATTTGTGAGACATAGAAACATAAAAAATAGGTGCAGGAGTAGGCCATTCGGCCCTTCGAGCCTGCACCGCCATTCAATATGATCATGGCTGATCATCCAACTCAGTATCCCATACTTGCCTTCTCTCCATACCCCCTGATCCCACTAGCCACAAGGGCCACATCTAACTCCCTCTTAAATATAGCCAATGAACTGGCCTCAACTACCTTCTGTGGCAGAGAATTCCAGAGACTCACCACTCTCTGTGTGAAAAATGTTTTTCTCATCTCGGTCCTAAAAGATTTCCCCCTTATCCTTAAACATGATCTCCCACGTACAAAACCATGTTCATCTCCCTAATCGGCCCTAAATGCATGTGTATCCTAACACTCAGAATACTCTCTAGTAATTTTCCAACTACAGATGTCATGCTCACTGACCTATAGTTCCCAGCATTTTTCATGCACCCCTTCTTGAATAGAGGCACAACATTTGCCACCGTCCAATCTTCCTCTCCTGTGTTTAAAGACAAAATAAATTTCAACCAGGGCTCCTCTCTAGTGTCACACAATGTCCTGGGATATATCTGATCAGGCCCTAGAGATTTGTCTACCTTCATACACAAAAGTACCTTCAGCACCTCTTCATCATTTTTGATCATCCCATTTTCTCCAGTTACCTTTTTACCCCTTATGCATTTATAAGATCTCTTGGGGTTGTCCTTAATGCTTTCTGCCAGAGCGATCTCCTGGCCCTTTTTTGCCTTTTTGATTTCCTTTTTTAGTCTGCTCCTTAGTTCCTGTTAGGCGCTCTCCCCCCCCCCCCCCCCGGTGAATGCTATGTACTTACCTTTTCTGGTTCTCTCCTGAGTGCAGGCCCCGTGGCTGGGAGTCAGGAATCAAAGGGGTTAAGGGCTCCTGTACCCGATTGGCCAGGCTGCGTCAGGTGACGGGTGACTCATCGGAAGCTTAAATACTGGGAGTTCCCAGAATTCTCTCTCTTCTTCGTCGACCCTGACAAGTGAACAGGCTGCCGGTGTGAGCTGCAGGAGGCCTAGCCACATGGCATAGAACTTTGTGTATTGTTAACTATATTTGTCATTTAATGTTGTATTGGGACAGATAAGGGCTGATCTGAGGATTTTCGTGTATTTTGTTTCAGGGTTATCTCCATTTAGGCAGGTTAGAGACTCGGGTTCGACGGTCCATTGCGAGGCTGGCTGGTGCACTGTTATATTTGTTTGTTAGTCGATTCTTGTCCCTGACAGTGTTGTTTAAATCGGGTTCGGGTTTTTGTCTTCTCTTAACTAAATTAAAGACTTTTTTAAAACTTGAACCTGGTTTTTTGAATATGTTACGCGGCTCTGAGGTACCTGCCATCGGGAGTCATAACAAAATGGGGGCTTGTCCTAAGCTTTGAGGACCCTAGACAGTTTTGGGGTTTTTTTGGTAGGCTTCTGGTGACTGAGGAAGTCTGTGTTGTGAGGAGTTTTTTTTTCTCTTCCGTTTGTGGTAACATTTGTGCCCAGGGTTTGGCTGGTGGTTTGGTCCAACATTTGATATGGAGTTTAAAGTGGAGGACTTTACTGAGGTTCCTAGCCGGGAGTTGTTTGACAAATGTACGAAGGAGCATTTGTTAGTGCTGGCAGAGAGCTATAAGGTGTCTATTGATAAGCATTTGAAGAAAGAGGCTATAAAGTCGGTGTTATGGTCTGCGTTGAAGAGGAGTGAGGTATTGCCTGCCGAGGCAGACAGTCCTCTAGCTTCTACACAGCCTGGTCAGGAAATGGGGGACCTCATTCGATTGAGGGAGTTAGAGCTTGAAATGAAAAAGGAGGAGCTTGCAATGAAAAAGGAGGAGGGGGCCTTAAGAGAGAAAGAGCTCATGCTTGAGATGAAACACCTCGAGCTGTGGGAGAAGGAATTGAATGCCTCCTGAGTTTCTTCTGGGGAAAGTGAGTTTGATATGAGCAAGAACATCCGCCTGGTTCCCCCGTTTAATGAGAAGGATGTGGACAAGTATTTTGCAGTGTTTGAACAGGTGGCTTTGTCCTTGAAGTGGCCTAGGGACATGTGGTTCTTGCTCTTGCAGTGTGTCCTTGTGGGTAAAGCACGGGAGGTGTACTCGTCTTTATCTGTTGACAGCAGTCAGGACTATGAGTGTGTGAAGTCTACGGTATTAAGGCTTGTGAATTAGTTCCAGAGGCATACCGGCAGAAGTTCCAGCGCTTTAGGAAGTTTGATAGTCAGACTTATGTGGAGTTTGCTTGGGAGAAGGAGGCACTTTTTGACAGGTGGTGCGCTTCTCAAGAAGTGAAGGATTTTAAGCTGCTGCGGGCCTTGATGATTATGGAAGTCTTTAAGAACTGTCTCCCTGAGAGGGTTGCTACTTACCTTAATGAGCAGAAGGTGATGGAGGTGTCTAAGGCCGCGGTGTTAGCAGATGAGTATGTATTGACTCATAAAACTGAGTTTGTTGGGCGATCCTACAGTTTAGGTGCATGGCCGTTTAATCGCGGTGATGTCGCCGGTGGCAGTATCAAAGCTGTTTCTGTGCCTGCAAGTGTCAGCACAGTGATACAGGGGGAGGTCCGAGCTGATAAGGATGACGGAGATCTCAGGACTAAGGAAGGTTCTGTGTGCTACTGTTGTAAAGGGAGAGGGCACATCTTAAAGTCGTGTCCCGTCCTGCACAAGAAAAATGCAAAGCCTGTGGCTTTGGTTGGTACACACAAAGCACCTGTGGTTCCTGGGATGCCTGCGTCTGATGAGTGTAGTAATTATTCTGCGTTCATCATGAAAGGTTTTGTTTCTCTAGAGAATGGAGGTCATAGAGTTCCAGTATCCATCTTGCATGATACTGGTGCTACTCAGTCCTTTATATTGGATAGTGTACTGCCGTTTTCTGGGGAGTCATCGGTTGGGCCCAGTGTCCCTGTGGTAGGATTCGGGTTGGAGGACATGATAGTGCCTTTGCATACTGTGAATCTCGAGTCCGAGTTGGTTTCAGGCCGGGTAATTGTTGGGTTAAGGCCATGTTTTCCCGTTGCGGGAGTTTCTGTGATTTTGGGGAATGACTTGGCAGGAGGTAGAGTTTTCATTACTCCTGAGGTGACGGCTGTTCCGGTGGTGCAGAGTCCTGATAGATTGGCTATGCAGCATCCGACGGTCTTCACAGCTTGTGCTGTCACGAGGGCTATGGCTAAAAGCCAGGCAAAGTTTGAAGATGTAGTGGACCTGAGTGCGAGCATTTTTGGGGATCAGGATGATGGATCCTGTGTTGTGAAGGGTGTTTCTACATCTCAAGATGGGGTCTTGTCTGAAAATGTGCTGGTGTCGCTGTCACGTGACCGGCTGGTTGAGGAGCAAAAGAGTGATCCAGGTTTATCAGATCTGTTTGACTGCGCGGTGCCTGAGGGGGATATGGATTCCACAGCAAAGGGGTATTTTCTGAAGAATGGCTTACTGATGCGAAAGTAGTCTCCTTTGGATATGTCAGGGCATGATGATTGTAGCGTGGTTGATCAGATTGTGATACCTCGTCGGTATAGGGACGAGATACTCAGTTTGGCTCATGATGGACCTCTGGGTGGACATTTGGGGGTCAATAAGACGTATGACCGTATCTTACGGAATTTATTTTGGCCATGGTTGAAAAAGGACGTGAAGCAGCACTGCAGGTGTTGTCACATTTGCCAGGTGGCAGGAAAGCCGAACCAATCAATTGTTCCTGTGCCTTTATATCCAATCCCTGTGGTCGGGGAGCCGTTTGAATGGATTCTAGTTGATTGTGAGCTGATTTTGAGCGTCCATTTAAGCTGGCAGTGGATGCTAGTGATCGTGGAGTTGGTGGGGTTCTTATACAGGATGATTCAGATGGGATGGGGCATTCAGTTTCGTACTTCTCTAAGATGTTTAATCCCCATCAGAGGTGGTACTCCACCATTGAGAAAGAAACCCTTGCTGTGTTAATGTCTCCGAGTCATTTCAAGGTTTATATGGGCTCCTCGAATGTCCCTGTCATCGTATTCACGGATCATAACCCTTTGGTTTTTTTGCAGAACATGAAGAATAGGAACCGGCGGTTAATGAGCTGGATTTGGCAGCTGCAAGAATACAACCTGGAGTTCAGGCACATAAGGGGCAAGGATAATATCTTGGCTGATGCCTTGTCGCGCCAGTAGTGTTTTAGTACTGAATAGTTTCTTCCGAAGCTTATTCAGTATCTTTGGGTGGGAGTGTTAGGCGCTTTCTCACCCCCCTGGTGAATGCTATGTACTTACCTTTTCTGGTTCTCTCCTGAGTGCAGGCCCCGTGGCTGGGAGTCAGGAATCAAAGGGGTTAAGGGCTCCTGTACTCGATTGGCCAAGCTGCGTCAGGTGACGGGTGACTCATCGGAAGCTTAAATACCGTGAGTTCCCAGAATTCTCTCTCTTCTTCGTCGACCCTGACTAGTGGACAGGCTGCCGGTGTGAGCTGCATGAGGCCTGGCCACATTGCATAGAACTTTGTGTATTGTTAACTATATTTGTAATTTAACGTTGTATTGGGACGGATAAGGGCTGACCTGATGGTTTTTGTGTATTTTGTTTCAGAGTTATCTCCATTTAGGCAGGTTAGAGACTGTGGTTCGACGGTCCATTGCGAGGCTGGCTGGAGCACTGTTATATTTGTTTATTAGTCGATTCTTGTCCCTGACTGTGTTGTTTAAATCAGGTTCGGGTTTTTGTCTTCTCTTAACTAAATTAAAGACTATTTTCTTAAACTTGAACCTGTTTTTTTTTATTATGTTACGCGGCTCTGAGTCGTAACTGCCTTCGGGAGTCGTAACAGTTCCCAAAACTCCTCCAGCGATACACTTGATCCCAGCTGCCTATACCTGTCCCAAACGACTTTTCTTATTCTTGACCAATACCTCAATTTCCCTCATCAGCCAAGCTTCCTTACATTTGCCTGCCTTGCCTTTCACTAACGGGTATATACCAAATCTCCACAAAGATTTGAGGAAGTGGAGGTGTTGATGAGCTTTCGCAGAATTTACATCAATATGTTGGCCCAAGGCAGTGATATGCTTGCCCAGAAACTTGAAGCTGGTGATTCTCTCCACCACTGTCCCATCGATGAAGGCAAATTCTGCTTTCCATTTCTGAAGTCAACAATCAGTTTCATGGCCTTGCTAATGTTAAGTACAAAATTGCTGTACTGGCACCAATCAATTTGATTATCGATCTCCCTCATGTACTCTGACTCATCATTATTCATTATTCATCCAACAATGGTGGTATCATTGGTATTTTTTTAAGATTGCATTGGAACTGTGTTTAGCTACTGTTCATAGTTGTGGTATCGAGGGCAGGGGACTGATAACATAGCCTTAAGGTGCCCCTATACTCATGGTCAGTGAGGAGTAAGCTTTTCCAATTCACACAGTTTGTGTTTCATCAATGAGAAAGTTGAGGATCCAATTGCATCGGAACAAGCAGAGACCCTGTCCCTGAGTTTGACAATAGGTTTAGAGTGGATGATGATGTTGAACACTGAGCTGTAGTCGATGAACAATAGCCTGACATAAGTGTTCAACGAAGAAATTAAGAACAACGTTTACTTAATAATGTTATTCTGCATCCTTCACAAAGTAAAATATATCGAGTTGCATCCCAGAAGTATGATACAATTCTAGATATCAACTTTAGATATTAGGACAGATAGCCAGGTAAAGCTTTAAAGAAGCTATTTGGAGAAGGAAAGTGAAGCAGAGGAGTTTGGAGTTGGGAATTCCAGAGTTAGGGTGGTGGCAAGGGAGGCACAATCACTGAGCCTAGTGTTGTTCAGTTTATTGTCATGTGTACCGCGGTACAGTAAAAAGCTTTTGTTGCGTGCTAACCAGTCAGCGGAAAGATTATGCATGATTACAATCAAGCCTGTACAAGCCATGTACAGTGCTTTGATACAGTACATGGTAAAGGGAATGATGTTTAGTGCAAGATAAAGCCCAAGATAAAGTCTGAAGGTCACCAATGAGGTAGATAGTAGCTCAGGACTGATAGGATGGTTCAGTTGCCCGATAACAGCTGATAAGGTTAGTGAACCATCTAGAGCAGAGCAATTCAATACAGGAATAATCAGGAAATTACAATCCAAGGTCCACACAATATCAGGATTGTAGGTTTGGAGGAGATAACAGAGAGGTAACAGGCAAGCGATCATGGAAGGGATTTGAAAACAAGGTGGTTTTAAGAAGAAAATTAATGTACGCAGGTGGTGAGTGAACAGTGAGCATTACATAATGATGTGACTCTGGGATTTATTGAGGATAGAAAGAGTGAGACCTGGAATGCTTTGGTATGGCTAAATCTTTGGTCATCTAATCTAGATATATCAAAAGGCATGGATGTGGATTTCAGCAGCAAGAACCAAGACAATTAAATAATTTTCTATCCTTGAACTCGGATAAACATTCTGAGAGTCTACAGACAATTAAATGAGGGGTCAGGAGAGGTGAGAACATGATAGAGCTGAGTAACACCAAGAAAGTGGTTAAAATGGAGCAATTTTCAGATGATCTTGCTGGCTTTGGCAGATATCTAATTTGATCAATTTCCCTCCTGGGATGAATACATTTCTATCATATTATATTGTAGTGGAGCTTAAAAGTGGAAATACGAGTTATAATTAGGTCAATTTAGGATGTTTTCTGGTTACAACTGGATGGGGAATTAAAGTTACATTCCAATTGCATTCATAACTCCTGAAGTGGTATTTTCTTCTTCCAATACACTATATTGCATTATTTGCATGTGCATTTCTCATGATGAGAAACCAAACGCAGATTAGATGACCAAAGATTTGACAGTGTTTGACCTGAAATGTTTACTCTTATCAGAAGGCCCCGAAATGGAAAGGACTCGAATGCAGGCTCACAGAGAAGTACTGAAGAAAACCCAAAATCCAGACGCGAATGGAACCAAAAGATATAGACGTGGAACTGACAGAACTCAGAACTGCTATCAAACCTACAGAATGCAGAAGTGATTAGTCGACACGCAATTGGTGATGATATCAGGTATTTATACCAAGTGATAGATAGGGAAGCAGATTAAATACAGGTGCAACTCTTAATAGCTGAGTGGAGGAGTGTGGAAAGAGTCTCAAGTGTCTGGAGGCATGGCAAGTGTGGCAGGAGGCCCCCTCTCACAGACGCCTCCTGGTGTCCTCTTTCGCTGGTCCAGATACTGCTGATGAAGTCACAGATCAGAGAGGGGTCCAGGATATCATGGGCAGGAATCCAGCTCCTCTCCTCTGGACCATAGCCTTCCCAGTCAACCAGGTACTGGATCCCTTTGCCACGCCGCCGGGACTTCAGCAGTTGCTTCACTGTGTACACCAGACCACTATCAATGATGCGGGGTGGCGGAGGTAGGAAATGAGCACCCTTGAAACGGTCCACAATGGTAAGAATAACCCTTGGACAGAGGCAAGCTGGTGATGAAGTTCAGGGCGATGTGGGGCCAGGGACGGCGGGGAACAGGCAGGGGACGAAGGAGACCAGAGGGAGGCTGATGGAGTGTCTTATTCTGTGCACAGGCGGAGCAGGCGGAGACTAAAGACCGGGTGTCGCTCTCCACGGTGGGCCACCAGAACCGCTGGCGCAGCAGGTAGAGGGTGCGGCCGATTCCAGGATGACAGACGAGATTAGAGGAATGGGCCCACTGGAGTACTTCAGAGTGGGTGGAGACGGGGCCAAATAACTTATTTGGGGGTGTCCAGAACCAGGATTGGGGTAATGACGCTGAATTATGGTCTCGATCTCCCAGGTGATGGAGCCCACCAGGCAGGTGGGAGGCAGAATGGGTTTGTGGGAATGGTTGTCCTGGTCAGGACGGCTCTGGCGGGAGAGGGAGTCGGGCTTGACATCCTTGGACCCAGGATGGTATGACAACATGAAGTTAAACCAGATGAAAAACAGGGCCCACCCGGCCTGACGGGGGCTGAGCCTCTTCGCCAAACGCAGGTACTCCAGGTTCTTGTGCTCCGTCCAGACTTGGAATGGCTGCTCAGTGCCCTCCAACCAATGACTCCATTCCTCCAACTCCAGCTTCACTGCCAGCAGCTCTCTGTGGCCAATGTCATAATTCCTCTCAGCCGGAGAGAGGTGGCGAGAGAAGAAGGCACAGGGGTGCATCTTCTGGTCCTTGGAGGAGCGTTGGGAAAGCACCGCCCAAACATCAGAGGCGTTAACCTCCACCACAAACTGACGGGCAGGGTCAGGATGCTCCAGGATGGGGCGGTAGTGAAGCGTTGCTTAAGGTCCTGGAATTCCCCCTCAGCAGCAGGGGACCAGGTAAACTTGAAGGAGGTAGACGTGAGAGCAGTGAAAGGAACAGCCAAGGTGCTGTAGTTGCAGATAAAGCAACCGTAAAAATTGGAAGCCAAGGAAGCCTTGTAGCTCCTTCTGACTGGTAGGCTCAGGCCAATCTACCACCCCTCTCACCTCTCCTGGATCCATCTTGACACGGCCAGCAGAGAGGATGTATCCCAGGAAGCACACCGTGGGCTGGTGGAACTCACACTGCTCTGCATTGACGAACAGCTGGTTCTCCCATAGTCGCTGCAGAATGAGACAGACTTGGCGGGCATGTTCCAATGCCGAGCCAGAGTAGACGAGGATGTCATCCAGGTAAACGAAGGGAAACTGGTTCAGCATGTCCCGGAGCACATCATTGACCAGATCATGGAAGACAGCCGGGGCATTGGTCAGGCAGAAGGGCATTATGATGCCCACTAGGTGTGTTGAAGGCTGACTTCCACTCATCTCCTTCCTTTATGCGAACCAAATGGTAGGCATTCCATAGATCCAGCTTAGTGAACATGGTGGCATGTTACAGGCAGTTGAAGACAGAGTGGCAAGGGGTAACGGTTTTTGACAGTGATGTCAGTCAGGCCTCAATAGTCAATGGAAGGGCGAAGTTCGCCATCCTTTTTACTCAAAAGAAAAATCCCGTCCCGGCGGGAGAGGAGGATGGACAAATTAAAACAGCTGCCAGACACTCCGGAATGTATCTCTCCATGGCGTTGGTCTCAGGAGCAGAGAGCGAGTACAGACGGCCGCGGAGTGGAGAGGTATCGGATAATAAGTCAATGGCAGGTGACGAGGTAAAGAGGTCGCTCAGAACTTGCTGAAGTTCCTCTTTCAGGTCATGATACTCGGATGGTACTTTGGACAGGTCAGGATTGTCACTCTGAGCAATAGACACAGAGGTGAGGGGAAAAGAAGCGGAGCAAAGGCAATTAACTAGACAGTCCTCCCCCCAAGTGGAGATCTTGCCAGTGGACCAGTCTACAGTGGGGTTGTGAGTAGTCAGTCAAGGCCGACGCAGAACGACAGGGACATGAGGTGAATTTAGCAGGAGCAACTGAATTCTCTCCCGGTGATTTCCATCAACACAAAGTTCTCGAGGGAGGGTAGAGAGTAAAGTCATACCAATTATTCTTCCATCAAGTGCACTGGCTTGGCGGAGCTTTTCTACTTTAACAGTGGGAATCAGAAATTTCCGAGCAACAGTCATATCAATGAAGCTATCATCTGCCTCCGAGTCAGTGCATTAAGTTTCGATAGCTTCTCTCCAAAGCATACCGTAATCGGAGTGAGTCTGGTGGAAATAGGAGGGAAATAAACCTTGCTCACCCATAATCCCTCTCTTGCTGGGGAGCGTTGGCTTTTACTTGGCAAGCAGCGATGAAGTGGCTGGGACCTCCACAGTAGAGACAACACCACTCCCGTATGCGTCTCTGGCGCTTGGCCTCGTTCAGCCTGGTGCGGCAAATCTGCATAGGCTCACCTGGATTAGGACCGGGATGTGTGGGGCTTCTTCTTCCCGAGGGAAGTGAGACAATCAGCTCACTATAATGAGAGGAGTGTGATGGGTATGGACACTGTTTGAGATCTGCTGAAAGCTCGTCTTGCTTTCGTTCTCGGAGCCGGTTATCTACTGTATCCGGATGGTTAAATCAAGCAGCACGTCCAGATCCAAGGGAAGATCCCGAGAGCTCAACTGATCCTTCAGGTTCTCTGAGGCCATGGATGAAGGTACTGAGCAGAGCGGTATCACACCAACCACTCTCTAAATCAGTGGTTTGAAAATCACTAGTGTAATCGGCAACAGAACGTAACCCCTGGCGGAGATGCAGCATCCTCTGAGCTGCCTCTCTTCCGACCTAAGGGTGGTCGAAAATCTTTCTCAGCTCTGCCAAAAAACAGGCAGAGTCCTGGCAGAAGTCTAGCTGTCTCTCCCAGGCAGCTGTAGCTCAGGATGAAGCACATCCTGAGGGCAGGGAGATGGCGTAGGCTATTTTGGGGCGTTCTGCGTTGAAGCGGGACGGTTGTAGCTCAAAAACCAAGGATCACTGGGATAGGAATGGCCTGCAGGTAGAGGGATCGCCATGGCACCTCTCCGGGCTGGAAAGAACTGGTTCCAGAATGGGCTGGTTGCAGCTGGAAGTAGACGGAAGCAGAGAGGCATCGGCAGAGGCGGGAGGAATTGGCAGCAGTGTGAGGTGTGACAGGACCTGGCTGACTGTTTGCCAACTGCTAGATGGTCGCTATGAGTTGGTTATTCGAGCCTCATGGGTGCCAAGAGTGGAGCCTTGAAGTTGAACAGCCCTGCACAACCGAGCCAGTAAATCCTCAGGTTTGGAACTGGGAGTGCCAAGACTCCGGTCGGCCTGATCAGAATTGCCTGCCGACTAATCTGTCAGAAGGCCCCGAAATGGAAAGGACTCGAATGCAGGCTCAGTGAGAAGTACTGAAGAAAACCCAAAATCCAGACGCGAATGGAACCGAATGATATAGACCTAGAACCG
The DNA here is from genome assembly GCA_963514005.1 of Raja brachyura. Next base: position 186,278,139 of record OY740781.1, read on the forward strand.
ACAGAACGCAGAACTGATTAGTCGGCACCAAATTGGTGATGATCTCAGGTATTTATATCGTGATAGATGAGGGGAGAAGATTAAATGCAGGTGTAACTCTTAATAGCTCAGTGGAGGAGTGTGGAAAGAGTCTCAAGTGTCTGGAGGGGTGGCAAAGGTGACAACTCTATTCTTTCCACAGGTGCTGCCTGACCTGCTGAGTGTTTCGTCATTTTTTGGACATTAGATAATGACATTGCACTACACTTTTTTTCAGTTTGCAAGATTGTCCTACAGTTTACAGTTCGTTGGCACTTCTGGTCCCACTTCTACTCCTTCACCGTTCCAACAGAGTTTAATGAAAAACCAGACAGGCAACTTATCTTCATACCTGCCATTCCTTTGCTGTTGGATTTCTCTTGTTATTTTCAAGCACATCAAAAATAGAACTGTTAAACTTTATGAAAAAGAATGCAACCTTCAGAGGGCTTTGTAAAAATATGTACCCTCCAGCTAGACATAAGATGCAAGTGCCTTGCAGTGCAAACTGTTTTGTTTTCACAGGGAAAGCTGAAATGCAAACAGATATACGAAAAATAGTCAATGGAGACACGAGAGACTGCAGATATTGTAACCAAGCGCAAAAAACAAACTGTTGGGGGAACTCGGGTCATAAGATCATAAGTGACAGGAGCAGAATTAGGGCATGCGGCCCATCAAGTCTACTCCGCTATTCAATTATGGTGGTCACGGTGGCACAGCAGTAGAGCTGCTGCCTTACAGCAAAATGCAGTGCCAGAGACCCGGGTTCGATCCCGACTACAGGTGCTGTCTGTATGGAGTTTGCACGTTCTCCCCGTGATCTGCGTGGGTTTTCTCCAAGATCTTCGGTTTCCTCCCACATTCCAAAGACGTGCAGGTTTGTAGGTTAATTGGCTTGATTAATTGGCTTGATAAAAATGTGAAATTGTCCAAGTTGGCGATATGCAGAGTACTGCCCTGCCGACTACAACATTCAGAAGGGTGATGATCTATCTCTCCCTCCTAACCCCATTCTCCTGTCTTCTCCCCACAAACCCTGATCAGGCAGCATCTGTGCAGGCAAAAGGATGGTAGTCGTTTAGGGCGGAGCCCCTCAACGATGCTCCAGCAGTTTTTGTTTTGCTCACAACAACATTAAACAACTGAAGCACACCGCAGAAATGCCAAAATCATTAGTAACCAACAATACTCGAAAAGGATTGGCATGCAAGGTGTGACAAATAAGGAAGAAGGATAGCAACACCGAGAGAGCAAAAACAAGTAGGAAGCATTATCGGACAAACCCGATGATCATCATCTGAGAGAGAAACACACACGGACCAATAAACGACAGAGAGCACAATAAACTTCAACCCAGGGAATAATCGAGTTAGCAACAGTTGCGAGAGAGAGAGAGGAGGGGTGAAACAAGAAACTTTGCATGTGTCTGTGAGAGCTGATAGTTTGGCGAGAACAAGCCCCAGAGGAAAGGCATTGAGGGCGGAGAGAGACCGCGAACGGCGAGAGATTGAAACAGCGGCGGTGGTCTGAACGGCGGGGGAGAACTACCTTATGAGCCCTCGTGGGAAACGACGTGTGTAATTGAACTGGCCGGGAAGTACAGAAACAGAAGCTGCCTGAGGAAAAAGACATAGAGAAATTGGGAAATAAATAACTAAAAATGAATTGAAAAGAACAGGGAACTGAAATTTCTGACGCGTAAAAGAGAAAGTGGACATGAGGAAATGAATGAAGGCGCGCCACTGTTTCTGTCAGATTCCTCAATAGCTCGTTCTGTCTGGAGTGTTTGTTGAGAGCGGGACTATTGGAGAGAGTGAGACCCACTGCCTTATTTAATCAATATCGCGAAAGCGACCATCCACAAAGTGTCCGATGCCCACCGTTCTGGGATGACATGAAATGAGGCTCAGGAATGGAAAGGTTTTAACATTTCTCTGCCTGGGTGCATTTCTTTCAGTATCGTGGTTCGCCTCTCGGCTGAAATTGAAAGGTAGGTGAGACATTTCTAAGGTTACACAAAAAGCTGGAGAAACTCAGCGGGTGCAGCAGCATCTAAGGAGCGAAGGAGATAGGCGACGTTTCGGGTCGAGACCCTTCTTCAGACGTCTGAAGAAGGGTCTCGACCCGAAACGTCGCCTATCTCCTTCGCTCCTTAGATGCTGCTGCACCCGCTGAGTTTCTCCAGCTTTTTGTGTAACCCTCGATTCTCCAGCATCTGCAGTTCCTTCTTTAACACTGAGACATTTCTAAAGTTGGTTACACAAAAAGCTGGAGAAACTCAGCGGGTGCAGCAGCATCTAAGGAGCGAAGGAGATAGGCGACGTTTCGGGTCGAGACCCTTCTTCAGACCGCCTCGACCGCTCCTTAGATGCTGCTGCACCCGCTGAGTTTCTCCAGCTTTTTGTGTAACCCTCGATTCTCCAGCATCTGCAGTTCCTTCTTTAACATTTCTAAAGTGGGTGCATCTTCGCCCCGCTGTGATCGAGGTAACACCATTCCAATCTGTTTTCCGTCCTTCGGAGAGCAAACGAGCAATTTCGGATTGAGAAGTCATTGTACACACTTGCTTTGCGATTATCTGTCCCTTTACCCGAGAATCGTTACTCAATGATATTAAATCCCAAGTCCGACCCTAATGTAATTATTTTTATCGCAGGAGAGTTTAGATAGCGTGTTAAAGAAGGAACTGGAGATGCTGGAGAATCGAGGGTACACAAAAGGCTGGAGAAACTCAGCGGGTGCAGCAGCGTCAAAGGAGCGAAGGAGATAGGCGATGTTTCGGGCGGAAACCATTCCGCTGTGTGTTATCAAGAACATGGGATGTAGAAAATGAGAAATATTAACAAACAGCTGCTTCTTGAGTTATTTTCTAGATCATATTTAATGTCGAATCTTGGACACATACATTGCTTGGGTATTTTTAAAATATTTATTTTGAAATTGCACAGAGATTATCTGGTAGAGAAATCTTCTAAATTCCCAGAGGAACCCGATAAAGGGCTAGATGCCACCCACCTGCCCCAGAAAGCTTGTATTGGTGTCTGAGGGTATTGGCCCCCAACTTTGTCCTCCTGTGTTCATTCTCAATGAATTCTGAGCTTGACATGATGTGTATTCTCCCGCTTCTGATCCCATTTCTCTGATTAGGCAGCTTCACTACAAATGGTGGGCTCTTTCACTCATCTTCAGTACCCACCTGAACACCTCCCTATGACCAAATACACTGTCTAGATTTATTCATTGATAACTGCTGATGTGGCGTTGACGGTCTTGGCTTTTCCGCCCATTTCTAACCTATCCCTGACTGAATGTGCAGCACACCACTCACTCAGGCAACCTGGCTGATGAGGTTGGTGCTATTAAAGCCTAACAAACTGATCTTTATGGTGCCAGAAGCCACACGTCAGCTCTGAGATACCTCCTCGTTCTTCCCTACAGATTATGTGCCCAACATCAGGAAATGGTCACCCTGACAGTTGTGGATCTCATTTCCTCAGGAGATCTTCCATCCACAGCTTCCAGTCTTATGGTGTTCCAGCCATGTGCAGCCCATTTCTCCCTTCTGCGCAAAATGCCCAAGCAGGACCGCCCCAATAGACCCATTGTTTTAGCCTGATCTTTAGCCCACCAAACATTTTTCTTCTACCTTGGCTTTATTCTTTCTCCTTTGCAGGGCTGCCAATATTGGGTGAGAGTTGGGAGTGAGAAATTGCGAGAGACCAAGCCCAAGGGAGCGTAGCAACCGAGGGGGGGGGGGGGGGGGGGGTGGGAGGGGGGAGGGGTGTGGGAGGAGGGTAACCCCCTCCGATGGTACGGAGCTTTTGCATTTTTCAGCTTGAAATTGTGCAATCTGGTGCAAACTGTAGCGAGTCTTTTAACTTACATTTGAATGCAATATTTATGCTTTAAATTGGATTAGCTATGAATAAGGTTAGGCTAAATTACATTCCTAATTATATTCCACAGTAGAGCCAAGCTTTGATCAACAGGTGCAGCACATGAATGATCTTAGTGTATTCATGTATGGAAATCAGATTATAATCAAGCTCTTGGCCCATGTTGATCCACCTGTGTCTCACTGCACACCTGGTACTACTCCTGGCCCTGACTCCAGTTGCATACCTTCTCTCATTCCTGACCATAAGTCTATGCACCTGGCCCCCTATTCTAGCCTGATCATAGCTGCTTACCTGCTTAGGTTCCCAGTGCTGAACACTCCCATTGTCCCAGCTTTGACTGCACACCTACTATTCCAGACCTTGACACTTGACCTTGCTCACAGCCCCTCTGCTCTGACCAGATATCTGGGCCATACTTAAAGCCCCATATCTGCTCCCTGGACCTATCACGTTCAAATCCACAGGTGCTGATCTAATGCGGTAATCTTTTATGGGGCACTTCACGGACCAAATTTTGTATTACAAAATTTGCTACATCCATTGGCTTCCTTGTTATTTAACATGTTAGTTACTTTGTCAAAGAAGTCATCAAATGGTTGAACACAATTTCTCATCCATAAAATTATATTCACTCAGCTGTATAAGTATTCTGTTACCATTTCCTTCATTTTCCTTACAAACTGTCCTGAAGTCATTTTCAGCCCCAATATTTTCAGTATTTTGCTGTCTTCCTCTCAGCTGGAACTTTTCCGAAATGCAAAGTTTAATAAATATATATATTTAGGCAATAATATTCTACTTAATGTGATCTTGAGAGTACATAATATTTTCTGTGGTATTCTATGATAAAAAAGATCTTTGTTTTGATTGTATCTACCAACATGCATACATATTATATGTACCGAGGGCAAATTTTTGTTCCAATGCTCCCCATTCCCAATTACTTTTACATTGAAGTGATTGAAATCCAAGTCAGATTCAGATTCAGATTCAGATTCTTTATCACTCCTTTAAAATATGCCCCTTCTTTGAACATGCTCTCAAACATCGCATCTGAATCAGTTTCCATCTGATTATACTCCTTGAGGATGTTCATCTACGTGTTCAATTCATAAAATAACGAGATTGGGGACATTTCTATTCAACCTGTCAAAGGAATTGGGGGCCTTGGAATTTTTAAGGCTTTAATTGCGAAAATGACCAGCTTACCGTTCCATCAAATATGTCCAGGCTGCTGGCTGAATATGTGGTTCATGTTCACTAAGCCAATGAGAGTGCATTTCATCATTGATAAGTCCCTGTCCCACTTAGGAAACCTGAACGGAAACCTCTGGAGACTGTGTGCCCCACCTAAGGTTTCCGTGAGGTTCCCGGAGGTTCTGGTCACTCTCCATGAGTCACCAGAGGTTCTGGTCACTTGCCTGGAAAGCCTTGACCGAAGCATGAGCTACATCTACTGACCGAAGATCATATAGGATCTTTGCTGCCGACCGCGCACACACACATACACACAAACACATCTTGAAGGTGGGGGCCAGGGACAGTGGAGGAGTACTTTCTGCGCGATGAAGAGGAAAGTAAACGGCTGCCACAGGGCACGGTAAGTCCTTTAGAGAGCGCGGGAGGGAGGGAAAGAAGGGGAGAGAAGGACTGAGAAAGGGAGAGAAAAGGGGGGAGAAGGGGAGAGAACACGGGGAGAAGGAGTGGAGACAGTTTTAAGAAGTTTAATAAAGTTAGCGGGCATTTTACTTTCTGGTGGGTCTTCTAGGTCCTGAAAACCAAAGAAGATTTCTTTGCTGAAAATTCCAATGTGCCAATCAGAATGGCCGGTCAGTGAAGGCGATTGCCTTCGACTGCCTGTAAGTAAATAGCGGCCCCACTCCACTGGGTTCGACAAAACAGCAACCTATTTTCAGTTGAGGCCGGTTTCGCTTTTTTTGAAATAATCGCAGGAACATAGAAGAAGCCGCGACTACGCGGAAACCACTTTCCACCAATAGGGAGAGTGACTGGAACCTCCGGGAATCTCACGGAAACCCTGGGTGGGGCGCAAGGTCTCCAGAGGTTTCCGTTCAGGTTTCCTAAGTGGGAAGATCCGCCGGAAGGTAAAATGCCCACTAACTTTATTAAACTTATTAAAACTGACTCCACTCCTTCTCTCCTCCCCCCCATTCTCGCCCCTTCTCCCCTTCTCTCTCCCCTTCTCCCCCTTCTCTTTCCCCTTCTTTCCCCTTCTCTCCCCCCTTCTCTGTCCTTCTCTCCCCTTCTCTCCCTCCCGCACTCTCTAAAGGACTTACCATGCTCTGTGGCAGCAGCTTACTTTCCTCTTCATCGTGCAGAAAGCGCTCCTCCGCTGTCCCTGGCCCCCACATTCGCGATGTGTTTGTCTGTGTGTGTGTGCGCGGTCAGCAGCAAAGATCCTATAGGATCTTTATTCAGTAGATGCAGCTCACGCTTCGGTCGAGGCTTTCCAGGCAAGTGACCAGAACGTCTGGTGACTCATGGAGAGTGACTGGAACCTCTGGGAACCTCACGGAAACCTTGGGTGGGGCACACAGTCTCCAGAGGTTTCCTTTCAGGTTTCCGAAGTGGGACAGGGGCTTTACTCAACCACTGAAAGTGGAATATGTAATTAGTGTTTTGCAAGCTCACTCAATGAACATACTCATTCCAGGGAATACATCCTAAATGCTGAATAAGGTGCTTGTGTCATTCAGTTTTAATGGCCAATTGCTCCATGTGTTGATGAGGCTAGAAACAAGATACTAGTACAGTTGAATGTGCGGCCAAAGAGCTGATTGCAGGAGGGAGGACTTAAGGCACCTAGGGAGGCTATTTGGGTGGAACTTAGAAGTGGGAAAGGTGTAGCAACACTTATAGGGGTATATTATAGACCGCCAAATGGGGAACGAGAATTGGAAGAGCAAATATGTAAAGAGATAGCAGATATTAGTAGTAAGCACAAGGTAGTGATTGTGGGAGATTTCAACTTTCCACACATAGACTGGGAAACACATTCTGTAAATGGGCTGGATGGTTTGGAGTTTGTAAAATGTGTGCAGGATAGTTTTTTGCAGCAATACATAGAGGTGCCTACTAGAGGAGGGGCAGTGCTGGACCTCCTGTTAGGAAATGAGACGGGGCAGGTGGTGGAGGTATGCGTAGGGGAGCACTTCGGGTCCAGTGATCACAATACCATTACTTTCAATATAATTATGGAGAAGGACAGAACTGGGCCTAGGGTTGAGATTTTTGATTGGAGAAAGGCTAACTTTAACGAGATGCGAGATGATTTAAAAGGAGTGAACTGGGACATTTTGTTTTATGGGAAAGATGTAGAGGAGAAATGGAGGACATTTAAAGGGGAAATTTTAAGAGTACAAAATCTTTATGTTCCTGTTCGGTTGAAAGGAACCAGTAAAAATTGGAAAGAGCCCTGGTTTTCAAGGGAAATTGGACATCTTGTTCGGAAAAAGAGGGAGATCTACAATAATTATAGGCAGCATGAAGTAAATGATGTGCTTGAGGAGTATAAGGAATGTAAAAAGAATCTTAAGAAAGAAATTAGAAAAGCTAAAAGAAGATATGAGGTTGCTTTGGCAAGTAAGGTGAAAGTAAATCCAAAGGGTTTCTACAGCTATGTTAATAGCAAAAGGATAACAAGGGATAAAATTGGTCCATTGGAGAGACCGAGTGGACAGCTATCTGCAGAGCCAAAAGAGATGGGGGAGATATTGAACAATTTCATTTCTTCGGTATTCACCAAGGAGAAGGATATTGAATTATGTGAGGTAAGGGAAACTAGTAGAGTAGCTATGGATACTATGAGTTTCAAAGTAAAAGAAGTACTGGCACTTTTGAAAAATATAAAAGTGGATAAGTCTCCAGGTCCTGACAGGATATTCCCTAGGACATTGAGGGAAGTTAGTGTAGAAATAGCCGGGGCTATGACAGAAATATTTCAAATGTCATTAGAAACTGGAATAGTCCCCGAGGATTGGCGTACTGCGCATGTTGTTCCATTGTTTAAAAAGGGTTCTAAAAGTAAACCTAGCAATTATAGACCGGTTAGTTTGACTTCAGTGGTGGGCAAATTAATGGAAAAGATACTTAGAGATAATATATATAAGTATCTGGATAAAGAGGGTCTAATTAGGAACAGTCAACATGGATTTATGCCTGGAAGGTCATGTTTGACTAATCTTCTTGAATTTTTTGAAGAGGTTACTAGGGAAATTGACGAGGGTAAAGCAGTGGATGTTGTCTATATGGACTTCAGTAAGGCCTTTGACAAGGTTCCTCATGGAAGGTTGGTTAAGAAGGTTCAACTGTTGGGTATAAATGCAGGAATAGCAAGATGGATTCAACAGTGGCTGAATGGGAGAAGCCAGAGGGTAATGGTGGATGGCTGTTTGTCGGGTTGGAGGCAGGTGACTAGTGGGATGCCTCAGGGATCTGTGTTGGGTCCTTTGTTGTTTGTCATGTACATCAATGATCTGGATGAAGGGGTGGTAAATTGGATTAGTAAGTATGCAGATGATACCAAGATAGGGGGTTACACAAAAAGCTGGAGAAACTCAGCGGGTGCAGCAGCATCTAAGGAGTGAAGGAGATAGGCGACGTTTCGGGTCGAGACCCTTCTTCAGACTGGTCAGGGATCAGGGAAACGAGAGATATAAACAGTGATATGGAGAGATAAAGCAAGAACAATGAGTGAAAGATATGCAAAAAAGTATTGGTGATAAGGAAAGCAGGCCATTGTAAGCTGTTTCTGGTGTGAAAATGAGAAGCTAGTGCGACTTGGGGGGGGGGGGGGGGGGAGATGGAGAAGGAATGTCAGGGCCCGAGGGCTGAGGGAGAGGTGGGGGGGTGGGGGGAAAGGAGCAGTCTGGGTTAACAGAATTGAGAAAATTCAATGTTTAAGCCCAGAGGATGCAGACTCCCCAAGCGGAATATGAGATGTTGTTCCTCAAACTTGCGGTGTTGTTCACTCTGGCCATGGAGGAGGCCCAGGACCGAGAGGTCGGATACGGAGTGGGAGGGGGAGTTGAAGTGCTGAGCCACCGGGAGGTCGGTTTGGTTATTGCGGACCGAGCGGAGGTGTTCGGCGAAACGATCGCCTAGCCTCCGCTTGGTCTCACCGATGTAGATTAGCTGGCATCTGGAGCAACGGATGCAGTAGACGAGGTTGGAAGAGGTGCAGGTGAACCTCTGTCGGACTTGGAATGACTGCTTGGGTCCCTGAAAGGAGTGGATGGGGGAGGTGAAGGAACAAGTGTAGCATCTCTTGCGGTTGCAAGGGAAAGTGCCTGGGGAAGGAGTGGAGCAGGAGGGAAGGGAAGAATTGACGAGGGAGTTGTGGAGGGAGCGGTCTTTGCGGAAGGCAGATAGGGGCGGAGATGGGAAGATGTGGCGAGTGGAGGGGTCACGTTGGAGGTGGCGAAACTGGCGGAGGACTATCTGTTGTATGCGCTGGCTGGTGGGGTGAAAGGTGAGGACCAGGGGGACTCGGCCCTTGTTGTGAGTGGGGGAATGGGGAGAGAGGGCAGTGTTGCGGGGTATGGAGGAGACCCTGGTGCGAGCCTCATCGATAGTGGGGGAGGGGAAACCCCGTTCTCTGAAGAACGAGGACATTTGCGATGACCTGGTGTGGAACACGTCATCCAAGATAGGGGGTGTTGTGGATAATGAAGAGGATTTCCAAAGTCTACAGAGTGATTTAGGCCAGTTGGAAAAATGGGCTGAAGGATGGCAGATGGAGTTTAATGCTGATAAATGTGAGGTGCTACACCTTGGCAGGACAAATCAAAATAGGACGTACATGGTAAACGGTAGGGAATTGAAGAATACAGTTGAACAGAGGGATCTGGGAATAACCGTGCATAGTTCCTTGAAGGTAGAATCTCATATAGATAGGGTGGTAAAGAAAGCTTTTGGTATGCTAGCCTTTATAAATCAGAGCATTGAGTATAGAAGCTGGGATGTAATGTTAAAATTGTACAAGACGTTGGTGAGACCAAATCTGGAGTATGGTGTACAATTTTGGTCGCCCAATTATAGGAAGGATGTCAACAAAATAGAGAGGGTACAGAGGAGATTTACTAGAATGTTGCCTGGGTTTCAACAGCTAAGTTACAGAGATAGGTTGAATAAGTTAGGTATTTATTCTCTGGAGCGCAGAAGGTTAAGGGGTGACTTGATAGAGGTCTTTAAAATGATGAGAGGGATAGACAGAGTTAATGTGGACAAGCTTTTCCCTTTGAGAATAGGGAAGATTCAAACAAGAGGACATGACTTTAGAATTAAGGGACAGAGGTTTAGGGGTAACATGAGGGGGAACTTCTTTACTCAGAGAGTGGTAGCGGTGTGGAATGAGCTTCCAGTGGAAGTGGTGGCGGCAGGTTCGTTGGTATAATTTAAAAATAAATTGGATAGGCATATGGATGAGAAGGGTATGGAGGGTTATGGTATGAGTGCAGGCAGGTGGGACTAAGGGAAAAAAGTTGTTCGGCACGGACTTGAAGGGCCGAGATGGCCTGTTTCCGTGCTGTAATTGTTATATGGTTATATGTTATATGGTTATATATCATTGGGATCTCTTCCAGAACAGGTGGGTCTGGAAGGAGGATGCAACAAGGAGGATGAATTATATTTAAACTGGAAGGGCACCAATATCCTTACAGGTATGTTTCCAAAAATAGCAGACGAGTTGAACAGGTACTTTAGATCTGTCTTCACTTAGGAAGACACCAACAGTCTCCCAGATGTAGTAGTGGCCAGAGGACCAAGGGTGACTGAGGGAGGAACTGAAGTAAATTCACATTAGGCAGGAAATGGTATTGGATAGACTGAAATCTCCAGGGCCTGAAGGTCTGCATCCGAGGGTACTTAAGGAAGTGGCTTTAGAAATCGCGGATGCATTGGTGATCATATTCCAATGTTCTATAGATTCAGGATCAGTTCCTGTGGATTGGAGCATATATAATGATATCCTACTTTTTAAGAAAGGCGGGAGAGAGAAAACAGGGAATTATAGACAAGTTAACCTGTCATCAGTGGTGGGGAAGAAGCTGGAGTCAATTATAAAAAAAGAATTAGTGGCACATTTGGATAGCAGTAACAAGATTGGTCCGAGTCAGCATGGATTTACGAAGGGGAAATCATGCTCGACTAATCTTCTGGAATTTTTTGAGGATGTAACTAGGGAAATGGACATGGGAGAGCCAGTGAATGTAGTGTACCTGGACTCTCAGAAAGCCTTTGATAAGTTGCCACACAGGAGATTAGTGGGCAGAATTAGAGCATATGGTATTTGGGGTGTGGTACTGACATGGATAGAAAATTGGTTGGCAGACAGGAAACAAAGAGTAGGGATTAATGGGTCCCTTTCAGAATGTCAGGCAGTGACTAGTGGGGTACCGCAAGGCTTGGTGTTAGGACCACAGCTATTTACAATATACATTAATGATTTAGATGAAGGGATTAACATTAACATTACCAAATTTGCATATGACACAAAGCTGGGTGGCAGCGTGAACTGTAAGGAAGATGCTATAAGGATGCAGGGTGACTTGAACAGGTTGAGTAAGTGGGCAGATGCATGGCAGGTGCAGTTTAATGTGGATAAATGTGAGGTTATCCACTTTGGTGGCAAGAACAAGAAGGCAGATTATTATCTGAATGGTGTTAAATTAGGAAAAGGGGAAGTGGGAAGACGAGATATGGGTGTCCTTGTTCATTAGCCACTGAAAGTGAGCATGCAGGTACAGCAGGCAGTAAAGAGAGCTAATGGCATGTTGGCCTTCATAACAAGAGGAGTTGAGTATAGGAGCAAAGAGGTCCTTCTGCAGTTGTACAGGGCCCCAGTGAGACCATACCTGGAGTATTGTGTGCAGTTTTGGTCTCTAAATTTGAGGAAGGACATTCTTGCTATTGAGGCAGTGCAGCGTAGGTTCACAAGGTTAATTCCCGGGATGACAGGATTGTCATATGTTGAAAGAATGGAGCGACTGGGCTTGTATACACTGGAATTTAGAAGGATGAGATGGGATCTTATTGAAACATATAAGATTATTATGGGATTGGACACACTAGAGGAGGGAAACATGTTCCCGATGTTGGGGGAGTCCAGAACCAGGGGCCACAGTTTAAGAATAAGGGGTAGGCCATTTAGAACGGAGATGAGGAAAAACTTTTTCAGCCAGGGAGTTGTAAATCTGTGAAATTCTCTTCCTCAGAAGGCAGTGGAGGCCAATTCTCTGGATGCTTTCATGAGAGAGCTCTTAAAGATTGCTGAGTCAAGGGATATGGGGAGAAGGCAGGAACAGGGTACTGATTGTGGATGATCAGCCATGATCACATTGAATGGCGGTGCTGGCTCGAATGGCTGAATGGCCTACTCCTGCACCTATTGTCTATTGTCAATGTGACTTGCGAGGATTTAAACTAGTCTAGTAGTGGATGGTGGAAACTGGAACGACTGAGAGGTAGGTTTAATAGGTAAAACTGGCAAAGCTAGGATAATAAACATGGCAGGAATGATGCTCTGAAATATATTTATTTCAATGAAATAAGAAAAATGGGAAATACATGATTTTAGTGTTTGGATTAGTACATGAAACTGCAGCCTTTACAGAAATGTGGTCGAGAGCAGAGCAGCATTGCCAGCTAATAAAATGGTATGGATGTTTCAGATATAACAGAAAAGAATATAAAACATGTTAGAAAATCTCACTGTTGATTAGGAAAAACAATATTTCTGCACTACGACTTTGTATTGGTATTCACCAAGAAGAAGTGAAAAGCTTAAATGCTTTTAAATATATAAAAGATATATAATGGAATCCTGGACTAGGATATAGCTTATATTTTGTCTCAAACAGGCCTTTTTCAGTGGATTGATAAGAGAGAGAGAGACAAGCCCGGGCATGCCTCAGGTTGCTGTGTATTCAGACAATGACCGGTGCCTTTGAAATGTGTTCACCAATTGATGAGAGAGAGAAGCCCAGACATGTCTCAGTGATGTATATTGAGACAATGACCGATGCCTTTGAGATGTCTTGTCTTGAAAGTACCAACTGAGAAGATGTCTTTGAAATGTGTCTACTAATTGACACGAGACAAGCTCAGACACATCCTGTGATAATGTGTATTGACTCTATCTCTGGCCATCTTTGGAATGTGACTAAGTGACAACTACACAGTATAAAATATCATCCAATTCTCTGTTCATTGAAGTGATGGCGCGGGGGAAGTCAAGTGTCTGTGTTGCTTACTTGGCTGGTGTGGTCCCGTCACTTCCGCCGGCAGATGATCTGTAAAGCTGGAGTTGGTCATTATCTCATTAGACTTGGCTCAGAAAAATTCAGATGCTTCTGGCTCATCTAATGTGTATTCTGCTGCAACTACTACAAAAGAATCTCACCCAAGTACTAATATGGAGCAAGCGGAAACAATTTCTACTGATAAATGTGCCTTGCTGCAGCATATACGTATTCAAAAAGGAAGTGTTACTTTTGCGGGGGTAATATTCATAATAGAGAGATATGCCCTGCTCGAGTGGCAACTTGTAATAGTTGTGGCAAGAAGGGACATTATTCTTGAGTATGCAAGTCCAAAGCATCTACTAAAAGTGTGACTGCTGCCATGTACAGTGGCTTGCAAAAGTTTTCATGCCCCTTGAACTTTTCCACATTTTGTCACGTTACAACCACAAACGTAAATGTATTTTATTGGGATTTTATGTAATAGGCCAACACAAAGTGGCGCATAAAAAGTGGAAGGAAAATGATACATGGTTTTCGAATTTCTCTCCCGATGTCGAAGCCCAAGGCGGACGATAGTAAGTTCCAAGGTCATTTAAGGCCGTGGTGGGCGATGTACGGCCCCGCTCCAGGCTCAAAAGTCACAAAGTTGGAGCCCTCCGATGGGCGCTGGAATGTCCCGCGGCCATTAAAGCCGCGCCGGGCGATGCTAGAGAAGTTGCGTTGTGGGAGCTCCGAAAAGTGGTCTCCCACCCGGACCCGCGAGCTCCCGATATCACAGTCTACGGTCCTACGGCTGCAGCTGGAGCCTCCGAGCTCCGGGGTTGGGCCGCAGCAGCGAGCCGCCACCGCTCCTCACGCTCCGAGGCCAGCCAGCCCCATGATGGTAAGTCTGCAGCTCCGCAGGCTCCGCGACTGGAGTTCCCAGGTCGTTCCGGCTGGAGGCCGCTCCACGGTGCTAGGCCCCAACGACAACGGAGACCCGACAGGGAAAAGGTCAGGTCTCCCGTGCAGGGAAGATATTTTTTTTAAGTTTCCCCCTCCCCCCTGACCCCCACATATACACAGTCAAAAACAGTATTAAATAACACCACATTTAACCAGACAAGAAAAGAACAACAGATAGGCTGTAGGGGCCACTGCAACGTGAGTCACGCCGCCGCACGAATCACGCAGAAGTCTCGACTAAATCTAACTTTAATTCCTTCAAATAGAGATATCGCGATGGCTCTGACAACTTTCAATAGTCAAATTATTAGATCTTGTATTGTAGACTTTATTCTGAACAAAACTAGTTATAAATCTGTATGTCTTGGTATTTTGAAAAATTTGTGTTGTGATATAATTCTAGGTCAGGATTTTCAGAAACAGCACAGATCACTTCAAACAATATATGAAGGAACTATGCCTGATCTTGTATTGTCAAAGCAACCAGTATTGTGTGGTTTTTCTGTTGCATCTGTTGAATATCCTTCATTGTAGTGGCCATTTGGCCTGTTTTGCATGTCATTGATGATGGCATGTGCCTTTAAATTTTAGACTGCCGTTATATTGTGGGTGGGATTTATGACGTGTTTTTGGGCGTGTTTGGAGCGAAGACGCTTGCGCAGAAGTTTTGTTTTTAGTGCAATTTGGAGTGAGTAGGGCGAAGGTTAACCCTTCGACCATGTGAGTTCAAAAAGAGACCATGCCAGTGTCACGGAGACACAGGAGTTTTCTAACGTTTTAAGTAATAAGCTGGAGTTCGATGAAGATTGTAGTAACGATTCGGAAGAAATTTGGATGTATCTTTCTGTTTTCTATCAACAATAAAGCATTTATTCATTAAAAGACTGTTTTTAAGCCATATCTGTGAAGAAGCTCTGAAGGTCTCTGTGAGAGAGCGCGCATGCGTTTCGAAGACACCCCCTTAACCATGTTCATCCATTTAGCGGCCAGGGAGTTAATTTCTCGAAAGATATGAAAATCTGCCGCTACATTAATTATTCACTAATTTATCCTCTAAGTGCAAGCCAATTGCTACAAAATCAAGACATTTTAGTAAAGATGACAAAAATTTTATCAACACAGAAGTGACTAATTTTTTACGAGAAGGTATCATAGAACCCAGCTCTTCCCCTTCGAGGGCACAAGTTGTCGTGGTTAAGGACCCCTTGGAGAGACATAGAAAGAGACTCTGCATTGATTACTCTCAAACTATAAACCAGTTCACGGAGCTTGATGCATATCCATTACTTCGTATAGAAGAGATTATCAATACATTAGCTAAGTATAAGATATTCTCTCCTTTTGACCTAAAAAGTGCTTACTACCAAATTCCTTTGAAAGAATCATAAAAGAAATACACTGCGTTTGAAGCAAATGGGAAATTATATCACTACTGCAGAGTTCCATTTGGTGTAACTAAAGGTGTGGCTGTTTTTCAGAGAGAGATGGACAAACTTGTTGAACAGGAAAACCTTAAAGATACTTTCCCTTATCCTGATAATATAACTATTGGAGGAAAAGACCAAACTGAACACGACAAAAATGTTCAACGGTTTTTAGAAGTTGTACATTCTAAAAAATCTAACATTAAATGAGGCAAAGTCAATAACATCAGTGTTAATTAATATTCTTGGTTATTGGGTTGGAAATGATAGAATCAAGCCTGATCCAGAATGACTCCTCCCACTCCAAGAGATACCTGTTCCAGCTACATTAAACTCTCTACAAAGGGTTCTTTGTATGTTTGCATATTATGCAAAGTGGATACCAAATTTTTCTGACAAAATTCAACCTTTGATTCGAGCAAACTCTTTTCCCCATGACTCTACAGCAATTGGTGCCTTTACTTCTTTAAAGAAATAATTAGAATCTGTGACATTACACACGCCATCGACGAGGATCTCCCCTTTGTTGTTGAATGTGATGCATCTGATTTAGCAGTATCAACAACATTAAATCAAGGAGGACGACCAATGGTTTTCATGTCTCGTACTCTACAAGGTAGTGAATTGCACTACCCACCCGTTGAAAAGGAAGCTACAGCAATTATTGAAGCAGTGACGAAATGGAGTCATTTCCTTGCTCGCCAGCACTTCACTTTGATAACAGATCAGCGTTCAGTAGCTTTTATGCTGGATAATCGGAAACGAACGAAGATTAAGAACAGTAAAATTCATGAATGGAGGATTGAATTATCTGCTTATAGTTATTCAATTGAGTACCGCCCTGGTAAGGATAATGTTGCTCCGGATACATTAACTCGAGCATTTTGTGCCTCTGTTCATTCTTCTGTACTCACTGATCTTCACAATGGGCTGTGTCACCCTGGAGTCACTTGTATGTTACACTATGTTCGTTCCAAAAATCTACCTTTCTCTACAGAAGATGTGAAGATGACGTGTGCTTCATGTAGAATCTGTGCTGAATTAAAACCAAGGTTCTTCCAGCCTGAAGAAGGAAGATTGATCAAAGCTCCTCAATCTATGGAACGTTTGAATATTGACATCAAAGGGCCTTTACCATCCTCCTCTCAAAATGTTTATATACTCACCATAGTTGACGAATATTCGAGGTTTCCTTTTGCCTTTCCTTGTCCAAATATGTCAGCTGCTGCGGTTATCAAATGTTTAGATCAACTGTTTTCATTCTCTGGATTTCCAAGTTACATAAATTCTGATAGGCGCACCTCATTCATGTCAAAAGATTTAAAAGACTACTTTTCTAATAGAGGAATTGCAAAAGTAAAACAACACTATATCATCCTATTGGAAATGGTCAGGTTGAGAGGTATAACAGAATCATTCGGAAAGCAGTGAAACTGGCTTTAAAGTCAAATGACATACCAGATCAGCAGTGGGAATGTGTTCTACCAGATGCATTACACACCATCAGATCTCTACTGTCAACTGCTACCAATACTACTCCACATGAGCGGTTCTTTAACTTCAAACAGCGTTCTTCTAGTGGTACTTCTCTGCCATCATGGTTAACTAGCCCTGGCCTTGTGTTGCTTCGTCGGTATGTCCAATCAAATAAGAATGAGCCCTTTGTTGATGAAGTTAAACTGTCTGATGTCAACCCTTCTTCTCCAACTATCAAGTATCAGGATGGACGTCAGTCAACTGTCTCACTTCATGACCTTGCACCATGTCTGTCTTCTCCATCAGCTTCATCACTCCTTGATAATATTAATGGAGAACTTCCTTCAAAACTCTCATCATCCCCTATGAAAACTTCTATAAGTAATTCTAAAATTTAAAATGTAAAGTGAAGTTGATGACCAAGCAACATATGTACCACTAGGTATTGAAACACCATCATCTCCTGATGCTCCTGTGCTGCGACAGTCATCAAGACGTACTAAACCTCCTGACTGTCTCAACTTATAAATAGGAGGGGAGAATGAAGTGTGCGCCTGAGGAATCAGCGATAATTTCCAGGCACTTTGAAGATGTGTATTACAGAAATGAGTTGCTTAAATGACTGCAGCAGGCAGTGAAGAAAGCGAATGGTATGTTAGCTTTCATAGCAAAAGGATTTGAGTATAGGAGCAGGGATGTTCTCCTTCAGTTGTACAGGGTCTTGGTGAGACCACACCTGGAGTATTGCGTACAGGTTTGGTCTCCAAATCTGAGGAAGGACATTATTGCCATAGAGAGAGTGCAGAGAAGGTTCACCAGACTGATTCCTAGGATGTCAGGATGGTCTTATGAAGAAAGACTGGATAGACTTGGTTTATACTCTCTAGAATTTAGGAGATTGAGAGGGGATCTTATAGAAACGTACACAATTCTTAAGGGGTTGGACAGGCCAGATGCAGGAAGATTGTTCCCGATGTTGGGGAAGTCCAGGATAAGGGGTCACAGCTTAAGGATAAGGGGGAAATCCTTTAAGACCGAGATGAGAAAGACTTTTTTCACACACAGAGTGGTGAGTCTCTGGAACTCTCTGCCACAGAGGGTAGTTGAGGCCAGTTCATTGGCTATATTTAAGAGGGAGTTAGATGTGGCCCTTGTGGCTAAGGGGATCAGAGGGTATGGAGAGAAGGCAGGTACGGGATATTGAGTTGGATGATCAGCCATGATCATATTGAATGGCAGTGCAGGCTCGAAGGGCCGAATGGCCTACTCCTGCACCTATTTTCTATGTTTCTATGTTTCTATGTTAAAGCTTAAATAAAGTTTAAGTAAATTAGAAATTTTCATTTGCCTCACAACACTAACCTTTTTGTGAGTTGTCAGTTTATTAAGTAGTGAACCTTATCAGAAGGACATGGATGATGGTGAGGTTAGGAAGAGGTAAGTTCATATTGAGAAGGAGGAGCTGTTGGGTGCCTGAGAACCATTAAGGTGGATAAGTTGTGGATAGCGAGGAAGATAGTCAAAAAGATACAGTAGGGTATAGATCGGTTGAAAATTTGGGTGGAGAAATGGCAGATGCAGTTTGATCAAGACAAGTGTGAGGTGATGTATTTTAGGAGGTCAAACGAAAAAAGGTATACAGTAAGTGGCAGGACCTGTAGGAGCGTTGATGTACAGAGTGACATAAGCTGACATAAGACGCTTGCCTGCAACCAATTTCTTGACCGTAAACTTTGCTTCATAAAAATGTTTTCAGACAGTTTTGGGATTTGCCTTTACCTATCTCAGACTGCAGCTTCAATAAATTGGAAACCCTTCAACTGTGAGATCTTGTACATCCCATTTTGTCTGTTGACCATTGTGAATGAAACCATCTAGACCTAGTTCTTGAAATATTGTGACATTTAATTCCCTTTGATTTAATTGTATTTCATTGAGGAAGTAGATTCAGTCGGGAGCTTCGTCAGTCGGTTCCGGTGAAATGTAAATTAGACATTGTGGTCAATAATCATACAAAGCATTAGTTTATGAATACATTAACATACAATAAATAAATTATTTATACAGCATAAAATTTAATGCCACAGTTTTGCATTTGTCTCAAGTTCCAGCGACAATTCCAGCAGGTATTTTACAGAAATTATATTCCACCCACACAAGCAGGAAAGAACATAAATAATCACATCCTTTGGGGGTTTGGGAGAAATCTCTTGCAAATTAATGGCCTGCAAACATAATTTAGAAATACCACTCTAGTCTGCATCTCAGAAACATTGCAAAGCATTTGGCATGCAACGTATTGCTTTAAAATATTTTACAGTGGTGCATAAAGTTGATAAAGCTGCCATAATATTGAACAACATGTGTTTGTATGTGGATGGTGCAGAGCTTCTGATGGAAGCTCATTTAAAGATTGATATCAGCTAGTCCAATAAATGATTCAAGATTCAAGAGAGTTTATTGTCATGTGTCCCAGATAGGACAATGAAATTGTTGCTTTGCTTCAGCACAACAGAATATCGAAGGCATGAATACAGAACAGATCACTGTGTCCATATACCATTGTATAAATATATACACACATGAATAAATAAAACAGATCAAGTGCAAATAAACAGATAATGGGCTATTAATGTTCAGAGTTTTGTTTGTTTTGAGTTCAATAGCCTGATGGCTGTGGGGAAGAAGCTGTTTCTGAACCTGGACGTTACAGTCTTCAGGCTTCTGTATCTTCTACCTGAAGGTAGCGGGGGGGGGATGAGTGTGTGGCCAGGATGGTGTGGGTCCTTGATGATGCTGCCAGCCTTTTTGAGGCAGCGACTGTGAGAGATCCCCTCGATGGTAGGGAGGTCAGAGCCGATGATGGACTGGGCAGTGTTTACTACTTTTTGTAGTCTTTTTTGCTCCTGGGCACTCAAGTTGCCGAACCAAGCCACGATGCAACTGGTCAGCATGCTCTCTACTGTGCACCTGCAGAAGTAGCAGGACGTAGAGACGCTGATGTGCTTTCTTTATAATAGCATCAGTATTCTCGGACCAGGAGAGATCTTCAGAGATGTGCACGCCCGGGAATTTGAAGTTCTTGACCCTTTCAACCATCGGCCCTTTCAACCATCGAACCATATGGACAGTTGCTCGATCTCTCTTCTGTACTCCGACTCATCCCCATCAGTGCTACGTCCCACAACGGTGGTGTCGTCAGCGAACTTGATGATGGAGTTCGCACTGTGACTGGCTACGCAGTCATGAGTATAGAGTGAGTACAGCAGGGGGCTGAGCACGCAGCCTTGAGGTGCTCCCGTGCTGATTGTTATTGAGTCTGACACATTTCCACCAATACGAACAGACTGTGGTCTGTGAATGAGGAAGTTGACAATCCAATTGCAGAGGGATGCGCAGAGACCCAGTTCTGAGAGTTTGATAACCAGCTTGGAGGGGATGATTGTATTAAATGCCGAGCTGTAATCAATGAATAACAGCCTGACATATGAGTTTTTGTTGCCCAAGTGGTCCAGAGCGGAGTGGAGAGCCAGAGAGATCGCATCCACCATTGTCTATTGTGGCAGGAATGTTTTCTGTTAGAAGATTAGAGAACTTTAATTATGGGGAGTGGTTAGATCGGCTCTGTGCATTTTCCCTGGAGTGATGGAGACCTAGGTAGTAACTTGATGGAGATATTTTAAATTATGAGGTATAGATCGACAGGGTAGATGGTCACCCTCTGGAGGGCATGGGCATAAGGTGAGAGGATGTGGTTTTAAAGGGGATTTGAGTAGAAAGTTTTAAACACAGAGCGGTTAATATCAGAAACTTGCTGCCAGAGGAGGACTCCATACAATCACTGTTTAAGGGGCATTTAGATAAATAATTCAGCAAGGCTCGGTCGGAATGGACGTAATGCAGGCAAATGGCATTATTGTAGATGGGGGAAAAAGCTGACATGGACATAGTGGACCAAAGGCCTGTTTCTGGGCCCAAGTTTCAATGCCAGGAGCCAAGTGATCTTGGTGAAACACCAGGGGCAGCATAGTGGTGCAGTGTTAGAGCTGCTAACTGACAGTCCCAGCACCTCGGTTCGATCCTGACTACGGGTGCTGTCTGTGCGAAGTTTGTATATTCTCCCTATAACCTCGTGGGTTTTCTCTGGGCGCTCCGGTTTCCTACCATATTTCAAAGATCTGCAGGTTTGTAGGTTAATTGGCTTCTGTAAGTTGCCCCTAGTGTGTAGGATGTGAGACAGGGATAACATGGAATTAGTGTACGAGTGGTCGGTGTGGACTCGAACACTGTATTTCTAAACTAAACTAAACACTGAACCCTAAATCAAATGTGTTTATATGTCCAGCCTATTCTCTTTGAGTCCTCTTTGACAGCTAGTAAATCTGAGCCACAAACTCTAAGTAGGAGTAGGATTGCTACTCAGAAAAGTTTATGGAACTGACTTGTTCACTAATGATTCTTGAGAAAGCTGGCCTAAAGTTAGAGCAATTATTGGATAGGCTTTGCTAGTTGGCACACATGGAACTCAAGCCATAAGATTAGGATGCCAATGGCAGCAGGTATGGCTGATTCAAGACACAGTGGAAAACCAAAGCCAATACAGCACCAAGATTCAGAAATGCCCAAAGCCATTCCATGTGGAGAAGCCAGGTTAAAGCTGGAATGCCACTAGAGAACCTTGGCTGAATCCTACAGATGAGGCAACAAGGGAGTACATTACAACTTTGATCTGGTAAGCAGGCATGTAGCCACTAAAGGGAAGTTTTCCATCTGCCCAATGTGCGCTTTTCCCAAACCACTGACAAACACCATTGACTGAATTTGTTGTGTCCCATTTCATCCGATGAAGGGTAGTCAGCCAACTGATTAATTTGTGTTCAGTCATAAGCTCCACAATGACACTATTGGCACCAACCACCCTACCTTTGTATCCGGTTCCCCTAACATTAAGTTAGAACATTCCATTGGCTTTATTAATTGCTTACCACACCTACATACCAAGTTTTGCAAGTCATGACCATATAACCATATAACCATATAACAATTACAGCACGGAAACAGGCCATCTCGGCCCTTCAAGTCCGTGCCGAACAACTTTTTTCCCTTAGTCCCACCTGCCTGCACTCATACCATAACCCTCCATACCCTTCTCATCCATATGCCTATCCAATTTATTTTTAAACGATACCAACGAATCTGCCACCACCACTTCCACTGGAAGCTCATTCCACACCGCTACCACGCTCTGAGTAAAGAAGTTCCCCCTCATGTTACCCCTAAACTTCTGTCCCTTAATTCTAAAGTCATGTCCTCTTGTTTGAATCTTCCCTATTCTCAACGGGAAAAGCTTGTCCACATCAACTCTGTCTATCCCTCTCATCATTTTAAAGACCTCTATCAAGTCCCCCCTTAACCTTCTGCGCTTCAGAGAATAAAGACCTATGACACCAGGTACTTCTGCATTTCAGAAGTAATGCAGAACACGGGTTGTGTTGGGGGAACGGATGAGTGGTGGAATATTGTGTTGGGGAATGGGTTGCTTTGGGGTCCAGGCCTCCCGTGTGATTGGGACCCAACGGGCCCCACTTAGTCTAGTCTCCATTAAACTTTGCCCGTTTCAATTTAAAGCTGTGCCCTCTAGTCTTTGAGTCTCTAGTCTAGACATTTCCACCTTGGGGAAAAAAATGTTCCAACTGTCCACCCTATCGATGCTCCGCACATCTCCTTTAAACTTTTCCCTTTCAACTTAAAGCAATCCCATCTAGTCTTTGACATTTTCACCCTAGGAAAAATGTTCCAACTGTCCACCCTATCTATGCTTTCATAATGTTTATACTTTTATCAGACACCCCCTCAATTTCTACCTTCAATCCAATTTCAGATCTGTTTCTCTTGGATTCAATAAAGTGTAATTGATTACAGTGGAAATCTGCTTTAAAAAAATAAAGGTCACATTCCAACTTTACAAAGAAAATCTCATTAATCATGTTATAATTTGAGGAAAGTGCAAATATGTTGCACTGAGTCATGATATAAAGCACAAACCTAGAATCCAACAGTCTGAGAAATGTTAGCCCAGGTGTGGGAAACGGCCAGGGTAAACTTGTTAATGTGAGATCTCTCAAGAAGTGTTAATTACATTTTTCAAATACAATTGTATTGGTGAATTTAAACATGTATTGTTTTCATACTTATAGGTCCATGACTTACTTGATAGATGGAGGTATAAAGAACCAGACAAGAATATCTTCATAAAGTATTTTAGGCATTTGGATTATTTTGTCTTTTTCATTCTTACGTGGACTTTAATGGACAGGGCGCCGAGAACTAAAGGGGACCCGGCATGGGGGACCCAGTGGGGAGGGGTACGAAGAAAGGATGAGTATTTTATGTAACTTTGTCAGTGCCTTAAGGTGTCTCTTTTGTGTACTTTGTATGCAAAAACAAAGAATTTCACTGCATCAAGCGAGCTACAAGTGACAAAGTCTTCTCATCAACGGTTGATTATTTCTCTGCTAGAATCAAGCCCTTTTGCTCACTGTTGGTTCATTAGAACTCCAACTGCAAAATATATGATTTGTTGTATTTTAATTGGAAATAGTTGATAAAGCATGATGCTAGATTGTGTTAAATTGAAACACCTGCAGAAAGATAAAAAGGTTTACAATACATGATTCTACCCCAAGTAATGTTAAATGCAGGTGTCATTTTCTTTGAAGGGTACTATTTCAAAAAAATAACGTACTTAATTTGCAAACCTCAAATAGACAACAGAGTTCAATGGCTCGGTGATTTAAAAAAAAAGTACCTTGCAATGTTAATGGTTTAACATTTTCTCCACCCCAAACCAAAACTAAAGAATTGCAGAACACTATTTTTTGTTGTGTACCCAATACCTTTAGTATAGTTGCAGATCATTTTACACTCTTGATAGTGGAAGGACAGGAAAAATTTGAGTGGCGCTTTTTGTCCTTTGAGTGACTACAGAAGCAGGTATTCATTAAATTCAGCATGGAATTTATTTTAAAAAAAACAGCTTGTTTGAATGGTGTGATCTGCTTAGTATTTTGAATGGAAGGAGTATAAGTTACCCAGCTGCCCACTATACGTTGCAAAAGATGAGTTGCGCAAATAATTGAATACCAATCATGAGAACAATCTACAGGAGACAATGGAGTAGATCCCATTTAAGTGTATCAGCTTGTCTTACAGATGCAACAAAAAAGTCTCCAGTCAAATAACAGCTTTGGGTAGAATGATTTAGTTGTTAAGTTACTGAACTGGTATCCAGACATCTGTATTATTGATCTCGAGGCATTGGGTTAAATTCCAGCTAATTAAATAAAATCTGTAATAAGAAACGTAATATTGGTAAACTATCAGGTTGTCTTAAAACACCCATGATTCACAGACGCCCTAATGGAGAGGAAGTCTGCCATCCTTACCTAATTTGGTCTACATGTGACCTCAGACTTGCAGAAATTTCATAGACGATTAACTGCCCATTGAGATAGATTGTCTGCAGTTCATAAATGAGTCAAAAGGTTAGACAGAATCTGTGCAAATGTTCTGCAGACATTTTTAATTTGTAAGTTTACCTTTAATTAACACGGACATAAATTTAGATCTCAAAACATGACACAGGAACGAGACAAAGTTCTAAAATATTGTATTCCAAAGTGAAGCTCTTCAAAAACTGCAGATGCTGGAAGGCTGAAATAATATACACGATATAATTTGTGATGAGTTGGAAAAATAACTTTCAACCCTGCTGTCTATTCAGAGCTTTGCAGTTACCGTCTGTCAGTTCTTTCTTAATCTTCTAATCCCACTACCTCTGCAAGCAGCTGTGGGGTATTATACTTCTGCACCTACCCGTCCCTACCTCAGTTACAATCTTAGATTTCGCTAATTCACTCCCATTTTCCCTCCCAACACCTTGACTTCACTTCACCCAAAAACAAACCTGTCCTTAATAACCCATAAATAATGGGGCCATTGCCTCTGGTTCCTCCTCTACAGATGCTGCCTGACTTGCTGACGGTTTTCCAATTATTCCTAATTTTATTGCAGTGCTTGCAGTATTGTCATCTTTTTTCTGCTACATTTTTAAGTTGGCCTGCAAAATACAGCAAGAACTAATTTAACACCTTACTGCATTTGTCAGAGGAAGATTTATTTACTTCAAGTTTCCACGTAAGACGGTGAATGTGAGGATAATTAACCTTTCCTCAATATGAATGCTGGTAGGAAAGTTTATTGCAATATCAGTGGACCAAAGGAAAGTGGAATTCATCTAGGTCACTGACATTAAACATGCGCAACATCTTACAACAGTTGTAAAACCTCCTAAAACATTTCCATTGGGTTAGAAATTTCCTCCTTAGCATCTTTTGCTAATTGCACAATATTCCATGATCTGTTGTAAACTGCTTCTGAAATTCACTTTAGAAGCATTGAATTTGTTTCTATGTTTAAGTTCAGAAGCAATTTGACATACATCAAACTGACATACTTCTATTAAGTTCAAGAGAGCTAAATGTTGATACTGTGGTTGGTACGTCCATATGCAGTTAGCACCAGCACTTGGGGATTCATTTCTTGCCCATAAAATACACCTGAAAATGAAATGGGGCCTCAATTTATATAATTTCAACCAGGGCATTGTTACAAAATTAATTATTTTTTTTGAATTTTGTCTTGGTACCATTATAGAATGTAGCCAATTTATTTTCTGAATATTTTTTGTTCTGTCTCCAACGATTAAAATCTGAACCACTTGACGAAGAAACCAATAACCGAGTTCAAACACAAGTAGCCTCTTTCATGAATACTGGAACACCCTTCTGCAACTTGGCTTGAACCTGATTGCATTAATTCAAGTGTAGATATCATGTTCTATTCAGTTGGAGGGATGTTAGTAATTTTAATGTAATTTCTTGGGATAAAACCAAGGCAAATCCTAAGATTTGTATGTCAGATTGATTTCAGTGTCTATAGAAAGGAACATGTCAACATTGGGAATGTGAAATGGTCCTAATAATTCAACGAATTAATAGTCCAAAATGATATTCAATATCTATGGACATTTCATATTTCATATTCTCATATGTGTTAGCTAGAGATTCCAATGCATGCAAATAAGTTCATGTTCATAAGTAATAGGAGCAGTCAAGTCTACTCCACCATTCAATCATGGCTGATCTAATGGGTTCCTTCTGTGAATGTTCACTGGGCACAAGCATTTAGAGGTCAATGACTATGGGCTCAATTATTGATCAGTGTGAATGAGTAGGGAGAGGAAGAGTGTGGATTGATTGATTCCTTGCCTGAGGGCATTGGGGCAACAGAACCAAGCAGCACCTGGGAGTGTGGTGTTGAGAATCCTGAAGGGTGGGTGCTTTGGAATTGGAAGTTGGTGTGGGTGGGAAGTCTGCAATTATCATGCCTTAGATTTGACGATCATTTTGTCGTGGGGAGGTGGGAATCGTGAAAGCTGGAATGATCAGTGCCTTGAGCTAGGGTTAAGTTCTGGAACTGGAGTCTGATGAATCGGTGCCTTGGTAGGTTAATTAGTTGATGAAAATGCTGAGAGAATTTCCTCTTCTTTCCTTTCTTGTTGCCACTCATTTAGTGGCAGTGAGGGCAGTGCCTGTGATGGAGCTGACTGAGTTCACCACTTTTTATGGCATAGGATTAGAGTCATGTTCAAGCATAGGCCTAGTGGGCTGAAGGACCTGTTTTCCTGATTGTATAATTTCCTTTAATGCAGAAATATAAATGTTTCAATTCATTCATTTAATATAGCTTAACTTTTAACATCAGAAAATATTTTAAGATGTATAGCATGTTCATCTACTGTCTAAAGAGAAAGTCAGTTAGATCCTTGTGCAATACTGTATCAGAATATGGCTTTAAGGCCCCATTTGTGAGAAGGGTAAAGGAAAATTCACCAATTTGCCTTTTGTGGATGCAACTTCACAATGATACCTATTTCAATATGCCCAAATTAAATTTGATTAAATATGTATATTCATCAGAACCACTCACTTATTTTGGAAAGTTGCCACACCTTTGTTTTAGCACACATTAAGAGACTTGGAACTCTTCCAGTTTCATCATTAAGTACTTGTTGGTCAGATATTGTACAGTCATATACAAATTTAATAGACCCAGAGTATTTTCCTTTAGTTTGGGTTCAACAGGCCACCTGAATATGAAACTCAGTAGAGGGCTCACATTAGACCAATGCAAATTATTTTCTCCATTTCCCACACAAGTCTATCTGTAGCCTTTTTTGAGTGTCAGTCAACACTAATTGGTGTTGCAGTAACTAGATTGAGACCATTCCAAGTGCAGGACTCAATTCCCCCATCATTCCACTGCATTATAAAAATTATTAAGGGAACAAGATCACATAGCATCGACTCATTTGTATCGACTTGAAATTTATGGAACTTCAATTCCCATTTTTTTGAAATGCGACACTAACAAGATGAATGTACCAGCACTTTTTGCACACAGTGAACTCTAGCTATTCCCCGAATCTCCAGTTATCAGGGCTCTGGAGTCCTTGGAGCAAATTGTGTGTCTATTAAGAAGTCCATTATGCAAAAGAGTGCTGAGACATTGGTGGACACAAGAAATTTGGGCATATAATGCAGGTTTTTCTTGTCTCAGTGCTATTGATCTGTATGTCTGTTTTTTTCATCATTTATCTTTGCAGTGGGAATTTGACCAAGTACTTCTGGTCAAGTTTCGCCCTGGCAACCCTGTTATACATTTGTTAACTCCCTTATTTGCACTCATGAGTTTTGTGCGTATGCACAGGACAAGTATGTCTGAACATCATCCTGCCATCTCCAGATGTGCATCTGATGTTTCAATAGTAAACATGCACAGTGGCTCTTACAGCTGCAGCGTGAAGAGTTTTGGCTTCAACTAAGTAATAAAGCTGCCAGGTGTGAAATGAGGTGAAAAAACATTTAACTCCATTTTCCTTGGTGACATTGATTAAGAGAATAATATTAACTATGATATTATGTAAATGTAATTATCTTTGGAAAATCTACTG
The DNA here is from genome assembly GCA_963514005.1 of Raja brachyura. The sequence continues at coordinate 186,306,244 of OY740781.1, forward strand.
AGATCTATAGCAACCACCTAAACGAACCATGTAATGGTCCTTTCCTCAATGTATCCTTTTATTGGTTACTGCTCTAATGATCAAAGTGAATTTCCAATCAAGCACAAGGTATTTGACACAAACCCTTCAGAAATCTGACAACCTTGTGAATTGAATGCATGTTGATTTTGTTCCAGGATCTTGACAGGACACGTAGATTTGCCTGAAGTCATTGCCTCCGTTTCTGTGCTGTATCTCTGCATTAAACTAAGCTAAACTTTACAAAACAAAAAAAATCCTACTCTTCCAAGGTTTACAGTTTATTTTGTTTTTCACTTTTCCTTTCCTTATCTCTGTCTGTCTGTGTCTATTTCCCTTAAAAATCAACCAATAATTTACTTTCTAGGAAGTTCCTTTGAGACATTTCTAGCATTAGTTACTCTGTTACAGAGAGAATTATTTTCAATAACTGTGCGCCTATTTCGCCTCATTCCTTATGTTTGGAAGACAGATAATCTATGAAACAGCCTACTATTTTAATTGATCATTTCCTGTGCTGGATTTTGTATTTTCTTCTGTATGTTTGAGTGTGATCACAAAGAAAATGTAAAAATAATAAAATGCTTCTCATGCACAGACATATTTGTGGACCGCTTAGGCCACAAACCTTTCTAACTTATGGACTTTACTAATATTACTGTTTGTGCACAGTACATTTGTAAAGTCTATAGATAAGCAAGTGTGATAACCCAACTCCCCCAGACCTGCCACAGGAGAATACAGCTGGTGATTCTTAGTAACCCAAGACTCTAAGGTTACTAATAACCTAAGATTCTTAGGTTCTACCTTGGTAACTTCAATTGAGTATTGTGTCATCCGAGCTGTTATATGACCCAATATGTGTGTTGAAGTTGCACTCTATTGATGGGTACAAAAATCTATGTTGAAGCTCCAATGCAATATGGAGGGAACTGCCATAGACAGATGTTCTATATTTCTATTGAGGTGTTACCTCAAGTCCAATCTGGATGCAGCATGGAAACAGGCTCTTTAACTCACCAAGACCAAGACAACCATCAGTAACCCATTTACATTAGTTCTATGTTATCCCATTTTCTCATCCACTCCCTACACACTCGGGACAATTTACAGAGGCCATTTAACCTACAAACCAGCATGTCTTTGGGATGTGGGAGGAAAGCCGAGAACCCGGAGGAAATCAATGTGGTCACAGGTAGAACGTGCAAACTACACTTACACAGCACCAGAGGTCAGGATCACACCCAGGTCTATGGCACTGTGAGACAGCAGCTGTACCAGCTGTGCCAGTGTGCCACCCGCAGAAGTTCATTAAATATTTGGTATAAATGCAATATCTTATACTAATGGAGCCATTGGGGGACCCAGCATTGCTATTTATTTTCAAAGTGAACTAGAGTTTGAAAAACATGTAAAGGAAATGTTTTATCATTGACATGCATCAGTGCTAAAAGTCCTTGGAACCCTGCCGGAAAATTTATACTAAAGGTGTTTCCAATACAGACAATTATAATGAAGATTTGATAAAATGACATATCTTTGTAACACAAGTAAATCGGATATTTTGTATTTATTTCTAGATGATGTGGATGAAGTAACTCAATACCAACACGAACTTCTAGAGTTTGATAACAGATTGCACAAAACCGAGAAAGACATTTTGATTTACTCCCAGAAATTGAAGCTTCTCTTGGATGAGGTTAAACACATCAATGCTATCAGGATAAAGCCAATAATTAATGACACATCCATAAAACTATCCAACTTTTCAGGTAAGCTCACTTATTTCTGCGTTATCAAGTAATAAACAGTGCTGATCTGATTTATTTAAATGCTGGTAAAGATTGGGAATAAACAGGACACTGATGTTATTAATGAAACAAATGTTAATTGTTTATCAAATGCTGGGGAACAAGAATCCAACTAAATTAAAATTAGAAATCTGCTAATGCTGTAAATTGAAACTAAAAACAGGAAATGCCAGAAGCAGTCGATTGCCTAAGTGACATTAACTTTGTTTTTCTTTCCATGGTTGATTTGCTGAATGTTGACAAATACGGACTGATGGCAGGAATGTCGTGTGAAAATCTTTCAAAGCCAGATGAAGAGTTTTTTAGGTCCAATTAATTTTTCTTACCGCTTTGAGAATTGTTTCAGAAAATTAGATCAATTCTTAACCTGGGGACTGGGTGAGACTAAGCTGTGACATTATTTAAATATTAAAGTAACCCACGTAAAGAGAACATCTTTCTTTGACATTTCCTTGTGTGGCTTATGTATAAATACCAGGAGGATCTTGAGTTCTTACCCTGGTGTGTGCTGAATTGAACAAATTAAGCCAGAGGTAGAGTGCAGAAACAGATCATTCAGCTCAACTAGTTTATCTTCATGATTATTGTCTCCTCATAATTTGTTGTTCACAGTTTCCCTTTCTTTCATGCACTTGTCTGGTCTCCTTTTGAAGGCATCCAAATTACTTCCTCAAGATTGACCCTTGGAGGTGAGTTTTACAATCTGGCCATGCTCTAAGTCAGTCGCTCCCAAACTTTCTCATCCACGGTCAAAAATTGATCAAACATTTAGACTTACGGCTGATATTTCAAAACATTTTCATTTTGGCTTTGCCGCTTATTAATCACGCGATGAAAGCATACATAATATCAAATTAAATCATTAAAACAAAATTAAAGCACAAAATAAAATGTTTTGGACATCCTTACAGCCCTTCCTCCTTGGACCAGAATTGGGCCGCGACTGGAGGTTAGGAACCAGCACTCTAAGTGAAGCTTGATGCTATTGACATTCACAGACAAGCAGAAAGGAAAAGATTGGCTGACCTAAAATGTAGTTTTGCCACATATTGTTTAATGGCAGTGGTTATTGAAGAATTATCAATCCCAAATTTTTAAATTAACATTTGGCCTATAGTCAGGTGCTGAGTTTGACGTTTCTACATCCTCTTTCGCACAAATATTCCCTCATTTTCTTTGCCTCTCCTTTTTAAGACTATGTATGCTCCATCTAACCAGCAGGAAAAATAATTATCTCTCTACCTTACTAGTTCTCTTAATACCAGGAAACTTTGAAGACATTTCCCTGTAACCTTCTAAATTCTGGGTATGCAACTGTTGTTTATGCAATCCCTCTAGATATCACTCTATCCTGCTGTCCCACTAAACTGAGTATATCCACCTGAAGGTGAAACCTGCATTACTCCAGATGTAATCTTACCAGGATTTATTACACCAGTAGCACACCTAACACCTGCATTCTAATCTTCTGGAATAATAATCATTCTCTAGTATTAGTTAAGACTTTATGATTACTTTTTCAGATCATGTACACAGATTACAACCTGTGTACATGATCCATTAATCAATGTGCTTCTCAATGTTTCACAATTTTATCAAGTACTCTTCTATTCTCTAATTTCAAGTAAAATCCTGCACCCCCCCATCCTCCCATCAATGCGCAAACATCTCTCCTTCCTCTCCCCTTATCCTGTTCCTATCCCCTCCTTCGTAGGTTTATCTCCCACCCTTCCCTTTCATTCCCCCTCCTTCCCATTCCCCTGTCCCTTTTCACCCATATCCATCTTTCCTGCTTTGCATTTCATTTCTCATCTTCTTTCCTTTTGTCTCCTTTTCACCTCTGGACTTTATCACCACCTCCACCCATCTGCCAATCACCCTCCTCTCATCCGTATTCATCTATCACTTGCCAAGCTTTGTCCCATCCCTTCTTCTCTTTCCACCCTACTCCAATCAATCTGATTATTATTATTGATTGAAGGGCCCCGACCTGCAACAATGCAATTTATTTTCCTCCACATATGCTGCCTGACCCACTGAGTTCCTCCAGCATTTTGTCATTTGAGCGATAATGGTGTGGAGAGTGAATGAATGTAGTGTATGAAAACTCATTTTTGTAGATTGCTGTGTAGAGAAATCAACATGCTATTCTAGACCTCTAACTGTGTGATAATGAAGGATTAATTGATGAACAGGAGTTTCAATGGGCTTTCCTGAACAGGGATGATAATGTAGAGTTGCAGATTCTGTGTGTAGGAACTTGCAGTATCAGAAATTCCCATTATGCCTGCTGTCAAACTAATAATTTAGTTAACACTGCATGGAAAAATGCTGGGGTCCTACAAACAGCAAATAAATAAATAACATGCTGCTCTGCTTTTATTGATGTGGTTCAAGATAAATGTTTACTTGCGTATATGCATTACATCCCACTTAAAAACATACCGTGGGCACTTTGTGGACACCTGAGTGGAAAAACAAGGCCTTGGTTAATCAAATATTCCATCCAAACAAATACACTTTCAACATTCCCTGAAACATGCAAAGACATGTCATCTTAAATTAAGCACTCAAATCTTGGCATGGAGCTTGAAATTATGCCTTTCTGATTTGAAGGTTAGCAAGTCGCAGTGACACTTAGATAAAAATCAGAAAGAACATTCTAATGGATTTTGCTACAAAATGAAAATCATGCTCCATTAAATTCTCACTGGATATCCTTCCCCAGGATGTCCAGTACAGATGCACATGATTATACTGAATGGTTGCTGTAATAATTGTTCCAATTTTTTATCATACCCAAGGATTTGGGCATCACGATGATTAAATAATATGGAATCCTGGTTTGGGTTCATGAAAGCGGAGTGAGCTGGCTTGATAGGTTGCTGGGATTGAGGGTCTAGTGGGGACTAGAGAAGTGATGTATGCAAGAAAGATTGGGCATGGAAAGCTTCCGAACAAGATTTTATCTTCTTGGCTAATGTTATCCCACTTTTTAAGAAAGGCGGGAGAGAGAAAACAGGGAATTATAGACCAGTTAGCCTGACATCGGTGGTGGGGAAGATGCTGGAATCAATTATAAAAGATGAGATAGCCGAACATTTGGATAGCAGTAACAGGATCGGTCTGAGTCAGCATGGACTTACGAAGGGGAAATCATGCTTGACTAATCTTCTGGAATTTTTTGAAGATGCAACTAGGAAAATGGACAAGGGAGAGCCAGTGGATGTAGTGTACCTGGACTTTCAGAAAGCATATGATAAGGTCCCACATAGGAGATTAGTGGGCAAAATTAGGGCACATGGTGTTATTGTAGGGTGCTGACATGGATAGAGAAGTGGTTGGCAGACAGGAAACAAAGAGTAGGGATTAATGGGTCCCTTTCAGAATGGCGGGCAGTGACTAGTGGGGTCCCGCAAGGCTCGGTGCTGGAACCACAGCTATTTACAATATACATCAATGATTTGGATGAAGGGATTCAAAGTAGCATTAGCAAACTTGCAGCTGACACAAAGCTGGGTGGCAGTGTGAACTGTGAGGAGGATGCTATGAGAATGCAGGGTGACTTGGACAGGTTGGGGGAGTGGGTAGATGCATGGCAGTTTACTGCGGATAAATGTGAGGTTATCCACTTTGGTAGCAAAAACAGGAAGGCAAATTAGAGTCTCAATGGCATCGTTGGGAAATGGGGAAGTACAACGGGATCTGGGGGTCCTTGTACATCAGCAAAGTAAGCATGCAGGTACAGCAGGCAGTGAAGAAAGCGAATGGCATGTTGGCCTTCATAACAAGAGGAATCAAATATTGGAACAAAGAGGTCCTTCTGCAGTTGTACAGAGCCCTAGTGAGACCACACCTGGAGTATTGTGTGCAGTTTTGGTCCCCTAATTTGAGGAAGGACATTCTTGCTATTGAGGGAGTGCAGCGTAGGTCTACAAGGTTAATTCCTGGGATGGCGGGGCTGTCATATGCTGAGAGAATGGAGCAGCTGGGCTTGTACACTCTGGAGTTTAGAAGGATGAGATGTGATCTCATTGAAACATGCAAGATTGTTAAGGGTTTGGACACGCTAGAAGCAGGAAACATGTTCTCAATGTTGGGGCAGTCCAGAACCAGGTGCCACGGTTTAAGAATAAGGAGTAAGCCATTTAGAACGGAGGAAACACTTTTTCTCACAGAGAGTGGTGAGTCTGTGGAATTCCTCAGAGGGCAGTGGAGGCAGGTTCACTGGATGCTTTCAAGAGAGAGTTAGATAGGGCTCTTAAAAATAGCGGAGTCAGGGGATATGGTGAGAAGGCAGGAACGGGGTACTGATTGGGGATAATCAGCCATGATCACATTGAATGGCGGTGCTGGCTCGAAGGGCCGAATGGCCTACTCCTGCACCTATTGTCTAAGAATCAGGACCTAGTTTAGGGCTGATAAAGAAGGACGTTTTGCAGGACGGATTGGTGTGTGGGGTTAGGTTAGTGGGATGGTGGAGAACAGGGTCTGCATTAGTAATCTAGAAACCATCGGATGTTGGACTGGAATGATCATACGAGATAGTGGGAGAAGAACAATTGAAGGCGAGTCATGACCTTAGGATATTGGACAGTGTTAAAATTATCAGATATCAGGACCAGAAAAGATCATAGGATCTGGCTGCCACAAAATGGGTATTGGGACTATGAGGTGATTGGGGAGATGTGATAAATGGTAGGTGGGATAAAGGTATTGTTTCCACTTCAATGGGATCAAAGTTCCTTGCAAAGATCCCAATCCAAAACTGTGGATCTTAATCTGGATGTGCCAGGATTGTTGAATGATATTTTGAAACAATTTAAAAAGAGCACGGCATAGGAGATGATGCCATTCCACTTGTGACCGATGCATAAGTTACATCACACGAGTAAGGAAGAATCACTGCAAATCAGTTAACGTTATTGGAAAAGTAATTTTTCAGTTTACTTTACTTTAGAAATACAGTATGGAAACAGGCCCTTCAGCCCACTGAATCAACGGCAACTAATGCTCACTCATACACTAGTTTTATCCTACACAGTAGGGACAATTTATGGAAGCCAATTAACCTATAAACTTGCACGCTTTTCAAATGTGGGAGGAAGCCGGTGCACCCAGAGAAAACCCACGCAGTCACAGGGAGAATGTGTAAACTTTGTACAGACAGCACCTGTAGTCAAATTACAAACTCGAGTCTTTGCCGCAAGGCAGCAGTTCTACCATTGCGCTACTGTGCCACCCACTCCGTGTTGAATAATGCATCAAATAGCACATTGTGAGCACATTTCATCGCATGTTCTTTCATGAAGCTGTGTATACTATTTTTAATCATGTCTATGCACGACGCATCCTATGTTAATGGATTTTTGGCCATAATTCTGGCAGAATTTTTTTCTGGTATAGTACACTAAGATTTCCATAATATATCAAAATTGGATCTGTTCCAAAAATGTCTGTGGCTGCAAAACAAATAAACAATGAACTGAAGTTCAATACTACGAGCGTGGAGGGAAATAGACAATCCTGTTAAATAGATGATTGAAAACTGTCCAACCAAATGACATTGCAAATACAAAATCTGGCTAATTTAATCAGAGTATCATACGCCAATTAAATCCATGTCGGCTGAGAGAAAATCAAAGAACTACAGATACTGGAAATCTCAAATATAAAACAGAAAATGCAGTAAACTCTCAGCAGGTCAGGAGGTTTCTGTGGAAAGAGAAACAGTTAATGTATCATGTCAAGAACCCTTCATCAGAGCCTTATTACGGTTGGTTGCAGTTTCGTTTATTGTCACGTGCACTGAGGCACAGTGAAAAGCTTTTGTTGCGTGCTATCCAGTCAATGGAAAAACAATACATGATTACAATCGAGCCATTTACAGTAGCAATGTTATTTTAAAAATCAAGTCTGCAATTTATCCCATCAGATAAAGCATAAAAAGAAGTTTAATTTTGACACCTAATTCACTTTCATATCTTCAGTATTAAAAAAGTTATGGCCATTTTCATACTCGGAAATTAGCATCTTGTTCCCTACTGCTGTTCCATTGACTTAACACAAAAGTTGTGATCGAGGACAGTCAAAAGCCCATAACTCTTAAAAATGAAGAGAACTGAAATAAATTTTCACTTATTATAGATTGAAGCATTCTGAAATAAATATGAAACAATCTTACTTGGATGACCTGAAATTAAAGCATATCATGAGTTAGTTACCCAATTGTAGCTAATTACAAAATTCAATTACTAGATCTAAACATCTATCCATTTCTTAAGAAAATATTAACATTTTTTAAAAAGCCTAAGTGTCCAAATAACATTCACATAAGAATTCACAATATAACATGATTTTTAAATCTCATTGTTATGAATTGATAGGCCAAATTGAAGGTATTTAGTGTTTAATGCCCGTCAATTAATGGCCATTTAAATCAGCTTGCGAGTGGGATTTTCTGGAACGTGATGGATTGGAACGTTGCGGTTGCGGTGAATTTAAACCCCATATAGCAGGAAAAATACTGCCGGTTCATATGGGGAATAAATCACCGTTTCGCAACATAAAATGTTGATTAAGGTCATCCAAACAAGCAAGTTTATATTTAAAAATAAACAGCTTTTCTTTACCTGTCCCCTACGTAAAATCCATCCCCGTTGTCGTCGTTCACGGCATTAGAATCTAATTTTTATTTTACTCCAGCGCTGAAATAGTCAGCCGATTTAAAACAAAATGTCACATACCGGCAGTCGGAACGAATCTTTAGCAAAAGCTCGCACGCCGAGAAAATATATCTCCGGAAGGCACTGGAAAACTGCATTTTAACCCCAGCCCCCCCCATTTACAGTATGGATACATGATAAGGGAATAACGATTGGGTCTTTTGATAATCTATTCAATTAATCTCAGTTCCCCCATTCTTACCCCCAATTGCCATTGGTCTGCAAAGGAACATAAAAGATTCATAGAATTTGGAAATTAAAAATAAGGAGGCAGAAACACTATATTTCATTCAGTGAGAGACCAGAATTATCGTAAAAGAAAGATATCTCTGGCAGGAGCATGGCAGAGGGCGAGGAAGATCTGTTGGATTAATTTGCATCTAATTCAATTTGAGAGGCCTGGTGTGTTAAACAGATAAACTCAGGGTGTGAATAGTTAAATGCAATAGGTATGTTATAGCCATTACGGAAACCTGGCTAAGGAAGGGGCAGGACTGGCGGCTTAACGTTCTAGGGTACAGGCGCTGCAGGTGAGATAGGCGTGGGGATAAAAGAGGAGGGGGGGGTTGCTTTACAGATTAAGGAAACGTCAGTCACGGGAGACATCCAAGAAGACATTAATGACGGTTTGTCCAGTGAAGCTGTATGGTGGAGATGAGAAATAAATAAGTAGTGGGTAGATTCTGTGGCCATAAAGCTTTATCAGTAGTGGAAACACCTATGTTTCCTGTTTGCTGGGGAGATTCACCCCCATTCCAGTCTTAACACATTGAGATGATGAAGTTCTCCACAGGATAGCCACAGGTAAAATTCTGCTTTGTTTGTACCTGGAGAGTTGCGCAAACAGCTCACAGTGCCAAATCTTAATATAGGAGGATTAATCTGCTGAAAACCTTGCAGAGGCTTGTGTTAGTTACAGTCGACCATGTTTTATTGCCACTCCCTGGCTTTAGAATTAAACAAAAAGGCTGATTTTTCAAAGTCTTGGGGAAAGTGCAGTTTGAAGCCGCAGAATCAAATCATTCATTGTTGGTAGTTGATGTATAGAAACATAGAAACATAGAAAATAGGTGCAGGAGTAGGCCATTCGGCCCTTCGAGCCTGCACCGCCATTCAATGTGATCATGGCTGATCATCCAACTCAGTATCCCGTACCTGCCTTCTCTCCATACCCCCTGATCCCTTTAGCCACAAGTGCCACATCTAACGCCCTCTTAAATATAGCCAATGAACTGGCCTCAACTACCTTCTGTGGCAGAGAATTCCAGAGACAATCTCTTCACTTTCCATGGTGGATCCATGGTTGTTTGTGGTCATGGTGGCTTGCGTTTATGTATGAGCCTCGAAGTGATATGAAAGAGCTGGAGAAAATAAGATCAGGTGTCTTTAAAATAAATTGTCTCTTTTCAGTTAAAAACGTTCAACCACAGGAAAGAGGCTTACATTCAACTACAGGAAAGACTCTACATCTTAGAGCAAACTGTCACAAGCAGGCTTTGTGAATTCAAATTATACTTTCTGTGCTAACATAGAGTACACAAAAGCAAACCACTGGAGCAACCCCTTTGACCCACAATCTCTGTGCCCAATATGAAGGCAAGTTAAACTAATCTCCCTGCCTGCAAATGATCCTCCATTCCCTGCATATCCATGTGCCTATTGAAAAGTCTCTTAAATACCACGATTGTATTTTCAAATGTTAACATATGTAAAACTAAAATCTGCTTGGTGTCTTTATACTGCACCAGGAAGAGTGGGCAGCACGGTGGTGCGGCGGTAGAGTTCAATCCTGAGCACGGATGCTATCTGTACAGAGTTTGTATGTTCTCCCCTTGACTGTGTGGGTTTTCACGAGGTGCTCTGGTTTCCTCCCACACTCCAAAGACATACAGGTTTGTAGCTTATTTGGCTTTGTTAACATTGTCCCTAGTGTAGGATAGTGCTAGTGTGTGGGGATCGCTCGTTGGCACGGTCTCAGTGGGCCTGTATCTCTAAACTACAAATAAAAGTGGGATGAGGAGGGTGATCCATTGGTTTAACTTTAAACTTTACACTTTAGAATCCTAAGTTAATTCAAACCTGTTTCCATTTTCTCACCATACAAAATAATGTTCACCCACCACAATTCCATTACCGTTCTCCACCCTTACAATGTATTAAAATACCAGTCCCTTGATCATGCCAGAATGTAAGTTTTCCACCATTGGCAGCTACACCAATGACTGCCGTTGTTGAAACTTCTGCCGTTTATTTACTAATCAAATATGTTTCTCCACCTTTCTTTCCTCCTGTAATTAAGATCTGAATGCTTGAGCAAGCTTTTTGGGCTTTGGCCCAACTGTCTCTTCATGTGGCACGTTTTGTTGGCAACTTCGCAGGGAAGTGCACTGAGAGGTTTTCCTATGTTAAAGTGTTTCTGTAAACACAAGATATTCATTCTCATCTTCACCAGCCTGGTACTGTTTTGGTTAGGAAAGAATTCAATTTTCTTAATGTACAGGTTTTTCCAAGCATGGGCAGAACAACATGATGGTCTCGCCTCAGTTTTCTGGCAGTGGTCAGAGTTTATGTAAGCTGTGACAGTGCTCTGCACCACCTTTACTCCAACTGGGCCATCAGCTACAGATAGACCCCCATCTCAAACAGCATTGTTGATGATCTCAGAATACCCTGCAACCTTCCATATCCAAATAATGGCTTCAAACTGTAGTTGGTGCTGCTTACTGTGCAAACATGAGCACTCATTTCATGGTGCTAAGCTGTGTGCACTGGAAGTGAGATGAACGGCAAGTGGGTGTCTATTGAAGGCTGCGCGATGGCCAGGACTTAAAGCGGCTTTCCAAACCAGCTTCAATAATGTTTTGGAATTTTTGTCCCATCTAGCTAACAAGATTTTATCTTCAATACAACGTCTTCAACCAAGTGAGCACTCCCTATGGGAGCAGGGAAACGTGCCATTCAGCCCTTGCCCGCCACGCTGATCAGGTTGCCTAATTGACATAGTTGCACTTACTTGCACCTGGCTCATATCACTCCAAACCTTTCATATTCATGCACCTGTGTGTGTCTTTTAAAAGTTGTAATTGTACACATCTCTACCATTTCCTCGTTCCACATAAGCACCACAGCCTGCGTAGAAAACGTTGTCCCTGAGGCCCCTTTTAGATCTTTCTTCTTTCATCCTAAAACAATGGTCTCTAGTTTTGGTCTCCTCCACCCTGGGGAAAGGATTGTGGCTATTCATGCTATCTATGTCCCTTAAGCTTTTATATACCTCTGGAAGGTCATCCCTCAGCCTCCTACGCAGCAGGGAAAAGAAGCTCTGGCTTATCCTGCCTCTCATAACAAAGCTTCCAAACCCAATAACATCCTCGTAAGTATTTTCTGCGCCATTTCCAGCTTAACAACATCCTTCCTATAACTACAGTGCATTCAGAAAGTATTCAGACCCCTTCACGTTTTCCACATTTCGTTACGTTACAGCCTTATTCTTAAATGGATTAAATTATTTTTTTTTATCATCAATCTACACATAGTACCCCATAATAAAAAAGCAAAAACAGGCGTTTAGAAATTTTTGCAAAGTAATTAAAAAGAAATAACTGAAATATCACATTTACATAAGTATTCAGACCCTTTACTCAGTACTTTGTTGAGGGACCTTTGGCAGTGATTACAGCCTCAAGTCTTCTTGGGTATGACACGACAAGCTTGGTGCACCTGTATTTGGGTAATTTCTCCCATTCTTCTCTGCAGATCCTCTCAAGCTGTCAGGTTGGATGGGGAGCGTCGATGCACAGCTATTTTCGGGTCCCTCCAGAGATGTTCGATCAGGTTCAAGTCCGGGCTCTGGCTGGGCCACTCAAGGACATTACAGTCTTGTCACAAAGCCACTCCTGCATTGTCTTAGCTGTATGATTAGGCTAATTGTCCTGTTGGAAGATGAACCTCCACCCCAGTCTGAGGTTCAGAATGCTCTGGAATAGGTTTTCATCAAGGATTTCTATGTACTTTGCTTTGTTCATCTTTCCCTCAATCGTGACTAGTCTCCCAGTTCCTCCCGCTGAAAAACATCCCACAGCATGATGTTGCCACCACCATGCTTCACCTTAGGTATGGTATTGACCAGGTGATGAGCAGTGCCTGGTTTCCTCCAGACGTGACGCTTGACATTCAGGCCAAAAAGTTAAATCTTGGTTTCATCAGACCAAAGAATCTTGTTTCTCATGCCTTTTGGCAAACTCCAAGGAAGCTGTCAAGTGCCTTTTACGGAGGAGTGGCTTCTGTCTGGCCACTCTACCATAAAGGCCTGATTGGTGGAGTGCTGCAGATATAGTTGTCCTTCTGGAAGGTTCTCCCATCTCCACAGAGGAACTCTGTTGCTCTGTCAGAGTGACCATTGGGTTCTTGGCCAAGGCCCTCCCTGACCAAGGCCCTTCTCCTTTAATTGTTTAGTTTAGCAGGGCGGCCAGCTCTATGAAGAGTCCTGGTGGTTCCAAAGTTCTTCCATTTCAGAATGACGGAGGCCACTGTGCTCTTCGGGACCTGCAATGCTGCAGGAATTGTTTTGTACCCTTCCCCAGATCTGTGTTTCAACACAATCCTGTCTCGGAGGTCTATGGACAATTCCTTTCTCTTCATGGCTTGGTTTGTGCTCTGACATGCATTGTCAACTGCGGGACCTTATATAGACAGGTGTGTGCCTTTCCAAATCAAGTCCAATCAATGTAATCAATCAATACCACTGGTGGAGAAAGTTGTAGAAACATCTCAAGGATAATCAATGGAAACAGGATGAACCTAAGCAATTTTAAGTGTCAGAGCAAAGGGGCTGAATACTTATGTAAATGTGATATTGCAGTTATTTTTTAATAATTATTTTACAAACATTTCTAAACACCTGTTTTCACTTCTTCATTCTGGGGTATTGTGTGTAGATTGATGATTTAAAAAAAAAGAATTTAATCCATTTTAAAATAAGTCTGTAACGTATCAAAATGTGGAAAAAGTGAAGGGGTCTGAATACTTTCTGAATGCAGTGTAGATGACCATAACGAGACCATAACTCCAAATGTGGCCTTACCAAGAAGCGAAAAAGCTGTAACATGATTTCTCAACTACTATTATCGGCACTCTGACCGATGAAAGAAAACATACCAAATGCCTTCTTCACGGACCTGTCTACCTGTATCGCTACATTTACGGAACTATGTACTCCTCTGAGTGTTCACTCTTCACTCCTGCCATTCAATGTGTGAGTCTTGGTTTGAATTTGATGCCATGGATGTTGAACTTGCACCACACGCTGCACAATAATTATACCAGGTTACCACAATCAATAATAAACAGTCAGGGATCTCTAACTCCAAAATAAAACGGGCTGAAAGCATCTTAACGTTCACCTCCTTGTTTTACAGGTGCAGTCAAGACGAAAACTTTGAATCCGATGGGAAAACTTCGTGTTCAACTACCAAATATTTTCTATTACCTTCCTCATCTGATTACTAATAAGGACAGCCTTCAGCCAAAAACACTAATAGGACAGGGAAGAACTGGAGGTAAGAAATTAGGAGCATAGAAGAGTGTAAACATTAACATGAATTAACATTTAAAAATCTTGCAAAATATTGTTCTCACATTATCCTGTCATACTTGAAACAATTCAACGATTAAATGTCAATTCCTTTGCTTTCAATTTTGTGAAACCTTTCACCTCAAATTTTGCAATTGGACCTTTGCTCCTATCTAGACAGGATTTGTCAACGCTTAGATTTTGTGAATGACGGGACAATGTGTAAAAGTTTACAAATAAAGCCTTGGATTTGAATAACATTATTATACAAACTCTAGATGTCGTAATATGATTTACAGTTGAAGAAATACTCCTGTAGCTTCAGTTACTGTGGTAGTATAGGAAATCAGACTCACTTTGTGCATGGTTTGGTCCTAAAAATAACATTTAATAATCTCCTTGAAAATATACATTGGTTGGAACACAATTGAGAATCCCCTTCGAAATAATGCCATGGGTTGTTTTATTTTGCCTGAGAGGGCAGGCTGTTTAATGGCTCTCCTGAATGACAGAGTCACCAATAATGCAACACTCCTCCGTACTGGATGGGAGTGTTATGGGCCTGTCCCACTTAGGCGACTTTTTACGCGACTGCAGGAGACTATGTAGTCGCCACATGTTCGCGGATGGTTGCCGGGGAGTCGCCTTCATGGTCGTGAGCAAGAGCGGAACTCTCTATCAAAACATGGAGGGGACAGCGGACACAATTTTTTGGCGGCCGCGCGCACACTCCCCCACACATGCGCGAGGCTTCGGAGGCTCAATCCAACGCTAATTGCAGCTCAACTCTGCCTGTCTCGCCGGGTTAACTACAGCCCTGCCTGGACAGACGGGATCCCAGCGCTGCTTCTCGGTGCTGGCCATATTTCTCGCAAGCCCAGGCAAGTTCACTTAGCGGGAGAGGCATAGTGAGCTGGGTTTAGTGCTGACTGTGGGCCTGGGGGCGCCGCGCCCATCTGACCCGACCTCTCTGGCCACCCGTGCAGGGGGGGAACTTGGGTGGGGACGGGACAGCGCCGGAGACCCGGCCGGGATCGATCCTGGCTGTGGATGAGGCACAGGTCTGTGACACGTCTCCCTCCTCCAATCACTGCGCTCTATCCTCAGTCCCACCCCCTCACTCCTCCCTCCTCCAATCAGCGCACTCTATCCTCAATCCCACACCCTCACTCCTCCCTCCTCCAATCACCGCGCTCTATCCTCAGTCCCACCCCCTCATTCCTCCCACCTCCAATCAGCGCATTCTATCCTCAGTCCCCCCCCCCCCACTCCTCCCACCTCCAATCAGCGCACTCTATCCTCAGTCCCCCCCCCACTCCTCCCTCCTCCAATCATAGCGCTGAATCATCATGTCCCGCCCCCATTACCTGCTGACCGACGTCTCTCTCGTCCAATCGGTGCCCTTGATATGCAGTCCCACCTCTACTGTCTCGCGGAAAGCGGAGATTTTAAAATCCGGATGACAAGAACTTGGGGGGGGGGGGGGGGATATTCTCCACCTCTCAAAACATGGAGGGGACGTGTCCCCTCTGCCCCCCCCCCCCCCCGTGCTTTCCGCCCCTGGTCGTGAGGAGTTCCCGTATTCTAGGAACTAGTCGTGGCCTCATTATGGTCATTATGGGGACGACTAGAATGAAGTCGCCAAGGAGAGTAGAGAGAATTCTCGTGCCGTATGTGTGTCGCCAGGAGGTCCTAGTGGGTTGCCAGGAGGTCGAAGGTTCTCTTAGGTTCTCGTAGATTGTTGCCGGTGCTGACCGGTGAATTTAATTGGGAAAAAAAACATAAGCACTAGTTATCAGAACCAAGGATAACCGACAAATAATGATAATGTCCGCCGAGCTTCACAGCCGTGAATCTCTGGCTTCTTAAAAGTTTGCTCCACTCCTTCTCCGTCCTCTCTCCCCCTGCTCCCCCTTCTCCCCCCTCTCCCCCCTCTTTTAAAGGACTTACTGTACACTGTGCATTTTAGCTTCTTAGTTACAGCGCCAACCTTCCTGTTCATCACGATGTGTGTCTGTATCACATTGGCTTTGCACCGTGTGAATTTCACTCAGACAGCGCTCCCCCATTTGCCCTGTCCCCCGCCTGCATAATGGGCTGGTGAAGGAAGCGATGTGTTTGTGTGTGTTCCACTCTGACAGTCGTCGTTCCAGTTGCCAGTTTTTCAGGCGACTGCCGGCAACTTAACAGTCACCGGCAGTCACGTGAGAAATCACCAAAGTGGGACAGGCCCATAAGTCTTGGTTTTTGTCTTTCTTCAGTGGAATAGGACTTGAACCACTTGATAAGAATATAGCATTGAGTCATAATTGATTAGCTTTCAGAGGCCACAAAGCTGAGAGAAACAATTTTGCCAATTTAGGAAAAGCTTCCTCCATGAACATTAAAGGCCATGATGTAAACTCCAAAGCAACTGATGCATAGCGTGCATGCTGACTGGCTGAGCAATCTTCAGTAAATATAAGTAAAGGGCCTGTCCCACTTGGGCATGTCCCATTTACGCGCGCATGGCGTGCATTATGCGCGCATGGCGTGTGGTGGCATAGGCAGCGACACGCGGAAGCGTGCGGCGCCCCAGGATTTTGGGATTCTCAAAATCCTCGTGCATCACCTGGGCAAATAACGCCTAAGTGGGACAGGCCCTTAAGTAATCCATAAAACAAATCTTAGCCCCATACATGGCTTCTTTATTCTGAATCTCCATAAATTATCTGCCTTGAAAATCTTATCCATGTGGACATAATATGTATTTTATGTTAAAGTTTAATTATTTCATTAGTTCAAACATCTCAGTCACTTAGGTCCGTGCATTTTGCAGATTAAACTCTCCAGCTCTCTAACTTTATTGGTAACAATAGAGTCTTTTAATTATGTATCCGGCTGCTCTTAATCCACCTTGTGAGGGATTTTGAATGAGTCTTTACACTGAGATAGAGTATTATTTCTTATTTAATATCCAAGCATCCTGATGATATGTTGAAGTGAACCGTGAGGTCAGTTTTCACTTATGATGCCTCGTGTTCACAAGGCAGTAATTTGCTGCAAAATGGGTTGGGTGGCCCTAACCCCATTTCAGCGATTTACTGTTGGATGACTGGTGCGATGTGTAGCCTGCTTTTTCAAAGGTTTCAAGGGTTTTTTATAGTCATGTGTACCAATTAAGGTGCAGTGATATGCGAATTACCATACAGCCATACTAAAAATGCAACAAGACACACAACTACATAAAAGTTAACATAAACATCCACCACAGCGGATTCCCACATTCCTCACTGTGATGGAAGGCAATAAAGTCTAATCTTCTTCCCTTATTTTTCTCCTGCGGTTGGGGCAGTGGAACCATCCGTCAGGGCGGTCGAAGCTCCCACAGCCGGCGGTCGAAGCCCCCGCGTCGGGGCGATCAAAGCTCCAGCGTCGGGGCAGTCGAAGCTCTTGCGGCTTGGAGTTCCTGATGTCGGTCTTAAAAAAATTAAATCGCTTTCAGGGCTTAAAATGTGATAAAAATATTAGTAAGTGAAACATAAAATGCTGAAGTACGTCAGTAGGTCAAGCAGCACCTCTGGACAGGCGACCAGAGACCAGAGACCGCAAACTCCACGATGTTAAAGTCCTCGAAGCTTTAAGAGCTCTTTTGGAGCTCTCGAAGTCGGTCTCCAACAGAGGTCGCCAACTCCTCGATGTTAGGCTGCAGTGCGGACTGAGATATGATACAGAAAATGATCGCATCTCTGTCGAGGTAAGCGATTCCCTCAACCCCCTCCTCCACCCCAATAAAACAAGCTAAAGAACACTAAAACATACATTTAACACAAACTAAAAAAAACAACAAAGAAGAAAGGGACATTGCTGGCGCCACCCGGTGATAATAGGTAATTCAGGGTGACCATGATCCTGATTTGTCATCACCACCCCCACAGCACACATGGTAACTCCCAGCGGCATTTATCTTGTTGGTAGTAGACCATGGCACAGTTGGAGATCCCTATATTGGCAAGAGGCTTTGGACATCCATGTGACAGCTAAAGGTTCAGGTTTATTATTGTCATGTGCACCAGGGTACAGTGAAAAACGTTGTTTGGGTGCTAGGTTTTTGGGGACAGTACCATAACCTATGGACGGACTGCTCAGAAGCCTGATAATGGAACAACATTAATGCAAAATGGAACAAAGAAATGGGAGATATTGCTCATTAACATCCCTTAAACACTGGGGCGCTGTTTTGAACGGGTATGGCTGCCCAGCCTGCAGCTGTCTGTTTTTTCATCTCTTTTTTTACATTTTTAGTTAGTTGAGTTTTTGATTTTGGAGTTCTAGCCTTTTTTATGTGGGGAAGGGGGAAACTGCTTTTTCAAGTCCCTACCTGGTTGGAGAGGCTGCTTTCCTCCGGGCTGCACCTTTGCCCCGTCCTTGTGGCCTACCAGCGTGTCTGGAGCGGCGTTTCCTGACGGGACCGGCCAGAACCACGGCTTCGGCGGCGGCGCAGCACTGGAGTGCTATCGCGGAGCGGGCGATGCCTTGCCCAGGTCGCCGCGCTGGAGCTCCAGTGTGCTGGGACCACCGACAAAAAACATTGCGGAGCTGCAGGACTGTGGAGCGGCCAGCCGTGGGCGGCGGTGCTGACCTTAAACATCGCGGAGCCTGGGATCGCCGGTGGTGGAGCTCTGTCCAGCGCGGCCTGTCGGCTTCGGAAGCCACGGTCTCCGATAAGGGGGCAGCCGTTCCTGGCACCCCAAGCCAGTGAGAGGATTCTCCCGACGCCGGAGCACCATCACCTGGCGAGAATGGCCTGGAACACCGGGCCCCCGTAGCGGCGACTGCAGAGGCCTCAATAGCCCCGACTATGGGTGGACAAGGGGATAGGGACTGGACTTTGTGCCTTCCCCCACAGTGGGAACCATTGCGGGGGGATGTTTTTATGTTTATTGTTAAATTTTTAATGTGTCTTATCTTTATCTGTGTGCTGCATTGGCAAGTCAAATTTCACTACACCAATTGGTGTATGTGATAATAAATGTCCTTTGTATCCTTTGTCCTTTGTATCCTTTGATATTTGCAGTGCCTCACTGCACTGATGTAAATGAATTCATCACCTTAGAATCACAACTGCGAGTTTCAAAGAGTTGTTGATGTAGTCCAGTCCATCACACAGACCAGGCTTTCCATCACTAACATGATCAAACAGTTGTCCCATCCCTGGCATTCCTTCTTCTCCCTGCTCCCGTCCAGCAAAAGGTCCAGAAGCTTAAAAGTGCGCACCTCCAGACTCAGGAACAGCTTCTTCCCCTCTGTTATCAGGCTTCTGAGCAGTCCTTCCATAACCTATGTTACCGTCCGTTCACCTTTACCCCATTGTAGGCATTGGACTTTTTCTAGGAGAACTAATGCGCTACAAAATTGAGAGCTATATTCTGCACTCTGTATCTTGCACTTTGCTCTATCTATTGTACTTAGGTTTGGATTGATTGTATTTATATATAGTAGTATCTTGGTTCTTGATTACTTGGTCCTCCAAAATATTCCAAGTGGAATTTAAACTGGAGGTGGTGAAGGGAGGGGTTTAGCCAGAGAGGGTTATCTGATCTGATTGGATAGCAAGGATAGCTATTCACCATATCTTATTACACGGGGTCATAATAAACCAAAACCTAAAGTTGGACCTTCAGTAATGATGAACACAAGATTCCTCTGCCTTCTGGGTGCAAATAAATCAAACCCTCCCAGGGCTTGCGGCACTAATCACGAACTTTGAATCATTATTCAAATTCTCTGGTGGAATTCTCCGCCTCAGAGGGCAGTGGAGGCCGGTTCTCTGGATGCTTTCAAGAGAGAGCTACAGAGGGCTCTGAAAAATAGCGGAGTCAGGGGATATGGGGGGAAGGCAGGAACGGGGTACTGATTGGGGATGATCAGCCATGATCACATTGAATGGTGGTGCTGGCTCGATGGGCAGAATGGCCTACTCCTGCACCTATTGTCTATTGTCTATTATTGAACCTACTAAAATTATTTTTGTGCCGACTAAAAAGACAAGCATTCTCCATTATGCTAACTCAAGAAAATGAGCATGCATTCACATAACAATTGCCATGATCTCAGGATATCTCCAAGTGTTTTTTAGAACCAATGAGGTCCTGTTAATATCACCAGAGTGCTGGATACAAAATGCTGGAGTAACTCAGCGGGACAGGCAGCATCTCTGGCAAGAAGGAATGGGTGACGTTTCGGCCGAGACCCTTCTTGAACCATGACCAGCTTCCATTATTTTGTATTTATGGACGTTAGCCAATTTTCACTTTACATCAAGTATGAAAAGGCAAATGAAAATAAAACAAAGATTGCAGATGCTGGAAATGGAAAAAATAACTGGAAAGTACAAGAAAAATTCAGCAGATCAGGAAACAAGAAATAGTTAACATTTTAGGTCAAAGATCCTTCATCAGTTTTTATGTCAGCATGAAATAGTGTTTAAGCCACTGTTTCATTAATCCTTCAGCTTTTTCTAATAACTTGAGAATTTGATAGGAGCAAATCAAGTCCAATGACCCAGTCCTTCAAAGAGTTGGGTGAATATCAAGCCTAATCCTGTTTAATTACATAAGATGTTGAATGTAAGGAGCTAAAAGACATGGAGCTTGTATTTATTTGCTTTGTATCTTAATTTCCAAGAAACTGGAGTAAGATGTTTGGTGCACTAACTGAAATGATCACAGCCATGACAGAAGGACAAAAGAGAAAGTATGTTAGAGATTTACAGATTGTATGTTACTGATTTAAAGATTGAACGCGTTATCACAGTCATGAGTCATACAATGTGGAAACAGACCCTTTGGCCCAAATTACCCACGCTGCCCAACAATACTATTTGCGTGCTAGCCACAGAAAGCAGATCAACAAACACACATTGCAATCGCTCCACACTCTTAAATCTCTATTCCAACAGCCATACACTTAAATGGCTCGATTGTAATCATGTTTCATCTTTTTGCTGACTGGTTAGCATGCAACAAAAGCTTTTCACTGTACCTCGTTACGCGTGACACTAATCTAAACTGAACTGAACTCTACATTAGTCTGACCCGCTTGTGTTTGGCCGATATTCCTCTAAACATATCCTGTCCATGTACCTGTCCAAATGTATTTTAAACATTGTGATAATACCTGCTTAAACATTGTGATTGTAGCTGCTAATTTAATGAGGACCGGGGAACTTGGCATGAAATTGTCTTTCTCTTACCTCATGTTATCTTAACAAGGGGAATAAGCAGCTCATCCGTCTGCCCCCACATTTATGACAGAGGAATGTGAAGAGCTACTAAAATCTATTCACTACCCAAGCTGTCGAACATCCACTAAGTTACAATCACAGAGTGGCACTAGCTGATCATAAAGGCTGACTTCATCAAACATTTCAGAATAATAAGGCTATTCATATTCCAGGACTCTTTCTCCATCCAATTAAGGCATAATTGATCAACATTCAATCTCCCTTGGTGCACCTATATAATGACAATCTATTGATTCCATCCAAAGCCTTTTGGAGGTTCCAGATTCCCACTACTACTTAGTGGAAAAAGTGTGTTTTAATTGGGCTCTGGTGTCCGCAGATCAGGAAACAAGAAATAATATTAACATTTTAGGTCAAAGGTCCTTCATCAGTTTTCATATCAGTATGAAATATGCAGTACAGAAAGCTTCTATCTTTCAGGGAATGCAGCAATATTTGAGGAATGGAAGGGTGTGGATCACATGCAGACAGAGGAGATTAGTTTAACTTGGCATCATGTTCAATGCAGGCACCGTGGGCTGAAGCGCCTGTGCTGCACTTTTCCATGCTTTATGCTTACTGCACTGGCAGCAACAAGGTATCTGGTCAATATCCAATTTGCATTTGGCCTCATTTTGACAGAGGAGGACGCCCAGGTCAGTTTGGGAACGGGAGGGGGAGTTAAAGTGTTTACCAACCAGGAGGGTGAGGCCCAATGCAAATTGGAGGAACAGCACCTCATATTTTGCTTGGGCACCTTACAACCCAGCGGTATGAATAGTGACTTCTCTAACTTCAATTAACCCTTGCTTTTCCTCTCTCTCCGTCCCTCCCCCACCCTAGTTCTCTGGTTAGTTTCACTGGCATCCTGATTAATTTTACCATTTGTATGCCTTGTTGTCATCTTCCCATCAGCCAACAACGAACCATTCTACGTTTCCTTGATCACCATCTGTCATTTTCACGCCATACCCTTCCATATTTCCAGTCTTCTTCTCCCATGACTCTCAGTCTGAAGAAGGGTCTCGGCCCGAAATGTCACCCATTCCTCCTCTCCAGAGATGCTGCCGGAGTTACTCCAGTATTTTGTGTCTATCATCTGTGTAAACCAGTATCTGAAGTACTTTCCTACACAAGGTATCTGGTTGATTGGCTTTCAGCAAATTAGGATAACGGTCATAAAACTGCCAAGATAATTACTCATCAATGAGCATTGAAACTTGGATGAGTGGAATAAAGTGGAGGACTTAAGGGCAAGGCTGCTTTACCAAAGGGAGCTCAGGGAATGCTCTGTGTTCTGTTTCACAGAGACATGGCTCACCCTCAGCTCCCCAGAATCAGCGGTCCAGCCTGAAGGGTTCTCCATCCATCGCATGAACCGTTCACTGGCATCTGGGAAAGGGAGAGGAGGGGGTGTCTGCCTCATGATCAACTCTGCGTGGTGTTCAGACGTGGTAGTCCTATCTAACTCCTGCTCTCCACACCTCGAGCATCTGGCGGTGAAGTGCCGCCCCTTCTACCTACCGAGGGAATTCACCTCCATCATCCTGACCACGGTCTACATCCCACCCCAGACGTCCGTCTGACACTTGGGGAGCTGCACGCCGTGGTCAACAAGCACAAGACAGCTTACCCCAAGGCATTTACCACCATTGCCAGGGATTTCAACAAAGCCAACCTGAAGAAATCTCTCCCTAACTTCCACCAACATGTCTCCTGCAGCACCAGAGGACCAAACACCCTTGACCACTGCTACACAACCATCGAGGATGCCTATCGCTCTATCCCTTGCCCTCACTTCGGTAAATCTGACCATACTGCGGTGCTGCTTGTTCCTGCCTACAGGCAGCAATTGAAGAGCGCACCCCCAGAGGTGAGGACTGTACAGAGCTGGTCGGGGGAGGCAGAGGAACAAGTCCAGGACTGCTTGGAGTCTGTAGACTGGGCAATGTTCAAGGACTCGGCAACGGACCTGAATGAATATGCCACAGTCGTTACAGACTTCATAAGGAAATGTGTGGAGGACAGCGTCCCAACAAAAACCTTCCGAGTGTTTCCTAACCAGAAGCCTTGGATGAGCCATGGGATCTGCATACTTCTGAAGACCAGGTCCCGGGCATTCAGGTCTGGCGATTATGAGGTCTATAAGAGGTCCAGATACAACCTTGGTTAGGCCATCAAAAAGGCGAAAAGGGACTTCTGCTCCAAGCTGGAGGATGAGACAGATATGCGGCAACTGTGGAGGGGCTTGAATGCCATCACAAGGCGAAATCAGGAGGCAGCTCAAACGACAGCGAAGCATCCCTCCCTAATGGGCTCAACGCGTTCTATGCACGCTTTGATAGGGAGAACACTGATATGCCTTCCCAAGCCCCCATTCGCCGTGATGGTATTTCAGTCACAGTCACAGAGGCTGACATCAGAAGATCCTTCAGAGGGGTGAACCTGATGGTATACCCAGTCATGTTCTCAAAACCTGTGTGGACCAACTGGCTGGAGTTTTTGCGGACATTTTCAACCTCTCACTTCTGAGGTCTGATGTTCCCACCTGCTTTAAAAGGGCATCAATAATTCCGATGGTGGAAGGGGTCAAAGACTTCAAATTCCTGGGCGTTCATATTTCCAAAGATCTTTCCTGGTCCCCGCACACTGATGCAATTATAAAGAAGGCACATCAACGCCTCCACTTCCTGAGAAGATGACGGAGAGTCGGTATGTCAAAGAGGACTCTCTCGCACTTCTACAGGTGCACAGTAGAGAGCATACTGACTGGCTGCATCGTGGCCTGGTTCTGCAACTTGAACGTCCAGGAGCGGAAAAGACTACAGAAAGTTGTGACCACTGCCCAGTCCATCACCGGCTCTGACCTCCCCACCATCGAAGGGATCTATCGCAGTTGCTGCCTCAAAAAGGCTGCCAACATCATCAAAGACCCACACCATCCTGGTCACACACTCATCTCACCGTTGTCACCGGGAAGAAGGTACTGGAATCTGAAAACTGTAACATCCAGGTTCAGGGACAGCTTCTTCCCTACAGCCATCAAGCTATTAAACACAACATCAAATAAGCACTGAACAATATCAGTCTAATATTATTGTTATTATTGCACTATATCTGTTTATTTATTATGTATATATGGTCCATGGTCTATGGTCCTCCCGGTGGCTCAGCACTTCAACTCCCTCTCCCATTCCGTATCCGACCTCTCTGTCCTGGGCCTCCTCCACGGCCAGAGTGAGCAACACCCCAAACTGGAGGATCAGCACCTCATATTCCACTTGGGGAGTCTGCATCATCTTGGCATGAACATCGAATTCTCTCAATTCTGTTAACCCTTGCTGTCTCCTCCCCTTCCCACCTCTCCCTCAGCCCTCGGGCTCCTCCTCCTCATTTTTCCTTTCTTCCCACCGCCTCCCCCCATCCCCCATCAGTCTGAAGAAGGGTTTCGGCCCGAAACGTTGCCTATCTCCTTCGCTCCATAGATGCTGCTGCATCCGCTGAGTTTCTCCAGCATTTTGTGTACCCTTGATTTTCCAGCATCTGCAGTTCCTTCTTTAACACTATGGTCTATAGACACACTGAACTTTTATCTTCCGTTCTGTATTACCTTTACATATTCTGTTGTGCTGCAGCAAGTAAAACATTCATTCTCCTATCTGGGGCACATGACAATAAAACACTCTTGACTCTAAGAGTCTGAAAAGTGAAGCAAGCATGCAATGAGTGATTAACCTCTGTCCATTTGATCTAATGCCGGCAGCACATTGAATTTATCTTTGTTAGTGTTTTGCCTCTGCAGGGGGGTAATTTTTCAAGGCTAATTTTACCATCAGTTAAAGCTACCCTGCATTACTTAAATCCAGCTTACATCCTTTAACTGGGTAATGGATTGTAGTTATGGTCAATAGAGCAGGTGTTCTGGAATTGAAAGGAGCCATGATCGATCCCAGCCGGCTCTCCGGTGCTGCAATCGCTGCCGAACCACCACTGGACCATCCCCGTCCCCACCCCAGTGCCCCCCCACGCCCGGGGAGAGGGGATCTCATTGAAACATATAAGATTGTTAAGGGTTTGTACACGCTAGAGGCAGGAAACATGTTCCCGATGTTGGGGGAGTCCAGGGATCAGGGGCCACACTTTAAGAATAAGGGGTAAGCCATTTAGAACGAAGATGAGGAAACACTTTTTCTCACAGAGAGTGGTGAGTCTGTGGAATTCTCTGCCTCAGAGGGCAATGGAGGTTGGTTCTCTGGATACTTTCAACAGAGAGAGCTAGATAGGGCTCTTAAAAATAGCGGAGTCAGGGGATATGGGGAGAAGGCAGGAACGGGGTACTGATTGGGGATGATCAGCCATGATCACATTGAATGGCGGTACTGGCTCGAAGGGCCGAATGGCCTACTCCTGCACCTATTGTCTATTGTCTATTGTATATTGTCTATTGACTGCTCACCCGACCAGCTTATCCTTGAGCAACACTGCAAAATGCAGATGGCACCACTTAACCTTGGTTTTAGTGAAAGCCGCTTAATGTAATGTAACGTAATGTACATAGATACAGTGAAAGGCTTTGCATGCTAGCCAGTCAAATCACAATATACATGAGTACAAACAAACCATGAACAAGTTGCAATGCAAAGGTAAAATTACCAGAATACAGAAGATAGTGTTGTAACATTTTGATCACAGCCATGATCATATTGAATGCCGGTGCTGGCTCGAAGGGCCGAATGGCCTACTCCTGCATCTATTGTCTATAGTGTACAGTTGCAAAAAAAATGCAGATAAACAAACTATGCAAGATCTACAATAAGGTAGGTTGGGAGATTGGAACTACACTCTTAGCTAAAGGGAGGTCCGTTAAGGAGAGCTGAAAGGCAGAGTCTGTACGAGGGTAGGGTATAAGGAATTAACAGAGAGACAGGAATAAGGGTAGAACAGGAAACATAGAACATAGAAAATAGGTGCAGGAGTAGGCCATTCGGCCCTTCGAGCCTGCACCGCCATTCAATGTGATCATGGCTGATCATCCAACTCAGTATCCCGTACCTGCCTTCTCTCCATACCCCCTGATCCCTTTAGCCACAAGTGCCACATCTAACGCCCTCTTAAATATAGCCAATGAACTGGCCTCAACTACCTTCTGTGGCAGAGAATTCCAGAGACTCACCACTCTCTGTGTAAAGAATGTTTTCCTCATTTCGGTCCTAAAGGAATTCCCCCTTATCCTTAGACTGTGACCCCTTGTTCTGGACTCCCCCAACATCGGGAACAATCTTCCAGCATCTAGCTTGTCCAACCCCTTAAGAATTTTGTAGGTTTCTATAAGATCCCCCCTCAATCTTCTAAATTCCATCGAGTACAAACCGAGTCTATCCAATCTTTCCTCATATGAAAGTCCTGACATCCCAGGAATCAGTCTTCAGAATCATGAAGTGATAAAACATTGGGAACAGAGGGTTCAATCTGCACAGGCCATCAAACACTCCATTTACACTGACCTACATGAATCCCATTTCATTGTGTCTACATTCTCATTAACTCTCCCCAAGAGTCTACCCCTCATATATACACTGGGGTTAATTTACTGTGGCCATTTAAAATACCAACCCATATATTTTTGAGATGTGGGAGGAAACTGCTGCACCACATAGTCACAGAGACGTGCAAACTCCACACAGGTAGCATTGAAGGTCAGGATTTAATTGTTGCTGGAGCTGTGAGGTTCTGCAAGGCTGTGCTTGTGGCCAGTGGAGAGTAACCTTTGATCTCAGAGGATAGAAACAAGAAACTGCAGCTGCAGGTTCACCAAGGAAAGACACAACATGCTGGAGTAACTCAGCGAGCCAGGCAGTGTCCCTGGAGAACATGGAGAGGTGACATTTTGGGTCGGGCCCATTTGTCAGTCTGAAGAAGGGTCCCAACGTGTTGAAAAATTAGCAGCAACTAGAATGAAGTCGCCATGGAGAGTAGCGAGAATTCTCGAGCCGTAGGTGGGTCGCCAGGAGGTCCTAGTGGGTCGCCAGGAGGTCAAAGGTTCTTGTAGGTTGTAGCCGGTGCTGACCGGTGAATTTCATTGGCTCATTGGGAAATAAAAGGTAAGCAGTAGTTTTCAGAACCAAGGATAACCGACCGGTAATGTTAAATGTCCGCCAAGCTTCACAGCCGTGTATATCTGGCTTCTTAAAAGTTGTCTCCAGTCCTTCTCCCCCCTCTCCCCCCCCCCCCCCTCTTTCCCCCCTCTTTTAAAGGACTTACCGTACACTGTGCTTTAGCCGTCTTTTTACAGAGCCAACCTTCCTGTTCATTGAGGTGTGTGTCTGTTTCACCTTGGTTTTGCACCTTGTGAATTAATTAGACAACGCTCCCCCGCTTGCCCTCTCCCCCGTCTGCATAACGGGCTGGTGAAGGAAACGATGTGTTTGTGTGTGTTCCACTCTGACAGTCGCCGCTCCAGTTGCCGGTTTTTCAGGCAACTGCTGGCAACTTGACAGTCGCCGGCAGTCCGCTGAAAAATCGCCTAAGTGGGACAGGGCCATTACACAGTTGTACCTCCATTGCTTGGAAAGCGCTCAAGGTCAGTTATCATTTCTACAAAGATGCTCTGGTTTTATTTATGAATTTTTATTTTATTTTTTATTTTTTCCCTTACAAAATGCTTTTATTCAGAACAAACAAATACAAAGTAATAACACGATCAGAGAATGCCTATATTGACTTTTTACAAAGACAGTTATCAAATTAAAATATTAACATTTTTATCAATAATACATTCGACCTCCTGCGGTGACCAGTGTTCACGGAAAGCCTCCACAGTCCCTGTGGACACCGCGTGTTCCCTCTCCAGGGACACGCGGGCAGAGACGTAACCGCGGAAAAGGGGCAGACAGTCGACTGCTGTGCGGCTGTTGACTGCCCGCTACCTGGACCCGCGAATGGCCATCTTGGCCAGGCCCAGGAGCAAACCGACAGGCAGACCCCCTCCTCCCTTCCCCCTCTGTACCGGGTGCCCAAAAATCAATTGCGTCGGACGAAAGTGGAGCCAAAACTTGAGGAGCAACCCCTTCAGATTATTTATGAATTGGGAGTTTATTATTTAGCGCTGGCTTTTACTTTTGCTGGACAGTAGAAGAGGAAGGCGCAGTGATGGTGAAAGGAATCGCTTCCAGTGAGACATTCTCAATAATTTCAGTCTTCTGAGAGTTGTGTATTTTATTGATCTACATCTTTAGTAATTTAGTTAATTGTTCAGGTTTATTACAACTTCACCAGCTCCCATTTATTGCAGCAGTGAAAGATCAGGCAGGTGTTAATGGAACAATGTCTCACAGCTTTATCTGCTCAAACATTGCAGCTTTGTAAATATGTTTGTTTCCCACCAATTATAGACCATCTCTGCTTAAGTTTCCTTATATAACATTACATTATTGGAAGTTTCATGCTGTGAATGTACAACTATCTGAAATTGAACTGAAGCCCCCTCAATGTATTCCATTATGTGGGTCTTCAGAATCTTGAAGTGATAAAACATGGGAACAGAGGGTTCAATCTGCACAGACGATTAAGCACCCATTTACACTGACCTACATGAATCCCATTTCATTGTGTCTACATTCTCATTAACTCTCCCCCAGAGTCTACCCCTCATATATACACTGGGGTTAATTTACTGTGGCCATTTAAAATACCAACCCATATATTTTTGAGATGTGGGAGGAAACTGCTGCACCACATAGTCATAGAGACGTGCAAACTCCATACAGGTAACATTGAAGGTCAGGATTTAATTGTTGCTGGAGCTGTGAGGTTCTGCGAGGCTGTCCTTGTGGCCAATGGAGAGCAACCTTTGATCTCAGAGGATAAAAACAAGAAACTGCAGCTGCCGGTTGACCAAGGAAAGACACAACATGCTGGAGTAACTCAGCGAGCCAGGCAGTGTCCCTGGAGAACACGGAGAGGTGACATTTTGGGTTGGGCCCATTTGTCAGTCTGAAGAAGGGTCCCAACCCGCCACCTATCCATGTTCTCCGGGGATGCTGCCTGACCCACTGAGTTACTCCAACATTTTGTGTCCAACCATTGATGTCACACAGCTGAGACGTCAGTAAATCCAGTGTAGGATGGGAATCATCCATTCAGTGCTGCTCCTTACAATATTCTTGGATCCCTGAAGTAATGAAGTATAGACCACTCTATAAATGTGGAAGAATGAGGACAGTGATCTTGCTCTCCTTGGTCAGGCAAAGCACCACATCATCACATTGCTTTTACATTTTCTGTTTAACTTTTGCTAACTTATAAACAGCAAGGGAAAATAACAATTGTTGACTCTTTCCTCACAACCAGGATCTTACGTTTTCTAATGTTTTCTGTAATCTCTTTAATTTATTTTGGTCACAAACTCATTAATTTAAGGTGAACTTCACATCAGTGCTGGGTAAGTTATTGGAGGAGGTTCTGGGGGATAGGATCTACCAGGGTTTGGAAAGGCAAAGACACATTGGTCTTCGACAAGGTTCCACATGGTAGGCTGCTCTGGAAGGTTAGACCGCATAGGATCCAAGGAGCGATAGTTGAATAGATAGAAAATTGGCTTCATGGAAGGAAGCAGAGGGTGATGGTGGAAGGTTGCTTCTTGGACTGGAAGCCGGTGACTAGTGATGTGCCTCAGGTTTTGGTGCTGGGCCCGTTACTGTTTGCCATCTATATCACTGATTTGGATGAGAACTTACATGTTTAGATTAGCGAGTTGTCAGATGAAACAAAAATGGGTGATGTAGATGGTTTTGCATGCAACCAATAACATAGTTACCTCAGTACCATTAACCCCGCCTAGTTAACATCAATCATAACGCCTTCCCCTTCCTGGATACGGTTCACTAGAAGAATGTAGCCAGTATTTGAGGATGTATGTAATACCTTGTGCTATCATTAAAATGTGTTGAACACTTTTAGAGTTTGTAAATTGCCTATTTACATGGTGTCGGAGCTGGAAGATACTTGCGCCTACCTGTCCATCGGGTTTTATTTCTTTTATTTGATTTGTGCCTTTTGTGCTTTATCTCTCTGACCATGGCATCCTCGTGCAGAAAGCCCGCGCAGCTTGTCTTTGATGCTGATATTTCTGAGCGCTGGGCTACGTTTGAAATTGATTTCACCCACTTTGTCAACGTCGCTCACCGCAATGATCCTGACTCCCTCAAAGCCTCCCTCCTACTCAACCTTGTCGGACCTGATGCCATGAAGAGAGCCAGAACTTTCGTCTATGCTCCAGCGGTCCTGGACGACAACAACGTGGTGGTTACCCCTGCAGAATCTGCCAGTGACCCTGCTTGCCTGCTACGTAAGTTCAGGGAGATTTGTGACCTGCCCTCGAACCGCATTCTAGAGAGGGCACGGTTCTTTACAAGGAGACAGCTGCCGGAGGAACCTGCTGAATGTTTTATTGCCGATTTGCGTTATCTCGCCCAGCGGTGCCGTTTCGGTGACATGACAGACCAGCTCACTAGAGACATTTTAGTAACTGGCATGCGTGACCAGAAGCTGCGATGTGAGCTTCTTAGGGATCCGGTTCTAACGTTAGAAAAAGCCATGCATGCCTGCAGATTGTCTGAGGTTGTTGTATTGCCAGATGATCACCGGGACTTGGGAGATAAGTCTGTTCACCAGGCTGGATTTAGTAGAGCCCTGCCTCAGAGGGGAAACAATGCTTTTCTGCCGCGTGCCAACCCTGGTCCTGCTGATGTGCCCCCAAAAAGGTGCCCTAACTGTAACTACATGCACCACAGACGGTCGACGTGCCCTGCCTATGGCAAGGCTTGTAATTTTTGTAACAAACTGAATCATTTCGCTTCTGCCTGCCGCTCATTCCGTTCTCGTGGGAGACAGGTACAGATTTCCAGACCCAGTCTAAACATGCTTAAACAATCTGATAGCTGTTCCAACCCACAGCCCGATGTTGCTGAATCCTATGATGCAGATCCAATTAATTCTCCCGAGGATTCGAATGTGTTTACCCTCCTCCAGGCACCTGGCCAACGTCTTGATCCCTCCGTGTCTGTGACTGTCAACAATGTAACCTTCCTTGCGAAGTTAGATACTGGGGCAAAGGTCAATGTTTTGTCAATAAATCTTTTCAACAAGATAAGGACTAATGAGGCCTTGGTCGCTGACAATGCTACACTGCATGCCTATGGTGGAGAAATTCTCAGGCCTGTGGGGAGGGCCACTTTAACTTGCAGGCTACAGAAGGCCACGAGAAACTTGATTTTTTATGTTTTGAACTCTGACTGTGTTACCCTGCTGGGAAACCGTGCGTGCCAAGATCTTGGCCTGGTGTCCTTCAACCACACGGTCCACAAAGTGCAACTGTCATTTAACCCAATTGCAGAATACCAGGACCTGTACAACGATGACCTGGGAAAGTTACCACTGACATACCATATTTCCATTGACCCAAATGTACATCCCGTGGTCCGCGCACCTCACAGGGTGTCCCACGCCATGAAAGACAGGGTCGAGGCGATGCTTAACAACATGGTCGACAAGGGGGTGCTAGAAGCGGTCAGCGAGCCCACCGATTGGGTCTCCACCATGGTTGCCACGATAAAGAAAGACAAGAATGAAATACGTGTGTGTATCAACCCCAAGGACTTAAACCTTGCCATCAGGCGACCACACTACCCCATGCGGTCTGTTGAGGACGTGGCGGCTCAGGTCGGGCAAGCCACCGTCTTTTCGGTCCTAGACGCTAAGAACTCGTTCTGGCAGATCCCGTTGGACAAAGCATCTTCCGACCTGACAACCTTTGCCACACCATTCGGCAGATTCAAATTCCTGCGAATGCCATTCGGCATCAATTCCGCTAGTGAGGTGTTCCAGCGAACGATGGAGCAGATATTCTCGGGCCTGCCATGTGCCATCATCGTGGATGACATCTTAGTCTATGGGAAGGACATTGCCGAACATGACCAGAACCTCCGCCGCGTCCTGGATCGGGCGCGAAAGGCCAACCTGAAGCTGAACCCAAAGAAGTGCCGGTTTCGTGTCTCAGAAGTCACGTATGTTGGACACGTTTTCACCTCTAACGGACTAAAACCCGACCCTTTGAAGGCAGCGGCCATCTCTGAGATGGCAGCCCCCACCGACGTGCCAGGTCTACAACGTTTCTTGGGCATGGTGAACTACCTTGGGAAGTTTGTACCAAATCTCAGTGAGCTGAGTGCTCCCCTGCGGCAGCTGACAAAAAAGGATATCGCCTGGGTCTGGCTCCCACAGCGCCAGCAGGCGTTTGACTGTCTCAAGTCGAAGCTGATTAACACTCCGACGTTGCGATTTTTTGATGCGAGTCGCCCCATCACCGTCACATGTGACGCTTCTAAGTTCGGCCTGGGCGCGGCATGCCTCCAATCTGTCGATGGATCATTACATCCTGTCTCCTATGCCTCCCGCACCATGACGGACACCGAGCAGCGGTACGCTCAGATCGAGAAGGAGCTGCTTGCGGTGGTGTTTGCCTGCTCCAAGTTCAGAGACTTCCTGTTTGGCAGCAGATTTACAGTCGAAACCGACCACCAGCCACTGGTGACAATCCTGAACAAGCCGATTCATGCTGCCCCTGCCAGGCTGCAGCGTATGATGCTGCAGCTCCAGCGCTTTGATTTCGACATCGTCTACAAGAAAGGCACCGAGATGCACATCGCGGACACGTTATCGCGCGCCCCGCGGGCCTCCTGTGCTCGCCACCCCTACGAAACAGAGGACTTGCCCGTACTGGGCGTCAATTTTATTCCCACCAAGCAGCTGCAGCTTTTGGCCGAGCACACCGCTGCCGATCCAGTTTTGCAACGGCTTGCGTCTGCGATTAAATCAGGGTGGCCAACAAAGCGCTCCGCTGCACCGCCTGAAACACAGCCCTTCTTCCTGGTCCGTGACGAACTGGTGCTCCAGAATGGCGTTATCGTTAAGGGACATAAAGTGGTGGTCCCGTCCTCCCTGTTCGATTCTTACTACTGCGCAGCCCACAGCGGACACCCCGGGGTCGATGCAACACTCGCCCACGCTCAGTGCCAATTCTACTGGCCTGGAATGGCCAAATATATTCGAGACCGTGTTTCTGCCTGCTCCACGTGCAACAGTCTTGCTCCACATCAGCAGCGACAGCCCCTGCTGCAACAGCCCGCTCCTGCCTTGGCCTGGTCCTCGCTGGCTGCCGACATCTTCGAGTGGCGTGGTAACCACTACCTTGTCCTGGTCGACTCGTACTCAAACTGGTTCGAGGTGGATTTGCTGACATCCCTCACGTCGGAGATGGTGATCCGGAAGCTGCGGAAACACTTCTCCACGTTTGGGTCCCCTGTCAGGCTGCAGACTGACAATGGCAGGCAGTTTACCAGCCGTGAGTTCAAAAGTTTTGCTGACAAATGGAATTTTGTGCATTTCACCAGCAGCCCGGAGTACCCACAGAGCAACGGCCTTGCTGAACGGGCCGTCCGCAGCGCCAAGCTTCTGATGGAACAAGCGAGACTGTCTAACTCTGATTTGTATTTGGATCTCCTGAACCTCAGGAATGTTTCCAGAGATCCGGCCATGGGGTCCCCTGCTCAGCGTCTGATGTCCAGAACAACCAGATCTACCATCCCGATTGCCCAGCGCCAGCTGAAACCTCGGGTGCTGGAGCCTGCCTCTGTGCAGAGGCGCATTCAAGAGAAACATGACAGCCAGCGGCGTTCCCACGATCGGTCGTGCAGACCACTCGATCCTTTGTTGCCTGGACAGGTTGTTCGATTGCAAACCGCCAGTGGTCACTCCCGTCTGGCTACTGTGGTTGGGGTGGCCGACTCACCTCGTTCGTATCTGGTCGACTATGAGGGAACCATCTACCGTAGAAGCCGACAACACCTGCTTGCGGTTAATGAGCCGAAGCCGCAGGCCCCGGGCCCCTATGCCCCGCCGCTCTCATACCAGCAGCCGGCTCCTGTCCCAGCCAGCGTTCCCTGCATGCCTCGGTCCCCATATCGAGCGCCCGGTTCCCCTCTGCGCGGGTCACCTGTTGGCGGTCGCGGTTCTCCCTCCGCTGTTCCTCCAACCCCACCGCCCTTCCCTGGTTCCCCTGCTGTCTCGGGTCCCCCTGTTTTTTCTGCTCCTCCGGGGGAAGGGGGAGGCATCCGTACGCGCTCGGGCCGGATCAGCAAGCCACCTGTTCGTTATGGCGATTCTGTTTAATTCTGTTTAATTCTGTTGTAGTGACAACGGTCTGTTTCTTTTAAATTTTCTAAGGGGAAGGATGTAGATGGTTTTGCATGCAACCAATAACATAGTTACCTCAGTACCATTAACCCCGCCTAGTTAACATCAATCATAACGCCTTCCCCTTCCTGGATACGGTTCACTAGAAGAATGTAGCCAGTATTTGAGGATGTATGTAATACCTTGTGCTATCATTAAAATGTGTTGAACACTTTTAGAGTTTGTAAATTGCCTATTTACAGGTGATATTGCAGATAGTGAAGATGGTTGTGAATAATTGCAGCAGGTTCTTGATAGGTTTGGGGCTCCCATGGTTGGAGCCCCAAAGACGACCCCCGACAGGGACCACGGGCTCCGTGATGGTAAGTCCACAGGCTCCCGCGATAGAGCTCCCGTTCTCGCATCTTCGTCGAGGTAAGAGATTAGAAAACGTTTCCCCAAACACACCCCCCCCCCCCCACCCAACCCCACCCCACCCCCCCACATAAAACAAGCTAAAGAACACAAAAAAACATACATTTAAAACATACAAAACAGACACAAAGGAGGAAAGGACAGATAGACTGTTGGCGAGGCAGCCATTGCTGGTACCACCCAAGTCTTCATTATTGGTCTTAAATGCCAATGAAGGTCAAGTAGAACTAGGCTATTGGCCATGTACATTGACATCAAATGGCACACAACTCACCGTTGATCTTTCTGGCAAATACCTGAGAGTCAAATGCTGCTTTGGACTCCAAAGGGGTTCCATCTTTTATGTTTCCATTAACAGTGACTGACCCCTTCACAGCTGTTCCTCAAGTCATACAGTGAAGTATGTTAAACTGGAGGTGTCATACAAAATGACCTCCTGTGCTGTACAGTATGCTGTACACCATTCAAAAGTTTGATAAAAAAAAGGGGAATGAGCTGTTCCTGAGTCTGGTGGTGTACACTCTCAAGCTTCTGTACCTTCTGCCGTAAACTATGTTTTAAAGTGCATTAGAATTTCTGGCCTTGTATATTTGGTGCTTCATATTAACATGTAAATTTGTGCAGAGGTGTCGTTAATTTCTGTTGGAAGTAAACGCCAATCTCATTTAAATCTATCTCCTGTTCAATGAAGATGCAGGTCTACATGCTGTAAATTCAGCATAAAATCTCTTGTGTTTGCATGCAGCAGTTTTCGAGTTTACAAATAAAGTGATAGTTGTGCTGTATTACTTCATTGCCACCTTTTCATTTCTCTTATTGTAGTCTCAATGGTGATGGGCATACCCACAGTAAAGAGGGAGTCGCACACTTACCTTCTGGACACATTGAACTCCCTTATCTACGAGCTCTCTCCTGATGAAAAGAGAGATTGTGTCATAGTTATTCTCATTGCAGAGGTTAGTTCAGTTTTCAATGTTATTGTAACTTTAACGATGTTGATCTGAATTTGATTTCCGGAGGTCAGAAACATTATTATCTATCCATGAGAACGACCAAATGTTTTATATCGTTCTTGGAATTCAAGGTTATTCTTTTGCCATCTGTCTCTAGTCTCATTGTGTGTGAATAACTTAAAAATGGGAGTGAAGGCACTGCCAGTTGATTATAGTTCACTACTCCATCGATTAGGTATTCTACACAAAGCAGGCATCTCCAATAAGCAAACATTAATTGATCAATATTTGCTCTTGCACTAAATCATAAAACTTGCTGTGCATTTACAATACTTCATTTTTGTTTTGGCCAAACTAATTTTCTAAATGGTCTCTGAGCTTGCAGTAATTCTTCAATTATTTGAGGGCCTTCATTATTTTGAAAACACAGACCTCACAAAAACAGAGGCTCCCATTGCACAGTTTACTCTAATTCCCACACTGGGGAACTCTACATTGTCTGGCAGACTCTAAGTAGACAAAAAATGCTGGAGGAACTCAGCGGGTGAGGCAGCATCTTTGGAGAGAACAAATAGGCGACGTTTCGGGTTGAGACCCTTGGTCTGAAATCATGCTCATCACTGTCCTCAAGAAGTGCAGCTTACAGATATTCAGCAATCTCAGTGGCATTATTTGTCCATTTCCCCAAGTCGCTAGTTGTCAGGCGTTAGCGATGGGTGATCTCTGGTGTTCACCGACAGTGATACCAGCAAACAAACCTGGGCTCCCATTGAAACAGTCCCAGCAAACCTCTCTCAAGGAAGGAAAAAGCTTTACATTTTATCCAACCATAAGGATTTTGAAGACTGCAAAATTAAAAAATGGGATACACAGATAATAATGTGATTATGAAATGAAATGATTAATCTCCATGCATATAAAATTAGTATTGTTCAAGGCCAAATAAATGTGAACAGTGCTTGAAGTTACGAAATACTATAGAAACAAAACACTATAATTGCTGGAAATTTAAAATTAAAAACAGAAAATGCTGGAAATATTCAGCAGGTCAGGCAGCATTTGTGAAATGAGAACAATGGAGATAATGTCTGATTAACTTCTCATCACAATTGAATAGTTCTGATATAATCTGGGTAGGTCATTTATATGAAATTGGTACATTCATTGTCCTGTTCGTGCCTAATAGGAATGAGAGATGTTCCTTGAATTTCATTAGGCTTTGTAGGAGTAAGGGCATAGAGACCAGTGGGAGTATAATGGACAATCTGTTCTTTTCACCAATCTGAATTTCTTGAGGAATTAACATTGATAGCATTGATAATAAAATGAAGCGGGGTAATGTTCTGGTTTCCTCCATCACTCCATATATGGATTGATTTGTCTTGAACCCACCAGAATGGAGAATTAGAGTGATTCCTGAATCACCTGGAAATAGGAACTGGATTCCTGGTGCTGAAGTAGAGATGGTCAATAGCTTCACGTTCTTGGGAGTAAATATTACCAGCAATTTGTCCTGGACCAGCCACATCGAGGGAATGGCTAAGAAAGCACACCAATTCCTCTACTTCCTTAGAAGGCTTAAGACGTTCATCATGTCCCCATCAATCCTCACCAATGTCTACAGATGTGCCGTAGAAAACATTTTATCAGGATGTATCACAGCTTGGTTTGGGAATAGCTGCACCCAAGACTGCAAGAAATTGCAGAGAGTTGTGGACATAACCCAGACCATCACACAAACCAACATCTACACTTAGATCTACACTTCACGCTGCCTTGGCAAGGCCATCAGCATAAGCAAGGACCAGTCTCATTCCAGTCAATACCTCTTCTCCCCTCTTCCATCAGACAAGAGGTAGAGAAGTTTGAAAACACATACAGTGGCTTGCAAAAGTTTTCATACCCCTTGAACACAGAGAGTGGTGAGTCTCTGGAATTCTCTGCCACAGAAGGTAGTTGAGGCCAGTTCATTGGCTATATTTAAGAGGGCGTTAGATGTGGCACTTGTGGCTAAAGGGATCAGGGGGTATGGAGAGAAGGCAGGTACGGGATACTGAGTTGGATGATCAGCCATGATCACATTGAATGGTGGTGCAGGCTCGAAGGGCCGAATGGCCTACTCCTGCACCTATTTTCTATGTTTCTATGTTGAACTTTTCCACATTTTGTCACGTTACAACCACAAACGTAAATGTATTTTATTGGGATTTTATGTGACCAACGAAAAGTGGCGCATAATTGTGAAGTGGAAGGAACGGACCACTGTTCAATCCATCATCCGAAAATGGAAAGAGTATGGCACAACTGCAAACCTACCAAGACATGGCCGTCCACCTAAACTGACAGGCCGGGCAAGGAGAACATTGATCAGAGAAGTAGCCAAGAGGCCCATGGTAACTCTGGAGGAGCTGCAGAGATCCACAGCTCAGGTGGGAGAATCTGTCCACAGGACAACTATTAGTCGTGCACTCCACAAATCGGGCCTTTATGGAAGAGTGGCAAGAAGATGCCATTGTTGAAACAAAGCCATAAGAAGTCTCGTTTGCAGTTTGCCACAAGCCATGTGGGGGGCACAGCAAATATGTGGAGGAAGGCGCTCTGGTCTGATGAGACCAAAATTGAAGTTTTTGGCCTAAATGCAAAACGCTATGTGTGGCGGAAAACTAACGCTGCACATCGCCCTGAACACACCATCCCCACTGTGAAACATGGTGGTGGCAGCATCATGCTGTGGGGATGCTTTTCATCAGCAGGGACAGGGAAGCTGGTCAGAGTTGATGGGAAGATAGTTGGAGCCAAATACAGGGCAATCTTGGAAGAAAACCTGTCTGCAAAAGACTTGAGACTGGGGAGGAGGTTCACCTTCCAGCAGGACAACGACCCTAAACATACAGCCAGAGCTACAATGGAATGGTTTAGATCAAAGCATATTAATGTGTTAGAATGGCCCAGTCAAAGTCCAGACCTAAATCCTGGCAAGACTTGAAAATTGCTGTTCACAGACGCTCTCCATCCAATCTGACTGAGCTTGAGCTATTTTGCAAAGAAGAATGGGCAAACATTTCAGTCTCTAGATGTGCAAAGCTGGTAGAGACATACCCCAAAAGACTTGCAGCTGTAATTGCAGCGAAAGGTGGTTCTACAAAGTATTGACTCAGGGGGGCAGAATACTTTTGCACGCCACACTTTTCAGTTTTTTATTTGTAATAAAATTTGGAAACCATGTATCATTTTCCTTCCACTTCACAATTATGCACCACTTTGTGTTGGTCTATCACATAAAATCCCAATAAAATACATTTACGCTTGTGGTTGTAACGTGACAAAATGTTGAAAAGTTCAAGGGGTATGAAAACTTTTGCAAGCCACTGTACCTCTAGATTCAGGGACAGTTTCTTCCCAGTTGTTATCAGTAAACTGAACTGTTCTTACACCAGCTCGAGTGCTGTCTTTACCTACCATCATTCTCATTGGAGAGCTATGAACTATCTTTATTAAGACTTTATCTTGCACTAAATAATATACCCTTCATCCTGTATCCGTACACTGTGGATGGCTTAGTTGTAATCATGTACAGTCTTCTCGTTGACTGGATAGCACACAACAAAAACGCTTTTCACTGTACCTTGGTACATGTGACAATAATAAACTAAACTAAAGATATAGTTGAAACATTTCTGTTTTTGTTTCCCTACCAAATTCTTGCAATCTTGGGACCTTCTAGCCACAGCAGTGGGACTTAGATCATCTACAAATTGAAATATAGTTTCACCTGTTATTCGAAGTATAATCTGATAACAAGGGCAACAGCTGAATGGCCACCAGTGATTGCTATTACCAATTGTGTGTCCGTTTAACTCATGAGGTAAAGCAGCTGAGAAAGAAACGGGAATAATGGGCAAGGAACAAGAGTGAATTAAAGTGAAATTTGATACAGAAACAAAAAATAAAGAGAGAGAATGAAAAATTGACAGTTTGGGCTCTGATCAGAGTTTCAGTTAATCTCATGTTGAAACTTAAATGGGGCAGTGGTTTGAAAAACTCCTGAGGAATTTTCCAGCAGTAATGATTTGTCATTCATACTATATTCAAACATTTTCCATCTAAAAAGTCAAAGCATTCAGTTAAAATTAATGATTGAACATTTTAGATACCACTATTGGAGTGATGATGAGTCAGTGTAGTGTTGCCAAGGTATGATTCAAAACATAGAAGGATTGTGCAGGAGTAGGCCATTTGGCCCTTCGAGCCAGCACCGCCATTCAATATGATCATCTAAAACCCGTTCCTGCTTTTTCCCCATATCCCTTGATTCCTTTAGCCCTAAGAGATAAATCTAACTCTCTCATGAAAACATCCAGTGAATTGGCCTCCACTGCCTTCTGTGGCAGAGAATTCCACAGATTAACAACTCTCTGAGTGAAGACATTTTCCCTCATCCCTCATCATGAGTCCTAAATGGCCTACTTTAATTCTTAAAGGTTAAGGTTGTGCTGGTTGGTTGAAGAATGTTATAGGTATAGGATACAAGCTCTTTCTGAACCTGATGGTGTGGGGCTTCAGGCTTCTGTACCGCCTGTCTGATGGTAGCAGGGAGACCACCGACATGCACAACCCTAATCGTACCTTGGCAAAAGAAAACTGTGTTTGGCAGGCAATT
The DNA here is from genome assembly GCA_963514005.1 of Raja brachyura. The sequence continues at coordinate 186,346,912 of OY740781.1, forward strand.
ATGTTATTAAACGGACGATAAACACAAAATGCTGGAGTAAAGGACCTGTCCCACTTGGGCTGTCACTTACGCGACAGGCCGGTAGTGACGGTCGCACGACGGTCCCGCGAGAGTCGCGTGCGTCATCATGCACCCGCACAGCCGTCTTGAGCGCGTGACGTCATTTGAAGATAGACACAAAATGCAGGAGTAACTCAGCGGGACCGGCAGCATCTCTGGATGGAATGGATGATGGTTCGGGTCGAGACTCTTCTTCAGTCTGAAAGAAGGGTCTTGATCCGAAACGTCACCCATTCCTTCTCTCCAGAGATGTTGCAGGTCCCGCTGAGTTACTCCTGCATTTTGTGTCTATCTTTAATCTTCTTGGCCCCACTCTGGGAGTAGGCGTGGGGGCGGATCCGGATCCGCAACGGCCGTGAGCCCCATGCTGAGTTTGACGATCGTTTGGCTGCTTCTGCTGCTGTTAGAGGTGAGACGTTGCATCGCGCCAGGTCTTGGGCCTGTCCCACTTTGGCCGTCAGTTATGCGACAGGCCGGTGGTGAGCAAAGATTTCATGCAGGACGAAGTCCACACTCAACCACGCCACTCCACACTCCTCCACACCACTCCATGCGCCCATCCCCGCGCTACCCACACGCTACCCACACGTTTGCAGGTCGCGTAAATGGCGCGCAAAAGGATTATAGATACCTTAGTGATGGGGACAAGTGGGACAGGCCCTTAACTCAGTGGGACAGGCAGCATCTCTGGAGAGAACGAATGGGTGACGTTTTGGGTTGAGACTGGGGAAAGGGAAACAAGAGATTTAGGCAATGATGTAGAGAGATATAGAACAAGTAAATGAAAGATATGCAAACAAGTAACGATGATAAAAGAAACAGGCCATTGTTAGCTGTTTGCTAGGTGAGAACGAAACCATTATTAAACAGTTTTAACATCCAAGTGAAAAGTGATAGCAGCAGGTTCCCAACTATAGTGAGGGGACCTGCAATTAGATCGTCTGAAGAAGGGTCTCGACTAGAAACGTCGCCTATCTCCTTCGCTCCTTTGATGCTGCTGCACCCGCTGAGTTTCTCCAGCTTTTTGTGTAACCCTCGATTCTCCAGCATCTGCAGCTCCTTCTTTAACACGGCCCTGCAATTAGACTGACTCCAATGACAGCATACATTTAATATTTCAAAAAACACATGGTGTGAGGAAATTTAAGGTCTCCGAAAATAAACATGTAGCCACCATGATTTAAGTGCCGCGCGCTCCAATTTCAACAACATGTTGTGGACTTCATGAGAGTCAAGGATCAAGAGTATTTAATTTTCATATGCATCTGGAACAGAACAATGACATTCCTACTTCCTGCAGCTTTACAGGGAACAACACAACAAATAAATAAACAATAAAGCAATAAATTATCATTTATACTAGTTAAGAAGACTGTAATATTGAAAGCTGTAGCATGTGGTACAAACTCATGCAATGTCCATAGTAGTTCAGCCCTCAGATAGGGTTATGATTAGGATATTGCAGGATGGATCAAGGACTAGTAGTTGAAGGGAAGAAGGTATTCTTGAACCTGGATGTAATGGTTTACAGAGTTCTGCATCATTCTGGAGCATCAGGTGAGAGCCAGGCAATCTGAAGAAGGGTCTCGACCCAAAACGTCGCCTATCTCCTTCGCTCCTTAGATGCTGCTGCACCCGCTGAATTTCTCCAGCCTTTTGTGTACCCACGAGAGCCAGCGTAATGTGGGTCTTTAACAATCCTTCCTGGAGATCCCTTTAAAGGTGGGGAGGTCAATGCACTTAATGGACTGAGCACATGTCATGCAGCCTCCTTCATTCTTGGTTACTCGTTAGTGTGATGCAACCAGTTGGTATGCTTTACACTGTACAGCTATAGAAGTTCTACTGCTATACAGCTATACTGTGTATTCAATTGTGCATTCTGCCCAGAGGGCATAACATCGGATTAAAAGGCCGCACCTTTAGAAAGGAGATTTAGTGAAGGAATTTCTTTAGTCAGGTGGTGGTGAATCTGTGGAACTCATTGTCACAGACAGCCTTGGAGGCCAAGTCAATAGATATTTTTAAGCCAGAGATAGACAGATTATTGATTAGTAAGGGTGTCAAGAGTTATGAGGAGAAGTCAGGAGAATGGGGTTGAGAGGGAAAGATAGATCAGCCATGATTGAATGGTGGACTCGACAGGCCAAGTGGTCTACTTCTGCTCCTATGACATGAATTTATCAATCATACCAGTGCCCAAGAAGAGCAAGGTGACGTGCCTCAATGACTATCGACCAGTGGCACTAACGCCTGTGGTGATGAAGTGCTTTGAGAGGTTGATCATGGAGCAAATCAACTCCTACCTCGACAAAAGCCTGGACCCACTACAGTTCGCTTACCGCCACAACAGATCAACGGTGGATGCGATGTCACTGGCCCTCCACTCCGCTCTGGACTACTTGGACATCAAAAACTCATATGTCAGGCTGTTATTCATCGATTACAGCTCGGCATTTAATACAATCATCCCCTCCAAGCTGGTTATCAAACTCGCAGAACTGGGTGTCTGCGCATCCCTCTGCAATTGGATCCTCGACTTCCTCATTCTTAGACCACAGTCTGTTCATATTGGTGGAAATGTGTCAGACTCGATAACAATCAGCACGGGAACACCTCAAGGCTGCGTGCTCAGCCCCCTGCTGTACTCACTCTATACTCATGACTGCGTAGCCGGTCATAGTGCGAACTTCATCATCAAGGTCGCTGACGACACCAATGTTGTGGGACATATCACTGATGGGGATGAGTCAGAGTATATAAGAGAGATCGAGCAACTGTCCATATGGTGCCAGCACAATAACCTGGCCCTCAACACTAGCAAAACCAAGGAACTGATTGTGGACTTTGGAAGGAGTAGGATGGGGACCCACAGTCCCGTTTATATCAATGGGTCGATGGTTGAAAGGGTCGAGAGCTTTAAATTCCTGGGTGTGCACATCTCTGAAGATCTTTCCTGGTCCGAGAACGCTGATGCTACTATTAAGAAAGCTCACCAGTGCCTCTACTTCCTGAGAAGATTACAGAGAGTCGGTTTATCAAGGAGGACTCTCTCTAACTTCTAACGGTGCACAGTAGAGAGCATGCTGACCGGTTGCATCGTGGCTTGGTTCAGCAACTTGAGCGCCCTGGAGAGGAAAAGACTACAAAGAGTAGTAAACACTGCCCAGTCCATCATCGGCTCTGACCTCCCTTCCATCGAGGGGATCTAGAGCAGTCGCTGCCTCAAAAAGGCTGGCAGTATCATCAAGGACCCACCATCCTGGCCACACACTCATCTCCCTGCTATCTTCAGGTAGAAGGTACAAGAGCCTGAAGACTGCAACGACCAGGCTCAGGAATAGCTACTTCCCCCCAGCCATCAGGCTATTAAACTTGGCTCAGCCAAAACTATGAACATTAATAGCCCATTATCTGTTATTTGCACTTTATCAGTTTACTTATTCATGTGTGTATATATTTACATAATGATATATGGACACACTGATCTGTTTGGTAGTCAATGCCTACTATGTTCTGTTGTGCTGAAGCAAAGCAAGAATGTCATTGTCCTATCAGGCACACATGACAATAAACTCACTTGAACTTGAACTTGATTTATGAACTATCTCTGGAAATGTTTGAGGCATTAAAGGCATTCATGAGCTTTCCGTGTGATTGCATCAATGTGCTGGGGACATCAGACCTGTACACACCCAGGAACTTGATTTTGCTCATTCATACAAAGCTCTAGCCGTGAAGGATCTTGAAAGGACCAAGTGAAAACATGAGTTGCAAGTGTGTAGCTCTGTTATTTTCTAAATTTAAATATGTATTACTACACTGAGTTGCAGGAGAGGGGGGTGGGGGGGGGAGTATGACTTACATTAATCTATAGTCAACGAGAGAGAAAAACAAATCTAATGTCTTTGGTGTGGCATTGGACAGAAACTCCTTAAATTCACCATACTCATCTTTATTCACATTCCAGACTAATAACATGGCACAGACAAACATCTATAACAGCTTCCGAGAAAAAAAAATCATAATAGTATTGGTTTATTTAAAAGATGATCAAAGTCAACAGGTTCGTGGAAGTAGTTCTTACTTGGTATTCCATATATACTTAACCCTACCTTTAATACAACTAGAAATCTCTTTATTATCTCTGAAAATCTGTCCTATACCCAGCACATTGATGCAATCATAAAGAAAGCTGTCAACGCCTCTACTTCCTTGGAAAATTGAGGAGATTCTGTATGCCGATAAATATTATCTTGAACTTCTACAGGTGTAAAGTAGAGAACATATTGACTGATTGTATCACGGCCTAGTTGGTCAACTCAAATGCCCAGGAACAAAGGAGATTACAAAGAAATGGTGAACGCTGCCCAGTCCATCACAGTTATTGACCTCCGCACCATCAAAGCGATCTTTAAAAGGCACTGTCTCAAAAAAGGTGGCCATCACCATCAAGGATCCACACTATCCTGGTCATGTTCTCATTTCATTCCTGCCAATGGGAAGAAGGTATAGGAGTTTGATAATTCTAACATCCATGTTCAGGAACAGCTTCTACCTAATAACCAACAGGCCACTGAGTGCTGTTGTCTTGCAAGTAAGACACATTCAGAGATTTACCAGAATGGTATCAGGGTTGAAGAGAATCGAGGAAAACGAGAAAGTTAAGAGGAGATTTAACAGAACTGTTCCAATTACGAGAGCTTTTAATAAGCAAAGAGAAATAGCCTCCTGATAATTGGAGGGGGTGGGTGGTAGATCAATCAATCAATCAATCAATCAGATTTATTCATCACATACACAATAAAGTGCAGTGAAATGAACTTGCCAGCAGCGGTACAATAAAAAAGAACACACATTACACAATAAAATTTAACACAAACATTCGCCACAGCATTCTTCACTGTAGTGGAAGGCACAAAGTACAGTTAGTCCTGCTCCATTGTTCCCCCGTGGTCAGGGCCATAAACCTCCGCAGTGAGACGGCTGCCTTGCCAGCAGCATGTGGAGGTGAAGGAGCATAGGTCAATAACAAGAGGGGCCTAAATTAAGGATATTAACAAAAGAAACAGAAGAGAGGGTTAGAAATTATTTTACCTGGCTTTTTTATGACTTGGAATGCATTACTTGCAAAGATGGTAGCCGCAGATTCAGTTGTTTTTTTACGAAGAAAGTTGGATAAATACTTTGGACAAAGAGTGAGAGAAAGAGCAGGGAATTTGATTAATTGAAAAGCTGTCAATAAATGATACAGACATGATGCGCTAAGCAATCTAATTATCTGTTGCACAATTTCAGGCTCCTAAATGAGAATACGGTGACAATTTAAAAAACGTATAACACATGATGAAATTTCAACCATCTTGCAGATTAGAACTATGTGCACTGCATCAGCAACATTTACTGCACACGGATAGATTTCATTGGTCTTCACTGCTTTGCTGGTAATCTGACAAAGCTGTACTGCCTGCTATTATTAAATTCGCTTCAGTATCATTCTCCCAAAACAAGAAACGAAAATCAGATTAATTCTATATTGTGTAAGGCCTTTATATCATGAGGCAAGGAACAAAATCTACTCTATAATTATCCCTCCTTATATAACTATGATAGTGCTTAGAATTATCTTTCCATTCATGGCATGTGGAATGCCCAGTTAATCATCTATTACTGAATGTGGTATGATTGTAGCAAACAGATTTCTTGGATCATATTTAAGCCTACAGCATGTGACTTGTCATAATAACTAAAATCTCCCCAGTACTTTGAGCATTTAATGTGTGTCTAACCAGAACCAGGTCATGCTGACCTATCGGAATTGTCAATTTACTTATTCTGTGAGGTGAGATGAGATACAAGACTGGTAGGCTTGGCTCCTGTCCTTTTAGCCTTGAGGTCTGGCAATCGATTAGCATCTAGATTGATGGCTCTACTACTCCTGTTTAAAGTCAGCTCAACAAGTTCTGAATGTGCCGAAGTGCTCGGACAGGTGAACAATGGTGCAGAGGAGAGCTCTATTTCAAAGTCAGGAATTGGATTAAATTGTTTGGGAGTGGAAAGAAAACTTTACTGGGCAGGTTTAATTTGGCAGTGAATTATGCCACTTACCTGAAACATGGATCACAAAAGCTGCATGACATTGGGAGCTCTGTATAATGAGATATAGTCTTACATTTACTGTTCTATCCTTGACCCAGTGGGGACTGTACTAATACTGCTCATCCAAAGTACAAAATGCCTTCCTATAGTCATCAAAATTAAAATGAATAAACATGTTGCTAAACACCTCTGTTAAATATACATTCTCTGTTTTATTGCACAGGTGGAAGAAACTTATGTTAATGAACTGGCAGAAAAATTAAAAGACACGTAAGTATTATGTGAGGTATGGTTGGTAACACCAATTTATATCATTTCACAAGAAATATAAAGTGGACCTATCTTAATCTCTAATTTCACTTAGGTAGATGAGGAGGTGCTGACCAAAGGTCAGGATTCACCTCCTCACAGCCACGCGACAGTAATCTTGGTGGAGACCTTGAAAGCATATAATTTATTTATCTTCCTTATTCGAGCAAAAGGTGTGCCTCTGGGAGGCCAGGGAAGTAGGAAAACAGTTTTAAAGATGAGACAGATTACATCAAGAAGTTTGGTAAGAAGTTATCGGCATGGACTTATGGTAAATGGAAATCAAGGATGGGACATATAGATCATCGCTGGCAATGCTGTTTAGTGAGAAAATCAGAAATTCTGCTCATATTGACAATTATCATTTAAAAAATTGTTGCACAACAGTCAGGAGCCTTGCGTGCCACAATTTTATTTTGGAAATAAACTTAATGCAAACATTTCAGATTCTTTTCTCAGTTGCACTATGGAGTTAACCACACACTAAATGTTGGTGCTATGAACAAACACTGAATAATGGAATTTAATTTAAATTGCATTCTGTTTTTCAGTGTATGTTTTAAGTGTTTGCACTTTTTAATTTTGCATCCTAATTAATATATCCTATCTGTTATTATTCCATGTATTCATAGTTCATTTCCTTAGTCAGGTTTTCCTGTATTATGCTAAATATTTTGTTAGTGATCATAATATTTTGGGTTAAAATAGTTTACTCTTTTAAAATGTTGTAAGGTATAGCAAACTTGTAAGATACAAATGAATTGAAATTGCTCCATGGATGCTGTAAACTTGTGCGACTGTTGAAGCAATTCTTGCTGTAGTGATAAAGTTAACCTTTTTAACTAAACTAATTATTGATAGTGTCAAATTGGTTGCAAGGTAATGTGCTGATCATTATCATAACTGCAATTTCAGCTTTTAAGAACATACAAAAAAAAAATCAGTGGGGCAGATTTTCCACATAGATTTGCAATTCTCCACAAAAGTCCCAAGTTCCAGTGCTGACATGGGCTTATGTCAGCCATGGTATGCCACGCTATGTTGTTCATGCGATTTGATCCCTAGAACTCTACAAGTGGACTCCCAATAGAAGCCAACAGCACATCACAAACTTGCACGGACTATTTAGGTCTGGAAATCTGCAAACTGAGTCCTCACCGGGTTAAGTATGGCGCTGGTGTGGCAGACTCACTGAAATCAAAGAGAAATCAGAACTGTCAGGAAAATGGAAGCCTGTTTTATTCAGTTATTTTAATTGTAGGTCATTGTTTTTACATGTGTGTTCAATTTTCAGTCAATGTATTTTAAATACATATATATTTTTATGAATTCAAGGCACAAAGACATTTGTTAGCATTCAATTTCAGTGATGGCTGTAGCAATTACTGAATCTGGTGCCAAGGTCTCAGTGGCTGTTAAAGCCATTGCATCAATGCAGCTCTTGAGCGGGAAGAGGCCCTGGGTCCGGAGTGATCCTGGGCCGGGAGTGATCCTGGGACCAGAGTGATCCTGGGTCTGGAGTGGTGCTGGGCCCAGAGTGTTGCTGGGACGGGTGGAGCTGGGCCCTGTGCTGGGAGAGACCCCAGGCTGGAGGTATACTGGGCTGCGAGTAGACTGGGCTGGGAGTGGCTTGCTGGTGCGGGAGAGGGCCTGGGCTGGGTGAAGTCTGGAGATGGGTGTGGCCCTTGGCTGGGAGAGACCCCAGGCTGTGAGTGGCCCAGGGCTAGGGCCAGGAGTGGCGCTGGGACGGGAGTAGTGCTGGACCAGGTGTGACCCGGGATTGCACCATGCTGTTGTTGGGCCTTGGGAAGTGCACTTGGGACCATGCTGGAAGAACAGCATGATCCTGACCAACTATCTCAAGGTCAACATAAGATTTTTATAAGTTGCCTGCATGGTAGAATAAATGTCTACTTGTATTTGGCATGTGTGTTCTAAAAATTGGTAATTCTGGTTTCATTGATATGTTGCAAAAAGGTACTCCAAAGAAATACAGTCAGGACTTTTGGAGATCATCTCACCTTCAGCAACTTTTTATCCAGATCTCTCGAAACTGAAGGAAACTTTTGGAGATTCACAAACCAGAGTAAAGTAAGTAATTCATGAATATTAAGATGGCCTTCCAAATTATTTTTCTATTAAAAAGTAATTCTGTAGCTAACTGAGGTCAGTTTTAGTAATAATTCCATAGCATCAGTAAGAATCTCTGACTTTCCACACTTTATTAATAGAGTTTGTGACAGAGTTTTGTTCGAGATGGAGTTTATACAGTGGCCTTTATAAAATTCAGCTCCATAGCATATAAATGGATAAACTAGGAACTATAGATGGTGGTATATGGAGTAGCTCTGGAGTAGCTCAGCAGGTCAGGCAGCATCCACGGAAGGAATGAACAGATTATGTTATGAACCTGATTGTGAAATGTTGTGTCCTCTGGATTTGACACTGGTGTGACATTAAAGCAGAGGAGCAGCAGTAGGTTGGCATGAATGTTACAGATGTTGGCATGAATGATGGTGCACTGAGTGTCATAGGAGGTGAATTTGAAAAAATACATATTCAATGGCATGGGCTCTTGAACATCAACTCTTCCTAATGATAGAAAAGCAGGATACCAACCAAAGAGACTTCTTCCTGACCCAAAAAATGTCTCACAAAAACCTTATGGTTATATCTTTGACTGCAGAGAGTTGAACGGCAGTGCAATTACAATGACTGCTACCCTTCAAACTGCAGATGAAACCGTTACTGAATTTAGTTTGAGTAGTGTGTCTGGCAGATGTGTCCTGGAAGAGTTCAGTGTTACCCTGAGCACTGTTGCATATGATCCTTCCTTAAAAAAGTTCATGAATAGGAATGAGTGAGGACAGAATTGAGCTTACGATGTCGACTACCTGGGAGAGATTGCTGACAGCTTCTAGTACATGTGGAACTCTGGATCAACATCAGCCACTAGAATGCCTTCAGGTGAGGAAACAGAACATGATGCCACTAACAAAACAATGACTCAATGGGTATTTCAATAAATTACAATACAATACAATACCGTTTATTTGTCATTTGAACCTCACATGAAATTCAAACGAAATTTGGTTTCTGCAGTCATACAACAAGAAAAGAACCAAGGCACGCACCAACACAATTTACACAAACTCCTCTTCAGTGAATCTCCTCTTCACTGTGATGGAAGGCAAAGTCTTGTCTCTCCCCTGCTCTTCATTTCTCTCCTGATGTCAAAGTCAAAGCCCCCGGTGGGCGCTAGCAAGTCCCACGGCCATTTAAAGCCGTGCCGGGCGATGTAAGGCCCTGCTCCGGGTCTTGATGTTAGAGCCCCCGGCGGGAGCTAGCAAGTCCTGCGGCCGTTTAAGCCGTGCCGGGCGATGTAAGGCCCTTCTCCAGGTCACTTTCAACCCCACAATTCGGGCTGGAGAAGTTGCCGTTGCGGGAGCTCCGAAAAGCGGTCTCCCACCAGGGACCCGCAAGCTTCCGATGTCACCGTTCACCGGACCTGCGGCTGGAGCCTCTGAGTTCCGAAGTTGGGCCGCAGCAGTGTGCCACCACGGCTCTCCACACAACGAAGCCGGCCAGCTCCGCGATGGTAGGTCCGCAGCTCCGCCGGCTCCGCGACTGGAGCCCCCAGGTCGTTCCAGTTGGAGGCCGCTCCACGGTGCTAGGCCCCAACGACAACGGAGACCCGACAGGGAAATGGTCGGGTCCCCGTACAGGGAAGAGATTTAAAAGTTTCCCCCACCCACCCCCCAACATATACACAGTTAAAAACCCACTACAAACTATACCCTCAATGGGACGAAAAAAAAAAAAGACAGACGGACTGCAGAGGCCGTTGCGACATCGGTCGCGCCGCCCACTGTATTGCCACATGTACTGAGGTACAGTGAAATTCTTTTTTTTTGCATACAATTCAATAAAGTATTACTATACCCAAGCACAAACCCCCAATTAATTAGAAAGTGTATAGAAATAGTCCACTGACACAGGATTTACAAGTCAGCAGGATTTAGCACCATTTTCAAAGTCGAGTTGGGTCTGGTTCACGCGCTCGGCCTACGGCTACAAAAGAAATTCTTTATCGCGGTGACTTATCAGATGCTTCTGTTCATTTTGACAAACTGGGACGAGTTTGTGAGATGAGATCTGACCGGGCATGAACTGAGTCATGTGTCGTGGCATGTCTACAAAAATGAAACCTTTAGGGACAGCTACTTTATTTTGAGAGAGGAAGGTGTCTGTTGTTAATGACTGGAAACATCTGTGGCACAGTTAATTAAATCACTGGTACTAATTTGATATAAATCAACCAAAGGCAAAGCAGCTGTTAGAAAGCTGTGGTTTAGTTAGTTCCCTAACTGATTATAAACAATTTCCAACTAAAATAAATCCAATAATATTTAGAGACCTGAAGCAACAAGGTGTTATCCCTCACAAAAAGCGTATGATATGTGACTTATCAATTCACAACAGATTTCAGGAAATTGGAAGGCAGTTTTGCTGCAGTCATTGCAATGCATGGTCATTTGCCTTGTACTCTGTGAAACTCTGTTTTGCCTAATCATTACATATGCGTTTGAAATTAAATACTGAGTGAATGAATTCCATGTTTGGCATTTAAAGTAAACTTACTCATCATCCAATGAAAATTGGTATTTTTAAATATAATATGCGTATTAATGCAATATAAACATACAGCACTTGAGATCATAGAGTTATAGACGCGTGGAGTCATGCAAACAGGAAAACAGGTCTTTCGGCACAACCTGTCCACGCCGACCAAGGTCCCACCTGCCTGCGTTTGGCCCCAAACCATCTAAACCTTTTCTATCTATGTAGCTGCCCAAATGTATTTTACTGTAAATGTTATTCTAGTACCTGCCTCATCTACCTCCTCTGGTAGCTCATTCCATATACCCACTATCCTCTGAAAATGTTAGCCCTCAGATTCCTACAGATCTTTCCCCTCTCACCTCTGGGTAAAAGATTCTATCTGTCTATATAGTGCATCTACCCCATCTATTCCCCTCATTTTATACACCCCAATAAGACCACCTCTCATCCTCCTGCACTCCAAGGAATACAGTCCTGGCCTGCCCAACCTCTCCATATAACTCAGGCCCTCAAGTCCTAGCATCATCCTGATAAAACTACCACGAATATCCCTTAAAGAAGGTACAAACATTTTTCAGGGTTAGAAACATATTTTCATTTTTATTTGCTGGAATTTGGTCATTGTCTGTATCTAATTACTCTTGCGACACACATACACACACACACACACACACACACACACACACACACACACACACACACACACACACACACACACACACACACACACACACACAGGGTGTGTGGGAGATGGTGTGTGTGGGGGAGGGGGTGAATGTGTGGGGGAGGGGGTGTGGGAGAGGGGGGAGTGTGGGGGAGGGGGTGAGTATGGGGGAGGGGTGAGTGTGGGGGAGGGGGTGAGTGTGGGGGAGGGGGTGAGTGTGGGGGATGGGGTGGTGTGGGGGAGGGGTGTGTGTGTGGGAGAGGGGGTGCGTGTGGGGGAGCGGGAGTGTGTGGGGGAGCGGGTGTGTGTGGGGGAGGGGGTGTGTGGGGTTGTGGGGGCCCACCGGTTCCCGGCCCCAGCTTCGACCGCGCTCCTGGCTCCAAGACCTGGCTCCGGACTCACTCGGCTGCTCCCGTCCCCAGGACCAGTCGTGCTCACAGCCCCACCCACTATTCTCAGCGGCTTGTGGATGACGGCTTGTGGATGTGGATTCAGACCCGCCTCAGGGTTTTTTTATTCTCCAGTGGGTGCCGTAAGGGGCGTTACCTTCGTGGTGAAAGACAGGCAAGAAGACCAATCTGCTGATCTCACAATTTTTTAAACCTTCATAACTTTTGTAATCTTCCACCGATTGGAACAAAACTTGGTGCGCTTGGAGCAGAGTAATCCTATCGATATAGGGTACCGTTTTTGAGCAAATTTAAAAACAACGCAGAACGGAAGTGGTCAAGATGAGAGTTTTAGTAATAGCATATATTATTAAAAGTTAAAAAAATAACTTTATAATTAAAATTTAAAAATAATTAAAAGTCTCATCTTGACCACTTCCTGTCAAGCTGTATATTGATTTTAGAAAAACGCTACCCTGTGTTGCTGTGATTTTTGGCCATCTTACTCACAGTCCTCCTCCGCTGAGCCAGCCCTGAGGATTTTTACCATCGATGAAAAATAAAAAATTATGAGTGTTTAAAAAACCTTGAGATCAGCTGATTGGTTCTCTCACCTGTCAATCACCGTGATGAGAGGCGGGGGATGGACTATAAAACCCCGGATGCCTGGACTTGAGTCAGTCACTCTGCAAGAATGTGAGGGAAAAGCCACGACTGTCATTCTAAGCTGTGAATCAACTGAACTGTGAGTCTGCAATGTACATGCAATAAATTATGTGTTAGCCCTTAATGACAATGCCATGAGTTGTTTGGCCTGCTGCCCTGCCTGTGCTTGAAAGTGCAATGCTTAATTGGAAATTAAATGAAATGAAATGACAATGCCATGAGTTGTTTGGCCTGCTGCCCTGCCTGTGCTTGAAAGTGCAATGCTTAATTGGAAATTAAATGAAATGAAATGACAATGCCATGAGTTGTTTGGCCTGTTTGGCTCTGCCTGTGCTTGACACTGCAATGCTTTATTAGGTCCGATTGTGTTTGGAAGGAATAAATGCTTTATTAGGTCTGACTGTGTTTAGTCCAAAGGTCATGCTCATTTTGTGACTTCTGCTTAGTAGACAGGTCACGCTGATTGCGCAATTTCCGGTGAATGCAGAGGTCTCGCTAATTGCATAACTGCATAGGTTTACTGTCATATATATGGTGTGTGAGTGTGAGTGTGAGTATGTGTGTAGGTGAGTGTGTGTGTGGATGAGTATGTGTGTGTGTATGTGTGTGTGTGAGTGTATGTGGGTGTGTGAGCGTATGTGTGTGAACATATGCGTGCCTGTGTGTGTGTGAGTGTATGTGTGTGTGTGAGTGCGTGTATGTGTGAGTGCTTGTATGTGTGAGTGCGTGTATGTGTGAGTGCGTGTATGTGTGAGTGCGTGTGTGTGTGTGTGAGTGTATGTGTGTGTGAGTGCGAGTGTGTGTGCGAGTGTATGTGTGAGTATGTGTGTGTGTCTGAGTGTATATGTGTGAGTGTGTGTGTGAATGTATGTGTGACTGTGTGTGTGCGTGTGTGAATGTATGTGTGTGAGTGTGTGTGTGTGTGTGTGTGTGTGTGTGAATGTATGTGTGTGAGTGTGTGTGTGTGTATGTATGTGTGTGAGTGTGTATATTGGAATTGGTGGATATGTGGAATATTGTGTTGGGGGACCAGTTCTCCCGTGTAAAGCTGGGACCGAACGGGTCCCACTTAGTCTAGTTTATATATATGTAGTGTCCTCCATAATGTTTGGGACAAAGACCTCGAACTGTAGTTGGTCGAGGTTCTTGTAGAGGTAGGAGTTGATATGCACCATAACCAACCTTCAAAGCACTTCATCACCATGGACGTTAGTGCCACTGGTCGAGGCACGTCACCTTACTCTTCTTGCGCACTAGTATCATTGATGCCTTCACAAAGCAGGTGGGAATCCCAGACCTCAATAATGAGAAGTTTAAAAATGTCCGCAAAAACTCCAGCCAGTTTTTCTGCACAGATTTTGAGAACTCGACCGGGTATCCCATCAGGTCCAGACGCTTTTCGTGGGTTCAACCCCCCTGAAGGATGTAATGACATTGGCCTCTACAATTGAGACTGTAATACCTTCAGGGTGTATGGGGACTCGGGTAGGCACATCAGTGTCCTCCCTATCAAAGCGTGCATAGAATGCATTGAGCTCGTCAGGGAGTGATGCTTCCCTGTCGCTTGAGCTGCCTCCTGATTTTGCCTTGTAGGAGATGATGGCATTCAAGCCCTGCCATAGTTGCCGAACATCCGCCTCATCCTCCAGCTTAGAGCAGTAGTCCCTTTTGGCCCTTTTGCTGGCCTTGTCAAGGTCGTATCTGGCCTTCTTATAGACCTCTGCATCACCAGACCTATGTTTCCCTCTCAACTCCATTCTCCTACCTACTCCGTCATTCATTCATGGCTGATCTATCTTTCCCTCTCCACCCCATGCTCCTGCCTTCTCCCCATAACCCCCGACACCCTTACTAATAAAGAATCGTACAAAAAACCATTGACTTGGCCTCCACAGTGGCAATGAATTCCACAAAATCATTACCACCTGATTAAAGAAATTCATCCTCATCTCCTTTTTAAAGGTACATCCATTTATTGTGAGGCCATAGTCTCTGGTCCTAGACTCTCCCACTAGTGGAAACACCCTCTCCACATCCACTCTGTTCATGCCTCGTAACAAAATGGATAACCTTGCATTACTCCACCCAGTACAGTGGCCAAATATTTGTCCACTCATTTAACCTATCTATATCCCTTTTTTATTTCTCTGTGTCCATCTCACAACTTGTTTTCCCTTCTGACTCTGTATCTTCAATGAATATCCCAACAAATAGTTTCATCATCTCTGTCAGTAATGTAAATAGTAAACAGTGGAGGCCCCAGCACAGATCCCTCTGGTACCCAACCAATTAATGCCAACCTGGAATGCATCCATTTATTCTGACGTTTGTTTTCTGTTTGTTGCTGGTGGGTCGAAGGGCCTGTTTCAGCTCTGTTTCTCTAAACTAAACTCAACTTAATCCTCCACCCATGCTGAGAACCATAATGCCATGAGGTCTAGTGCAGTAGGCGTTTGCACGGACTCTTTCCAAATGACCCTGATGTGCGAGTCTTCCTTTCAGCATTGAAAAAATGTTGATTTACAAATTGTGAACATAAATAATTTCCAAAATGATCCCCATCGATTAAAATTAAATATTTAATAATTAAAATTGAGCAAATGCATATTGTAGTTATCTCCGCATACAGGCCAGTAGATTATAAATCTGTAACCTTGGCAAAAGGCATCTATACATCACGTGTTAATGAAAGCTTCAAATATGAACTCTGCTGCTTTAATAACGACGAGTCATTGTTGCCTTCGAATATCTCACTACATTGTATAACTTCCTCAGAGTTGAAGAGTTCAACAGCAGCAGAACTATTATTCTGTAAAATGTTCAAAAATATAAAAATTTGAATAATAGCAATAAAACCTTTTATTGTCATTGCGCAGAGGTACAACGTGATTTAGTACGCAGCTTCCATCTGATGTAATAACTTAATTAACTAAAAATGTACACACCCAGAGAAACAAGATTTTAAACAACTGTAAAACAGTATAAAGTGCAAATAGGTCTGTGCCGGGTCGATGTGCGCCGTGACCATCCGAGGGAGACAGTTCATGGGGAGGGGGGGGCACTCAGCAGGGCTGGTTCAGAGCAGCTATAGCTCCGGGGAAGAAGCTGTTCCTAAGTCTGGAGTTGCGGGCGTAGAAGGCCTTGTAACGTCTGCCGGAAGGTAGAAGTTCGAACAGACTATTGCAAGGGTGTGAGGAGTGTTTGTGAATGCTGACGGCCTTCCTGAGGCACCGTGTATAGTAGATGCCCTCCAAGGCTGGTAGCGGTGTCCCAATTATCTTCTGCGCTCTGTGGACGACCCGCTGAAGAACTCTCCTCTCTGCCTCCGTGCAGCTGAGATACCACACAGAGATGCCATATGTTAGGATGCTCTCTGTGGTGCAGTGCTAGAAGGTTGTCATAGCTGTTGGGGCAGACCAGTCTTTTTCAGTGTTCTCAGGAAGAACAGTCGTTGCTGTGCCTTTTTGACCAGCGCAGCGGTCTTGGTGGACCATGTGAAGTCTTCTGAAATGTGTGTGCCCAGAAACCTAAAGCTGGACACTCTCTCCACACTGTCCCCGTTGATAGAGATTGGAGCGTATTCTCCATTATGTGTCCTTCTGAAGTTGATAATCAGCTCCTTGGTCTTAGAGGTGTTTAGCGACAAGTTGTTCCGTGAGCACCAGTCCGCCAGGTTCTGCACCTCCGCTCTGTATTTTGTTTCGTCACCGTTGGTAATCAGCCCGATCATCGTTGTGTCGTCTGCAAACTTGACAATGGTGTTGGTGCAGGAACACAGTCATGTGTGAAGATGGAGTAGAGCATGGGGCTCAGTACACAGCCCTGTGGTGTGTCAATGCTCAGGGTGATAGTGGAGGACAGGTGCGGGCCCAGTCTCACTGCCTGCGGTCGCTCCATCAGGAAATTCAGGATCCAATCGCATATCGACGTGCTGAGGCCTAGCTGGTGGAGTTTGGTGGTGAGTTTGGTGGGAATGACCGTATTCAAGGCAGAGCTGTAGTCTATGAACAGCATCCTCACGTACATGCCCTGTCTTTCCAGGTGAGTCAGGACAGTGTGAAGAGCCAGAGAGATGGCATCCTCTGTGGATCTATTTGCCCTGTATGCAAATTGAAAATGATGAATATTTTTGCTCCATGATATACACCCATTTAAAAATAGTCTGTGAGACTGCTCCAGAGTTATTAGCATACAACTGATGGAAATATGCCTTATACTAAGCTGCTGAGGTATGCAATGTATTTTACAATGGGCACATATGAGAATGTGGCACGAATTTCTAGTCAGAAATCTGGGAACTACTAACATGCGTTATGAAGAACAGTCTACTACCTACTTTTCTTTTCCCACAGCCTAAACTTTTTGTTGTTTTAGTGAGTAAATTGAAAAGAATATTTGGCATCTTGGCAAAGATTGGCAAAAGTGCACCACTGTAGCACATCAGTAGAGTTGCTGCCTTACAGTGCTAGGTTCGATCCTGACTATGGGTGTTGTCGGTACAGAGTTTATACGTTCTCCCTGTGACCACGTGGGTTTTCTCCAGGTGTTCCACATTCCAAAGACATGCAGGTTTATAGGTTAATTTGGCTCCTTAAATTGTTCCTAGTGTGTAGGATAGAGCCAGTGTAAGGGCGATCATGTTCAGAGTGGATTTGGTGAGTCAAAGGGCCTGTTCCCACGCTATATCTCTAAACTAAACATCTTCTCTAACTTGTGGAAAACTATTCCCTAGTGGATTTTTTTTCTTTCATTACTCATTACCCATGTTGTATAAAATGTTTCTGTCAAATTTGAATTTACTTTCTGCTGATTTTCATTCTGAAGAATTTACTTCTGTCCATATATTTTTTTCCACTCTCCCTGCCTCCATCACATTCTTACTGTGGGAGGCTTCCCATTGTTTTACCAGGCAATGGAAAGCCTAGTCATTTTGTTGACTTTTATTTTAAGAGAAACCAAGCATTTCAAACACCTACCAAGAAATAGCCCGTGATACTAATGAACCAGAGCTGAACACACTTCTCGGCATCGGCATACAATGGTGTCTGTCTTGTCGCTTCTTGTGCTCCTTGTGCGTGGTGGTGGAAAGTTTGGTGCGAACAGGGCCGCGACGTGAACGCTCTTTCCTTAACCCCACCGATGGCTGATTGCTGACATATTTAAGGGATGCCCCATTCCTAGTGATGGGACGGTAGGAAGAAGATGTGAGGCCTGCAGGCTTGGAGCACTTATTTGCAATGTTAAGTGACTTCCTGTTGTACCAGGTGCCAAAGAAGAGACACAATAACGCCCACAACGGGCTTCTTTATTTTAGTTTGTCTCTCGCATTTTACCCTCAAGTGGCCTAAATATACCAAAACATATGTAAAAGAAGGAACTGCAGATGCTGGTTTAAACCAAAGATGGACACAAAAAGCTGAGTAATTCAGCGGGACAGGCAGCATCTCTGGAGAGAAGGAATGGGTGACATTTTGGGTCGAGACCCTTCTTCAGACATATGTATAATTCTCCTTCTGCTACAACGTGCTAGCGTATCATAGCCCACCAGCTAATCAGCTAACAAATAGATTGGCATTTAATGCCATATCACCATAGGTGGACATCTATTATTTGTGCAGTGGCTGAGGGTATTTATGGAGCAGCATTCTCTTTGCTATTCTTTATCTTTTTCTCTCATTACTCAATAACCGCACTGTTCAAGATGTTTCTGTCAAATTTTGAATTGCAAAGGTTTTACAGCTGCTCCACAAATGGAAAGTCATGATACAGCTTTATAGGACACTGCTTAGGCCACATTTGGAGTATTGCATGCAGTTCCGA
Source organism: Raja brachyura (assembly GCA_963514005.1). The sequence continues at coordinate 186,365,542 of OY740781.1, forward strand.
TCGCCCTGGTACTGGAAGGATGTGGAGGCTTTGGAAAAGTTACAGAGCAGGTTTCCAGGATGATGCTTGGATTGGGGGGTATTAGCTTGGATAGACTTGGATTGTTCTAACTGGAATGCCGGAGATTGCGGGAAGACCTGATCGAAGTACATAAAATTATGAGAGACATAAATAGGGTATACACCAATGTTCCCTCTAATTTTTAGTAGTTCATGTGTGAAGAAATCTGCTTGGAAATGTAATGTCCTGCAGATCTTTGCTGTAAGTAGATTTAATAAACATGTGTTGTATGTTGATATGTGTTCGACTCAACTCATTACGAGGCCCTCGGGTCCTGGCAACATCTTCATAAATCTTCACTGCATCCTTTTCAGCTCGGCCTTGAATGTGGTCAATTGAACCGCAAATAAAATAATGCTATAAGCGGATAAAACAAACTATTAAAAGCACTCAGTTTGTGAAGCAGCATCTGTGGAGGCAGAGGGATGTTTAGTGCCTCCACAGATGGGGTTTCACACACTGAGTTCCTCCGGTAGTTTGTATTTTGTTCCAGATTCCAGTATCTGCAATCTCTTGTGTCGCAATAATATTTCTGGTTGCCTGAATAGATATCAAGTTCACAACACAAAATCTCCTGCAAATGTGAAGCTTTGACATTTTCATTATACTTGATCATTTCTGCTTTCAGATGGAGAACAAAACAGAACTTGGACTACAGCTTTTTGATGATGTATGCTCAAGCCAAAGGAAATTTTTATTTACAGGTATAGTAACAGCAAGTTTATGATGCCTGTTGTATAAAACCTTTAAGAAATCAATTTCATCCCAGCATCTGGCACTCTTAGTACTACTAAAAGGTCATCTCATAAGAGATAGAATCAAGGATTTAATCGTCTTCAGATGAAATAAAAGCAGGTCCAAGATAAATAACGCTTCGGAGGTGAAAACAGGTTAATCTAGGGAGGGCAGGGATATGTCACTTTTACTTCACCCCTGGAGTATTTATGTTATCAAGGCTGGGAAGAGTCTTTATATTTTCAGAAAGTGCCAGGGAGAGTCTTGCAGTCATTTATAAAGCTGGGATCCACACACAGTGAATGCTGTACCATGAGGTCAGGTTCCACATGGACCAAACAGCCATTATTTCAATTACGTCCTTGCAGTGCTCTTTGTTGCACATAGTAGATGTTGCCCATAGAGACTGCAATACCCTCATATTGGTTTCCAGTACTCATTGTCCAAAAGCATCAAATAGCTCAAAACCAGCAACTTCTGTACACTGCACATGCCAGTAAATTTCACAATAACTTAATGACATGCAGACATCATGAATCCCTCTACTCCGCCATGAATCATCATGGTGAGGCTGACACTAAACCAGGCATAATGGGCCAAACCAGTGGGACTAGTTGGTTTAAGGGCTTGTTTCCATGTTGGTGACTCTATGACTCCATTTCACTATATTCACTGCTTGCTTAGAGAGGGAATACAACAGCGATTGTCAAGAGCTGCTGCTTTCTCTGCTTATGGGCCTGCCCCACTTGGGCTATTTTTTAGGCGACAAGGTTGTCGCCACATGGTCGCCGGGGTGTTGTCTGTATGGTTGTGAATAGTCTCCTCAGTCGCCCAAAGAGTTGTAGCGTCTTTCTGGTCGCCGCTGGATTTTCAACATGTTGAAAAATTTTCGGAGACTGTCGGCGACAGTGGGTTTGACGCCAATGAGCGTCGCATGACTTCTCCTGATGTAGGTTTTGTCTTTGTTGTTGCCAGCTTCACGTAGGTTGTCGCCAGGTTAATGTAGGTTGTTGCCAGGTGACGTAAATTGTCGCCGGTGCTGACTTCGGTTTCTTTTGTTGATTAAGTTATGATTCTATTTCAAATTTGATGTCGAAGTGGGGTACAGTCGCCGGTTTTTCGGTGACCTGCTATGACAATGACAGTCGCCGGCAGTCGCCTAAAAATAGCCTGTGGGACAGGCCCATTACTCTCTTTCCCCTTAGTCCTGTCCATCATGCAAGCATACAGGCTGCAAGTTCACTGTTCCCTCCACGCATACTCCAGGATCAGTTTCTGCTCCACATGGACTCCAGGAAACTTGATGCAACTTTCTTTGAACTTGCACTTGCTGGTGAACTTGTTCTCAGCTGGTGAGAGATTGCAAGGGGCTGGCCTTTCATTCCCCTGGATCAGATGAAGCTAAGTTTAAAAATTATTGTTTATTTGTGTAGAGTAACTCCAAGCCACCGCTCTCCCTTAAACCCACCACTCTCTGTAAAAAAAGTGAGCATCCTAAATTGTGTTTTTAATTTTATTTTTGTCAGTTTGTCTTATTTACAGTTTACTGCAGATCCTGTTCTTAAAAATAATTGAATCATTAATTAGTGCAAAACTGTTTACTGTGATTGCATGATCCAGCTCTAGTGGAAATGCACTCTAGCAGCATGTAGTGGTAAGATCAGGATGACCATTAGTGATGGCATACCGTTTAACTGACTGGGGAAATGTAAAATTTGTGGTTGATGGTCAGGAAAGGCATGGTGGGCTAAATGGTCTGTTTCCATGCTGTATTTCTTTCTGATTATCTCACATGAAAGAGTTGATTTCACAGAATTGCCTCTCCCGCTGATTCTCTGGTAAATTAAAGTAGGATACTTAATCCACAGTTTGTAATCCTGAACAGTATAATCATCTTCTGGAGAAATAAAGGTAGAATGAATACTGCGAAGAAGACTTACAGCTGATTGTCACAAAATGCTGGAGTAACTCAGCGAGTCAGGCATCTCTGAAGAAAAGGAATAGGTGACATTTTGGGTCGAGGCTCTTCTGCAGACTGAGAGTCAGGTGAGAGAGAAACGAGAGATTTGAAAAGGTACAGAACAAATCAGAGCCTGCACCGATGGCCAAAGAGCCCGCAATAGTCCATTGTTGGCTGTGAAGGAGGTGATAATAAGGAGATACGAACAGTAAAACTAGCAGGGCGACTAGGCTAGGGGAGGGACAGAGAAAGAGGGAATGCAAGATTTGCTTGAAATTAGAGAAATCAATTTTCTTACTGCTGGTTTGTAAACTGCTCAAGCAAAACATTAGGTGCTGTTCCTCCAATTTGCGCTGGGCCTCACTCTGACACTGACTTTCTCAGGACAGAAAGGTCAGGTTTATTCCTCTATTTTCTCGACCAATTCAGCAATCTCATTTGTGTGTCTTCTTCACTGATGTATGTTTATTGGATAAACACTGAATGAGTGAAAACTATCAACACATCTTTTCTAAAACAAACTGTCCAAAATAGCTGGCATGTTTTACATGTTGTTGAGAATTGACTCATACGGTACTGACAAATGCCACATATATTTCACCAAATCACGGACGGATGATTTGCAACTGTTTAATCAGGCTTGAAAGGTACAAAATGATTCAGCAAATAATGTGAATGTCACACAGTGGTCTAACCACTTCTTCTTGACCTCTAAAACATGACTTTCACCAAATAACATACAACAAAAAAAGCTTTTCACTGTCCCTCGGTACATGAGACAATATATTAAACTAAGTATCTTATTCTCAGCATTGTGGAAATGTCACAGACCACTTCTCTAACACAACTAGCCACATTAATACTGTATTAATGAGCTGATTGGAGGAGGAGTGTAGGAAGGAACTGCCGATGCTGGTTTAAACCGAAGATAAACACAAAATGCTGGAGTAACTCAGCGGGACAGGCAGCATCTCTGGAGGGAAGGAATAGGTGACGTTTTGGGTCGAGTCTGAAGAAGGGTCTCGACCTGAAACGTTACCCATTCCTTCCCTCCAGAGATGCTGCTTGTCCCAATGAGTTACTCCAGCATTTTGTGTTTATCTTCTGAGCTGATTGGAGGTTGGGTATTATGTGGGGTGCTACACAAGTTTTGTTTTACCATCCACCAGGTATAAGCAGGAATGGTAGAATATTCTTGACTTCCCTACATTAGTGTAGCTCCAATGATATTAAGGAAGCTTGATAACAATCAGGATAAAGAAACAAACAAGTTTTAAGGCAAACAGAAACACCTTAAAGTGAGCGAGCAATTTTATAATGTGGCTGTTATAATTATTGGAATGTAAAGAAATATCTAAAATAAGGGAATTCAGATAATTACTTAATGTGCAATACATTTATGGCTGTGGTGTAGCAGGGCATGTAAAACCACATGCTTTTCTTGATAAAGGATTCATCAAGGATTGTGGTAGGATCTGTATTTTCTGAATAAATGAACATTCAAAATTTGAATGTCCTCTAATTTGAGGTGTTTTTCGTTGCAATAATGACAGGAGAGGTAAATCTAAACAGGAATTGGCTCATGAATTGTTTCATCCTTCATTAAAATTGCCTTTGAATCACTCTAGTTATGTAGTACTGGTGTAAGCAGGTTAAAGGGTTTGTGGCAATGCTTTGCAGGTTGCTAAACTCCTTCCAATTCTGGCAGAGAACGTTACTGAGTATTAGTATCTGAGTATTAGTATCTGAGTATTAGTATCCTGAGTATTAGTATCCTGAGTATTAGTATCCTGAGTATTAGTATCCTGAGTATTAGTATCTGAGTATTAGTATCTGAGTATTAGTATCTGAGTATTAGTATCCTGAGTATTAGTATCTGAGTATTAGTATCCTGAGTATTAGTATCCTGAGTATTAGTATCCTGAGTATTAGTATCTGAGTATTAGTATCTGAGTATTAGTATCCTGAGTATTAGTATCCTGAGTATTAGTATCTGAGTATTAGTATCTGAGTATTAGTATCTGAGTATTAGTATCCTGAGTATTAGTATCTGAGTATTAGTATCCTGAGTATTAGTATCCTGAGTATTAGTATCCTGAGTATTAGTATCCTGAGTATTAGTATCCTGAGTATTAGTATCCTGAGTATTAGTATCTGAGTATTAGTATCCTGAGTATTAGTATCCTGAGTATTAGTATCCTGAGTATTAGTATCCTGAGTATTAGTATCTGAGTATTAGTATCCTGAGTATTAGTATCTGAGTATTAGTATCTGAGTATTAGTATCCTGAGTATTAGTATCCTGAGTATTAGTATCTGAGTATTAGTATCCTGAGTATTAGTATCCTGAGTATTAGTATCCTGAGTATTAGTATCTGAGTATTAGTATCTGAGTATTAGTATTCTGAGTATTAGTATCCTGAGTATTAGTATCCTGAGTATTAGTATCCTGAGTATTAGTATCTGAGTATTAGTATCCTGAGTATTAGTATCCTGAGTATTAGTATCCTGAGTATTAGTATCTGAGTATTAGTATCCTGAGTATTAGTATCTGAGTATTAGTATCTGAGTATTAGTATCCTGAGTATTAGTATCCTGAGTATTAGTATCTGAGTATTAGTATCCTGAGTATTAGTATCTGAGTATTAGTATCCTGAGTATTAGTATCTGAGTATTAGTATCCTGAGTATTAGTATCTGAGTATTAGTATCCTGAGTATTAGTATCTGAGTATTAGTATCCTGAGTATTAGTATCTGAGTCAGCATAGATTTACGAAGGGGAAATCATGCTTGACTTATCATCTGGAATTGTTTGAAGATGTAACCAGGAAAATGGACAAGGGAGAGCCAGTGGATGTAGTGTACCTGGACTTTCAGAAATCATTTGATAAGGTCCCACATAGGAGATTAGTGGGCAAAATTAGTGCTGACATGGATAGAGAAGTGGTTGGCAGACAGGAAACAAAGAGTAGGGATTAACGGGTCCCTTTCAGAATGGCAGGCAGTGACTAGTGGGGTCCCGCAAGGCTCGGTGCTGGGACCGCAGCTATTTACAATGATTTGGATGAAGGGATTCAAAGTAACATTAGCAAATTTGCAGATGACACCAAGCTGAGTGGCAGTGTGAACTGCGAGGAGGATGCTATGAGAATGCAGGGTGACTTGGACAGGTTGGGGGAGTGGGCAGATGCATGGCAGATGACGTTTAATGCGGATAAATGTGAGGTTATCCACTTTGGTAGCAAAAACAAGAAGGCAGATTACTATCTAAATGGTGTCAAGTTGGGAAAAGGGGAAGTACAACGGGATCTGGGAGTCGTTGTTCATCAGTCTATGAAAGTAAGCATGCAGGTGCAGCAGGCAGTGAAGAAAGCGAATGGCATGTTGGCCTTTATAACAAAAGGAATCGAATATAGGAGCAAAGAGGTCCTTCTGCAGTTGTACAGAGCCCTAGTGAGACCACACCTGGAGTATTGTGTGCAGTTTTGGTCCCCTAATTTGAGGAAGGACATTCTTGCTATTGAGGGAGTGCAGCGTAGGTTTACAAGGTTAATTCCCAGGATGGCGGGACTGTCATATGCTGAGAGAATGGAGCAGCTGGGCTTGTATACTCTAGAGTTTAGAAGGATGAGAGGGGATCTCATTGAAACATATAAGATTGTTAAGGGTTTAGACATGCTAGAGGCAGGAAACATGTTCCCGATGTTGGGGGAGTCCAGAACCAGGGGCCACAGTTTAAGAATAAGGAGTAAGCCAGTTAGAACAGAGACGAGGAAACACATTTTCTCACAGAGAGTGATGAGTCTGTGGAATTCTCTGACTCAGAGGGCGGTGGAGGCAGGTTCTCTGGATGCTTTCAAAAGAGAGCTAGATAGGGCTTTTAAAAATAGCAGAGTCAGGGGAAATGGGGAGAAGGCAGGAACAGGGTACTGATTGGGGATGATCAGCCATGATCATATTGAATGGCGGTGCTGGCTCGAAGGGCCGAATGGCCTACTCCTTGCACCTATTGTCTATTGTCTTATATTGACAGACTGGAGAAGTGGCTATGTGCTCTTTGTATGATTTTGCTGATCGCAAGAATGAAACTGAGTTGGGAATGATTGAATGCCAAGTTAAACAATGATGACCGACTGGATGAGTTTGGAGGCCAAAGATAAGTGATAGATGCTACCAGGACTGAGGTGAAGAGAGTCTGCTGATGCTACATTGGCTGACATTAACATGATTCGGTGTCATGACCTCCACATTCCCTACTGAATGCTTCACTGTTAGGTCACTTGTTTGTAGTGTTGGCTCTAATGATGGCTGTGTTATCAGGAGTGGAGTGATCTGCTTGCCAGATGGGACAGGCTGCAAGAGTGTATTTTCACCAGAGCTGCTCTGTCCAATCATAGTCAACAATTTTGCACAAATTAATTAATCAATTATTTTTAAGTGCAGGATCTGTAGTGAACTGTAAATAAGAATGTGACAACAATAAAATGTTAAAAACCTAAGTAGAGCATAAAGATATGCTTAGTTTTGTTTAGAGATAGAGGGTGGGAAAAAGGCCCTTCGGCCCACCGATTCCATGTTGACCAATAATCACCTGCATACTATCCTGCAAACTATTGACAATATACAGAAGCCAATTACAAACGTGCATGTCTTTGGACGGAAACCGGAAAAAACCCATGTGGTCACAGGGAGAACATCCAAACTCTGTATCTATACAGACAGTATCCATAGTCAGGATTGAACCAGGGTCTCTGGCGCTGTAAGGCAGCAACTCTATCACTGTGCCACCATGCCACCGCACAATGCATGCAGAAAATATTCACAGTCTCTTTTCATTTAGTCTGTTTGATCCATTATTGTGCCCACACGCCCACATCCTTTGTCCTTTCCTCCTATTCTGTAATGTCTTTGTCTATAAATAAAAATCAAAAACAGCCGAAAGCAATTAATATCTGTGTAACTCTGATCCAAATGTTACAGATTTATACATCCTTTCATAAACCTATTGAGATGACCATAAGAGTCTCACAGGAGCTTGCCAAGAGACTAATACAGTTGGCATAATGCGATAATAACAGCAGGCCACATGATCCTTCTGCGAAGGAATTAGATGGTATTATTCCCAGCGCCCATTAAAGCACTTTCAGTATTTCTGATAATCATGCAATTCTAAAGCTCAGTGTTTCAGGTGATTCGGTTACAAACTGTTGGCAAGGATTTTGTGTGATTGGGAAACAAAACTAGAAGCGTCAAGGATTACGGCTTCTTCCAGCATCTTCATTCTTAATTCATGTAACAATCACAAAGTTAGTTATGAAGTGTAATGCTTCTATTTGCCTCTATTTGCACAGCCTATGGGCTGACAAATGTTTGTTCTTTCTCAATGGCATTTGAACATTGTCCAGTAATTACTTTAGCCATTCACCACTGTACACTGGTTGCTTTCATAGGAACAAATAGGAAAGAAAACACTGTCTCGCCAAGAGATAACTGTGATAATACCTAATTGAGGTAAAATAAAGATGTTCCTGAAAGAAATACATGCCACTAATACTGATATATTGTTAACATGGCTTAGCTTAGGAAGCATAGATTAAAGGTTTTCTGTACTTAACACACTTAAACATGAATTGTGCTACAACTATCATGCACCTGTGCTAGAAGTTGGATTTTTTTTTAAATAAAGAAGTAATTAGTTTAGTTTCGGGATGTAGCCTTTGGCCTACCGCGGCCACGCCGATCATCGATCGCCCGTTCACACCAGTTATATGTTATCCCACTTTCGCATCCACTCCCTACACATTAGAGGCAATTTTACAGAGGCCAATTAACCTATAAACCTGTACATCTTAGGGATGTAGGAGGAAACAGAGCACCAAGAGGAAGCAAATAGACAATAGGTGCAGGAGTAGGCCATTCGGTAGGTATGTTACAAAACTTACCTTTAGCGGCGCTGCACTTCTGCCGCTCCCCGTGTGCGCGACTTTAGCGCCTTGCAGAGGGGGGCGGGCTTAAAGTGCCGATTTTCACCAGACCAGGATAATCGATGAATGTCGGGCGATTTAATTGCGGAAGAAAAATCGCTCCGACATTTCATCAATGAAGGTATTTTTAAATTACTCTAAGTTATTTGTTAACTAGAGTAATTTAAAAATCACCTTCAAAAGCCGTGACCGCAGACCACCGGAAGCATTTTCCGTAGGGGAGAAAAAAAGGTAAATACTTTATTTTTTTATTAAAAGTTGGTTTTTTGGGAGGCATAAATACTATTTTAATGTTGCGAAATGGGGTCCCCAAAAAATGTATGAACCCCCAGTATTTTCCCCCCCGACTTCACCGCTAACCGCAACGTTCCAATCCACTGCATTCCACTAAAACCCACTCGCTAGTTGATTTAAATGGCCATTTATTTACAGGCATTAAACACTAAATTCCTTCCATTTGGCCCAGAAATTCATGAAAATGAGATTTAAAAATTATGTTATATTGTGGATTATTGTGTGAATGTTATTTGGACACTTAGGCAATTAAAAAAAAGTTGATCTTTTCTTAAGAAATGGATAGATGTTTAGATCTACTCATTGAATTTTGTAATTAGCTACAATTAGATAACTAACTAATTATATACTTTAATTTCAGGTAATCCAAGTAAGATTGTTTAATATTTGTTTCAGAATGCTTCAATCTATAATGACTGAAAATTTCATTGAGTTCTCTTAATTTTTAATAAAGTTATGGGCTTTTAATTTTTCCAGATCACAGCTTTTGAGTTAAGTCAATTGAAAGGCAATGGGAAGCAAGATACTCATTTCCGAGCATGAAAATGGCCATAACTTTCTTAATACTGAAGATATGAAAGTAAATTAGGTGTCAAATTAAACTTCTTGTTATGCTTTATCTGATGGGATAAATTGCAGACTTGATTTTTAAAATCTCAAAATTTTGTAACATTGCTACATTCGGCCCTTCGAACCAGCACTGCCATTCAATGTGATCATGGCTGATCATCCACAATCAGTACCCCGTTCCTGCCTTCTCCCCCTATCCCCTGACTCCGCTATCTTTAAGAGCCCTATCGAGCTCTCTCTTGAAAGTATCCAGAGAACCGGCCTCCACCGCCCTCTGAGACAGAGAACTCCACAGACTCACAACTCTTTGTGTGGAAAAGTGTTTCCTCGTCTCCGTTCTCAATGGCTTACTCCTTATTCTTAAACTGTGGCCCCTGGTTCTGGACTCCCCCAACATCGGGAACATGTTTCCTGCCTCTAGCGTGTCCAAACCCTTAATAATCTTATATGTTTCAATGAGATCCCTGAAATAGCGCCACCTTTGGATGGAGGATTGTAAATTATTGAATAAACCACAGTGCAGCTGTGCAGTGAAGTTCCAGTCAGCAGTGAGTTAACTTGTCATTCTGTGTCTGAGTTCAAGATATCATAATCCCCTCTCATCTTTCTAAATTCCAGAATATACAAGCCCAGCCGCTACATTCTCTAAGCATATCACAGTCCCGGGAATTAACCTTGTGAACTTATGCTGCACTCGCTCAATAGCAAGAATGTCCTTCCTCAAATTAGGGAACCCAAACTGCACACAATACTCCAGGTGTGATCGCAGTAGAGCCCTGTACAACTGTAGAAGGACCTCTTTGCTCCGATACTTAACTCCTCTTGTTATGAAGGTCAACATGCCATTCGCTTTCTTCACTGCCTGCTGTACCTGCATGCTTACTTTCATTGACTGATGAACAATGGCCCACAGATCCTGTTGTACTTCCCCTTTTCCCAACTTGACACCATTTAGATAATGATCTGCCTTCCTGTTTTTGCTACCAAAGTGGATAACCTCACATTTATCCACATTAAACTGCATCTGCCCACTCACCCAACCTGTCCAAGTCACCTTGCATTCTCATAGCATCCTCCTCACAGTTCACTCTGCCACCCAGCTTTGTGTCATCTGCAAATTTGCTAATGTTACTTTGAATCCCTTCATCTAAATCATTGATATATATATTCCAGCACCGAGGTACCCCACTAGTCACTGCCTGCCATTCTGAAAGGGGCCCGTTAATCCCTACTCTTTGTTTCCTGTCTGCCAACCAATTTTCTATCCATGTCAGCACTCTACCCCCAATACCATGTACCCTAATTATGCCCACTAATCTCCTATGTGGGACCTTATCAAATGCTTTCTGAAAGTCCAGGTACACTACATCCACTGGCTCTCCCTTGTCCAATTTCCTAGTTCCGGGTTTCCTAGAAACCCACACAGTCACAGAAAGAATGGGCAAAACCCCACACTGACAGCACCCGAGGTTGGGATTGAACGCGGATCTCTGGTGCCGTGAGGCAGTGGCTCCACCAGCTGATCACTGTAAAGATAAACACAAACTAAAATGAAACCATTTTCATAAATATGATTACAAATAAATAAAAAGCTGTAAATACTGGAAACACTCAACAGGTTGAGTAGCATCAATGGAGAGAGAAACAAACTTGAGAAGTTAATTATGTTTCTCTTTCCACAGATGCTCCTGATCTGCTGAGTTTTTTTCCAGCATTGTTCTTTACATAAATATAATTGTTAATAAAGATATTTGCGGGGGCTCGGTTGGAAATCAAAAAAACGGACTCATTTGTCATATGAGGAGGAATTAAGCAGATTGAGTGCACACTTTGGAGCAAAAAACACAGGTGCCGGAATTCAAAATAAGCATTTTATTCTTGCACATACACCTCAAGTTTAGAAGAACGAGAGTTAATTTCTTTGAACCGGATATAATTCATGTGGGGTTTGACAGGTTTGATGCAAGAATGATGTTTCCCCAAACTGGCCTGTCTAGTGCCTGGTATCACTGTTTCAGATAGCCAGTCAGAATAAAAATTAGAAGAACCCATGGGAAGGAAACTTGGAATTTCTGAAAAAGAGGGCTATCACATTTTTGGTCACTGAGAATTAAGGGAAATTAATGTTTTTTTTGCATATAAATCAAGGGCATTTAGGTTAATTCAGATAAGTGGAGCTGGAGCAAATGATCAGCCTTGGCTTAATAGTTTGTGGAACAGGTATGAGGAGCTGAATGGTTTTTCCAACTTCTATTTGTAGATTCTTATGTTCTGTTTTTGTGTGCCTGTCATGACAAGACTTATGATGCATATTGTGTAATCAGTTTTGATATGATTCAATGGTAACAAAATGTATATTATGTGTATTTTGCTACATTGGCTTTCATTTGACACCAGCAGGAGCTAATGTGCAACTGCATGGAGGGAGCGGAGTAGGTAAACAAATGGTGTACTTAGATAGTTTATTTATCTAACCTCCAAACCAATACAGACATTTAGCTATACACAGCCTCCGTGGTTTCTAACAAGCCAGTTATTGTATATAGGATGATGTTAATGTAAAACAATTTCACCTTTGAATTGATGTAAAATGTAGAATACAATCGTACAATGTGCAATTTGTAGATTGGACAAAGGCACCAATTTGCCCTTGTGCCAAGAGGTCCAACTACTTTGCATTATTTTGTTTTCCACTTCACATTAGCAGAAAAGTGTTTGTCCTGTTTGTTCTTCCTTAAATGTATGATTGAATTAATTAAATCCAAAGGCAGTGGTGCACATTAATGAAAGGATGCACATTCAGAGCGTTGTTTGTTTGAACAGGGAAAAATGCTGCCTGCTGTACGTGCATGTTTACTTTCAGTGACTGATGTACAAGGACACCCAGATTTTGTTGTACTTCCCCTTTTCCTAACCTGACACCATTCAGATAATAATCTGCCTTCCTGTCCTTGCCACCAAAGTGGATAACCTCACATTTATTCACATTAAACTGCATCTGCTCACTCACCCAACCTGTCCAATTCATCCGATATCCTAAGTATCATTCCCACCCAGTTTTTGTCAGGTCTCATATTGATGACTGTAATTCAAATACACACTCATATTTTTCTTTTACTCCTTGTTTGGACTATTGATGTCAGCTCTGTATTTTATTTTGTTAATCCAGGTTGCCTAAACTGCAGAAAATTGGGACTTGTTTTAAAAAGATGTTTGTCTTCACTCAAATATGGAATAGGGCAGTTAAACAGGGCAAACTGTCAAATTCTTTGTAATTTATCATCTCATATTTTCATGCCATTTTGCAACGGAGGAGATGGTACTGATGAAGGTTAATACGATTACTTTAATGACAACAGAGGGTTGCAGCAGAGAATAATTGAATCTTGGGCTGTAGATGACAAACAAATAGCTTGAGCTTTGCTTCCAAGTCTCATCGAGTCGCCTTTCAGTTGGCTTGCTGCTTTGACATTCACATGGCAACAAAATTCTGAAAGAATCGCGTCAGTGAAATGAAGCCTTAAGAAGATTTGCAATATATTGCAACTGAAAGGAGAGAGAGAGAGAGAGAGAGAGAGAGAGAGAGAGAGAGGTCAGCATCCGTTGTGCTTGGCCATGGTGCTGGAGGTGAGCTTCAGCCATGAACAGCAAACTCTTCCCCAGTAGTTATAGCTGCACTCACCAGATGCCCTCCTGCCTCACCTCCAGACTTAGACAATAGACAATAGGTGGGGGAGTAGGCCATTCGGCCCTTTGAACCAGCACGACCATTCACTGCGATCATGGCTGATCATCCACAATCAGTACCCCGCTCCTGCCTTCTCCCTATAATCCCTTGACTCTGCTATCTTTAAGAGCTCTATCTAACTCTCTCTTGGAAACGTCCAGAGAATTGGCCTCCATCCTTAGCTTTCTTCACTGCCTGCTGTACGTGCATGTTTACTTTCAGTGACTGATGTACAAGGACACCCAGATCTCGTTGTACTTCCCCTTTTCCTAACCTGACACCATTCAGATAATAATCTGCCTTCCTGTCCTTGCCACCAAAGTGGATAACCTCACATTTATTCACATTAAACTGCATCTGCTCACTCACCCAACCTGTCCAATTCATCCGGTATCCTAATAGCATCCTCTTCACAGTTCATGCTGCCACTCAACTTTGTGTCATCTGCAAATTTGCTAATGTTACTTTTAATCCCTTTATCTAAATCATTAATATATATTGTAAATAGCTGTGGTACCCGGAACCGAGCCTTGCGGTACCCTAGGTCTTCTGGCCACTAGTACATCTGGGAGATTGTTTGTGTCCTCCTTAGTGAAGACAGATCCAAAGTACCTATTCAACTGATCTGCCATTTCCTTGTTCTCCATAATAAATTAACCTGTTTCTGTCTTCAAGGGCCACCACATTTGTCTTAACTATTTTTTTCCTCTTCACATATCTTCTAAAGAAGCTTTTACTATCCATCTTTATATTCTTGGCTAGCTTACCTTCATACTTCATCTTTTCTCCCTGTATTGCCTTTTTAGTTATCTTCTGTTGCTCTTTAAAAGTTTCACAATCCTCTGGCTTCCCGCTCATCTTTGCTATGTTATACTTCTTCTCTTTTATTTTAATACTGTCCCTGATTTCCCTTGTCAGCCACGGTCACCCCTTACTTCCCTTAGAATATTTCTTCCTCTTTGAAGAACAGAGCCTGCACCTTCTGTATTATTCACAGAAATACCTGCCATTGCTGTTCCATCGTCATCCCTGCTGGGGTATCTTTCCAGTCAACTTTGGTCAGCTCCATGGTTCCATTGTCCCCATTGTTCAACTGTAATACTGACACTTCCGATTTTCCCTTCTCCCTCTCAAATTGTAGATTAAAACGTATCATATTATGGTCACTATCTCCTAATGGCTCCTTTAACTCGAGTTCCCTTATCAAATCCGGTTCATTAGACAACACTAAATCCAGAATTGCCTTCTCCCTGGGAGACTCCAGTACAAGCTGCTCTAAGAAAGAATCTCGGAGGCACTCCACAAACTCCCTTTCTTGGGGTCCAATGCCAACCTGATTTTTCCAGTCTACCTGCATGTTGAAATCTCCCATAACAACCGTAGCATTACCTTTACGACATGCCGGTTTTAACTCTTGATTCAACTTGCACCCTATATCCAGGCTACTGTTTGGGAGCCTATAGGTATTTTTACCCTTACAATCCCTCAGTTCTATCCATACTGACTCTACATCTCCTGATTCTATGTCACCCCTCGCAAGGGACTGAATTTAATTCCTTTCCAACAGAACTATCCTACCCCCTCCGCCCACCTGTCTGTGTTTTCGATAGGAGGTATTCCCTTGAATTTTCAGTTCCCAGCCCTAGTCCTCTTGCAGCCATGTCTCTGTAATTCCCACAAATTACCAAAGTTAAAGTGTTGTATATGAATGCGTGAAGTATAAGAAATAACTTCAGTATTCACCTCCCCTCTCACACCCGTCACTATTGCCTCTGACCGTACTCTCTTATCCCATTTCAAACTTTCCTTCCCATTAATTCAGGAGTCTTTTATAACTTTTCCTTTAACTCCGCCCTTATACTCCCAATTTGTCAACCCCTCCCCCCCGTTATCTAGTTTAAACCCACTCGTGTTGAAACTAGAAAACCTGCTTGCCAGAATGTTGGTCCTCCTCCAGTTAAGGTGTAACCCGTCCCTTTTATACAGGTCACCCCTACCCCAGATGAGATCACAGTGGTCTATAAATCTAAATCCATGCTCCCTGTACCAGCCCCTGTTATATGTTGTTTTTATGTATTTATATATTTATATAAAGCAGTTATATGTGTTTTTTTCTGACGGGCCTGTCTCTTTGCTATGATTATATAAATGTTTCCAGCTGGTAATACAGCCTCTCACTGGTAGAACTGCAACTCGAATGGTGGGAGCCTGTAGTTATAATGTGACATAAAGGCAGTTTTTATTCATTCATTTCAAGATGGAGTTACATAATAGAAAGTTGACAGGAACACATGTACAAGCGTGTAAACAAAACAGTTGGTTATTTTAATGATTTGGTGTTTTCCAGAACTGTAGGAACTGTATCTTGTGGTAGAGTATCACTTTAATAACCAATAATGATTAAGTCAAAACCCAGTTATTATTTTTTATTATTGTTGTGAAGTGACCTTCATATTTTAATGTGTTTCTTTATGCATGTGTCTATGTATTGCTTGTTGCTTTTCATGCCCATCTAAAGGATGATGTGCTGGACTGATGTGGCTAATTAAAGATGTGAAGGTTGATCCAGAGGTATTAATTGAAGATTGATATCTGACAAACTGTGGCACTGACAAGGGAGTGGGTTCAATAACTCTGATTATTTAGGTGCTATTGCAGGAGAATGTTTCTTGGACTTGGCAGAACTGAGCTAGAAGTTGAAAGCATGGTGGCACCTCTGTGGTTTAGCTATCGGGGAGTCTTTTGAATTGGCATTACAACAGAAATAAAAATCTGTATTTGAAACCACTATGAAAGATGAGGTTTTCTGAAACCAGGGATTTAATATTATATTTTCTCAGAGCATTCCCATTCTCATTTTTTTTTAAAACACGTTTGAAAATTCTTCTCTTTCTTTCAATTGAAAGTAAGTCCAAATTAAATGTACATTGTGTGTACGAGACAAACTAACTCCTTACAAATTGCAACCCCAACCACTCTTGATGTACAGACTCAGCGGGTGAGGCAGCATCTATGGAGCGAAGGAAATAGGCAATGTTTCGGGTCGAAACCCTTCTTCGACCCGAAGCATTGCCTATTTCCTTCGCTCCATAGATGATGCCTCACCCGCTGAGTTTCTCTTAACATTTTGGTCTACCTTCGATTTTCTAGTATTTGCACTTCCTTCTTAAACACTCTTGATGTACAATTGAGTTTTAATAAGATGGGTTGGAGTTGGATAGGTAATTTGCTCCTTTCATCATTACAATTGGAGCTGTGTACTTCAGATGTTGACACATGGAATTGCAAATGCCGGTTTACAAAAAAAAGAGACATAAAGTGCTTCAGACCCTGTAGAAGGTTCATCTCCCAAAATATCACCTACCCATGTTCTCCAGAGATACTGGCTGACCTGCTGAGTTACTCCAGTACTTTATGGCTCAGATGTTAGCAGCTTTGTGGATTTGCCAGCTGCACACCAGGAAGCTCCATAGCTAGCAGCTGAAGCAAACTTCTGCATCCAGCAAGTAGCTATTTCGTCAACACTATGGTAAGGCTAGGAGATCCTTCAGTGGTATGCATGGATTAATCTGGCAGCACCAGTGATGGAAGTGACTGATCTTGGATAAATATGCAGACAGCAGGTGGACAATATCTGACCAAATTTCCTCCAGTGATGTGAAGAAACAAGGAACTGCAGATGCTGGTTTACAAAAAAGACATGAACAGCTGGAGTAACTCTGCGGGTCAGGCAGTATATCTGGCGAACATGGATAGCTGACGTTTTAGGTCAGTTTGGAAATTCCAGTTTTATAACCACCTCCCTACAGTCAGTCTGAAATGTCACCTATCAGTGTTCTCCAGAGATGCTGCCTGACCCACTGGGTTAATCCAGCACTTTAGCATAGCACATAAGGAATGCCTTATCAAAGCAAATTAAGATGACTGGAAGCATATTAATAACTTGAAGACATGTAGTAATGAGATGTTTTATATTATTAACAGTTAGAGGATGATATTATAGCAACACCCAACTATTTACAAACAATCCTGAACTTTGCTCAACACCAGTCTTCTGATGAATGGATGATCCTGGAGTTTTCCCAGCTTGGATTTATTGGTAAGCATGTTAATAATTATCTCTTGTAATCACAAAGTCGTCTTTCAATAACTAATGCATTTTCATGATGCAGTTGGCTTTCAAATAACCATATGCTGCAAATATATTAATGTTTTTTATTACAAAAGTTATATATAGATCCTTGTGTAACTGCACTTAAATGCAATGGTGATAAATACTGCCAAATGATTAGGGGCAAATTTGGGTACATTTTTTGAAATTCTCTGAGGCTTGGCTGCCACAAATCCCAATGAGTGATGATGACTTACATCTCTAATTCAGTCTCTGTCCATCCCATCCTTAATGCCTTGGTTAGATACCCTACCTTATGTAAGAATGCTCACATGATTTACAGTGAAGTGTGGGCATTTACTTACTGTGACACCTTGTTTCTTCTTTCAAATAAAAGGCTGAGACAGAAGAGTGTTGTTGACATTTGTGTAAATGCACAATGGTGTTGATACCTGAGCATTGCAATCAACTTCTGCAATTTACTATCACCGATGACAACTGAAGTGCATTTCAGGAGCCATACAATATGTACAAACATCAGTCTGAAGACAATTTTGGAAACATGAAATTATAAATACCAATAACCATTTCTTAATGGTTATCAATGGTGTGATCAAGTGCTGTTGGGAAACTGGCTTTGGATCATCCCTCAAGAAGATGGTAGAATCATAAAGGTTAAGTGAAATAAAGGGAAAGTGCTGGAGACAGTTCCGTGTTGAAAGAAGAAGTCAATCAGGTCAAGGTTTCAAGGTCAGTTTATTGTCACATGTACCAATCAAGGTGCAGTGAAATGTGAGTTATCATACAGCCATATTAAGTGAAAAGCAACAAGACACACAGCCACATAAAATAAAAGTTAACATCACAGCAGCTCCCTACATTCCTCACTGTGATGGGAGGTAATAAAGTCTAATCTTCTCCCTCTTTATCTCATGCGGTTGGGGCTGTCGAGCCATCCGCAGTCGGGGCCATCAAAGCTCCTGCAGCTGGCGATCCGAAGCCCTCGCGTCGAGGTGATCGAAACCCCCTTGTCAGAACCCCCTTGTTGAAACTCCCCGCAACTTGGAGCTCCAAGATCGGTTCATTACTGTGTAGCAAGTCACAGCTCCAAAGCCATCTTTAAGTTTGTTGATGATCCATCATTGTTGGATGAATAAAGGGTATTGATGAGTCAGAGTACAGGGGGAGGTTTATAATCTGATTGAATGGTGCCAGAACAACAATTTTGCTCTCAATGTTAGCAAGATCAAAGAGCTGATTGTTGACTTCAAGAAGGGAAAACCGAGGATCAATGAACCTGTGTTTGCGACGGTGGGGTGAGGCTATAATATCCGTCGCCGTGAAGATCTATCCTGGCTCCAGCACATCGATGCTATTACGAAGAAAGCCTCTAATTTTGGAGGTTTGAGCATGTGGACAGACATTTTCCTGTACTTGATAAGTGTTGACCTCTCCACCATCAACGAGATCTACAGTAAGCACTTGGTCAAGAAGTCAGCTTCTTCTTATCGAGTCCACGCACAAGATTAGAAGTTCTCTCCATCTTCTCGCCATCTGCATACAATGGTATCTGTCATGCGCTTCTTGTGCTTCTTGTGTGTGGTGGTGGAAAGATTGGTGAAAACAGGGCCATGACGTGAACTCTCTTTCCTTGACCCCAAGAAGTCAGTTGATATCATCAGACCCACACCACTTTGGCCACTCCCACAACTTACTGCTGCTATTGGCAAAAAGCTACAGGATCATTACCTTCAGGTTTAAGAACAGTTCTTTCCTACCAACCTTTAGTCTCCTGAATATACATACCCTTACCTCAGCAGCGAACTACTGTGGACTTTTATGGGTTGCACTATGTAGTTGGGATGTTTTAATCTTGTTATCCAGTATAACTGATAATCTATACATAACTAGAACTCTGATCTTGTGCTCTTCCGGATGAGGAGACTACAATATGAGCAATGAAACTCATTTAACAGCTAATTGTAAAGAGCAAATAAGTGGCTGACTCACCCGAAAGTGCGAAGAAGCTGAAAAGTTGCAGTAAGAAGAGGGCATGTTGGTGAAATGAACCATAACGAACAATCCTTTTCTCATTGGTCCTGAGAGAACAACCCTTTCAGATTCTTGATAACAGGGCGGAGTGTGGACAAAATCACCTTACTTGTAATGTATATTTACAATATACATTAATGATTTAGATGAAGGAATTCAAAGTAACATTAGCAAATTTGCAGATGACACAAAGCTGGGGGACAGTGTGAACTGTGAAGAGGATGCCATGAGGATGCAGGGTGACTTGGACAGGTTGGGTGAGTGGGCAGATGCATGGCAGATGCAGTTTAATGTGGATAAATGTGAGGTTAACCACTTTGGTGGCAAGAACAGGAAGGCAGAGTATTATCTGAATGGTGTCAGGTTAGGAAAAGGGGAAGTACAATGAAACCTGGGTGTCCTTGTACATCAGTTACTGAAAGTAAGCATGGCAGTGATTTAAAGCACAGCAGGTAGTGAGGAAAGCTAATGGCATGTTGGCCTTCATAACAAGAGGAGTTGAGTACAGGAGCATAGGTCCTTCTGCAGTTGTACAGGGCCCTGGTGTGACCACACCTGGAGTATTGTGTGCAGTTTTGGTCTCCTAATTTGAGGAAGGACATTCTTGCTATTGAGGGGGTGCAGCGTAGGTTCACATGACCTTATGACTAAGCATGCACACAAATGCAGACACACATACAAGTCATATTCTCACCACATGCAAATGGAGTCTGACCACACACATGCACATACGTGCATGCAGTGAGGAGCAAATGTACTTTTGCCTGCAACCCTCTCCCTCATGCACCTGATACTAATTTCCGCACTACGTCAATCTCCACTTATCCCACACTTAGTCACCTCCATCCCTCTAAACTACTTCTCCCTTGAACTCGAGGCATATGCTCATCCACACCCACTAGGCACATCGTTTGGGTTACATTCTGACTGTGAAACATCAATTCATTGTACGTCTTCTAATCTCGTGTATAGAAACATAGAAACACGTTTCCCATTAACTGCACGCATATGCTTCCACGTTGTTGACTCCCCCCCCCCCCGTATTGTTTAGTTTGGGGGAGTGGTGTCAATAATGTGGAAGCGTGTACACGCAGTTAACGGGAAAGAGAGTGTAAGAACGGTCACATTTAAACTACAGGCCCTGGGAATGGGAACCAATGTAAGGTGACAGATGGCCATAGGAGGAGGACAGAAGCAAAAGGTAGAAGGGAGATAAGAAAAACAAGCCTGAAAGCCTTATGCCTTAATGCGAGGAGCATTCGTATTAAGGTGGATGAATTGAATGCGGTTAATAGTTAAGGAATATGATATATTCATAATAAGCACAATGCGATCTCCTTCACAATGGAGCAAACAAAGAATAGAGTGGGTGACCAGTTTGTGTCGTGCCTGGTTTCAGTTTGCAGGGTGATTCGGAGCTCACTGTTGCCTTCCACTTTAATCCTCGATTTCAATTCCACTCAGATATATTTGTTTTTAGAATCCCACACAATTGTGACAACACCCAATGCAAATTTGAGGAACAGTATTTCATTTTCCAAATGGGCACATGTAAACCTTCCGGACTTGTTTTTACATTCTATCATTTCAGGTAACTCTCTTTGTTTCATAACTGGCCTTACCTGCTGTAAATGATCCATCTATATTAGTACTAATGTTGGCTCCGTTTTTCTCTGCCCATTTTTTTATCTTCCAGTTCTGACAGAGGGTTCTTTGACCCAAAACAGTCACTCTGTTTCTTTTTTTCACAGATGCTGTCAAATCTGCAATGCATCTACATTTTTTTGATTTTGGAGTTCCAGTGTGCACATTTTTTATGTACCTGTACGAAGAGCTGAATTTGTAGATTTGCACCAGCTTTGGCCTTTCAAATAAAAAAAATACTTACAGGAAATTACATCTGAAGAATGAGTCAGACTTTAACTGAACACATAACACGACTGGCACAACAAACTGGAATTAATTTCTCGGCTATAGATCAGTCCCAGTCTACATAGGATATTTGGTGGAGGGGTTAGAAGTAGTACAAGTTGGTGACGTTCATGAAATTGTTGCTGCCTGTAATACTCGAGAAACAACTATTCTTCTTCGGAGTGCTTCATTCCCTTGGTCAAGGAAGTGAATGTGAAAGATACAAAATTGTTTCTTGCGAATTTGAATGGAAAGAACGGGAAAGTTGGAAACTTCATTTTTGTTGTTGTTTTCTGCTTTCTCAAGCACAGTGAAAATATCGATCAGAATTTATGTTAATCTGTCAAATTGCTCAAAGTCTCAAATAAGCTTAGCATCTCAGATAAGTTCTCGCACTGTTAGTGATTCTTTTACTTTCTTTCAGCTAGTCCAATTTAACTGGTTAAAACCACAGTTGACGTAAATCTCTATTTGACTGTTTGACAACTACCATTGTATTGTCCTGTAAATGCAAGGTTAAAAAGAAATCCCCTTCAAACATTCAATGCTTAATAATGACAATTTAGTAATAGATTTTTTCTTTAACTCTGTGCACTGAATAATTTGGTTTCTGTATTTGGAATTATCTTGAAAAAAAATAGTAACTGTTAATAATATTAGAAAGTCTAGCACTGATTTGCACTCTCTAAACTATAGAACAAAAACTTTATATTGTATTTCAGAACTTGAAATGGAATTTGATTTGTAATCCCTATCAAATTTCTTTGCAGCATTTAAGGAGCTCATCGTTGATATCAATTGGTAACAAGATGAAGGCTGATGTCTGAGCTATGCTGCTTCAGTTTCTTTACAATAAAATATTTTAAACTGTTCTTATTAAAGTAGATAGCGTATTGATTCAAAGATCTTAGAGATATTGAATTTGATTATGAAGCCTTTTCTGCAGTCTCTAAATTTAGGCCATCACTGCCTATGGTATGAATAATAGAATTGAGAAAGCAGTTTTTAGATGTGACATTCTTTTTGTTAGTAAAAAAAGTGGATGTTTATTCATGAGTAATTTAAGCACATTGTTGACATCTTGTGTACTGCTAATTTTCATATTTTTTAATGCACCTGTGCTCTTGTTATTGAACATGCGACTGAATGTCAGTTCACAAAGGTCCATATTGCCCAACTCTTGTAATTCAGATATCTGCAGCACACAATTATGTCTCAAAATCTTCCAATACAATTTGCCAAAAAGTCAATGCAGTAAAGGGCCTGTCCTCCCAGCATCCGACTACATGCGATGAGCGCGATCAAACTAGAAGCAGGGGCCAGCGGAGGTCGGGTGATCCCTGTACAGGGCCATTCCCAACACCATGCTCCTGCATGCGGCAAGCACGACCAAACCGGCAGCGAGGGCCGCGTGGAGGTCGGGTGAGTGGCGCAACGCGGCGCAAAGTGAAGCGAACTTGGAGCAAAGTCTTAAAGGTAAGTTCACCAGGACAGAGAGGGGCACAGAAGCACACACAGAGAGGGCCACGGAGCCACACACAGAGAGGGTCACGGAGGCACGACGTCGAGGCGGTGTGTAATGCGTCGAGGCGACTGCGAGCCAACAAGCCGTTGCCACGCGGAATATTTGAACATGGTCAGTTTTTCGGAGCCCTGCGCGATGTCGGGACGAACTCTGCACAATTCCGGCGATCGAAGTGGGACCGGCCCCGCGACGCCGGACGGCTCAAGCGATCACGTTAGGTCGCGCTAATCACATAGAGTTGTGACAGGCCCTTAAATCACTTTAATTCACAATGCAATTAAAATAGTTGGATTTCACAGTCAGCTTTGCAAACAAAAGATGTGTTACTTAATGTTCATAATTTATCTGCTTTTATAATATTACTTAGATTATAGTAACTTCATTTGTTTTCGTTTGCGAACTTTTTCAAATATGATTATGCTTCAATTGTTAAAGATAAAACCTCCCATAATACACAGAGAGTCAAGCTAAAGTATTCTCCTTTTTGTGTTTTGTTCAATTTAGGAAAATTGTTCAAGACTCCTGATCTGACCTTAATCATAGAATTCATTATCATGTTTTACAAGGACAAGCCAATAGACTGGTTACTTGACCACATATTGTGGGTGAAAGTTTGCAATCCTGAGAAAGATGCTGTAAGTTTGTTTATCTTTCACAGTTCAGTAGTTGTGACATTAGAAATTAAACATGAAATAACTGCTGCTGTCTCTGCTTTATTTAATCTCATTTTGATTAGAAACTGAAGTGTACCTTTATTTAACTTTGAGGATGTTTGAGACTGATGAAGGTAACTTTAGTATTACATGGTCATAATGAATCCATAACAAGTTGGGGAGAGCTGTACAATGAATCATTTTGTATGAGGAAAAGATTTAAGAGTAGAAGTATTATGTTTAAACTATTGAATAATGTGTTTTTGTAGTATCAGTATTAAGCTACATATTTGGTGGAACAATTCAGCCTTGCAGCATGCTGTTCATTTCGTTATCTCATCTTCAGTTGGGTTGGAATTTGCATTTGATTTATTTTCCACCTTGATTTTGCCCATCCTATGGCGTTAATTTCTACCTGGGTGTATATTCCAAAGATTCCACCAGCAGTATTAATCAAGTGTGACCATGTTGTTGGATTATAGAGGACCACACAGTTTAGCCCAATCAAACTTTTGTGCAAAGGGAATAATATCATGGTAACTTCCCATTAAGTGACGATCCATACCAAGAGCACACGCTCAAAACATACTCCTAGAATTTCAATGAATTATAGGAGCCCACAGCAACATCATGAAAAGGCATCCGGAGGATTTTGCGCTGAATGGAAAAAATATTTACCAATAACTGGTGCTACCATTTGCATGAAAACAATGCTGGTGACTTCTGTTCATTAATAATCTGAATGTAAAATTTCTCCAATATTTCAACACTTGAGGTGGTCATTTAAGTAATTCCAAGTATGAGTGATATTTTCTAACTTGCGCGAGCCTGATAAAGAACAGGGTGGGAGAAACAGCAGAACTACTCTGGTAGAAAGATGCCGTCGAAATCCCATCACATTGGGTGGCACAGTGGCACAGCAGTAAAGTTGCTGCCTTACAGTGCTCGAGACCAGGTTCAATCCTGATTACCTGTGCTGTCTGTACAAAGTTTAATGTTCTCCCTGTGGGTTTTCTCTGGGAGTTCCAGTTTCCTCATTCCAAAGACGTACGGGTTTATAGGTTAATTGGTTTCTGTAAATTGTAAAATGTCCCTAATGTGCAGGATAGTGCTAGTGCATGGGATGATCGCTGGTCAGCGCAGACTCGGTGAGCCAAGGGGTTTGTTTCCACGCTGTTTCTCTGAAGTAAAGTCGAAAGACCTACCAAATTTTCAAATCTGTGATCAAACATTAGAACAAAATTAGATTTCTCAATTGCCCTTAATAAATGTGGTTTCCCCAATTAATGTAATTATGTAAATTGATTTTATTACTCATAGAGTGAATTCTGGTAATTAGTTCCACAAAGAAAGAACAAGATTGAAAATGACTATTCATTTGTTAACATTTCAGAGGTCTCACAAAAAAAAACAGGGGCAGCACGGTGACACAGCGGTAGAGTGGCCACCTTGCAAAAACAGAGATTCGGGTTTGATCCTGACTACGGCGCTGTCTGAACGGAGTTTGTACATTCTACTTGTGACCTGCGTGGTTTTCGAGATCTCCAGTTTCCTCCCACACTCCAATGATGTACATGTTTGTAGGTTAATTGGCTTGTTAAAATTTGTAAATTGTCCCTGGTGTGTGTTCGTGTTAAGGGCCTGTCCCACTTTCACGACCTAATTCATGACCTCTGCCGAGTTTGCCCTTGACTCATACTCGCAGCATGATCGTCACGAGGTCGTAGGTAGGCCGTGATGCTAGTGGTAGATACTCGTGGCACCAAGTAGGTCGGGGCGTTTTTCTAGCCTGATGAAAAATGTTCACGAGTAAAAAAGGGTGTGAACTAGGTCGTGAAAGTGGGACAGGCCCTTTAGTGTGCAGGGATCGCTGGTCATCGCAGACTTGTTGGGCCGAAGGGCCTATTTCCGTGCTGTATCTCGAAACTAAACTAATATTACCATCCCTAAGTGAAATTACAGCTTAAAGGGCCTGTCCCACTATCACAACCTAGTTCACAACCTTTTTTACTTGTGGACATTTTTCATCAGGCTAGAAAAACACCCTGACCTACTTGATGCCACGAGTACCTATGACTAACATCACGACCTACCTACGACCTCCTACGACCTTGTGACGATAATGCTGCGAGTATGAGTCAAGGACAAACTATGCAGAGGTCATGAATTAGGTTGTGAAAGTGGGACTGGCCCTTAAAGCCTGCATGTTTCATTGCAGACAACATGCTCATCAAAAACCTTTTGTCATCCTTCAGAGTGTGAAGTGCAAGGAATCTGCATAAAGTATACGCAGTTGTTTTTTATTGAAATTATTTTGCTTGATAATTCTTTTTAAAGGATCAGTTCCACAATTCTAAGGCTAAGGTAAAGTGCATGGTTAGGACACAGTGGTATAATATTAAAGTCCTACTTCTTAAACCTGTATTTTCTACAAGCACAGTTTGCCTTGAGAAGGAGGAGAATACATAATTGGCCGTATGCTTTTTAAATAGTAGCCTCTACTATATTATTCTCTCTGCCAGGAAGGGTAGCATTTTTACAATAGGATTCTGGCTGGTCAGATTCCAGGAAGGGAGTTGAATAGTAATCTATGAAGGGTAGGTGATTTATTCTACCTTGTTTGTACTCATGAGATAGGTATGTACATGTTTTAATCATTGTTCAAGATCGTTGCAGCTCATACTTACAAATTTAAAAGAGAGAAAATATTGTCAAAACCATTATACTTAATAATAATTTTGTGCATATTGAATAGTCCCCGATTATTAACAGTAATTGTATCTTACTTCTGCTAACCCCTAGTCCTTAAGGACCTGTCCCACTTGGGCGACCTAATTCGCGAGTTCTGGCGAGTTTGCCCTCGACTCATACTCACAGCATGGTCGTAGGAGGTCTTCGTAACTCTCCTTCATACTTGAGAGTGGTCTCCGCGTACTGGAGGCCACAGCTCGGTCGCGGTGTTTTTTCAATATGTTAAAAAATGTCCGCGAGTAAA
Source organism: Raja brachyura (assembly GCA_963514005.1). The sequence continues at coordinate 186,392,118 of OY740781.1, forward strand.
AAAAGGTCGCTATGGAAAAAATCTATACTTTTTTTACTTGTAGGTTTAGTCGTAGTAGGTCGGCATGTTAGTCGTAGGTAATCGAGGGTAGTTGAAGATAGTCGTAGATCGTCTTCATCATAGGGAGGTCGAAGGGAGGCCGAGGGAGATCGTCTTTATTCTCCACTATTCGGTGTCTAATTTTCTCGAAGTTAGTCGTAGCTAGTCGAAGCTAATCCTCGACATAGCCGAAGGAGGTCTTCAACATGTCATTTTTTCAAACTCTTCTAAACTCGCCAATTAGGTCGCCCAAATGGGACAGCCCCTTTACCTTTCATCCCATCAGCCGTTGCATACAACACATAATCCTCCAACATTTTCGCCACCTCCAACGGGATCCCATTATTAGTCGCATCTTCCTATCTCCACCCCTTTCCGCCTTCCGCAGAAACCATTCCCTCTGCAATTCTCTGGTTAACTCATCCATTCCCACCCAAACCAGCCCCTCTCCAGGCACCTTCCCCTGCAACTGCAGAAGATGCAACACCTGTCCCTCTACCTCCTCCCTTGACTCTGGCTAGGGACCCCGACAGTCCTTTTAGGTTAGGCAGGGTTTCACTTGCACCTCCTACAACCTTATCTACTGTATTCATTGTTCAAGATGTGGACTCTTATACATCGGCGAGACCAAACATAAACTGGGTGATTGTTTTGCTGAACACCTTCGCGCAGTCTGCCTGGACCTCCCAGTTGCTAAACACTTTAATTCCCCATCCCATTTCCACACAGATCTTTCTTGTCAGAGTGAGGCTAAACACAAATTGTAGGAACAGCATCTCATATTTCGCTTGTGCAGCTTACAACCCAGTGGTATGAATATTGATTTCTCTAACTTCAAGTAACCCCAGCACTCCGTCTCTCTCCATCCCTCCCCCACCCAAGTTGCACCAGCTTCTCGTTCTCATGCAGCAAACAGCTAACAATGGCCTGTTTCCTTTATCATCATTACTTTTTTGTATATTTCATTATTTTGTTCTAGATCTCCCTACAACTGTCTGTATCTCTCAGTTCCCTTCCCCCTGACTAGTCCGAAGGGTCTAGATCTGAAACGTCACTCATTCCTTCTCTCCAGAGGTGCTGCCTGTCCCGCTGAGTTACTCCAGCATTTTGTGTCTATCTTCGTCTTTATAACGCTGTCTGAAACAGCAGTTGGAGGAATATTTTGCATGTTACTTGGTGTTAACATTATTGTGCAACACATAGAGATAGTGAGAACTTCCTCTATACAAATCAGAGGCATTACATCTGACTCTCAGGCCTAAGGAATTTTGGTTAAAAGAAGCAATGGTCAGGAAATCACTGTCCCTGGCAAATCAGTTTTCTATATCTTTAAATTAAACAATAATGGGAGAAGTTGAAAAGGCTTTACTTTATGAATCTGTTTTATAATCCCTCAGTGAAAAGAATCATGATACACCATAATATTGATTTGCATTATCTAAAGGGACTGACTTTCAAACTATGTGTAATCCATTAGGACATAATGCACTCATCCTTTGGATACAAGGCTGCAGTGATTTTATTGTGAAAGCACTGAAGTGATTAGGGATTTAGGACTAAGTGGTAAGCTTTATGCAACAACTCATCTAATGATTTTCTCAATTGCTCAGATCATCTTCTAAAATCATGTCAATGTGAGCTGTGATATTAGAACAGGATTGATGAGTATCAGGTAGCAGACATGGCCATCAGCAGTCTGCTGTATTTTGAAGACTACATCATCCAATGAAGGATTGTGCAGTATCTCATACTCTGGTGGATGATATGATCAATCAACATAACAGAATGAACATGGCTATTTCCTTTACGATTTAACTGTGTTTTCAAGACATTAATCACAGAAGATGTTACAAATATAGTTTAGCCAGTTCCCACTAGAATAATAAGAATCATATTAATATTTTAACTACCCAGCTAAATGATTTTCAAGCTATTCTAAAATTCAAGACTGTCACATCGTGGAATATTAATTACAATTCCCAGAAGGTTATCTCATTGTGGATCATAATTGTACCAAAAATAAGAGGGTAAAATTTAATTACATACAAGTCTTTTCCTTTGAGCATATTAAAAACATGATTCCTGGGTCTCTGATACAAATAGTGGTCAGATTTTGTTTTGGTAAAAGCAGTCAACTTCTTTTAAAGTAGTCATGGGTGTGACCTCGATAGAAGGAAGCTGATTGAAGATGGAAGTGACTATAAATACTGGCAAATGTCCTTTGCGATGTAAGATGCCCTGTTCAAACTAATTTCTATGGACATAAAGTTATTCCATGCAGAAGCAGACATTTCAACCCAACTTGTCCAACATAGTTCCATTTCCCTGTGTTATCCGTCTGAACTTTTTCTATCCATGTAGCTATCCAAATGTATTTTAAGCGTTGTCATTGTACCCACTTCTACCATTTCCTTTGACAGCTTGCTCCATATATCCACCAACCTCTATATGAAAATGTAACCCCACAGGTCCCATTTATAATTTTCTCCTCTCACCTTAAATCTATTCTCTCGTATTTTGGGGAAAATCCTGTGACTATTCACCTTTTTATCTGCCTCTATACAATATGTTCACTTTATCACCTCCGACGCTCCAGCAGAAAATGCCCCAGCCTATTCAACCTCTCCTTATAACTCAAGCCATCCAGTCCCGATCGATCCCGATCTGATCCTTGTGAATCATTTCTGCATCCTTTCCAGATAAATTACATCCTTCCTTTTGCAATGTGAGCAGAACTGCACACAAGTGTTGGTCCCACCTATATATTGTATAGCTGCAACATGATGTTCCATCTTGTGTATTCAATGCCCTGATGGATGACGGCAAATGCCTTCCTCACAGGCTTGTCTACCTGTGTCGCCTTTTTCAGGGAACAATGTACTTGCACCCCGTGTTCTCTGTTCCACAACACCCTCCAGGGTACTGCCATTTACTGAGTACATTCAGCCCTGGTTTAACTTACCAAGATGTAACCCTTCACACTTGTCCACACCGGCCTGCAGTTTCCTGGCTTGTCGTAGCCTTCCTTAAATAAAGACATAACCATCCTCCAGTCTTACCAAAGCTAACAGTGATACAAATATAGACACAAAATGTTGGAGTAACACACCTGGCCTGGCAGCATCTCTGGGGGAAAGGAATCTGTGATGTTTCGAGTGAAAACCTTTCTTCAGACAATCTGAAGAAAGGTTTCATCATGAAATGTCACCTATTCCTTTTCTCCAGAGAAGCTGCCTGGCCAGCTGAGTTACTCCAGCGTTTTGCGTCTATCTTAATTTTAAACCATTATCTGCAGTTCCTTCCTACACAGAGTGATATAAATATATCTGCCAGGGCCCCAGCATTTTCTCTTTGGCTTCCCACAATGTCAGAGGGTACATTTGATCAGGCCCTGTGATTTATCCACATCTATGCACTCTAAGGCTGCCAACATCTCTTTTTTTGTAATGTGTTTATATTTCAAGACATCACTACCCTCTTTCCTGAATTCCCAGGGTTCCATGACCTCTTTCACAGTAAATACAGAGAAATATTAATTTAAGACCTCACCTACCTCCAATGGCTCCACACATTGATCTTCAAGGGGCCCTTCTCTCCCTAATTACTCTTTTGTTCTTAATGTACATAAAATCTCTTAGTATTCTCCTTCACCTTATCTGCCATATCATGCCTGTAGCATCTGTACCCCAGAACACTGAGCTACCAGTTCTGCCCATCCCTGAACTATGTTTCTGTAATTGCTAATCCCAGTCCCCGTGTCCCTATCAATGTTCTCCGTTCACATGCCTTACCTCTCGGAAATTATTTTATTGAAATAAGAGCAGTTTCTAAACTGTGGAAAACTTGAAACAGATGATTGCATTTAGACTTTTATATTTGGTAAACTGCAACAAGGAGGTTGACATCCCTGCCATCCATCACTGTTTATCCTTGTGGTTTTAATTCTCCCACCACTAATTTTGCATGCTCATGAAATGTTTCATGTTATACATAAAGTCTCCCATAGCAACTGCCTTTGTCAATGTTTGCCTATGCTGTTGTGTTATTTTAGTTATTGGTCAGCACGAACAAAAACGTCAGAAGATTGCAGATAATAACCGCAGATATAAACATGCATAAATTTGCTTGCATATCTATCATGTCCTTAAATTCTGAACATATTTATATCATTCTATTTACAGTTATTCCTGATCTGCGCAGGCTCAGGGGTGAAAACATGAGCGAGCTTTCATTGTGTTTCTTATCATTTTAGCTCAGGGGAGACCGAGCCTTTGCGGTTGCAGCTCGTAGACTGTGGAACAGCATCCCTCTTCCCATCAGAACTGCCCCCTCCATCCACTCTTTTAAGTCAAGACTAAAAATGTATCTATACTCCCAAGCCTTTCTTGACGTCCGCTGAGCGAGGGCTATATGTACAGTGGTTTGCAAAAGTTTTCATACCCCTTGAACTTTTCCACATTTTGTCACGTTACAAACACAAATGTAAATGTATTTTATTGGGATTTTATGTGATAGACCAACACAAAGTGGCACATAATTGTGAAGTGGAAGGAAAATGATACATGGTTTTCACAAATTTTTTTACAAATAAAAAACTGAAAAGTGTGGCGTGCAAAAGTATTCAGCCCCCTTTACTCTGATACCCCTAAATAAAATCCAGTGCAAACAATTGCCTTCAGAAGTCAGCTAATTAGTAAATAGAGTTCACTTGTGTGTAATCTAATCTCAGTATAAATACAGCTGTTCTGTGAAGGCCTCAGAGGTTTGTTAGAAACATAGAAAAATAGGTGCAGGCATTCAATGTGATCATGGCTGATCACCCAACTCAGTATCCCGTACCTGCCTTCTCTCCATGTGATCCCTTTAGTCATAAGTGCCACATCTAACGCCCTCTTAAATATAGCCAATGAACTGGCCTCAACTACCTTCTGTGGCAGAGATTTCCAGAGACTCACCACTCTCTGTGTAAAGAATGTTTTCCTCGTCTCGGTCCTAAAGGAATTCCCCCTTATCCTTAGACTGTGACCCCTTGTTCTGGACTCCCCCAACATCGGGAACAATCTTCCAGCATCTAGCTTGTCCAACCCCTTAAGAATTTTGTAAGTTTCTATAAGATCCCCCCCCATTCTTCTAAATTCCAGCGAGTACAAGCCGAGTCTATCCAGTCTTTCCTCATATGGAAGTCCTGACATACCGGGAATCAGTCTGGTGAATCTTCTCTGTACCCCCTCTATGACAAGAATGTCTTTCCTCAGATTTGGAGACCAAAACTGTACGCAATACTCCAGGTGTGGCCTCACCAAAACCCTGTACGACTGCAGTAGAACCTCCCTGCTCCTATACTCAAATCCTTTCGCTATGAATGCTAACATACCATTTGCTTTCTTCACTACCTGCTGCACCTGCATGCCTACTTTCAATGACTGGTGTACCATGACACCCAGGTCTCATTGCATCTCCCCTTTTCCTAATCTGCCACCATTCAGATAATAGTCTACCCTCATGTTTTTGCCACCAAAGTGGATAACCTCACATTTATCCACATCATACTGCATCTGCCATGCATCTGCCCATTCACTCAGCCTATCCAAATCACCCTGCAGCCTCCAAACATCCTCCTCACACCTAACTATACCCCCCAGCTTGGTGTCATCTGCAAATTTGGAGATGTTGCATTGAATTCCCTCGTCCAAATCATCAAGGCTATTGTAAATAGCCTTGGTCCCAGCACTGAGCCTTGTGGTACCCCACTGGTCACTGTCTGCCATTCTGAAAAGGACCCGTTTACTCCTACCCTTTGCTTCCTGTCTGCTAGCCAGTTCTCTATCCACATCAATACTGAACCCCCAATACCGTGTGCTTTAAGTTTGTATGCTAATCTCTTATGCGGGACCTTGTTGAAAGCCTTCTGAAAGTCTAGATATAACACATCCACTGGTTCTCCCTTATACACTCTACTATTTACATCCTCGAAAAATTCTATCAGATTTGTCAGACATGATTTACCTTTCGTAAATCCATGCTGACTTTGCCCAATGATTTCACCACTTTCCAAATGCGCTGCTATCCCATCTTTAATAACTAACTCTAGCAGTTTCCCCACTACCGATGTTAGACTAACTGGTCCGTAATTCCCCGTTTTCTCTCTCCCTCCTTTTTTAAAAAGTGGGATTACATTAGCTACCCTCCAATCCTCAGGAACTACTCCAGAATCTAAGGAATTTTGAAAAATTATCACTAATGCATCCACTATTTCTGTGGCTACCTCCTTGAGTACTCTGGGATGCAGACTATCTGGCCCCGGGGATTTATCGGTCTTCAATCCGTTCAATTTACCCAACACCACCTCCCGGCTAACCTGGATTTCACTCAGTTCCTCCATCTTATTTGACCCCCATTCCACTGCTATTTCCGGCAGATTATTTATGGCTTCCTTAGTGAAGACAGAACCAAAGTAGTTATTCAATTGGTCTGCCATGTCCTTGTTCCCCATGATCAATTCACCTGTTTCTGACTGCAAGGGACCACATTTGTTTTAACTAGTCTCTTTCTCTTCACATATCTATAACAACTTTTGCAGTAAGTTTTTATGTTCCCTGCCAGTTTCCTTTCATAACCTATTTTCTCTTTCCTAATTAAGCCCTTTGTCCTCCTCTGCTCAATTCTGAATTTCTCCCAGTCCTCCGGTAGGATGCTTTTTCTGGCCAATTTGTATGCCTCATCTTTTGTTTTTATACTATCCCTGATTTCCCTTGTTATCCATGGATGCACCACCTTCCCTGATTGTTAGAGAACATTAGTGAACAAACAACATCATGAAGCCCAAGGAACACACCAGACAGGTCAGGGATAAAGTTGTGGAGAAGTTTAAAGCAGGGTTAGGTTATAAAAACAATCCCAAGCTTTGAACATCTCACGGAGCACTGTTCAATCCATCATCCGAAAATGGAAAGAGTATGGCACAACTGCAAACCTACCAAGACATGGCCGTCCACCTAAACTGACAGGCCGGGCAAGGAGAGCATTGATCAGAGAAGCAGCCAAGAGGCCCATGGTAACTCTGGAGGAGCTGCAGAGATTCACAGCTCAGGTGGGAGAATCTGTCCACAAGACAACTATTAGTCGTCCACTCTGCAAATCGGTCCTTTATGGAAGAGTGGCAAGAAGATGCCATTGTTGAAACAAAGCCATAAGAAGTCCCGTTTGCAGTTTGCCACAAGCCATGTGGGGGACACAGCAAACATGTGGAGGAAGGTGCTCTGGTCTGATGAGACCAAAATTGAAGTTTTTGGCCTAAATGCAAAACGCTATTTATGGCGGAAAACTAACACTGCACATCACCCTGAACACACCATCCCCACTGTGAAACATGGTGGTGGCAGCATCATGCTGTGGGGATGCTTTTCTTCAGCAGGGACAGGGAAGCTGGTCAGAGTTGAAGGGAAGATGGATGGAGCAAAATACAGGGCAATATAGGAAGAAAACCTGTTAGAGTCTGCAAAAGACTTGAGACTGGGGCGGAGATTCACCTTCCAGCAGGACAACGACCCTAAACATACAGCCAGAGCTACAATGGATTGGTTTAGATCAAAGCATATTAATGTGTTAGAATGGCCCAGTCAAAGTCCAGACCTAAATCCAATTGAGAATCTCTGGCAAGACTTGAAAATTGCTGTTCACAGACGCTCTCCATCCAATTTGACTGAGCTTGAGCTATTTTGCAAAGAAGAATGGGCAAAAATGTCAGTCTCTAGATGTGCAAAGCTGGTAGAGACATACCCCAAAAGACTTGCAGCTGTAATTGCAGCGAAAGGTGGTTCTACAAAGTATTGACTCAGGGGGGCAGAATACTTCTGCACGCCACACTTTTCAGTTTTTATTTGTAATAAAATTTGGAAACCATGTATCATTTTCCTTCCACTTCACAATTATGCACCACTTTGTGTTGGTCTATCACATAAAATCCCAATAAAATACATTTATGTTTGTGGTTGTGACGTGACAAAATGTGGAAAAGTTCAAGGGGTATGAAACCTTTTGCAAGCCACTGTATATATGCATGTAGCTTGTTTATACTATTCTTATAACAAATGTGAAGCGCTTTGGGCAACAAGACTTGTTTTTTAAATGTGCTATATAAGTAAATGTGACTTGACTTGATATAATATCATCCTAAAATCTTGTGAATTGAACAGTAGCAAACAGTGGGAAAATGCTTGAGGGTAATATAAATGATGCGATAATACAAACTCTCAATAGGATTACTACAATTCAAAATGGATCTGCCATGATCATCCTAAATGGTGGAAGACTCACAGGGTTAAATTGCCTATTCCTCTTCCTATTTACTATATTTTATCTTGTTATATGGTAACATATTGTAGATTAAAAATGCACACATTTTCCCATACTGCCCCATTTGTCCAAAATTAGATCACTTAGGACTTCTATATTTCCATTCACTCTCTGGCAAGACCAGCATTTATTGCCCATTTTTAATTTGCTATTGAGGTGGTGGTCTTGAGCACTGACGATGATATTCATATATTGCTGTTAGGGAGTGGGGAGGACAGTTTTAGGATTTAGTCTCAGTAATAATGAAAGACTAGTGATATATTTCCAAGTCAAGATGGTGTCCAACTAACTATGAAGATTGGTAGGTTAATTGCCCCTAATGTGTGTAAGATGCAGGGAGGGAGAAGTTGAACTGAGTATGGAGAGAATAAAATTGGATAGTATCAGTGTAAAATTGGTTACCAGCTTGGACTCGGTGAGCAGAAGGACCTGTTTTCATGCTGTATTTTTCTGTGACTATGACTTTACAGGAACTAATAAAAACAACTATATTTTGCAGCTGCATTTGTAGTAACAAATCTGATCTCACCCCATTGATGAACCAAAATGTGATGCTGTGCAGATAAAATTTGCAACACCTGTCCCTTTACCTCCTCCCTCGACTCTGTCCAGGGACCCCGACAGTCCTTTCAGGTTAGGAAGAGGTTCACTTGCACCTCCTCCAACCTCATCTACTATATCCGTTGTTCAAGATGTGGTCTCTTATACATCAACAAGACCAAACGTCTCCTAGAACTCAGTCTGCCAGGGCCTACCTGATCTCCCTGCTGAGCACTTTAATTTCCCTTCCCATTCCCATGCTGACCTTTCTAACCTAGGCCTCCTCCATTGTCAGAGTGAGGCTAAATGCAAATTGGAGGAACATTGGAGATTGATTTCTCTAACCTCTAAGTAACCCCTGCATTCCCTCTCTCCATCCCTCCCCCACGCAAGTCGCACCAGCTTCTTGTTTTCACCTACCCAATAGCTAACAATGGCCTGTTTCCTTTATCATCGTTACTTTTTTGCATCTTTCATTAATTTGTTCAATATCACTGTACATCACCATCTATATATCTTGTTTCCTTCCCCCCCCCCCCCCACGACTTTCAGTCTGAAGAAGGATCTTGACCGGAAACATCACCCATCCCATTCCAAACCAGCATCTGCAGTTCTTTACACAAAAGAATTAGCACTCTTGGAGTTGATCTTGGCGTTGACTCATCGGAGTTAACCCCACTGAGGAATAACACTCATGGGGAGCAATTGGTGAAAAACCACACTGCTACATACACATTTCTGTCCTTTTGAATGAATATTAGGGTAGTGTTAATACACAATTTCTAACAGGTGCTCTCTAGATGCACTAGTAGTTAACTGCAAACGATTGAGTGAACACTTAATTCTGCACAAAAATCTGCTATATTTAACACACAGCAGTCAGAAAATTTGTAATTAACAATATTAGTGTCAAATATTTAGCAATTTTTGGCAGATTAATTGATGGAAGTTGTATTAAGCCAATTTCCTTGTATTAAGCCTTTTCATGTCTAAGAGGAAATGATAAATGTTTAGGGTCTCAAAATACTCTGGAGATGGTATTTTTAATTCTGCTCTTAAATGCAGATTTAAGAGCAAACTAAAACATGCTTTTGGTTCTGCAATTAATAGTTATGCAATGTCCTTCTTTTAAACATAATGGGAAAGATACATAATTAATCAGAACTCCTATTGTTTTAAGTTGCAAATTTTAAATAAATTAAACTATTTCCACATTTTCCTCTCTCAGAAACATTGCGACAGACAGAAAGCTAATTTGCGAATTCGCTACAGACCTTCACTTTTTCAACATGTAGGAACTCATTCTTCATTGGCTGGGAAAATTCAGAACCTAAAGGTATGTCAAAGTATCTCTGTAGTGAAAGCTTATTGTATATTACTTTGGTGTGTGCAGATTGTGTGCACTATTTTAACATGGTGGTAAGCTGTTAACAAAAATGTGTACCAGTTCAAAGTAAACTAGTAAGATTAAATGAGAACTTACCAGTTTGAAGTTTGATCTTGATTTTATGAGGAGTTACGTTGGTGATTACATGAAGAAGACCCGCCAGGCCGCATGCGCACCAATCTTCAATGCAGCGGTATGAAATCACAAAAAAACAACACCGAAGTACATAGTAAGATCAGTGACTCGAGAACTACCATATGATCTTTTATGAGAGAGGGTTGGGCATGGCGGGCACGTAATCACCAACATAACTCCTCATAAAATCAAGATCAAACTTCAAACTGGTAAGTTCTCATTTAATCTTACTATTTTACTTCGGAGTCACGTGAGTGATTCCATGAAGAGTTCAAAGCTTTGTGATTTCATGCCGCAGATTACAAACTCGGCATCCAACTGCATTGATTGACTCGAATGAGAAATAATGCATTAGTAATAACATTGCATTCAATGTAGTAATAGGGTTTATTTAATAACATAAACAAACAACAGTATTCTTTAATACCAGGGCATTTAAACAGAACTTAAAATGGCATTAGCAAACAGCCCTGGATCAACAATTGGGCGATGATCAAAATTCTGAAACATCAGCTCATTTGCCCACCCGGCTGCCGCCATAATATAGTCGACGGGTACGTCCTTTGCTTTGGCCGCCGAAGTAGCTGCTGCCCTAGTGGAATGAGATGTAACCACATCTGTGTTAATACCTGCATCAATCAAAACGTCGTTCAGCCACCTGGCACTCTTTATGTGTTTTTTATAACTGATATACAGTCCTGTATCCATATTACGTAAATTCCCTGTGACTGCAATGTATTGCATCAAATGTGTTTTTACGCATAAAGATGGATCCGTAGGATATGCTGCAAATACTATTTTAAACCCTGTGATACCCGGCCTGCTCTGTTTGAGGAGGTCGTAAATGTAAAATGTAACATTGTCCACAGCAGTTTCCATTCTGTCTAACTGTAATTTTTGTAACATCTGTACCCTTTGTGCTGAAACCAATGCCATAAGCATGGCCAACTTTATGGTAATTTTGGTCAATGTCAAAGATGATATGGGAAACCACTCTGAAGAAGAAGTCTGTAGAAGGGTCTCGACCCGCAACGTCGCCTATCTCCTTCACTCCTTAGATGCTGCTGCACCCGCTGAGTTTCTCCAGCTTTTTGTGTAACCCTGGGAAACCACTCTCATAGTTTCCTATACTTACATCCCAAATAACCATATATCTAAGTTTGGGAGGTCTGGAATTAAAAATGCCCTTCATAAATCGAACCACAAGAGGGTGAGATCCATGAGGGTGAGCATGATTGTCTGACTTCATCACTAAATATGATGACAAAGCACTTCTTGCTGTATTGATTGCACTATAACTTAGTGCTTCATCATACTAGAGAGTTGACAAAAACTCCAAAACATGTGAAATACGTGCTGTACAATAATCAATATCATTTTGTGCACAGTAAACTTCCCATTTCTTTACATAACAAAGGAACTGCTTTTGAGTACTCGATCTCCAAGATGCAGTAAGCATATCGATAGTTCGACCCGACAATCCATGCCCCAGATATGGCCTTCTTAGAATCTGCAAATTAACAAAATCAATACGGTCATACAACGGATGACATTCGCCAGTCACTGGATGCACCAATAAATTCCTTTGTTTAGGAACAGCCATCAAATGTTGTGTCATCAGCTGTTGGATCAAAGGATACCATGGCTGAGTAGGCCAGTCAGGTATTACCAGTACTCCTGAAGCATTGTCCTGCTTGATTTTAAGCAAACATCGATTTATGAGACAGAAAGGTAGAAATGCATAAATATACATACCACCCCAATTCAGCGAGAAAGCGTCAATCGCTACTGCCCCAGGATCTGGTTCCCATGACACATATTTGGGAACCTGGTGGTTTAGCCTAGACATGAACAAGTCAACATCTGGTGTTCCATATTTGGCAATTATGTCTTTGAACACGTCATGATTCAACATCCATTCTATGTTGTCATGGAATTTCCGTGACCTGGTGCCTGCCACTGTATTAAGTGTTCCTGGCAGATAAATAGCTGAGAGCCAAATGTGTTTATCAATGCACCAGATCCAGATTTGGTTTACCAGTTTGTCACAAGATACCGACTTGATACCACCCATGTGATTGACATATGCCACTTCCGTGGTGTTATCAATCTGAAGCTGAACATGCAGACTGCTCTTGTTAGAACAATAAGCATTGAGCTCATGAAATGCTTCTAAAAGCTCTAAATGGTTAATTCCCCATGTCTGCAGAAGCACAGCTTCTTCTAAACGCCATCTTCCTCTACAACTTCAATTTGTGTCTGTGGCACCCCATCCAAGTGCACTTACATCAGTCTGCAAAACCATGGAAGGTTGTTCCAGCTCTATTGTGCTAAAACTACTGGAGACATGCTGAATCCTCCATAAAATATCAGTAATTGCTTCAGCTGATAATTGCATGGGCCTATCATAATGCCCAATTTGTACCTTAAGTGCCTGTTCTTTTGCTCTTTGTAATTGCTGATAATGCAAAGGCCCAAATTGGACTGCTGGAAAAGCTGCTACCATTTTCCCAAGAAGCCTTGCCACTTGCCTAATTGAAGGTTTGCGCTTGTTTAAAAGCGTTACACAATCCTCAATTAGCTCTGCACTTTTTTTACTTGGCAAAGTAATTACCATTTTGATAGAGTTAATTGAAAACCCCAAATAATCAATTGTGGTAATTGGCGTAAGTTTGGATTTTTCCAAATGAATGACAAACCCCAGTTTTTCAAATGTGGATTTGACAACTGCCACTGATATTTCGGCTAAAGCTTTTGTTTGTCCAATTATTAAAATATCATCCAAATAGGCCATAATAACATGGCCCTGACCTCTAAGCAACCCCAAAATTGGTTTTAACAATTTAGTGAATAGTCTGGGGGCTGAGGTCAATCCATTTGGCAGTGCCTTATACTGCCATAATTGATTCATCCAAATGAATTTAAAATACCTTCTATGCTCACAATGAACAGGCACTGAATAATAAGCGTCCTTCTGATCCATTGTAGCCATATAACAACCTTTAGAAATGAGTTGCTTGGCCGTAACCAATGTTTCCATTTTAAAGTGTCCATATAGTACAAATGGATTTAATTTTGTTAAATCCAAAATGATTCTACATCCTCCGTCCTTTTTGGGACAGGGAAAAATATTTGACACAAATTGATGGACTTGATGATCCGTCTTTTCAATTACACCTTTGTTATATAATTTTGTGAGTTCAGCTTGAACCTCTATTACCTCAGTTTGTGAAAAATAAAGTGTTCTAACAGAAACATGTTGGAAAGGTATAGTACCATTTGGAATAAATTCGATCCGAAACCCTCGAATTACACTCCTGGTAAATAGATCTGAAGTAAGCTGCTTCCAGTCATTATAAAAAAGCCGTAATCTACCACCAATTTTTCCTTGAGTTACATTTAATATATTTTTATGAGAACCAGGTCCACTTACCTCCCTGGTGACTGGTACACCCTGCTGACTCCAGCCTCTGGCAGTAGCTCCCATAGTTGCTCGTGCTCCCACCGAGGGATACCATCCACGTCCTTGTGATGAGGACCAGCTTGTTCCTGGAACAGCCCCGGATGCTGAGGTGGTTTTGTAGGGATACTTTCTCTTCAGCTGTCTGCCCGGCATCATTGGTCTCATCAGACTCATTGTTTAAGCGTCTTCATTTATTTCTTTGACCTGTTTGGTTAGATCTGCGCCAAACAGCAGATCAGGTGGTTGAATACTTGCTGGCTTACGAAGCGCAGCATATCTAGGATTAATGGTGGGTCGTATTGCCCTTTTCCTGAGGCCATTGGTCTCAAAATGGGTATTGCATAACAACCCTAGAGCCTCTTGGTGTGTTCTGATCACAAAACCACCATCCATTGTGCTTGCGAACGCTGTAATACCAGCAGCTAATAATTTTAATATTCTTTGCATTTTTATTTCTTGGCTTCGCATACCGGGTCCCATCTGACCCCAAACGACTTGATTCACCGTTGGAACTCTTAATACTTTACAGTTGCTTGGAGGCTCGTGTTTTTTGGCTGTCTCATCCATAGTAAGCTCCTGAAGCTGATGAGACGCCATGTAATTAATTGTGGTAGCCAGCTCTTCACCTAGCGGCTCACCTGCTCCTGATGGGACAGCAAATAGAAGTGCCAGGGGTGGAACATTTGGTAGTTGTTTCTCCTGGCTGAACTTCCCCATCAGAATCGGGCTCAGGACTAATCTGGCCCATTGCACTCCTTTCAAATTGATAAGGGATATCTAGCAGCATTGTTGCTGCTGGCGCTTCTTTTTCCAAGTGCTGACACTTCTTCTCTTGGAGTGAAGTTCTTTGGAGGGCTGCATGCAACAGTTCCACCACTTGGGATAGGCGTGTACACACTCTATCCAGCCCCGGTGAGGAATCATCCCCCGACTCCGTGGGCCTAGCAGACTTATCTGTTGCCTTGTGCCCTAATGGCAACGGCTCTGTGCTGTGTAGCACTAAGTCTGCAGTCGCTGTTTCTGTACTTAGCGACTGAACAGGGTTATGAGGCAGGGCTTCCAAGCCTGAGCTGCCGCAGCCGGTTGGAACTCGCCGCTTTCCCTTCCGTGTTTTTTCCATGCTAGCACTCGGTATAGCGTACCGGCCAGCACGGATTCAAGCTCTAGTGGAAAGTTTTAAACTTACATGGAATCTGCATACTTACCGCTGGAGGAGCTCCGTTCCTCACAGCCTCCGTGCATCAATGCGGCTGACGTACTGTTGCGCATGCGGCCTGGTGGGTCTTCTTCACGGAATCACTCACGTCATTCCGAAGTAAAATGATATGGTTGTCACTAGAAGATTTTCTCCACTGCATAAATCTATGAAATGAGTGATTTTCTTTCTACAGTCAATAACAGTGGATTCAGTTCTTCTTTTCTATGTCAGGAAACTGTAAATCATCTTGTATCAAGCTGGTTACAATTAAGTGCTCTTTTTTGCAGGCGATTTTGGTTTTGCTGAATTACTTTTGGTGGTTTTCTCACTAAAGTCATTGATACCATCTAAAGCATTTATTTGCGAGTCTAACGGGCAATTATTTAGGCAAATGAAAGTCACATTTCTGCAGGTGTAACACTAGGGTTCTGGTTTGGAAAGTCTCTTCCCACTGCCTTGGTCAGTTACAAGGAACAGTCCAAGCATGGTCTGAAAAGGCTGAAACACCAACATGTAGTCCTCAATGCAGGCTAGAGCAAACAGACCCATGGAACATATTCCCTTATTCTTTATAGGTCTCAAACTTGTATAAACATAATGGATTCTGGATACATGACACAAACAAATAAATTTGACGCTCATATGACTTCCATTATGCAAGCAGTCACCACTATCTTCCAATACCAATCAACGTTCATAATACATGTGTCAAAGAATTGGCTGAGTGCAAAAAGGCACCGTGTGAATAGCATCTTGTATTTGAAAAGCATCTTTAATGCAACAACATCCCAAAGCATTTCACAGGAATATTATCAAACAAAATTGGCCACAATCACACAAGGAGTCATTGTGTAATTGAGAATGCAGATGCTGGAATCTGGAGCAAAAAATAATTCTGTAAATAATCTGCTGGAATAATTAGTATCTGCATGGCACAGTGGCACAATGTTAGAGTTGCTGCCTTACAGTGCCAGAGACCAGGGTTTGGTCCCCACTACGGGTGCTATCTGTGCGGAGTTTACACGTTCTCCCCGTGATCGCGTGGGTTTCCTCCAAGATCTTCAGTTTCCTTCCAGACGTACAGATTTGTAGGTTAATTAGCTTGGTATAAATTGTCCCTAGTCTGTGTAGGATAAGTGTTAATGTGCAGGGATCGCTGGTCGGTGAGGACTCGGTGGACCAAAATGCCTATTTACGTGCTGTATCACTAAACTAAACTAAACAGTAATTTGTTAATTAGATAAAGGCCATTTCATTGTTTGCCAGGAGTCGAGACTTGGAAGAGAAAATAGTGATGAGAATAATCGGTGTAGTGCTATGCCTCACATTAACATGTGCCTCTTCCATGTTATCTATGGCTTTATTTACAAAGGAGGCAGTATAGAATTTGAAGTTAAAATACAAGCAAAGATAAATGATGAATGCCTATATGAATTTCACATACGTGCAAAGAACTATTGGATTTTTGGATCTGGCCGTCAGAAAATAAAACGCAGCATAATCTTATCATTGTAGAGACTGTGAAGCCAGTTGCCTTGAAGAATAGATCTGTAATAGAGCCACACGTGCATGGAACAGCAGTGTGACTCCATTTAGGACATAACAGATTTAGAGGAGTCAACTGTCTATTATGCTTTGAAAACAGGCAGATCTGAGATTTATTTAGATAAATCCAAAAGAGTTATCAACTCAGCACCTTGGTGCAAAGAAAAATGCTGGCAAAATATGAGTCCAAATCCATGAGCAGTTATTAAGCAATCAACGGACTTATCATTTGCAGAGACCCCTACAAACAGAACTCCAGAGCATTCTCAGAACAATAAGAAATTCAATATTTGTTCTGAAATTACATTGGTTCCAGCTGGCTGTCAATCTTTTAACAATGAGGTTTTCACTCACAGCCCAATTTTCTGTTTGCAGTGTGGGTCATTCACAAGGATCAGGCAAAGAGTGGCAGACAGCAATGATGTAACTTTCAGGCCTGTTGGCATTCAGTTTAGATTGGAATATTAAAGTTGCTGCAAAAGCAGGGACCAAGGTTTCCTTTCCTACAGCAATGCCAAAGAGCTCTAAGGAGAGTGGACAAAATTATCTACATATTTCCACCCAGAATGTCTATCATAGGTGACAGAGGGAATACCACAACCCAAATTGTTGAATTCAAACTCTATCCATGCAACACATAGAATAATAAATCCCAGTTCTAATTTGGCAATGCCATGTAAAACGTACGTGTTTATTTCTACCATTCAATCCAATGAGTCTGGGTGCCTTCTTTTAAATTTTTTCTGCTTTAGAGGTTGCTCAGTAATGAAAGAAAATATACAATTTAAAGGATGGCACAGTGGTCCACAGCCATGAGTTCAGAAAATGATCTAAAAATCAAACTGCATAGTAGGCTTGCTCCTACCTCAATGAATGTCTGCAGTTATGTGGCCAAGAATATAAGAAAAACAGAACATTTTGCAAAATAACTGAGCAGTTTGGCGATGGGTTTGTAGGAAGAGGCCATTTCAAGTTAATTATCACCCAACTCTGATGAGCAGGAACAGTCGCAGTTTAAAATATCAGTATTTAAGGAAACCTGATTCCCAACCCGATTCCAAGCTTTTAAAAAAAATTGTCAGGTCTCTCACCAACTGAACATTTCACATATTATTCACCTCTTCTTGCTTCTGATTCACCTTTGTTATTCATTTGGTTATGTCTTTTCCCCATCTCGATTTTGTCAATCGGTTTCAATCAGTTTCTCCATCCTAGAAAAGTTCATATGTTCATAAGTCCTGGAAGCAGTAGGGCATTCTGCCCTTTGAGTCTCATCTTCCATTCAATCATGGCTGATCTGTCTTTCCCTCTTAACTCAATTTTCCTGCGTACTCCCCATAACCCTTGGCACCATTACTAATCAAGAATCTGGCAATCTTCATCTTAAAGATATCCAATGACCTAACCTCCACAGCCGTCTGTGGCAATGAATTCCACAGATTGCCCACCCTCTGACTAAAGAAATTCCTCCTCATCTCCTTTCTAAAGGTGCATTCTATTATTCTGAAACTGTGCCCACTAGTCCTAGATTCTCCCACTAGTGAAAACATCATCTTTGCATCCACTCTATCCAGGCCTTTCACTATTCAATAAGTTTCAATGAGGTCCACCCTCATCCTTCTAAACTCCAGCGAGTACAGGCCTAGTGCCGTCAAACGCTTGTATGAAGAAAGGATTGTGTGGACTTAAAAAAGAGAAGGTCTCTCTTGCTATTCATATGGTCTTGGCTGATCTTTTATCAGCATCAGTTTCCCACACTAACCCATATCATCTAATGTTCCTTCTCACCCACCATCCCCTCACCCCTTTCTCTTCATCTTAAATCATGTTTTACCTCATATTTTTCTTTGTTTTCAGTACAGGTCATCAACAGTTAGAGTCTCCTTAAAGTTGGGGTCATGGAATTAGGGGATACTTTTCCTGTTGCTTTTTACAACCAGTTCGAAAGTTTTTAATTATGTTCCATAGCATGAGAAGGCATTTCTGGAACTCTGAACAAAAATATTCCTTCATTAGTTTGAAAAAGTATCCCCTAATTCTATTACCCCACTTTAATGGAAGTAATATTTAAAAACTGCTAAATCATTATTTTAAATCTGCATTTCCACTTAACTTGTTTTTGCCCTCAAACAGTGTTTCACACTTGTCTGCAATAATTTAAATTTGCCTTGTTTGGTAATTTATTTCTGATTTGCTTCTTCCAATTTTGCATGCATTATTTGGTTTATTTTGCTTATCTGGTCACTTTGCATTTAACTTCCTGAACGAGATTACTTATATAATTTGAGAATAGTATAAGTCCCAGCAATGAGACCAGCTGCAACTCAATCAATACTCACCCATACGCTTCCCTAGGGCCTGGGATCTTATTCATTCTCTTAAGTTTATTTGAATTTTTCAAGTGTTGACTTCCGTGTGTGACAAATTTATCAGAGTAAATTTAGAAACCAAGGCACACAATAAAGGTCATCTTGGCAAAATCCACCTGCATTACTGAAATTAAACTGAGAACGTGGAAGGTATTCATCAAATCTGACAACAGAAATTATGTAGAAACAAAGAACTGCAGATGCTGGTTTATACCAAAGATAGACACAAAGTGCTGGAGTAATGCAGCGGGGTTAGGCAG
Organism: Raja brachyura; assembly: GCA_963514005.1. The sequence goes on from OY740781.1 coordinate 186,411,409, forward strand.
CATCTCTGAGAAAAGTGATGGGTGCCGTTTCAGATTGTATCCCTTATTCAGACTGAAAGCTGCCTGCTTGCTAGCTGACTTGCAGCTGCCTGACCCACTAAGTTACTCCAGCACTTTGTATCTATCTGTTAACAAAGGAATGGAGCTGTACTGTTGGAAAAACTGCTAAATCATTATTTTAAATCTGCATTTCCACTTAACTTGTTTTTGCCCTCAAACTCGGGACGAACTCCGCACAATTCCGCACGACTCCGGCGATCGAAGTGGGACCGGCCCCGCGACGCCGGACGGCTCAAGCGACCACGTTAGGTCGCGCTAATCGCATCGAGTTGCATGCTGGTGGGACAGGCCCTTAAGTGATAATGAAACCAACTGAAGGTGAAATTGAGACTTGTAAAAAAAAACACATTAACTTATGCAGGGGGCCTGCATCTTTTCTGTAATGGATGTGGTTGCTAAGCCAGCCAATTGAAATTTACAAATCTGGGGGAAATAGATTTTCGTTAGGTCAAGGAAAATGGGGGAAAAAAAGGTAAGTGGAGAAGCAGATCAGCGTGATTTAAAATGATGATTCAACAGTTTTTAAATATTACTTCCATTAAAATGGTGTATTAGAATTAGGGGATACTGTTTCAAACTAATGAAGGAATATTTTTGTTCAGAGTTCCAGGAAATGCCTTCTCATGGTATGGAATAATATAAAAATACATGGAAAATTAGTGAATGTTATGTTGTTATGATTAGATGTTACGAGTTATGATTAGATAAATAAATCAAGATAACCTTCCTCATTTGTAATTATCTTATTAACTTATTATTGTATTAACATAAAACAGTACAGCACAGAACAGTCCCTTCGGCCCACTATGTCGGTGCCAAACATGATGCGAAGACCAACTCTTATCTACCTGCACATATCCTTCTCCCTCCACTCCATGCATATCCATGCCTATCCAAAAGTCTCTTAAATGCCAGTATCATATCTGCCTCAACCACCACCCCTGGCAGCATGTTCCAGGCACTCACCAGGCACGCACTGTAAATAGCTTGCTCTGTGCATCTCCTTTAAACGTTGTCCTTGTCACCTTAAAGCTATGCCCATTAGTATTTGATTTTTCAATCCTGAACTTGTAAGTAATATTGCTGACTATTTAAACAGATAACTAAAGATTTGATTTTCAGACATACCGCCCAGTCGAAAGTACATTTATTAATGAAATATCAAAATAAATCTGTGGCTTTCAGTTTTGCCTCAAGTGAAGGAGAGGGATTGATATTATGCAACCTTGCTATAATAAAGTGCTGAACAAATCTTTTGGTGCTTGTTTTAAAAAGTTGAATTATTCTGAGCTGATCCTGTTTATGAGTAGCTAAGAGTTTGGGTTTTCAAGTCCCTAATCTAATCTTTCTGTTTTAAATGCAAGGATAAGGATTTTAAGAAAGAATTATTACACAAAGGACATTCAAATCCTACTGCAGAATTAACAAGTAGCCTGAAAATCTACCTCCATCACAGTCTGGAGAAGGCCTACAAAGGAGAGGATTTCTTGTGGGCATTTAATCCGGTGGCAGGGGACTTTATCAAATTTAGGTTCTTCCAGCCATTGAAAATAGAAAGGTTGGTATCAAATTGTCTTATGTAAACATATTTCATGTGTAATTTGCAAAGTGCACTCACCCATAATCTCTTCAATCTAGGATGCTGATAGTTTAAGCCATTTATACAGTGAAGTTATATTTTACATTTATTTTGTAGGATTATTTCCCATTTTACTTCCAAATTATGTTTCATTTCACTGAGTTAGAAGTTAATGGTAGTGCCAAAGATCTACAGTGTAACTATTAGCTGGTGATGTGCTGGTGCATTAATAAACTGCAACAGGTGTGAGAATTGTACTTTATGTCCATGATTTATCATATTATGTTTTCATCTTGATCAGGAAAGGAGAAGCTTAATCAGACAGGGTGCACGATGAAGCCAGGTTTGTCATTAATTCTATGTAACAAAATTGGTAGGGCAATCCAATTCAAAACACAATGCTTTTTTCTGTAGACCTGTAACATGCTATACCTTCTATATTTACTCTACCATAAAACGTCAGGTGCCTTGACTGGTTAAAAAAAAATCATGTTGTGATTCTGATGCTGAATCATGCTGCTTTTGTTCATTTTGGTAGTATTTTAGAAGGTTTTATAAGAAGCAGATAAGCTCCCCCACATCTCAAAAGCATTGTGAACACCAGGCTATCAACTTCTCTTCCCCTATCCACATACCTACCTGTGGACATTCTCAGAGGCTCCAAGTTGTTGCCTCCTCCAACTCTAGCCATCATCATTCACAGCCACCCACATCCTCATGGCAACAGCATTTCAGGCTTGATATATTTTTATTTGCTCTGGGAGTTAAAAGTAGCTGAAACTCACACAGGTGTGCCAGAACTTCACACATCCCCCTCACTCATCTGGGAATACCAAGGCTGATTAATTAATTAACTGCAAACTAAACAATCATCTATTCACCTATGAAAATCTGATCTTTTGGAAGGTTTTCTGGATTATACTACGTTCTTTGTTTATTGTAGTATTGTGGCCCTGTAAGGAGATGAGAGGATAGAAATGATGGCACTCCTTTAAAAGTGACCCTCCTTATGTCCTGGAGCGCCACTCATAATACTTGATAGATTGATTCATAATCTTCATTCCTTTATGTTGACAAAAGGATTAACCTATTTAAAATAAGCAGGTTGGCACTCTACTAAAGGCGTGGAAAGAAAGAATTTGCAAAAGAAGATAAGCATTCACCTACTGGCATTATACAGTTTAACATTCTCAGACAGTGCATGATGCATAACAATTTTACAGCGAAGGTATAAGTTTGGTCCATATTCTCTCTCATTCACTATTTTTGCAATCTTTACCTCAAAGATACCGTTTTAGAAGTGGCGATGCAGAACATCCAGGAGATAAACTCTTTAATACAACAGTGGAGGTTCTACCAGCTGATGTAAGTCCATCTGTTATTAAATAGTGGGGTAGAAATTTGTTTTTACAGCAAACACTAAATCCAAAATTCCTTCGGTTCTAGAAGTATTTCCTCCTCTTGCAACATCGTAACTCACAGTTTAGCCCTGACTCTTGAGTCTGAATGCAAATCTCCTTGGAATCTACAACCATGAACGATAATTTCGAGACCCATGTTAATCATTAGTGCTGGTTTTATGATGCAAGAAAATAGTGAAACTAGGAAACTGTTTTTCCTCACAGTCAATAGACAATAGGTCATGCAGGAGTAGGCCATTTGGCCCTTCGAGCCAGCACCACCATTCAATGTGATCATGGCTGATCGTCCCCAATCAGTACCCCATTCCTGCCTTCTCCCCATATCCCCTGACTCCGCTATTTTTAAGAGCCCTATCTAGCTCTCTCTTGAAAGCCATATTGAAAGGTCTGTCAAAATGATTTGAAATTCAGGCAGATTATCTAGTTTTAATCAACCTGGCTCTGTGATGAGACCTATAAATGGAGGTTAGCATTAAACTAACCATGCAAGCCTTGGAACAGTTAGCGGGGTTCCAGTTGAGCAAGTGTTGAGAAGCTCTCAGTTAGTAGTATGCTCGGTTTTTAGGATACCCATGCAAACATAATGACCATAAGCATTCATTTTGCTGCATTGCCACTATTTTAATTATAATACAAGACAACTAATATATCTAAATTCATCACATTCCAGTACACCAACAGTAAAAACGAATTAACCATGAATCACATTTGTTCACTGTGAATTGTTCATTTACTTGACAGCATTCATAATAGGAGCTAGACACAAAGTGCTGGAGTAATTCAGCGGCTCAGGAACTATCTCTGGACAAAAAGGATATGTGACGTTTCGGGTTGGGATCCTTCTGAAGGTCTGAAGAAAGGTCCCGACCCATTACGCTACCCATCCATTTTCTCCAGATATGCTGCCTGACCTGCTGAGTTACTCCAATGCTTTATGTTTATCTTTGGTATAAACCAGCATCTGCAGTTCTTTGTTTCTTCATAACATGAGTGTTTGCTTACATTTTTTATAATTGAATTTGAAAAAGTTGAATCCATTCCACAGTCACTTCCTTACAATATGTAAACATAAACATATATATCTCCTCTCAGAACTTATTTTTTATTGGGCCAGATCATACTGGACCTAAAATCACCATTCTTGGCCCTGCATATTTAGCTGGGCCAGATGCAGAGGGCCAAACCTGTTGGGCATCACTTCTGATCGGATTGTCTCCTTGACTACACATTCTCAACTACCTACGGTAAACTTTCACCCTCTTGCTTATTGACGCCAAACTATTGCTACTGTGAACATATTTAAAACTTTGCTTCTGCCACCCTTTAAAAAAGAGCTGAAAAGACCCACAACCCTCGAAAAGAAAAAAAAATCTAATCTTTGACTTAATGTGTGACTCCTTATTTTTAAACAGTGACCCCAGCTGTATGTTTTCCCCAAAACAGGAAATCCTTTCCACAGCCATTTTACATGTTGCTATTAAGTCCTCTCACTCTTTTAAGCTCAAACAGACATGAGTTTAGCCTGACCAACCTTTCCCCATATGATAAACCACCCATTCCAGATATTAGTCTACAAAAAATCTTCAAACTGTTTCCAATCCATTAATATTCTGATGTTAAGGATATCAATATTATAGACCATACTCCAGATATAGTCTCGTCAATGCGTTTTATGACTGGAGCATAACCTCCAGAGTTTTGCATTCTAGTTTTGCATTCAATTTCCTTCCCAATAAACAATAACAATTTGACATCTTTTCTAATTATATTCTGTCTGCAAATCATGCACTTGGACACTTAGATCTCTTTGCATCTTAGAGGTTTGCAATCTCTAATTTTGTATATAACAGACTTCGTTTGCCAAAACTTTGCCCATCACTAAGGTATCTATATCCATTCGTGTGATATTTACGCGACCTGCTAGCGTGTGGGTAGTGCGGGTCAGGCGCATGGAGTGGTGTGGAGGAGTGTGGAGTGGCATGGAGGAGTGTGGAGTGGCGTGGAGGAGTGTGGACTTCGTCCTGTACGAAATCGTCGCACGCCACCGGCCTGTCATGTAACTGACAGCCAAAGTGGGATAGGCCCAAGACCCTGGCACGGTGTAACGTCTCACCTCCAACAGCAGCAGAAGCCGGCAAATGATTGCCAAACGCGGCCTGGAGCTCACGGCCGTTGCGGATCCGCATCCGCCCCTACTCTAACTCCCAGAGCGGGGCCAAGACGATTGGATATAGACACAAAATGCAGGAGTAACTCAGAGAGACAGGCAGCATCTCTGGAGAGAAGCAATGGGCAACATTTCGGGTTGAGACCCTTCTTCAGACTGAAGAAGAGTCTCGACCCGAAACATCATCCATTCCTTCTCTCCAGATATGCTGCCAGTCCCACTGAGTTACACCTGCATTTTGTTTCTATCTCCAAATAACGTCACGCGCTCCAGATGGCTGTGCGGACTCATGATGACGCACGCGACCGTCGCGCATCAGTCACTACCGGCCTGTCGCATAAATGACGGCCAAATGGGACAGGCCCTTTACTTTCCCAACTATGTTTGTGTCATCCCCAAATTTAGCAACACTTTGTCCAAGTTATTTATAGTTATGACGTTGACGCCATTTTCCCCACTGAACCAATCTCTATATCATACCACTCAACATACTAACTTGTAAAGGATTGACCTATCCTCAGATAAACCGCAAGACAATTAGGATTTGTTGACTATATCACTTTATTATCTGCTTTTGTTGGTTTTATAAAAAAACAACAGAAAATATTATGAAACTGGTGAAAGATAGATATTTATATTCAACTGTTGCCAACCAAAACAGCTTTTATAAACTCAAAATTCCAAGCTCCGTCCACCCTATATGATCGAAAAGAGATGGACATTATATTTAACATGGGAATTGTGATGGAACAATCTTAATCACAAGGTTTTCTCAACTATGTAATTTCTATATTTTTATTAAATGCTTCCTATCAATTAATATATTTTCATAATTTTTCAGAGAACTGATTTGACGAAGAAATCTCTACACCACAATAGCACAAAATATTCCAAGTACCAACAAACAGATGATGGCTATTATAGGATAGGTAACCAGTTATTTAATTTTTTTACAAAAGATAATCCAACAATAAAATTATATAATATAAACATGTAATTTGTCAGAATGCTGTCAGCCTTATCATCAGACCAACTTTGAGTAACTTCCTTTTAAATGCATTTTATCAGAATTAATTCTATTATTTTAGAGCAACAAACATCTTCTGGGGGAATTTAGTGGGTCGAACAGGATAAATTGGGAGGGTGGTGGGCAGGGGGAACGATATTGGACAATTTATCAAGCAGATTTTTTGTTGGTAGGTCTTCATTTAGTACCACACCAACAGCAATATCTAGACTTTATTTATAGAATCTTGTTATAACTTTGTGTGAAATCTTAAAATAATTCTGATCCAGCCTTTGAACACACTTATTATTTTATTTTCAAATTTATTGGACGATTCTATGAATCATCCACTGACTTTGTTTTAGTAACCATCACTGGTCCTTGGATTAGCCATTGAGTCCATTAAGTTTGACAATTAAACACTCTTGACTTTTAACTCTTAAATATCAAGCACAAACATCAGGTCTGAATTTTCCTTTCCTTCAGTACAACTACACCAATGTCACGCCACCAAGGGGCAACACAATTTTCCTTACTGTGCTTTCCATTCATGTCCATGCTCCACTCCAGGCACCACAAATAGCCTATTTCTGGAACAGGTAATTCATTCAATGCTGTTGCTGATAATGTCAAAATTAAGATAAGTTGAGGAATGAGTTCTGAACTAATGCTGCCTCTCTTTTTCCTCCAACATTCTGTTCAATGCATTTAATTTAATTTTCATCATTTTCTTTCTGATGAAACAGACATATTCCATTGTTCTATCTGGGACATATAACAATAAAACACTTGATCTAGAATCTCCCAGTACTATCTTCTCTATATTCCTTTAAGGCAATTAATATAAACATCGACTCAGTGACCTTCTGGTGGGTATTCAAAACTGTGTTAATATTTTAATGTAAATTGTGATCTTGTTTCATTTTACGTTTTAAGATATATTTAGGAATGGAATTGCAGAAGGTGAAGTCGATGGATTGATTGGAAAAATTGAAGCTATTCGATTATTCATTGTTACAGACTCCCCACTTTGGGTTTTACTGAATGAGGTAATATGTCAAAAAGGATACATCATTCTCATTTGATTTGATTTGATTTGATTTGATTTGATTTTATTATTTGTCATTCGAACCTCAAGAGGCTCGAACGAAACTCCGTTTCTACATGCCATACACAATTCATAAAAAAAACAGACAACACAATTCACACAAACATCCATCACAGTGAATCTCCTCCTCACTGTGATGGAAGGCAAAGTCTTCTCTCTCCCCCGCACCATCTCTCTCCCGAGGTCCAAGCTGCAGGCGGGCGGTGTTAAGTCCCACGGCCTTTGAGGTAGCGCCGGGCGATGTACGGCCCCGCTCTAGGCCCAAAGGTCACAGTTGGAGCCCCCGGCGGGCACTGGAATGTCCCGCGGCCATGAAAGCCGCGCCGGGCGATGTACGGCCCCGCTCCAGGTCGCTCCAACCCCGCGACACGGGCTGGAGAAGCTGTGTTGCGGGAGCTCCGGAGAGCGGTCTCTCATTTACCACTGGTTTCATGCAGTTGATAATATATTGCTCATAAAAATCACCCGAGACTTTGTTTCAGTAACAATAAGGATTTACATCATCACTGCAAGGGGGAAAAAGATCATGAAAGGAATAGATCTGGTAGACGCACAGTCTCTTACCCAGAGAATCGAGAACTAGAGGACATAGGTTTAAGGTGAGGGGAAAAAGATTTAAAAGGAACCCAAGGGGTAACATTTTCTCACAAAGGGTGGTGGGTGTATTGAACAACCTGCCAGAGGAGGTAGTGGAGGCAGGTACTATCACAACATTAAAAAAACATCTAGACAGGTACATGGATAGGTCAGGTTTGGAGGGATAAGGGATAAACGCAGTTAGGCGAGAGTATTGTAAATGGGACATGTTGGTCAGTGTGGGCAAGTTGGGCCGAATGGCCTGTTTCCATGCTCTATGACTCTATGGTTCCTGGATCAGCAATCGGGTCCAACAATTGGGTGCGGGTGAGACAAAATGCTTGCCTATCGCTTGCCACACTTTGCCCCTTGCCTACCTCTTTTCTAGCTTACTCTGCACTTCCACAAGTAGTCTGAAGAAGGGTTCTGATCCTAAATGCCACCTATCCATATCTCCCAGAGATACAGCCTAACTCGCTGAAATACTCCAGCACTTTGTGGATTTTTTAATAAACCAGCACCTGCAGCTCCTTGTGTCTACATTTCCTTGCAGATTCTTGCACAACTCCAGGCACTATAGCTTATATCTGGGACAGGTGATCAATTCAGAGTTGGTGCTAATAATGTCAAAGAAAACAATTTGATTCCAGGCAATATCTCAGATTTTTTTCTTCAGCGTCATTAATGTGAAAGCTCTTCCATTGTAATACTTAATTTACAATTGCGAACAGTTCTGGTCTCCAAATCTGAGGAAGGACATTATTGCCATAGAGGGAGTGCAGAGAAGGTTCACCAGACTGATTCCTGGGATGTCAGGACTGTCTTATGAACAAAGACTGCATAGACTCGGTTTATACTCTCTAGAATTTAGGAGATTGAGAGGGGATCTTATAGAAACTTACAAAATTCTTCAGGGGTTGGACAGGCTAGATGCAGGAAGATTGTTCCCAATGTTGGGGAAGTCCAGGACAAGGGGTCACAGCTTAAGGATAAGGGGGAAATCCTTTAGGACCGAGATGAGAAGGACTTTTTTCACACAGAGAGTGGTGGGTCTCTGGAACTCTCTGCCACAGAGGGTAGTTGAGGCCAGTTCATTGGCTATATTTAAGAGGGAGTTAGATGTGGCCCTTGTGGCTAAGGGGATCAGAGGGTATGGAGAGAAGGCAGGTACGGGATACTGAGTTGGATGATCAGCCATGATCATATTGAATGGCGGTGCAGGCTCGAAGGGCCGAATGGCCTACTCCTGCACCTAATTTCTATGTTTCTATGTTAATGGTGCAATTAAGGATCTCAATGTAATGAGGCCTAAAAAATGACAAGTTCCAGGCCCATAGGAGGAGGTAGTGTTAAACTGGTTTGGATATCACGTTGCCATGAAAACTTCCTTCACAAGCTTTTCATGAAAGATAATGAGCTGTTGCTTCAATCCCCAAAGGCCGAGCCACCTCAAAGGATTCCACGAGTGGGATAAATAAAAACAATAATTCAATGAATGCACATTTATAAAGCTAAACCTGCCTTAAACAATAGAAAAGTGGAGAATTTGTTGACAATTGAGAATGTATATGATTATTTCGATAAAGAATGTCGTTAGGAATTTAATGGCCATGGACGGGAATCTAATGTCAACGTGACGCAGTGGTGGAGCTGCTGACTCACAGTGCCAGAGACACGAGTTCAATCCCCTATGAGTGCTGCGTGTGTGGAATTTGCACGTTCTCCTTGTTATCACATGGGTTTTCTCCAGGTGCTCCAGTTTCCTCCCACATCCCAAAGATGTGCAGGTTTGCATGTTAATTGGCTTCTGTATATTACCCCTGTTGTGTATTGAATTGAATACATTTTATTCGCCAAGTATGTATACATACAAAGAATTTGCCTCGGTGCTTTGCTCGCAAGTAACAACATCATATACAGTAAACAATTAAGAATAAACCATTATAATTTAAACATGTGAAGAATTAAATAAAATACCAGAGTAATAACATTGTTATGTGCTATTAAAGTTGCCAGGGGTAAATGGAACGAAAAAGGTTGGGAACACCTGGTTTAGAGATACAGTGCAGAAACAGGCCCTTCGGCCCACCGAGTCTGTTCCATAAGACGCCGGCAAAATCGCCAAGTGGGACAGGCCCTTAAGACAGCAACCCTACCGCTGCGCCACTGTGTCTGCAGAACTAGATTGGCTGTTTCAATGCAGAATGCTCGAGCTGGGTTCCTTTACAATCCAATATCAGGTTGTGAATTGTACCAGCTCCCAGACAATTATATCCATAACTCATGATGTCACAGGGGCAAACGCGGAGTGGTGGGTGCCAAAATGAGCTACCGGGAAGGGTGGGGAAACAACACAAGAATGTTTTAAGAGGCATTTAGAGAGGCACATGAACATGCAGAAAATGAAAGATGGATCAGGTGCAAGCAGATGGGTTAGTTTAATTTGATATCATATTTGGCCTATAATAGTACAAAAGGCCTGTTCCTGCACTCTACTGTTCTATGTTCTAGTGTATAATGCTGTCCCATAACGTTTACAAAATGTATTTAAAGCCTTTGGTTTAAATTCTGCATTTTCTAATCAGATATTCATTGAGGCAACTGCATAAGTGAAGGGAATTATAGTCCCCATCAAAACCACAGCCATTTCTTGTGCTTTTGAGGTTTGCCTGCGATGACTTCTTCAACAACAGCGCCATCTAGTGTCACCATATAAAAAGAGCAATCAAGTGAAAAGTCAACCAGTGAGACAGCTTACTCACCAAAAATTCTGTGGGATGCTCTAGCTATGCAAATTTTTGAATTTGTCTTTGACAAATTAATTTTGGTTGTTTATTAAACAATGTTGTTGCCATGTTATTATATTTCACCAACCATTTACCATCACAACAAGAATGAATTAAAAATGTCCTTTTAATGGAAATTGTCATATTTCAGAAAACGAATAGGTTACTTTGTAATTAACATTAACATAAATAATTGAACATTAAATTATAATGAACCATTCTGATTTTTATTTCTACCAACCATATATTACTTATTTTATGGAAGCGAGGAGGTGGCTCTTTTATACTTTCTGTGTCATTACTGCCATGATGTTCCTTCCACATCAGTAAGTGCTTAATGGACTCAGTGGGTCAGACAGTGGGGGGAAGAGACAAGAGTCATTTTGGGTCCTGGCCTTCATTAGACTGATTGTAATGAGGAGGGGAGGAGAAAGCTGGAAAAGAGAGCTGTGGCTGGCACATAGCCTCACAAGTGATGGGTGGATACAGATACGGGACGGGCAGGTTTTGATTAGCAGGTGGGTGGAGTGGATTGAAAGAGGGGTGGATTTCTTCAACTATCCCCCAATAATCTTGATCCTTTCCCTCCTATGTACACTCATCTCCTGTCCCATATTCATCTCCTATTTTTCCACTCTTTCCCCTTAGGTCGGGCTTTAGATTTGATTCCCCTTCTCTCCTTAATTGATACCCTCATGACTTATTTTCACCTTTGGCATTTGTCACTTACTCCACCAGCCCCCACTTGTATCTACCTATCACTTGTCAGGCTTTCCTGCCCCCACCCCTTTCTTCCAGCTTTTTCTCACCTTCTACAATCAGTCTGAGGAAGGGTTTCAACTTGAACTGTTGCCTGCCCATTCCCACCACAACTGCTGCCAGGCCCTCTGTGTTCCTGCAGCACTTTATTTTTTGTTCAAGATTCCACCATCTGCAATTCCTCGTGTCTCTGGATTAGATCATTGTTCTGGACAATTGCATTCTATAAGGTGGAGGGTATTTTGTGCTTCAAAAAAACCAAAAATTTGAGAGATAAAGAACTTCACTCTTTTGTCAATCTTTGACTTGGTAAGTCTGCCAACAAATTGTCAGAAATTACAACCCTATAAACTGAGGGAATCAAGGCCGTAAGGTTGTGTGTTTATCTGTTTACATCTTTTTAAAGAGTGCACATTTTAAAACCTTACTGGAAGTGGATATCACTTTAAACCTGTTTTCATAGAGTTTTGTGGTTGGTAAAGTCAAATTGACTATTTATAAATATGTAAAATAAAATTGTGTTACAGTTTGTTTATTCTTGTCACATGAAGCACATGCATTGATTTAGGATACTGATTTTACTTTAACACACGCAACAAATAATCTGGGAACCTATTCTTCCTGGGTCAGTATAAACTGTAATTCTGAGACATCGAGCAACTGTTGGAGAACACAAAGTGTTGGAGTAACTCAGCAGGTCAGGGAGCATCTCTGGAGAACATGGATTGGTGACTTTCCGGATCAAACCAGCATCTGCTGTTCTGTGTTTCTCCATTTTGACACTCCAGAGATGCTGCATTACCTGCTGAGTTACTCCAGAACTTTGCTTCCTTTTAGTTTATTAACCAGCATATGCAGTTCCTTATTTCTATAAACTGCTGGAGGAACTCAGCAGGTCAGGCAGCATCTGTGGAGACTCCAATCTGAAGAAGGAACCTGGGGCTGGAAGGTCGTCTGTCCATTTCTCACCACATACACTACGTGACCTCTGAGTTCCTCTAGCAGTTGTATTTTGCTCAAGATTTTCAGCATCTGCAGTCACTTTAGCCTCCAGCTCCAGCTCTCAAGTTATTTTTGTTCTCTATGAAAACATCACAGCTGAGCCTGTACTTCATCCTGTGTTCACACGCATGCACTTTATCAAAGGATTTACTGGAAATCTGGATAATTTCCTAGTATTAGCTCAAAAGTATTACATGAAATATTAAATAATTCTAGTATCACATTCTCCCTGTGATCGCATGGGTTTTCTACGAGATCTTCTGTTTCCACCCACACTCCAAAGATGTACAGGCTTGTCGGTTGGAAAGAACTACAGATGCTGGTTTAAATCGAAGGTAGACACAAAATGCTAGAGTAACTCAGTGGGACGGGCAGCATCTCTGGAGAGAAGGAATGGGTGACATTTCGGGTTGAGACCCGTCTTAAATTGGTCTGGTATGAATGTAAAATTGTCCCTAGTTTATGTAGGATAAAGTTAGTGTCCGGGGTCACCGCTGTCTTGATGGGCCGAAGGGCCCGTTTCCGCGCTGTATCTCTAAACTAAACTAAATCTGATGGGGTAATTAATGCAGGTGTGGGTGTGGGATAAGCTGTTAAATTCATAGAGTGATACAGTGTAAAAACAGGCCCTTCGGCCCAACTCGCCCACATCGGCCAACAATGTCCCAGCTGCCCTAGTCCCACTTGCCTGCGCTTGGTCTATATCCCTCCAAACCTGTCCTATCCATGCACCTGTCTGACTGTTTCTTAAACGATGGGATAGTCCCAGCCTCAACTACCTCCTCTGGCAGCTTGTTTCATACACCTACCACCCTTTGTGTGAAAAAGTTACCCCTCGGATTCCTATTAAGTCTTTTTCCCTTCACCTTGAACCTATGTCCCCAGGTCCTCGATTTCCCTTCTCTGGGCAAAAGACTGTGCATCTACCCGATCTATTCCTCTGATGATTTTGTATACCTCTGTAAGATCTCCCCTCATCCTCCTATAACATGGTGCCCCGAACTGAGCACAATATTCTAAATGTGGTCTCACCAACGTCTTATACAACTGCATCATGACCTTCCAACGTCTATACTCAATACTCTGACTGATGAAGGCTAAAGTGCCAAAAGCCTTTATGACCATCTACCTGCGACTCAACCTCCAAGGAACCATGCAGCTGTACTCCTAGATCCGTCTGCTGTACCAGGCTAACCGGAGGCCTACCATTTACTGTGTAGGTCCTGTACTTGTTCGACGTCCCAAAATGCAACACCTCACACTTCTCTGTATTAAATTCCATCAACCATTCCTCTGCCCACCTGGCCAATCGATCCAGATCCTGCTGTGATCTTTCACAACCATCTTCACTATCTGCAAAACCACCAACTTTTCCAGCAAACTTGCTAATCCTGCCATGTATGTTCTCATCCAAATCACTGATGTAGATGACAAACAGTAAAGGGCCTAGCACCATACCCTGAGGGACACCCACTAGTCACAGGCCTCCTGTCCGAGAAGCAACCTTCCACCATCACCCTCTGCTTCCTTCCATGGAGCTAATTTGCTATCCATTCAGCTATCTCTCCGTGGATCTAACCTTCCAGAGCAGCCTACCATGCAGAACCTTGACGAATGCCTTACTGAAGTTCGTACACAACATCTACAACTCTGCCATCATCAACCTTTTTGGTCACATCTTCAAAAAAAACAATCAGATTTGTGAGACACTTCCTCCCACGTACAAAACCATGCTGACTATCCCTAATCAGCCCTTGCCCATACAAATGCCTGGATAACCTATCCCTCAGAATATTCTCCAGTAACTTACCAACTACAGATGTTAAGCTCACCGGCCTATAGTTCCCAGCATTTTCCCTGCAGCCCTTCTTGAAAAGAGGCACAACATTTGCCACCCTCCAGTCTGCCAGCACCTCTCCTGTATTTAAGGATGACTCGTTAATTGAAGAAAGTTATCTAGTTGATGGGTTGATTAAGCCAGTTAGAGAGAAAGAGAATATGGAGAAAGCATAGGCTTTTAAAACATGGTGGGGTGGGGGGGGGGGGGGGACACAATTTGCTCTTTCCCCCTCCCTACACACACACACATCTTACACGCATCTTACTACAACGGTCCTGGGGTCTAGCGAAGACTTGAGAGACAGTGAAAGAAGGACAAAAGTGGTGTAAATTAAAATAGATATATATTTGTGCTGAGGCCTAACATCGAGGAGTTGGCGGCCTCCAACTGGAATCGATCTAAGGGCTCCGGTCACCGAGCTTATGGACTTACCATCACGGAGCTGGCTGACTTCGGATGCTGTGGTGGCGTTGCGGCTGCGACTCGCCTTCGGAGGCTTCGGCCACGGGCCCTGTGGACGGTAACATCGGGAGCTCGCAGGTCCCTGGTTGGTGACTGGCATTCTGGAGTTCCAGCAACAACAGCAGCCCTTCCGCCCCGAATCGTGGGGCTTGAATTGGCTTATTTGCAGAGCCTTTCATCGCCCGGCGTGGCTTAAAATCGCGTCGCGAGATCTGCCATCGCCTGGCGGGGGCTTCAACATCGGGAGCCTCAATCATGTCAAATTTAGTTCATTAGAGGAGGACAAAGGGGTTAATTAAGAGGTGGAAAATAGAGCATGAAAAAAGCTTGCGGGGAATATAAAACTGACTGTAAAAGCTTCTTTCGATATGTGAAGGAGAAAAGATTAGTGAAGACAAATGTAGGTCCCTTGCAGTCATATACAGTTGAATTTATAATGGTAAACAAGGAAATAGCAGACCAGTTAAACGGTTACTTTGGTTCTGTCTTCACTAAGGAAGACACAACACAATCTCCTGGATAGACGGAGGATCTAGTGGGAGGGAGGAACTGAAGGGAATCCACCTTAGTCAGAGAATGGTAAATTTAAGTAAATTGTTGGGACTGAAAGCAGATAAATCCCCAGGGCCTGATGGTCTGTATCACATAGTACTCAAGGAGATGGCCCTAGAAATTGTGGATGCATTGGTGATCATTTTCCAATGTTCTATAGGCTCTGGATCATTTCCTGTGGACTGGAGGGTAGCCAATGTAACCCCACATTTTAAGAATGGAGGAAGAGGGAAAACAGTGAATTATAGACCAGTTAGCCTTAATGGGGAAGATGCTTGAGTCCATTATTAAAGATGTAATAGCAGTGCATTTGAAAGCAGTGACAGGATCAGTCAAAGTCAGCATGGATTTATGAAAGGGAAATCAATCTTGACTAATCTTCTGGAATTTTTTGAGGATGTAACAAGTAGATCCAGTGGATGTGGTGTATCTGGACTTTCAAAAAGCCTTTGACAAGTTCCCACACAAGAGATTAGTGTGCAAAATTAGAGTACATGGCATTCGCGGTATGGTATTGGCATTGCTGGAGAACTAGTTGGCAGGCAGAAGCAAAAAGTAGGGATTCACGGGTCATTTTCAGATTGGCAGGCAGTAACTAGTAAGGTGCCGCAAGGCTCAGTGCTGGGACCCCAGTTATTAACGATATATATCAACGATTTAGACGAGGGAATTAAATGTAACATCTCCAAATATGTGAATGACATAAAGCTCGGTGGCAATGTGAGCTGTGAGGAGGATGCTATCAGGCTGCAGGGTGACTTGGTTAGGTTGGATGAGTGGGCAGAAGCATGGCAAATGCAGTATAACGTGAATAAATGTGAGGAAGGCAGATTATTATCTGAATGGTGTCAGATTAGGAAAAGGGGAGGTGCTACGAGACCTGGGTGTCCTTGTACATCAGTTACTGAAAGTAAGTTAGCAGGTACAGCAGGCAGTAAAGAAAGGTAAAGAAAGGTAATGGCATGTTGGCCTTCATTGCGAGAGGATTTGAATTTAGGAGCAAGGAGCTCATACTGCAGTAGTACAGGGCTCTGGTGAGACTGCACCTGGAATATTGTCTGCAATTTTGGTCTCCTAATTTGAGGATCGACATTCTTGCTATTGAAGGAGTACAGCATAGGTTCACCAAGTTAATTTCCGGGATAGCGGGACTAACACATAGAAACATAGAATCATAGAAAATAGGTGCAGGAGTAGGCCATTCGGCCCTTCGAGCCTGCACCGCCATTCAATGTGATCATGGCTGATCATCCAACTCAGTATCCCGTACCTGCCTTCTCTCCATACCCCCTGATCCCTTTAGCCACAAGTGCCACATCTAACACCCTCTTAAATATAGCCAATGAACTGGCCTCAACTACCTTCTGTGGCAGAGAATTCCAGAGACTCACCACTCTCTGTGTAAAGAATGTTTTCCTCATTTCGGTCCTAAAGGAATTCCCCCTTATCCTTAGACTGTGACCCCTTGTTCTGGACTCCCCCAACATCGGGAACAATCTTCCAGCATCTAGCTTGTCCAACCCCTTAAGAATTTTGTAGGTTTCTATAAGATCCCCCCTCAATCTTCTAAATTCCATCGAGTACAAACCGAGTCTATCCAATCTTTCCTCATATGAAAGTCCTGACATCCCAGGAATCAGTCTGGTGAATCTTCTCTGTACCCCCTCTATGGCAAGGATGTCTTTCCTCAGATTTGGAGACCAAAACTGTACGCAGTACTCCAGGTGTGGCCTCACCAAAACCCTGTACAACTGCAGTAGAACCTCCCTGCTCCTATACTCAAATCCTTTCGCTATGAATGCTAACATACCATTTGCTTTCTTCACTGCCTGCTGCACCTGCATGCCTACTTTCAATGACTGGTGTACCATGACACCCAGGTCTCGTTGCATCTCCCCCTTACCTAATCTGCCACCATTCAGATAATAGTCTACCCTCATGTTTTTGCCACCAAAGTGGATAACCTCACATTTATCCACATTGTACTGCATCTGCCATGCATCTGCCCATTCACTCAGCCTATCCAAATCACCCTGCAGCCTCCAAGCATCCTCCTCACACCTAACTATACCCCCCAGCTTGGTATCATCTGCAAATTTGGAGATGTTGCATTGAATTCCCTCGTCCAAATCATTAATATATATTGTAAATAGCTGGGGTCCCAGCACTGAGCCTTGCGGCACCCCACTAGTCACTGCCTGCCATTCTGAAAAGGACCCTGAAAAGTTTACTCCTACCCTTTGCCTCCTGTCTGCTAGCCAGTTCTCTATGCACATCAATACTGAACCCCCAATACCGTGTGCTTTAAGTTTGTATGCTAATCTCTTATGCGGGACCTTGTCGAAAGCCTTCTGAAAGTCTAGATATAACACATCCACTGGTTCTCCCTTATCCACTCTACTAGTTACATCCTCGAAAAAGTCTATCAGATTTGTCAGACATGATTTACCTTTCGTAAATCCATGCTGACTTTGTCCAATGATTTCACCACTTTCCAAATGCGCTGCTATCCCATCTTTAATAACTGACTCTAGCAGTTTCCCCACTACCGATGTTAGACTAACTGGTCTGTAATTCCCCGCTTTCTCTCTCCCTCCTTTTTTAAAAAGTGGGGTTACATTAGCTACCCTCCAATCCTCAGGAACTACTCCAGAATCTAAGGAATTTTGAAAAATTATCACTAATGCATCCACTATTTCTGTGGCTACCTCCTTGAGTACTCTGGGATGCAGACTATCTGGCCCTGGGGATTTATCGGCCTTCAATCCGTTCAATTTACCCAACACCACCTCCCGGCTAACCTGGATTTCACTCAGTTCCTCCATCTTATTTGACCCCCGTTCCACTGCTATTTCCGGCAGATTATTTATGTCTTCCTTAGTGAAGACAGAACCAAAGTAGTTATTCAATTGGTCTGCCATGTCTTTGTTCCCCATGATCAATTCACCTGTTTCTGACTGCAAGGGACCAACATTTGTTTTAACTAGTCTCTTTCTCTTTACATATCTATAAAAACTTTTGCAGTCAGTTTTTATGTTCCCTGCCAGTTTCCTTTCATAATCTATTTTCCCTTTCCTAATTAAGCCCTTTGTCCTCCTCTGCTGGATTCTGAATTTCTCCCAGTCCTCCGGTAGGCTGCTTTTTCTGGCAAATTTGTATGCCTCATCTTTTGTTTTTATACTATCCCTGATTTCCCTTGTTATCCATGGATGCACCACCTTCCCCGATTTATTCTTTTGCCAAACTGGTATGAACAACTTTTGTACTTCATCCATGCAGTCTTTAAATACCTTCCATTGCACATCCACTGTCAACCCTTTAAGAATCACCTGCCAGTCTATCTTGGCCAATTCACATCTCATACCTTCAAAGTTGCCTTTGTTCAAGTTCAGAACCCTTGTTTCTGACTTAATTTTGTCACTCTCCATCCTAATGAAGAACTCAACCATATTATGGTCACTCTTGCCCAAGGGGCCACGCACAACAAGACTGCTAACTAACCCTTCCTCATTACTCAATACCCAGTCTAGAATAGCCTGCTCTCTCGTTGGTTCCTCCACATGTTGGTTGAGAAAACTATCCCGCATACATTCCAGGAAATCCTCTTCCTCAGCACCCCTGCCAATTTGATTCACCCAATCTACATGCAGATTGAAGTCACCCATTATAACCGTGTTACCCTTGTTGCACGCATTTCTAATTTCCTGTTTGATGCCATCCCCAACTCCAATACTACTGTTAGGTGGCCTGTACACAGTTCCCACTAGCGTTTTCTGCCCCTTAGAGTTTCGCAGCTCTACCCATATCGATTCCACATCCTCCACGCTAATGTCCTTCCTTTCTATTGCATTAATCTCCTCTCT
This sequence comes from Raja brachyura, assembly GCA_963514005.1. The sequence goes on from OY740781.1 coordinate 186,430,590, forward strand.
CACCAGCAACGCTACCCCACCTCCTTTTCCTTTTCGTCTATCCCTCCTGATGAAATAATGTGTTGACTGAGCTTGTATTCACTGGAGTTTAGAAGGATAAGAGGGGATCTTATAGAAACATATTCTTAAGGGATTGGACAGGCCAAATGCAGGAAAAATGTTCCCCATGTTGGGGGAGTCCAGAACCAGGGGTCACAATTGAAGAATAAGGGGTAGGCCATTTAGGACTGAGATGAGAAAAAACGTTTTCACCCAGAAAGTTGTGAATCTGTAGAATTCTCTGCCATAGAAGAGAGTGGAGGCCAATTCACTGGACGTTTTCAAGAGTTAGATTTAGCTCTTAGGTCTAAAGGAATCAGCCTCAAGGCACTGTCTCACGGTGCGAGTTGACCCACAAGTGACGCAGAGTGACAGACTCGTGGTTGTGTATGATATTCCAAGTTGATGTTCAAGTGTTTGAGGCGAGTTCCCACGGGTATGGTAAGTTTGCCGTTTACTTGTACTTTCTGCGATGTTCCAGAGTTACCAAGTTCCCCTCCCGTTTGCTCTTGAGTTACCAAGTTCCTCTCCCGCTCAGGGCGTGTGTTGTTGCTGCAGTCCGGGATTCGCATTTAAAGCACTCAGTTATCTTCAGCAGATCAGGCGAGGACAGGTTTGGGGGGGGGGGGGGGGGGGAGGGATGGTGGAATTGGGAGAAGGCAAAGACTATGGGTGGGGAGGAGTGAGAGGGGGGCTAGGAACGGCATCTGCGAAACGGGTAGTCAACCTTTAGGGTCCCGGCCCAAAACATCCCTATACATTTTATGATTTCCCTCCAAAGATGCAGTCACCCGTGGTTTGTTTGCACAACTCTCTTCCCTCTTTCTCCCAACATTGGGGGGGGGGACGACAAGATAGTTTAAACGGACCTTACCCCCACTTCATGCTTCTGTTGCGCATAATTCAGCAGTAAAACCTCTCTTCCCTTATCCAGCGACGCCCGATTCCTCGCACCCCCACAAGTTCACATCGACTTGGGAAGAATGAGCGGGGAGTCTGAAGAAGGGTCCCGACCCGAAACATCACCCATTCCTTCTCTCCAGAGGCGATGCCTGTCCCGCTGAGTTACTCCAGCATGTTTGTGTCTATCGTCGGTGTAACCCAGCATCTGCAGTTCCTTCCTACACACTGACAGTGAAGTGCCTCGGCCAAATTAGGAACATTAGGATTCTCTGATGTGAAGGTAGTCTGGTTTGCGTTTCTTACACTTGATCATATCCAAAACTAAAGTATAGATAGACACAAAATGCTGGAGTAACTCGGCGGGACAGGCCGCATCTCTGGAGAGAAGGAATGGGTGGCGTTTTGGGTAAGTCTGAAGAAGGGTCTCGGCTCCATTCCTTCTCTCCAGAGTTGCTGCCTGGTCCGCTGAGTTACTCCAGCATTTTGTGTCTATTAAAGAGTTCCCACGGTAGACGCACGGATCACTAAACTTAACGCACGGGCCACTACGATATAACTCTGAGTTTAAATGTTTCAATTTTAAACTTGACCACGAAATTTGACTCGTGGAAAAAGTCAAATATGTTTGACTTTTTTCACCAGTTCACAAGTTTCACAGGTACCTGCCGTTAGCGCCACGAGTGGACAAGTTGATCGCGCGAGCTCCGACGTTCCTGCTACGTTGGCTGTACGTGATCACCACGAGTGAAAACTCGGGGTCACTCGTGGGACAACTCGCACCGTGAGACAGGGGTTTCAGGATATGGGGGAAAAGCAGGAATGGGGCACTGATTTTGATCAGCCATGATCATATTGAATGGCGGCGCTGGCTCGAAGGAGCGAATGGCCTACTCGTGCATCTATTTCCCACTCTATGACACCCACCTGCACCCGCTGATCTTTTAGTTACCTTTTATTTTTATTGCCTTGGAATCTTGGATTCTGCAATGTTAAGACTCCCTTTAAGTCTCAACTGGAATTGGTGATTACAGCTATCAAAGAGAGTGGTTACGGCTCTCTTTCCATGTAACGGTTGACAAGTGACTCAAGTAGTGGGACAAATGTTTAGCAAGTAACACAGTATTTAATTATGGTATGCTTTGACTTCTCTATCTTCTTTCACAACTTAGACCATGTTGTGGTTGTTATACAAAAAGCTGGAGTAACTCAACGGGACAGGCAGCATCTCTGGAGAGAAGGGATGGGTGACGTTTTGGGTCGAGACCCTTCTTGGGAGTCGAAACGTCACTCCAGTATTTTGTGTCTATCTTCGGTTTAAACCAGAATCTGCAGTTCATTCCTGCACATGTGGTTGTTCTAAATGACCTTCACCAACAAGTAATGCACTTTGTAGCGATGTTACAAAACTTACCTTCAGCGGCGCTGCAGTTCTGCCACTTGCCGTGTGAGCGACTTTGGCGCCTTTGGGGGGGGGGGGGGGGGGGGCGGGATTATAATCCAGTTTTGCACTGCCTGTCGGAGAGGGATTTCCTCGGGCTGCTAGCTGCTGAAGAAAAATCAATCGGACTTCCGTTCCCAATTTTTAAAAAACATTGCTAGACAATTTAATAATTAGATTAAAATAAAAAGCGAATTCTAACGCCCTCAACGTGACGGATCGCAAGAACGGGACAAAACAAAGGGTAAGTCGTTTATTTTACACATAATCTTGCTTCTTGGGATGGCTTTAATCTAAGATTCGAAAATGTTATTTGGGCCCCATACGAACCGAGTGTTTTTCCTGCTGATATGGAGTTCAAATTCACCGCAAATGCAACGTTCCAATCGATCGCGTTCCAGAAACAAGATGATTAAATTGCCCTTTTTTTTGGACAATCACGTCATAAGCCATCTAAATTGTCTATATTTTGTGTTATTCTCTCTCCATGATCATTATTTCTAAACTAAATATTCTCAACAGTTTGAGTCACATGTATTGTGCAAAAAACAATAATTTTGATTATATTTTATGTGGATGGGTCTGGGTTAATTTATGGGAATTAAACATTAAATTCCTTCCTTCTGGCATATAAATTCATGACAGTGAGATTTCAAAATCATGTTATATTGTGAATTCTTGTGTGAATGGGATTCGTTTGTTATTTGGATACTTAGGCTATTAAAAAAATATAATTTTCTTAAGGATATAACTTAAAATTAAGAAATTTATCTCTCCCATCTATTATCGCTAAAAAACCCCTGTTTAAACCCTCAATTATAGATAAAGCATGTATACAATGGGAAAGAGCAGGAATTAAAACTTTGGGACATTTGTATGAAACGGGAAAACTATTATCATTTAAACAATTACAACTAAAATACAATTTGGGTAACAATCAGTATTTTAAATATTTCCAAATATGTGATTATCTGAAAAAATATGCACAAGAATATCACAACATGCCATCAGACTTACTGGATGAAGCAATGAATACAAAGGCTGAATCAGCAAATTTAATCTCATATATATATATTATCCTAAATGCAGAAATACCAACAACTGAAGGTATCAGAAGAGACTGGGAAAATGATTTAAGTATAAAAATTTCCAAAGAAAAGTGGAAAGAGCACTTATTAAATGTGCATAAATGTTCAATTCACGTAAGACACACGTTAATACAATTTAAAATCTTACAGATTATACTACTCAAAAACTAAATTAATTAAATTTTTCCCCAACGTCTCACCTATTTGTGATAGATGCCAATCTCAAGAAGCTACTATAGCACACTCATTCGTCTTTTGTACAAAAATTCAGAGCTTTTGGATTGAAATCTTTATAAAACTGTTTAAAATAAAAATGACACCAAAGGCAGATTGGATTATTTTCAGAAGAACAGAAGGTAGCCCGGAATTAAATGTGTTTCAAAAGAATCTATTTGATTATGACTTAACAATATGAAAAAAGCTAATCTTAAAATTCTGGAAAAATGCCCCTATACCAACAGTAAATATGTGTATTTCAACTATGTTTGAAACACTACATCTGGAAGATATGAGACAATATTCCTCCTGGCAGGAAAAACAGATAGTTTCTATCAGACGTGGTCTGCATTTATATATTTGCTACAAAGATAGGGTGCAAGACTGCCTCAAAAAGGTACTGACGTTGGACCTTAGTAAAGGGGGATGGAAAACTATTGAGTGGGTAAATTCCTTTTGCGTGATGTATATAATATAGCAACTGGCTTTTCTTTCTTTTTTTCTCTCTCTTTTCTTTTTTCTCTTTTCTAGGGTCTATCTCTTAATCCACTTTCTCTAACTTCTTGACCAAGGGTTTTTTTTCCTTCCCTTTGGCACGCTTTTTCACTTTCACAACTCTTTTCACCTACTCCATTCTCTCTGTTTCTATTCTTTTTCTTTAAAGGCCATAAAATTAAGGGGTACGAATATATATGTGATGTACATTGTTGTATTTACCTCTATTAAATAAAAATATAATTAAAAAAAGAAATGGAATCTACAGGACATTTGTAATGGGAAAGTAGTGGGCAGAAAGGCATGTCATGCGTGGTTTGAAGAGCAAAAACTTGTAGTTTACAATGTAGCCAACATTGAAAGGTTGAGGAAAAACAATGTGCGCAGAGTTGCTTATTGGTTACAATCTGAGGAGTATGATGATGCTACTGATTATGATATGTAATGTACCAGCTAGCAGTTGATCTTCTCCATAAAGACTTGGTCTATTGTTAGAAATTGTAATTTATTTACCTATCTGTTATGGACTTACAGCATATAATACAATAATATTAAAGTTCTGATCTTGAGAATATCACATTTTAGAATTTTCAAGGAAGTCTGGGTGTTTATTACTATTTATTTTTATGCTTTATCTGATGAGATAAATTGCAGACTTGTGTTTTATAATCTCAAAATGTTGTAACATTGCCACACTTTGACATTGGGGTTTGTATCTGACATTCTCCTCCTGTCCCCACTCCTTCAACGTGCCCTCTCAGCCCCTTTATTCATCCTCCCCTCTTTTCATCTCAAACTGCCCACTCCCGGTGCTGCTTGATTACTTGATTGCACCTTCAGGCCTGGAGCCTCCTTCACCATATACACGACCGAAGTCCTCTAGCCCAGGCCGCTCTCCTCCTAGCCCCGCCCCTTTCCGCCCAGTCCAGCCCCTCTCTGCTCAGTCCAGCCCCGCCCCCCTTCCCCGCCCCGTCACTCTCAGTTCAGTCCAACCCCGCCCCTCTCCTCCCCGCCCCCTCTCTGCTCAGACCAGCCTCGCCCCTTTCCGCCCAGTCCAGCCCCGCCACTCTCTGCTCAGTCCAGCCCCGCCCCTCTCCACTCAGTCCAGCCCCGCCTCTCGTCTACGCCGCATCTGCTCCCAGGATGACGTGTTCCACACCAGGTCATCGCAAATGTCCTCGTTCTTCAGAGAACGGGGTTTCCCCTCCCCCACTATAGATGAGGCTCGCACCAGGGTCTCCTCCATACTCCGCAACACTGCCCTCTCTCCCCATTCCCCCACTCACAACAAGGGCCGAGTCCCCCTGGTCCTCACCTTTCACCCCACCAGCCAGCGCATACAACAGATAGTCCGCCGCCAGTTTCGTCACCTCCAACGTGACCCCTCCACTCGCCACATCTTCCCATCTCCCCCCCGTCTGCCTTCCGCAAAGACCGCTCCCTCCGCAACTCCCTCGCCAATTCTTCCCTTCCCTCCCGCTCCACTCCACTCCTTCCCCGGGCACTTTCCCTTGCAACCGCAAGAGATGCTACACTTGTCCCTTCACCTCCCCCATCCACTCCTTTCAGGGACCCAAGCAGTCATTCCAAGTCCGACAGAGGTTCACCTGCACCTCCTCCAACCTCATCTACTGCATCCGTTGCTCCAGATGCCAAGCTGATCTACATCGGTGAGACCAAGTGGAGGCTGGGCGATCGTTTCGCCGAACACCTCCGCTCGGTCCGCAATAACCAACCCGACCTCCCGGTGGCTCAGCACTTCAACTCCCCCTCCCACTGCGTATCCGACCTCTCGGTCCTGGGCCTCCTCCACGGCCAGAGTGAGCAACACCGCAAGTTGGAGGAACAGCACCTCATATTCCGCTTGGGGAGTCTGCATCCTCTGGGCTTAAACATTGAATTTTCTCAATTCTGTTAACCCAGACTGCCTCCCCCCCACCTCTCCCTCAGCCCTCGGGCCCTGGCATTCCTTCTCCATCTCCCCCCCCCCCCCCCCAGTCGCACTAGCTTCTCATTTTCACACCACAAACAGCTTACAATGGCCTGCTTCCTTTATCACCAATACTTTTTTGCATATCTTTCATTCATTGTTCCTTATCTCTCCACATCACTGTTTATATCTCTCGCTTCCCTGATCCCTGACCAGTCTGAAGAAGGGTCTCGACCCGAAACGTCGCCTATCTCCTTCGCTCCTTAGATGCTGCTGCACCCGCTGTTTCTCCAGCTTTTTGTGTAACCCTCCGCCTCTCTAACCCCGCCCCCCTTCCCCGCCCCGCCCCCTTTCCCCGCCCCGCCCCCTTTCCCCGCCCCGCCCCCTTTCCCCGCCCCGCCCCCTCCCCCGCCCCGCCCCGCCCCTCTCAGCTCAGTCCAGCCCCGCCCCCCTTCCCCGCCCCGTCACTCTCAGTTCAGTCCAACCCCGCCCCTCTCCTCCCCGCCCCTCTCTGCTCAGTCCAGCCCCGCCCCTCTCCGCCCCGCCACTCTCAGCCCAGTCCAGCCCCGCCTCCCTAACTCCGCCCCTCCAGCCCCGCCCACTCTCCTCCCCGTTGCAGTTTGAATCTGACGTCCGCCTCAGCGTGCGGCGCGCATGCGCAGCGGGGTCTGGCGGTTATCCATGAGAACAGGAGGCGAGAGGTAACGGGGACTGGGTAAGTCATTGGAGGCGGGCGGAAAATAATAATGATTATTAATAAAAATAAAGATCGCACGGCCAGACTATATAAGTAATGGCAGGGTAGATGCTGTCAATGCATCTTGAGGTAAATGATCGCTCTCTCCGGCTGCTTTTGCTGGAGATTTTCTGCAGGGCTCGCAGCAGCTCCGCAGATGCTCCATTTCCATTCATTGCAACACCGGTCTGTGCGCCCCAAATTAAAGCCCCCACCACCACCCCCCCCCCCCCCCGATGGTCAGAAGAGCTTTAGTTATTGATTGTAAGCTTTATTTTCTTCGAATCTTCCCAGGCAGCCGTTGGTATATTTTTTAATGATAAAACTGGTCGGGTAGGTTAAATATTTAGTGCAGGCCCGTTATTGCGTTTTATATTTTTGGTGGGAAGGCATGAGGGAGAGTGATGGTGTGCGAAGTGGGTGTGAATAAGGCAAAGATAAGGATTGTAAATGTCGGTCAATGTTTCATAAAGATAAAAATGTGTGGATTCTTCTTGCGATTCAGGAGGGTATTATCAGGAGGGCCTTGGAAAGCAGGGGCAAAATGGACCACATGAAACTGTATTACATTTTTCAGACCGTTGTGGCTTTATGCAAACATTTTTTATTTTTGTAATATAAACAAAACTGGGTTTATTAAAGATGAAACCATAGCTTTAAAATAGGGCGAATATAACTGGTCAGATTTTGTGGTCCACCTGGTTGGCGATAAATGGAAGTAGAATGACATTCATCCTTTGCCTACCAGTTAAAATGGAGAACGATTGGAACATTTTAAGTTAACAAAGTCAATCCAGGCCATTATATTGAGGCATTTGCTTCAAATGTTTACCCTACATAATTTGGGTATTTAATTGCCCGTTTTAAATGGAAAAGATTGGACATTTTCAGCAGACCCTGCAGTTGCTATTGCTGAGAGAAAAGGTTATTTATTTTATGGTGGTTTGGCAATACTCACAAATGCCCCTTAACCTGTTTGGTATTTGCAGCATCTTTTACATCTGGTGCAGATTTACAGTTTTAGTGAGTTTTTAACTAGAAATGTTAATTCTGTTCATCTTTCCACAGCTTGCTTGCTCATTGTTACCAGCATTTTCTGTTTTTATTTCAGATTTACAGTATTTTGTTTCAGGTATTGTGTGATTTCTAAATAACTGATCATACTAAATATAAACTTTGAGTTTCTAATGTGACAACTATTGCAATTAGTTTAATTGATATTTGATCAATTTTGTTTTAATTTCAAAAATACTTAAACATGACATTTTTTATTTATCCGTTGGATATTTTATAATGTACTAACAAAATTGAAGTACCTATTTTTGAACATTTTATGCAGTTATTTCAGCAAATCAAGTTTTTTTTTTTTAGTTAAAGATAATTGAATTGTAGTTGCTTTTTTTTGTAGGGCAATGCCACTTAAAATGCCATGTGGGATAATTTCTATTGAACAAATACAGTGCCCACGCACACCCCAAACATCGAGTTTCCACATTAATGCAAATCTTTTCCTTGGACTTATGTGACACTGTATTAGTGTTCTATCATTGTTAATGTAATGCCAGTCCTCTTAATACGAGTTGCAATATTTTCCATCTTTGTCTTAGTCCTGCTATTAGCAACTCACAATACTAACAAAGAAACATCTGCATCAAATATCAATGCTGATCCATTTTGTCCCAGCTTTCCAGAGACATTCCCTTTGTTCTTTCCTTCTCATCATCTTCTCTGCAACTTAAAAAATCCCAGTTCTGGAAAAGCTTTTTAGGCCTGAAACGTTAAATCTGTTTCTTTCTGCAAATGCAGCCAGACCTGAATGTTTCCTGCATGTTTTGTGTTTCATATTTCTGGCACCTACAGATTTTTTTCATCTATGTTTAAATTGCTGCATGACTTTGCTTTTTCGTGGCTTTATCCCTCTGTACTTCTTGTAACCTTCAGACCTATGATTTTACATGGAATTGCTCAATTGCATACTTTTCTAGTCTAGAGATAGTGTGGAAACAGGCCCTTCAGCTGACCAAGCCCATGCTAACCATCAATCACCCATACACAGGTTCTGTACACTGGGGGGTGGGGGGTAATTTACAGAAGCCAATTAACCTGCGTGTTTTTAGAATGTGGGAGGAAACCGAACACCTGGAGGAAACCACGCAGTTACAGGGAGAGCTTGCAAACTTCACACAGGCAGCACTTGTAGTCAGGATTGAATCCAGGTCTCTGGAGCTATAACGCAGCAGCTCAACTACTGTGCCAGTGTGCCACCCTTTTTGATTCACCATTCCATCTGCAGCCTTGGCTTTCTGCGTCCTGAACAGTGGGATTTCCCCCTGAACTTCTCAAATTATCTTTAAAACCCTACTGCTTCGCCAAGACCTTTCTCATTCCCAATGTGGTATTTGGCTGGTGCTAATTGGACATATGTCAGCAGGTCGGTATATTTTTCCGTGTCAGCATTGCTATTTGAGATAGATATTACCACCTGAATCATTAGCCAATTATTGAATGGAATTAAAGGAGGACATAAACAAGATTTGTGGACCGAGATCACAAGTAAGCATGTGACCATTCCCATAGCTTAACCAGCTCATGCCAAACACTGTATAATGTCTTTCCTGATTCTAATCCCACTGGGGTGTCCAGTTGAAACTTTGATCTGCAGTTTTGTTGAGAAGATTACTATTCTTCCCATCATTTACTTTAAATTTTATTTAGCAATATAAGATGAGCTTCCTGAAGAAGTTCTTAACACCTCAAGCCTTCTGAAGAAGTGTCTCGACCTGAAATGTCACCCTTTCCTACGCTCCACAGATGCTGCCTCACTCGCTGAGTTTCTCCAGCATTTCTATCTACCTACAAGCCTTCTATGATATGTTGAGGTATTAGAATATCTAGAATTTACATGTTACACAGCAAGGACCTCTGTTTTAAATATTTAGCAGTGCTGCCATCTGAGCTACATTAAATTTGATGTGAGGATATCTAGGGCTTTAAATCTGTACTTTTTGGCTTGCATCAAAAAATTATTTGTTATTAAAAAATTCATAAAACAGGATGTAGCATTCTAATGTTTACTATTGTGCCTTTTGTTCAGCCTGGTACCTAGTGTTAAAATATATAACGAACTGTAGGGGTGGGGGGTAGGTGGCTCATGTTGCCCCTTGGTCCTAGAATATCTTCAGTTGCAGGTTCCTTGGTGCATGACACAAAAACTACATTGATTCCTTTCATGTGGACACCAGCAATGCCAATCTAACTTAGCAGGGAAACTATGTCTTTAGAAACAGAAAATAAGTGCAGGAGTAGGCTATACGGCCCTGCGAACCAGCATCGCCATTCAATTAGATCATGGCTGATCATCCTAAATCAGTACCCCGTTCCAGCTTTTTCCCCCATATCCCTTGATTCCCTTAGCCCTAAGGGCTAAATCCAACTCTCTTGAAAACATCCAGTGAATTGGCCTCCACTGCCTTCTGTGGGAGAGAATTTCACAGATTCACAACTCTGGGTGAAAAAGTGTTTTCCTCATCTCAGTCCTAAACCCCTTATTCTTAAACTGTGACCCCTGGTTCTGGACTCCCCCAACATCAAGACCATTTTTCCTGCATCTCCCCTGTCCAATCGTCTAAGAATTTTATATGTTTCTATAAGATTCCCTCTCGTCCTTCTAAATTTCAGCGAATACAAGCCCAGTCGACCCATTCTTTCATCATGTCAGTCTTGCCATCCCGGGAATTAACCTGGTGAACCCATGCTGCTCTCCCTCAATAACAATAATGTCCTTCCTCAAATTAGGAGACTAAAATCACGCACAATACCCCAGGTGCGGTCTCACCAGGGCCCTGTACAACTGCAGTAGGACCTCCTTGCTCCTAAACTCAAATCCTCTCGCAATGAAGCCCATCATGTCATTGGCTTTCTTCACTGCCTGCTGTACCTGCATGCTTACTTTTAGTGACTGTTGTACAAGGACACCCAGGTCTCGTTGCACCTCCCCTTCTCCTAATCTGACACCATTCAGATAATAATCTGCCTTCATGTTCTTGCCACCAAAGTGGATAACCTCAGTTTAACCACATTATATTGCATCTGCCATGTTTCTGCCCACTCACCCAACCTATCCAAGTCACCTAGCATCCTCCTCGCAGCTCACACAGCCACCCTGCTTTGTGTCATCCGCAAACAAAGATGTTACATTTAATTCCCTCGTCTAAATGGTTAATATATATTGTAAACTACTGGGGTCCCAGCACTGAGCCTTGCGGCACCCCACTAGTCACTGTCTGCCATTCTGAAAATTACACGTTAATTCCTACTCTTTGCTTCCTGTCGGCCAACTAGTTCCCTATCCATGTCAGTACCCTACCCCCAATACCGTGTGCTCTAATTTTGCGTGTGGGACCAGATACACCTCATCCACTGGCTCTCCCTTATCTGTTCTACGTTACATTGTCAAAAAAATCCAAAAAATTAGTCAAGCATGATCTCCCCTTCATAAATCCATGCTGAATTTGACTGAGCCAGTCACTACTTTCAAATGCGCTGCTTTAATCTTTAATAATCAACATCTACATCTTTAATAATCAACTCGAGCATCTTTCCCACTACCGATGTAAGGCTAGCTGGTCTATAATTCCCCATTTTCTCTCTCCCTCCTTTCTTAAAAAGTGGGGTTACATTGGGTACCCTTCAGTCCAGAGGAACTGATCCAGAGCCTATAGAACATTGGAAAATGATCACCAATGCATCCACGATTTCTAGGGCCATCTCCTTGAGTACTCTGGGATACAGACCATCAGGCCATGGGGATTCATTTGCCTTCAGTCCCAACAGTTTACATAACACAATTTTCTGATGAATGTGGATTCCCTTCAGTCCCTCCCTCCCACTAGATCCTCGGTCCCCTAGTATTTCTGGGAGATTGTGTCTTCCTTAGTGAAGACAGAACCAAAGTACTCATTTAACCGTTCTGCCATTTCCTTGTTTCCCAAAATAAATTCACCTGTCTCTGACTGTAAGGGACCTACATTCGTCTTCACTAATCTATTCCTTTCTACAAACCTAAAGAAACTTTTACAGCCAATTTTTATATTCCCCGCAAGCTTTATTTCCCCCTCCCCCTCTTAATTAACCCCTTTGTCCTCCTCTGTTGAGTTCTAAATTTCTCCCAGTCCTCTGGTTTGCTGCTTCATCTGGCCAATTTATATGCCTCCTTGGTTTTAACACTATCCTTGACATCCCTCGTCCGCCACCGTTGAGCAGCCTTCCCAGTTTCCTTTTTTTGTCAGACGGGGATGAACGGTTTCTGGAGTTCGTCCACCCAGTCTTTCAATCTTCGCCATTGCATCTCCACTGTCAACCCTTTAAATGTAATTTGTCAGTCTATCCTACCCAATTCCCGTGTCATACCTTCAAAGTCTCCTTTATTCAAGTTCAGGACCCTAGTCTCTGAATTAATCTTTCTTAATGCTGACAACATGGGGGAACCATTTGAAGTAATTCACTGCTTTGTGCTGTAATCTCTGGCAAACGGTGTCATCCACAACTGCTTCACTTCATCCTGTGACTGCTATATTACAGTTTTATTTAGGTACAGAGGTATTTACGAGGATCTTTAACCTGTCTCCATCTCTGGCTACGGTCCCCAAATGCCTGAAGACAGCTACCATAGTGCCGGTGCCAAAAAAGTCTAAAGTCACCAACCTGAATGACTACTGCCCGGTTGCCCTAACTCCAATACCAATGAAGTGCTTTGAAAGGCTGGTCCTCTCCCACATCAAATCCAGCATCCCTGCATCATTGGACTCTCATCAATTTGCATACAGGGCAAATAGATCCACAGAGGATGCCATCTCTGTGGCTCTTCACACTGTCCTGACCCACCTGGAAAGACAGGGCACCTACGTGAGGATGCTCTTCATTGACTATAGCTCTGCCTTCAATACGATCATCCCCAACAAGTTTATCAAACTCCACCAGCTAGGCCTCTGCTCACTGATATGCGATTGGATCCTGAATTTTCTGACGGAGCGACCGCAGGCAGTGAGACTGGGGCCGCACCTGTCCTCTACTATCACCCTGAGCACCGGCACACTACAGGGCTGTGTACTGAGCCCCATGCTCTACTCCCTCTTCACTCACGACTGTGTTCCTGCATTCGACACCAACACCATTGTCAAGTTTGCAGATGACACAACGGTGATCGGGCTGATCACCAACGGGGATGAAACCTACTACAGAGCGGAGGTGCAGAACCTGGCGGACTGATGCTCACGGAACATCTTGTCACTAAACACCTCCAAGACCAAGGAGCTGATTATTGACTTCAGGAGCTTGCAGAATGGGGAATACGTCCCAATCTCCATCTACGGGGACAGTGGAGAGAGTGTCCAGCTTTAAGTTTCTGGGCACTCGCATCTCAGACCATTAGTCTGTTTTGGTTTTGACTGTTTTACTGTTTTTTTCACAAACCTTGTTCTCGGGGTATCTAAACCTAAATTCTAATAGTCGTTGAAGTGATGACATCGGATGGAGTTGCAAACCAAATCTCGTTGCACTTATGTGTAATGACAATAACATGTATTATTATTTATGGTTTATTTCTATGCAGCAGTGAATGATAGTGAATCATTTTTCATGGTTTCTCTAACACCTTGATGCATCATATGACACATAATAAGCCTCTAATGTTGAAGTGTCACCTTGGCCAAGAGGCTGTAATTTGCTTGCGTTAGGTCTACCTTTTGATAAGCCTTTTTATGAGTGATCAATGAGGCACAGTTTAAACTTGAAATCGCTGTAAACCTTGCCCACAAGGGCAACGGTTAAACAGTCCTTGCCTGCTTTGTATTCTGGGGTAGAACATCTTCGTCCATGACATGAAAGTAATATTTGGTCATCTTTTCTAATGAAATGTTATCTTCTCAAAAATAAACACTTGTCCTGATGCATATAAGCTTCTGCAACCCTTCAGGATATCATTGGGCAGCAGCATTAGCTGAATCAGCAGCCTTTCCAGCCATCTTAATCAAATGAAACGTTACAGTAAAACTCTGTTAATGTGGCATACATTGATTGTGCTGGACGAGTAGATTTTTGAGACTAATGGATGTTATTATATTAATGCTCCAACATATAATTGTCACTTATGTAGAATACATTTCTAGTGAAGTTGGTAAGCTTGAATGGTGGGCCTGGTGTGGGAGAGAGGATTGTGGGAGCTGGGCCCCAGGAAGTGGATGAATGTAGGGTAGGAAACCTCGCCAAGTCAGCGAGATGCTGAAGCACTGGAATTTTTAGAATTATCAGATAGTAGATTGTTGGAATGATATTGCATAATATTTGTGAAGTGGCTTACAATAAATGTCAGTTGGCTGCTTTTATCTATTGGCTTTTGATGGTTCATGCTTTTTGCCCATCATACTGCTGCTTAAGATCCTGTCATGTGATTCATGCCTTTTAAATTATGCTAAAGGGGAGGGGACGATGCTGGCAATTTGATCCCCGCTTCTTGCAATTACTATCTTCTCCATTATTGTATCCCTACCCATCATGATACACCTGAGCCAACAGTCACTGATGTTTATGCCATTTTCCTTGCTGCTGCTTTTTTTTTTTTGCGCTGGTTGCCAAGGTAGAGTCCACTGTGCTACGTTCCCAGAAAGTGAATTATTTTTCCTCTCTGCCTTCCTTCCTTTTCACAATGTCCAACTTCATCTCTTGTTATGGCTTTCCTTTACTGGAAAGGATGGGTAATTTCATTTTTCGTTTCAAGATACCATGATTTTTGGATTGGATTACAACAATTCTTCAAATACTACTTGGCCCAACATGCATTTGATCATTAATATCTTTGAGATTGTATTAAAGGATGTAAAATGCATTCCCCACTCATCACAGTAGCAAATAATCTTTGTAAATCAATAAACTTTAATTTTTTTTTGTGGCATAACGTTGTTACGTGAACGTTCGCTAACTGGGAAAGATTTGTATCCAGAGATGTCCTGTCCTTTAGTGCATACCAGCCAATGATATTCATAACGTTGGACCTTGAGGAACTGTAGGCAAACATTTTTCATTCTGTCCTCATCTTCCTGTCATTGTAAGAGTTGCCACAAAATGGTTTTATTCATTTTGTTTCAGTAGACCTTAATTAGAATATACATCTAACTTCTTTAGAAAAATACATAAAACTTTGCGTTTCCCATTAGGTATCATTCTGTTTTTGTTAGTGCACTTATACATGCCGCAAGGCTTCTTATATGGGTAGATTTTGTACTGCAAGTTTTAAGTGCTTGTGTGATTGGGAAAGACATTTGCAGGTCGCTTCAATTGTCATGCATTTGCAGTTGTCTCCCACAAACAATTTGGAACCCAGACTGAATTAGTCTACATTTGCATGGCATGTATAAACGTGATCTTTTCTTTTGTGCTATCATCTTAAGATGAAAATTCTTGGCCTATAGTACTTTTCGATTATAAAATGAATTGTAGCCCTGTTTAACCTTTGCCATATTCATGAATTGTATTTAAGGACGTTCTTGAAAACAAATTATTTTCTACACTTAGCTTGGGAAGTATGTATTGCAGCACTTCATTTAAAAGGCAAAAGTTTATTAAATTCAATCTTTTTTATTGATTACATGATGCCTTGAAATTTGGTACCACTTTTGTGCAGAATCCAAAACAAAACAAATGCTTCAATCTATATTCCATGGAAGGTTGGTCAACTACATCCCGGCCAAATAATGTATGGAAGAGATTAATTGTCTGTAAATATCAGATTTGCGCAAACATTTTTAAAAACTATCGACAATGAAACATTCAAAAAGGAATTAAAATATAAAATTTTATATATATATACATACTGATATTGAAAAAAATTAATGTAAAGGTTGTATATTACCTGAAACTTGCATCTCTTTCTCTTGGTTATTCTTCACCATCAGAATGAATGGCATCGCTGAACCTGTGCAAGGTCAGTCATCTTTGTGATCGTGCAGTAATAAGCGACGTGATAGTTGAGGACCTCCTGCACGAGTGTTTTTTTTTTAAAAAGAAAGGTCCTAAATGTCACCACAATTAAAAGACAATTTTCTGTTGCAAAATATGTGCCATCTTGAAATAATAATGTAGCTTTTGTTTTCAATTTTTTGTTTGCATTTTGGTTTATTATTGTCATGTGTACTGAGATACGGTAAGAAACTTTATTTTGCGTACTATCCAAGCAGGACATACCACATGAGTATAATGGTTGTGCAAAAGAGAAAATAAACAGAATATAGTGTTGCAGCTGCAGGGAACGTACTGATTTTTAAAAAGTACTTCGATGGGGTAGATTTCAAAATTGGAAATTCATTCTTTGCATAAGCAAAGTTGAAGAGTCTGATAACGGTGGAAGAAATAAGACACATATCCTGGCTAGATGCTCCAGATTCTATCATGTTTAAGGAGGAACTGCAGATGCTGGATAAATTAAAGGTAGATAAAAATGCTGGAGAAACTCAGCGGGTGAGGCAGCATCTATGGAGCGAAGGAATAACTTCGCTCCATAGATGCTGCCTCACCCGCTGAGTTTCTCCAGCATTTTTATCTATCCCATATTCTATCATCGTTTGTTTGGATTGCTCCTGCAGTAACCTGACACCAGACATATGTGAGCAGGAGTTAATTGAACACTGAATATGGAGGCTTTTTTACTGTGGCATTTTATTGTTTTTTTTTGCTGTTCTTGCATTAATACAAATAACGATCCAGAGAATGCTAACAAGAGTTGGTGATTTTGATGGGGAAGGAAGCAAATTGTTGCAATTTAAAAGTCGAAAAATAACTGTTTCTCAATAGTTCTGTATATTCTTTGCAGGCAAGGGACCAAAATGAGGCTGAAATGGGATCATATTTTTCTGGGATTTTTGATCATAATAGCAGCAGTACAGGCTCAAAATGATGACGATGATGATGATGATGAAGAACCAGACGCAGATGCCTTGGAGATGGAAGAAACGCCTACCGGGACTAAATCACCAGTTCAGGTGACTGTTAACTTTGAGTAATTTGTCCAGGATGAGTTAATGGTACAGTAAAGAAAAATTGGATCTGTTTTCATGTTGTTTGTATTTGTGACCAAGAAAAGTAAATGGTTTTTAAATAATAAATATTTTAAATGTTGAAATCTCAGGCCTTCTTAGTTTCCAGACAACTGAAAATTAGATTTATGGTCAGTATTTTTCTACATTGCCCTGTATTTATGTATTTTTGTGATGCACATCATGCATCATGTTTCTGTTCATCATTGGAGTTGATAAGAGCTAAACAGTGGAAATAATTTGCTTTTTGGGCATGTCACAGTTGATCATGTTGAATAAAATATGACCATATATGCAATAATTATCCAAAACCAAAAGTCAATTCCATTCTAAGGGTAATATCCCAGACCATGATACATGATCTCCAAGATATTATACATTATACAATGTGGTGGGAGTTTTTTGTATGCCATATTTCCCCGCAATGAAGACGCATCCCCATTTTGAGTTGCAAAATTTTGAAAAAAGGCTGGCGGGACAGGATCAAGGGTTTGATTTAGTCAGTAGAAAGAAAGATGTGAAACTCCTTCAAGGAGGCCTCCATCTTCGCCTGTCCAACAATGCGTTGTACGGTTCGGGTCTGAGGGACGGGTACTTCCTGGCTCACGGAGATCACATAATGGAGAGAGAGAGAGAGAGCCTGGGACAGAGCAGCTAGCCTTCCGCCCAGTAGTTACCCGCCAACCATCACCTCCACCGGTTGCGCCTGTGCCGAAGGACACCGTGGCTGGCTGGTGGGCAGCCGGCAGAAGGCGCTGTGGTGGCAGCTGGTTTCGATGTCCGGTCCCGGCGGCCGCTCGCAGCCACCCGAGCTACTGAGTGAGTTGCTGGCATGATCCCCGACTCCCTCCTTCTCAACGCTCCTGCCTTCCCCGCAACTGGTTGCCTGCTAGCCCCGGGACTAGCTGCAGTTCCCAGGTCGCCTGCGAGCCCCGGGTCTAGCTGCGGTTCCGCTGTATGGTCTGGGCGGCCGCTCGCAGCCACCCGAGCTACTAAGTGAGTTGCTGGCATGATCCCCGACCCCCTCCTTCTCAGTGCTCCTGCCCTCCCCACAACTTTACCCCTGGTGGCCCAGCTGTACTGACCCGGACCAGACTCCCCACATGCTGTGGAAGGAACTTGTTTCCCCCCTCAGCGGTGCTGTCCTTTTACAGCCGCTGTACTGAGGGATAGCCAAGTCTATCTTCCTTGGCTATCAATCTAACCTTCGGCCTACAAGATGCAGGTAAATTTTTGTGCCTTAATTTAGGGCAAACAATAGCATCCTTATTGCTGGCAAATACGGTATTTTAAATAGCCTATATTTTCCAGTTTGTAATATTTGAAAAGAGCCCAAATGTAAGTTCAGAAAAACAATATTCCTGCAAAAATATATTTTCTGTGTTATATAATACTTCTGGCTCACATTAATGAAATTGCAGGTATCCTACAAGACACCGGTGCCGAGTGAAGAGGTATACTTTGCTGACACATTTGATCAAGGATATTTGGACGGGTAAGAGTTTTTCCACTGTACTTATTGGTAAAGATCCAACTAAATTAATCTTAAACCAGCATCAGCAGTTCCTCCCTGTACATAAATTAATACATCATTGTTAGCATTTCTCATAGCTGTGCTAATATACTGATGACATCAGAGAAATGTCTTAACAAGATAACTTTCCATTCTTTTATGTTCCTCCCTTTTACAGATGGGTTGTCTCCACCACCAAGAAAGATGATGCAGATGAAGATATCGCAAAATATGATGGTAGGTATCATTCAGGGTAAATAAAGTAAATATTGCGTTGGGTCCTGTTCCCCCAACTCACTATTCCACCAAACTGCATGCGCAGCTGATGCATTCAAAGTTGTGCCGTTGATGGGAAAAATTAAGTTAAAGTGAATAGAGAATCCGTGGAAGCGTTTGTAAAATAGAACAAAACTTACCCGTGGCGCCGTTGGGTCCCCGTTGTGAGGCCAGGCAAGTAGACGCGCAATAATAAAATGGCGATCTGAAAATCGGCAAAGGACCCAACTTTTGTTTAGCAGGACCGCATTCAATGCAAAAGTAGCCCTATATATAGGTGATGTTTCTAAATCTAAAAATCTATGCAGTGCTGTAGTCAAAACAAATGTATTAAGTGATTGCAGATTTTTTTTTTGAAGTTTACTTATATGAACCTGTGAATAAGTTATAATTTCTGTTCTTGTCTTCTGCAGGAAAATGGGCAGTAGAGGAATTGATGGAAAACAACGTGCCTGGCGACCAAAGTTTAGTATTGAAGTCCAAAGCAAAGCATCATGCAATTTCAGCTCCACTGAAAAAGCCCTTTAATTTCGATGGCGAATCTTTAATTGTCCAGTAAGTAGACTTGGTAATGTTTTAAGGAGAATTGCATAATTATTTGTGAATTCTGTGTATGTCTGTTTCATGCTTAAATTAAAAATGTTTTGAGTCTTGGAGTTTTGTTACTTTGTAAAATTCACAAGTTGTGCAGTATTTGTGGGGAGAGAATTGGAATTGTTTTGGATCAGTAGACCCTCATCAGAATAAGGAACAGTAGCTGTAAAAGGGTCATAAAATGCAGAGAAGGGGAGGTGAGAACAAAGAGAGCAATTGCAATAGGGTGGATAACAAGCGGACCGCCAAGTGAAACTGGATAGTAATGAGACAAGTAAAAAAACAAAATATTACTTAGATGGGATATAATTGAGAGAACTGGAATCATCAAAAAAAAAATTTAATTTAAAAAAAGGAAAATCGGATGCTAGAAATTTAATATGAGAAAATAATTCTGAAATGGTTGATTTTTAATGTTTCACTCAATGGTTGCCATGTGCCTATGACCATCCCCTGTATTATTTTTTAATATTTTAAGGTAATTATGTTTCTTTATATTGAACATCAACCACTACTTTTTGTTTACACCAAATTCTCACTACATTTGGTCTCTCCTGCCTTCCCTTTTGATCTCTGCTCCCCTTGTCCCTTTCTTTGCAAATCGTAAAACTGATTGTCTCTCCATTCCTGGTTCTGGTGAATGACTATTGATCTAGAAGAATATTAAATCATTTCTCCCTCCACAGATGCTGGCACATCCAAACATTTAAGGTATTGATTGTTTATCAGATTTCCAAAATTTAATTATTTTTTTAAAAATTGCTTCTGAAAGTTCTATTGTGATAACAAAAACTATAAATTTAATTGTTTCAAATGTTTAGGTTATGTAACCAGATATAACCTAGTTTGTTCCCTTGATAAAGGTTATTTTATGATCGTATGGATATTTTTGTTGTAACTGTTATTTGTAACAATGTCAGAAATCACAATGTTAGCTTATCAAATATGCTAAGATCATTTTTATCAATATCCAATTACTTGAAATCGTGATCAAAATGAAAATTGATATGGAATCCTATCGGTACCGAGATTGGAATTAGCTGGGTTTTTTTACACTTGGATGTTGCAAAAAGAACATGGTTTTACTGTAATGTGCCCTAATACTAATCTAATTGCAGTAAAAACAAATTAAGGTGAAGGTTACTATCACAGAACTGGCAGAAAATTTCAATGTGATTCACCTATGGGTGGTTATAAAGCATTACTCGTATTGTTTTAAATTAAATCAGATTAAAGTGGCAAGATGTATAAAATTGGCTATTGCTAAGAGCAGCAGAGGAACTGTTAAAATAACTGGAGATGGGTAGCTCATGGCAGAAGTAACCACAAAGCTAACCACAGAGCAGCAGTAAAATGGGCAAGTAGAATGCAATATATTGAGTTGGGGGCTAAATAAAATAAATTGGAATTTGAGGAAAGGAACATGCTTATTTCATACACATGACCATTGTTTTAAACCAAGAACAATATTTGACTTGGGATATCTGCCAGAACAAATTTGTGAGTCGCAGTAAATGTTTTGGTTCAGAAAGACTTGGTGAATTATATACCAATATGCCTGAATTGTTTTACAGGTATGAAGTGAACTTCCAAAATGGTATTGAATGTGGTGGAGCTTATCTTAAGCTGCTTTCTCATACTGAGGATCTGAAGCTAGTAAGTAATAAATTAGTGGATGGCTTTTCTTCCCCTTTTTAGTTTAGAGATACGATATGATAAAACATATAGTGCTGAAACAGGCCCTTCGGCCCATCAAGTACACGCTGACCAACAATCCCCGTAAGGCAGCACTATCCTAGATACTAGGGACAATTTACAATCTTTACCAAAGCCAATTATTTACAAACCTGTATGTCTTTGGAGTGTGGGGCTGAAAATCCACAAAGTCACAGGGAGAACGTACAAACTCTGTACAGACAGCACCCGGAGTCAGGATCAAACCTAGGTGCCTGGCGCTGCAAGGCAAAGATTCTACCGCTGTGCCACCGTGCCACCCTTTTAATAAAAATAATTGGTTATTTCTGGTCACAGTGCAGAATTGAAGAAGTTCCACGCCTCTCCTAACTTGCATTTTCTTTCCTTTTGGACAGCTCATTAATGATGATGAGCAGAAACTCCTGGATATCTTTAAACCATGCTTTTTCTTAGTTGCTAAATTTAACCCAAGGTTAATCCTCATGGTTTGACATCTGAATCACTGGGCGATGTTTCTCATGCTCCACATAAACCCCTCAGGACCCTGTTCCTATGCTTTTAAGAAATCTACACAGCCATTGTAGAATTCATTATGCTACTGTATAATTATCCAGAAAAATCTGTCAGTAGTCATCTTGCTGACTGTAGTGTTAATACTACATTATGTTCTTATCCAATCTTTCGGAATAATGCACTTCATCCTCTCTCCTTCCATCATGAAATTTGAGCTCTTCGACCACCTTCTCAGTGCTCATTTATTTGGCCAGAATTATTGTTTTCCCTCACTATCTTTTCCCATCTACTTTGTATACCCCTCACTCAACTTTTGAATTATCAGAACTTCTGAACACAGCCTTACTCTCTTTGGATCTTTTCAATGCAACTTGTTGCCATGATTTCAACCATCCCAATTGTTTCATTCTTTACTCGCTCACTATGACTTTCCTACTCAGAATTTACCAAATATGGTCTCCCTGAAATGCAACCATATTTGCAATCAATCTGCTGTCAGTGGTACATCTCATAGAGGCATACAGGTCCTCCAGTCAAACTTGCCCGTGCCAACCAACATTTCTCATGTACACTAGTCCCATCTGCTTGCGATTGACCCATATCACTCTCACCCATCCATGGATTTGTCCAAATGTTTTTTAAATGTTGTGACAGTACCCGCCTCAACTTCCTCCTCTGACAGCTTGTTCCATATACCTACCACTCTTGGTGCATAAATATAATTAAAAATAAAGTTGCCCTGTAGGTTCCTATTAAATCATTCTCCCTCGCCTTAAACCTATGTCTACTGGTTCTTGATTCCCCATTCTGGGTAAAAGACTCTGTGCATGTACTCTATATATTCCTCTCATGATCGTGTACACCCCCATAAGATCACCCCTCATGCTATTGCGTTCCAAGGTATAAAGTCCTGTCCTGCTCAACCTCTCCCTATAAACTCAAGCCCTTGAGTCCTGGCAACATCTTCTGTTATTGATTGGACTATTCTCCACCGTACTGATGCTCTTTGACTTCTCAAAGCTCATTTTTGATGATTATGGCTGACAGTGTTGCAGCTTATAGAGCTGCCGCATTGTGACGCCCAAGACCTTGGGTTTGATCGTATCCTCGTGTGCTGTCCATGTGGAGTTTGTGCATTTTCCCTGAGGACCACCCTGGTCTTCGGGTTGCTGATTTTTCTCCCACATCCCAAATATATGCAGGTTTGTAGAGAGTGGATAAGAAAGTGGGATAACTTAGAACTAGTATGAACGGTGTTGGTTCAACGGCCTGGTTTCACACTGTATCTCTAAACTAGACCAAACATGATCTTGTCACTAAATATCACACCATCATTTGTTAATAAGGAGATCTCATTGGCTAATAAAATATTACAGATATTCATGTGCTGCAAAAATTAATCGGAACTCTTTGCTTTACTCTCCAGGAAGAATTCTTTGACAAAACTCCATACACAATAATGTTTGGACCAGACAAATGTGGTGAAGACTACAAATTACACTTTATTTTCAGACATAAACATCCTGTAACTGGAGAGCATGAAGAAAAACACGCAAAACGCCCTGATGTAGATCTAAAGAAGTTCTATACAGACAAGATCACGCATTTGTATACTTTAGGTGCTGTATACATTTTGCCAACTTCCATTGCTTCCTTGTACATTTTTTTGCATTGTTGTATTTATCTGTTTTGGCCATGTTCAAAAGTTTAGAAATTAAATAAAATGTTCACGCAGGTAAATTATGGGTTGGGGAGGGGGGAGAGAAAATCAAGTGCACTTAGAGCCCTACTATTCAAAATGAAATATTCCCCTGCTTCACTTATTGTGTTTGCATTGTGTCTTTTATGCATTCTACTGGGATCCACAAGCACAAATACACAAAATGCATTTGATTACATAGTTGATGAGGATATTTTTTTCTCATCCAAACCGTTGAAACATTTTTTTAGCAAAAATCATCTTTCATTTTCTCTTGTTGTACATCTGGAAATTGGGTGGTAGAACATTGCATGATACAATTTCTACTGAAACTAAATCACAGTGACCTCCATAATGTTTGGGACAAAGACCCATCATTTATTTAATTGCCTCTGTACTCCACAATTTGAGATTTGTAATAGAAAAAAATCACTTGTGGTTAAAGTGCACATTGTCAGATTCTAATAAAGACCATTTTTATACCTTTTGGTTTCACCATGTAGAAACTACAGCAGTGTTTATACGTAGTCCCCCCCCATTTCAGAGCACCATAATGTTTGGGACGCAGCAATGTCATGTACATGAAAGTAGTCATGTTTAGTATTTTGTTGCATATCCTTTGTATGCAATGGCTGTTTGACGTCTGCGATTCATGGACATCACCAGTTGCTGGGTATCTTCTCTGGTGATGCTCTGCCAGACCTGTATTGCAGTCATCTTTAGCTTATGCTTGTTTTGGTGGCCAGTCCCCTTCAATTTGCTCTTCAGCATATCAAAGGCATGCTCAATTGAATTCAGATCGGGTGATTGACTTGGCCATTCAAGAATTTATCATATTTTTAGCTTTGAAAAACTCCTTTGTTGCTTCAGCAGTATGTTTGCGATCATTGTAGAACGAACCGCCGGGCAATGAGTTTTGAGGCATTTATTTGAACAGGCCGATAGGATGTGTCGAAACACTTCAGAATTCATACTACCATCAGCAGTTGTATCATCAATGAAGATAAGTGAGCCAGTACCTTCAGCAGCCATACATGCCCACGCCATAACACACCCACCACCGTGTTTTACAGATGAAGTGGTATGCTTTGGATCTTGGGCAGTTCCTTCTCTCCTCCATACTTTGCTCTTGCCATTACTCTGATATAAGTTCTGATCTTTGTCTCATCTGACCACAAGACCTTGTTCCAGAACTGTGGTTGCTCTTTTAAGTACTTCTTGGCAAACTATAACCAGGCCATCCAAACCAGTGATTTGCCTCTTGCAGTGTAGCCTCTGTATTTCTATTCATGAAGTCTTCTGCGGACAGTGGTCACTGACAAATCCACACCTGACTCCTGAAGAGTGTCTCTTTTCTGTCGGACAGGTATTTGGGGTTTTTTCTTTATTATAGAGAGAATTCTTAATCATTAGCTGTGGAGGTCTTCCTTGGCCTGTCAGTCCCTTTGTGATTAGTAAGCTCACCGGTGCTCTCTTTCTTCTTAATGATGTTCCAAACAGTTTATTTTGGTAAGCCTAAGGTTTGGCTGATGTCTCCAACAGTTTTATTCTTGTTTCTCAGTCTCATAATGGCTTATTTGACTTTCATTGGCACAACTTTGCTCCTTATGTTGATAAACAGCAATAAAAGTTTCTAAAGGTGATGGAAAGACTGGAAGAAAGACTAGGTTTTGAGAGCTCTCTTATACCTCTTTAATGAAGGAGGCATTTAAACACACCTGAGCAATTACAAACACCTATGAAGCCATGTGTCCCTGAAATGGGGGGACTGTATAAACACAGCTGCAATTTCTACATGGTTAAACCAAAATGTATAAAAAATACCCTTTAATAACATCTGGCAATGTGCTCTCAAATGACGTGTGATTTTTTTTTTCTATTACGAATCTCAAATTGTGGAGTATAGAGGCAAATAAATAAACGATGGGTCTTTGTCCCACACATGGAGGGCACTGTACTAAAATTTGGAACTAGTGTATGTGTCTTGAAAATCCATTGTTTTCCACCTTAGTTCTTCACATGAATGCATGATGGACTCTGGACATGTTCGATACCGAATTAAGCACTGTGCCATTCTGAAATGTTCAGCTGTGCATGCAGAAGAGTACCTGTAAAACCCCAAATAGATACAAGGGCAGTGCCCCTAAATGGCCTCTAAAGTAATTATAAGTACCTTGTCCTCCTAACTGCCCCATTGTTACTGACTGCAACGAGTGAATTCGCTTTTCACCCATCTAATTAACACCCACAACATAGCACTCACCCTGAACCAACATGCATATTTTAACATTTATATGGACTATAAACTAATTTTAGTTTACAGTCCAATTCCCCAATCCGACTCTTCCATTGATTTTTCTTTATTCTCTTTTCTTCCGTCCGTATTACGCCCCCACCCCACCCCCTGATCTTCCATAGACCTGTCTCTAAGCATAGCCAGTATAGAATCTAGAGATGAGGGGTGAATCTTTTTGTGCACTCCACGCTGGTAAGCTTTTCCTTTAAGGCTGCCTCAGGCACTTCAGAATTGCCTGACAACAGATCTTTGAACAAAAGGTCTAATCTTTGCAACTGCCAATCAAGTTCTGTGAATTCCTACTGGATAACATTTATAACATTTTGTTACCTTTTGCCTGGCTTTTATAGCTTAGCTTCCAATGACGAGGAGCATAGCTTTCATCTTTTATTCCAGTTGTACACGTTTATTACGGGTGGATAATATTAAAAGGTGGACATGCCTTAAAAAAAAAAACCCCTAAAGAAATGAAATAATGACATTTCTAATTTTAGTTTAGAGACTTTCGGCCCACAGAGTCCACACCAACCAACGATCCCCGTACACCAGCACTATCCTACATACTAGGGACAATTTTTACCAAAGCCAATTAATCTACAAACCTGCACATATTTGGAGTGTGGGCGGAAACTGGCACACCCGGAGAAAACCCACAGGGAGAATGTACAAACTCCGTACAGACAGCACACTTAGCTATGATCGAGTCCAAGTCTCTGGTGCTATAAAGCAGCAACTCTCCCACTGTGCCATGGTGTCGCCTTATATTATCCCCATTGATAAATGGTATAATATGCATGTCGATGAAGAAAGCTTCCTATGTCAATTGGTAGTTAAGATAATTGAGAATACAGTTTATTATATTGGAGGTGAAAGCACAAATTGAAGGAGATTTCTTAAAATGAGCCCTGTTATCCCACATTTATTCCTTTGTCTTGAGCATGTGGCTGTACACTTTAGCTGGAGCTAGGAGGTGAACTGTTCAGAGGTAACTATATGACTGTAGAACACTATATCTTTGATTTAACATGTGATTTTTTTTTTAATTTAGTGCTGAATCCAGATAACAGCTTTGAGGTGTTGATTGACCAAACTGTTGTTAACAAGGGGAATTTGATGGAGGACATGACCCCACCTATTAATCCCCCGAAAGAAATAGATGACCCTGATGATAGGAAGCCTGAAGACTGGGATGAGAACCCAAAGATTCCTGATCCTGATGCAAACAAACCTGAAGACTGGTGCGTACAGTCTCCTCGACAACTTCTCTAGTTTAATGTTTACTTTGATATTTTTCATTGCAAATTCGTGGCAGCGTTTTTTTTTGTTTTTGTTTTTTCAAATTGCACTTTATATCACATAATTTGGAATGCTTCTACAATTGCAACTTCAAAATAAAGTTTCTTCTTTCAGGGATGAAGATGCACCAGCAAAGATAATTGATCCAACTGCTGTTAAACCAGAGGGGTGGCTTGATGATGCAGCAGAGTACATTGGCGATCCCAGTGCAGAGAAACCAGAGGACTGGTAATTTTTTTTTGTTTTAAGCATTTAATTAGTGTTATTAGTTCTGAAGATTAGTGTACTGTACAAATAGTGTTCTGCAAGATTCTTTCAAAGTCAGCCCATCAAGCACTTGTGTGCATTTGCTTGCGATTGTGTTGGCATCCATATACTTCACTTTTCAGTTTGGTTAAAATATCTAACACTCGCATAATCAGAAATATGGGTAGATGTGCTTGTTTTGTATAAACATTTCAAATGTCTGCCATGGAAAATGGTGGTGTACAATTTAATTTAAACATAATTTATACCCCATCCAATAAATGCAAAACAAAAAATGAAGAACCCTCTCGGCATATCAAGCAGCATCTGTGGAAAATGAAGCAGACTGAACTATCCTCTTATTTTCTCAACCCACTTTCTCGCTTTCCCAGTTCTGGCATGGGGTCATCAACCCAATAAGTTATTTCTTTTTGTACTTCCATGGATGTCATCTGACTTGCAGGCACTAAAAATGCATTCATTTTAGTTTAGTTTAGGTTCGAGATACAGAGTGGAAATGGGCCCTTCGGCCCACTGAGTCGACCGACAAACCCAGCACACTAACACTATCCTACACACACCAGGGACAATTTTAAATGAATACCTAGCCAATTTGCCTACATACCTGTATGTCTTCGGAGTGTGAGAAGAAACCGAAGATCTTGGAGAAAACCGACACATGTCATGGGGAGAATGTACAAACTCCATACAGACAGCACCCGTAGTCAGGATCGATCCCAGGTCTCTGGTGCTGCAAGCGCTGTAAGGCAGCAACTCTACCGCTGCACCACCATGCCGCCATATTGCAGCACAATCATTTGCTGCCTGCGTTCATTATAAATTGAGGTAGAAATAGGGATTTCAAGTGAAATTCTTCAATTACCTAATCTTTAGGGGTTAAGATATGTATACTCAATGGTACGATGTCTCTAGATTTGGTGAGACGGTGATGCAGGTAATTGACATCTGAACATTGCAGTTCTAAAGTGGCTAAGGTGTTTGTATATTTCAAGTTTTTTTTTTTAAAGTTGGCAAAAGTAAAATAACATTATCATAGTAACATGTGTGTGGCAATGCACACTGAATGTCCTTTCAACTTCTAGGGATGAAGAGATGGATGGTGAGTGGGAAGCTCCCCAGATTCCTAATCCAGAATGTGAAACGGCACCTGGGTGTGGAGTGTGGGAACCACCTATGATGAGCAATCCCAATTACAAAGGGAAATGGAAGTCACCTATGATTGACAATCCCAACTACCAGGTATGAAAAATATATTTTAAGTTGAGCATTGCAGAAAGCACTTATATAACCATAAAATCCAAGTTTCAAGATAACTGGGGAAGCAAAGGTACTAAGTGGCGCTCATTTTTATGGGCTAAAGAATGTGAAAGAAGTAAAGAATTTGGGCAGTGTTAAGTTAGGGGTTTGATTAAATACTTTTGAATGGTTGGACTAAACTGAGTGAAGGAGGGGTGGGATTATTGTACAATTCATTGTTCTATTATAGGCTTGTACAATGGGATGCTTTACCATGTAAGAACTGTCTTGGAATAAGTATGTGAAAACCAATAATCTAGAAGTTCAGAGTAATTCAGTTTCATAAAACAATGCTGGAGGAAGTGGAATTCTCTGCCTCAGGAGGCCGATTCACTTGATGCATTCAAAAGACTCAGAGCTCTTGGGGCTAGCGGAATCAAGGGATATGGGGAGAAGGCAGGAACGGGGTACTGATTGTGGATGATCAGCCATGATCAAATTGAATAGCGGTGCAGGCTCGAAGTGCAAATGGCCTCCTCCTGTACCTATTGTCTATGTATCTATGTGTCAATAAGTCAGCAGGTTAGACAGCATCTTTGGAGGGAAATCCATAGACAGCACAGGCAACATCTATGGAGGGGCACCTCAGTGATGCAGCTCTAGAAGTGCTACATTACAGCTCCAGAGACCTGGTGTCAATCCTGACTACAGGGGCTGTCTGTATTGAGTTTGTATGTTCACCCTGTGACAATAGACAATAGGTGCAGGAGTAGGTCATTCGGCCCTTTGAGCCAGCACCGCCATTCATTGGGATCATGGCTGATCATCCCCAATCAGTATTTCGTTGCTGTCTTCTCCTCATATCCCCTGACTCCGCTATCTTTAAGAGCCCTATCTAGCTCCCTCTTGAATGTATCCAGAAAACGGGCCTTCACCGCCCTCTGAGGCGCAGAATTCCACAGATTCACAACTCTGTGTGAAAAAGTGTTTCCTCTTCTCTGTTCTAAATGGCTTACCCCTTATTCTTAAACTGTGGCCCCTGGTTTTGGACTCCCCCAACATCGGGAACATGTTTCCTGCTTCTAGCGGGTCCAAGCCTTTAATAGTCTTATATGTTTCAATAAGATCCCCTCTCATCCTTCTAAATTCCAAATTCTAAATACAAGCCCAGCCGCTCCATTCTCTCAGCATATGACAGTCCTGCCATCCCTACGTTTGTAAACCCACGCTGCACTCCTTCAATAGCAAGAATGTCCTTCCTCAAATTAGGGGACCAAAACTGCACACTTTACTCCAGGTGTGGTCTCACTAGGGCCCTGTACAACTGCAGAAGGACCTCTTTGCTCCTATACTCTACTCCTCTTGTTATGAAGGCCAACATGCCATTCGCTTTCTTCACTGTCTGCTGAACCTGCATGCTTACTTTCATTGACTGATGAACAAGGACCCCCAGATCCCGTTGTACTTCCCCTTTTCTCAACTTGACACCATTTAGGTAATAATCTGCCTTCCTGTTTTTGCTACCAAAGTGGATAAACTCACATTTATCCACATTAAACTGCATCTGCCCACTCACCCAACCTGTCCATGTCGCCCTGCATTCTCATAGCATCCTCCTCACAGTTCACACTGCCACCCAGCTTTGTGTCATCTGCAAATTTGCTAATGTTACTTTGAATTCCTTCATCTGAATAATTGATGTATATTTTAAATAGCTGCCGTCCCACCACATGGGTTTTCACCGGGTGCTCTGATTTCCTCCCACATTCCAAAGACGTGCCGATTTGGAAGTTAATTAGGTTGTGTAAATTGTCCCTAGTGTGTAGGATAGATCTAGTGTACTAGTGATTGTTGGCACGAACTCGGTGGGCCGTAGGGTCTGTTTCCCCGCTGTATCTCTAAATTGAATGGATCGACGATGCTTTGGGTCGGTTTCTTTCTTCCATTGTAGATTCTAGCAACTGTAGTCTCTTGGGTCTCAGTTTGCCTTTTGCTCCCTGTTATTTCTTCTATGGCCTCACCTAAATTTGGAATCTCAGCGCCTTGTCCTTGCTACCCTTTGTATATAATTCAGTCTTCCTGAAGTTTATCAGAGGCTGAAGATGTTGCATTATCTCCGCAAGGGCCTCTGCATCTCCCCCCCCCCCCCCCCCCCCCCCAGCTGCCAATAACTCTTTGGTAATTCACTCTTTTGTGTGACTTATATACAAAGTATCATCATCTGGTTTCATTAATACAAAAGTGGATGTAGAACTGCAACCTTGGGTAGAGGGTTAACATAGAAACATAGAAATTAGGTGCAGGAATAGGCCATTCGGCCCTTCGAGCCTGCACCGCCATTCAATATGATCATGGCTGATCATCCAACTCAGTATCCCGTACCTGCCTTCTCTCCATACCCTCTAATCCCCTTAGCCACAAGGGCCACATCTAACTCCCTCTTAAATATATCCAATGAACTGGCCTCAACTACCCTCTGTGGCAGAGAGTTCCAGAGACCCACCACTCTGTGTGAAAAAATTCCTTCTCATCTCGGTCCTAAAGGATTTCCCCCTTATCCTTAAGCTGTGACCCCTTGTCCTGGACCTCCCCAACATCGGGAACAATCTTCCTGCATCTAGCCTGTCCAACCCCTTAAGAATCTTGTAAGTTTCTATAAGATCCCCTCTCAATCTCCTAAATTCTAGAGAGTATAAACCGAGTCTATGCAGTCTTTGTTCATAAGACAGTCCTGACATCCCAGGAATCAGTCTGGTGAACCTTCGCTGCACACCCTCTATGGCAATAATGTCCTTCCTCAATAGTATTTTGACACAAAATAGATCATCCTGCAAGGAATCAGATTAGAATTGGAAATGTTTAAAGTCACAATGAATGAGTGCCCTGCTCTCACTCGTCTCAGTTTTGCATCAACAGATTATAAACTTTGGGACACGCCAGGTATCATAGAAAAAACATAGAACATGGGTGCAGGAGTAGGCCATTCGGCCCTTCGAGCCTGCACCGCCATTCAATATGATCATGGTTGATCATCCAACAGTATCCCGTACCTGCCTTCACTCCATACCCCCTGATCCCCTTAGCCACAAGGATAGAAACATAGAAAACAAGGATAGAAACATAAAAACAATCATCTAAACAATGATGATTTTTTCTTATGGGTATTACGCACATTTTTAATGTAGTAAATACTGACACTGATATTTGTATTTTAATGCTTGGGAATGAATCCTACATAATGTCATTGGATTTACCTACACTTCTCATAATATAACAATCTCCCAGCACTGACCAATTGATGTACAGTTGTCGTCTGCAAAATTCTCAGCTGCTTCAGTGACTATTCTTCTTTTTAATTTGGGTCCTAGAAACGTAATACCATACATTTTCATTTACCACGCTCTTGACTCCTAGTCAGCACTAATGGTTGGGTGAGGCAATTTTGCAAAACTCCCTTATCCCAGAAACTTGACATTTAATATTATTAACAATAATGTTGGATCTTGGTAATGCTCCTGCCAAAGCTGGGCCTGTGCCTATCCAAGAACGTTGTTGGCTTGTGATGTCAAGAATATTTAATTGTTATGCATTGGGACTAGAACAAATACATTATTTTTCTAGCTGCAGCTTTACATGCATAGTAGATACACAAATGTCCAATACATTTAGATATCTGGGTAAACCGGACCATATTAGCGCAAGCCAAAGCAAGTAGTGCAACATTAGTGCTAAGTAAGTATTTTTTTTTAATTTATATAGCACTTTTAAATCAAATCATGTTGAAGCCAAAGTGCTTTACAGAGAAAAAAAGTCCATAGTAGTTCAGTACTGTGGTAAAGTTTTATGTAGAGTTGTGGAGGATCGTTCCAGAGCCTAATGGGAGATGAGGAGAAACTATTTTGTTACACCGGAATGGATATGGGTAAAGTCCTGGTTGGCAGCACAAATTAATTGGGAGGAAGAACATGGTCAGAAGAAGAGAAATTATTTGTAACTATCCTCCTCTACGAATTAGGACAAGACTTGTGGGGGTCTAATCTTCCTGATTGCCTTGGAATTCCTTCACATAGTTTACCCAGTTATCAGCTACATTCAAATTAATCTCACTCCAACTGGCCAGGTTTTACTTAAATAGGCACATCTATTTAGATTAGTGGGGCTTAATTTCAATTTGTAGACCTGGTGTGTTGCAGTTATCAGATTTGCATATAACAATTCAGGTAACTAATAATCATAATTTGTGAAAGGTTGTTTGCAGGATTATTTCTCCAAATGGGTGGACCTATATGTTATCTGGTAAGGAATCAGCTTTTGTGTGAGGGATACAAATACTGCACGCGGGGAGTATCAAGTAATGCTGAGTAGTTTATTTTTAGGATTAAAAACGAGTCTAGGTAGCATTTCATTGAGGTATTTAATTTGACTTGTAACATGCAAAAGCACATTGGATCAACCTTATTATCTGCAATGTTTTAAGACATGCAGGTTTGTAGGTTAATTGGCTTATGTCAATTGTCCCTATGGGATAGAATTAGTGTATAGCTGATCGTTGGTCGGCATGGACTTGGTGGGCCGAAGGGCCTGTTTCTGCACTGTACCTCTAAGCTAAACTCAAATAAAATAAATTAGAAAGGTGCCAGATGAATGAACCGAGAAGAAGAGCTTAGATTGCATTTTTGATTTTTATACAGGGTGTATGGACTCCAAGGAAGATTCATAATCCAAATTATTTTGAGGATTTTCATCCTTACAAGATGACTCCAATCGTCGCTATTGGTCTTGAATTATGGTCCATGACTTCTGACATCTTATTTGACAACTTTATCATTTGTGCTGAGAGGAGAGTGTCTGACCAGTGGGCAGCTGATGGATGGGCACTAAAGAAAATGGTGGCTACTGCAAATGAGGTACCTCGTCAGTCTATTATTACATGGTTAATTAATTAATTATTGATGTCTGGTCATAAAATTAACATTTGCTTTCTATGCTTTGTTTAAAGAGAAATCTCGGGGAAGCAATTTGTCCCTCATTGTTTCCATAAAACATGTAATAGCAACGCAATGATATACTCCCTGCTTTTGTTTTGTAAAACCAAATTAAGGGAGCACATTCTTAAGAACAGAATGATTTTTGCATATTACATCAGCAACTTGAGATGTGCATGATCATTGCTTTACATTGTATGTTTTTATCTTGGAAGATGTGCTCATCTTAACTCTGCACATCATATGTGCCCTGTTATGATTGAGCATAGTGGGTCAGTCTGACACTGCAACAGGTCAAAGCAACACAATGGCACTTGATCTTGTGCCCTTGTCCAATACAAAAATACTTTTCCTTTTGCACGTATTCCAGGTTCCTTGCCCAAACTCTCCAATGCATGGCACAAATCTGAAGATATTCACCACTGGAAGCCTGCTGTGCACAATTGGCTGATACATTACAATAATAATAACACTTTTGGAAGTACCATTAACTGAAGCATTTAGGATGATATGCTACAAAAAGTGCTGTAAAAAAATCCACAGTTTCCTTCTAAATCCAAGGTGATTATTTTCTCTGCAGGATGTCTATTTAGGGTGCCCCGAGGTGTTAAACAACAGGGCAGGCATTCTCCCTCTTCTTAGCACTAATTGGATTTTTTTCAAAATTCAAACTGAAATGTTGGTGTTGAGTTGGAACAATTGAACAGCACCTAGTAAAACATCCTTCAAGCTTTCACATTGAGCCATGAAAAACGTTCCTTTCCCAATCGTTGTTTGAAAACCAATCAAACTTTAAAATGTCTTTTGAAGATCCACAGACTTAAATGTTTGCTGCGATTTTTGTGGATTTCTGTGCTTTCTTTGTGAAGAGGTTTTGGATAGACACATTGATATGGAGGTACAGAGGTCATGTTTAACTTGGCATCATGTTTGGCACAGGCATTGTAGACAATCTTCTTTGGACATTGTAGCCGGTTGGGCCTTCTCGTGTGCTGTACTCAGTTCTATGTTTAAAGTGTACTTTCATATTAATTCCATATCTCGTTAGTTTTGTGGACTCTGTCATAATTGCATTTCAAGTATTCCAAATTGCACCCAAATAACAAGTTTTTTGTTTTAATTTCGTTCTTCCATTTGTTGATGTGCATAGGGAAATGTCTTTTTCTTGATGACTATTTCATTATTTACCAGGGTAAATGACATTAACACTAAATAACCAAATGTGAAAAGGTGTGTCTTGGGTAGATAGATTGCTGCTATTTTGATTACAAAAATAAAAATATATATTTACATTTTAATTAATCTTGCCTTTCCTTATGACTAATTAATCACATTTTACTTTTAACTATTTTCATGCCTCTTATCATCCACTTCAGGATTTTCTTTTCTCGGAGTATTGTAATGGTAAAGCTACCTAATGTTTAAATGATTAATAATGCAATCGGGTCATTTATAGAATTAATTCCTTTCATATTCATGAATATTCATGCTGGTATAATTTATCATCAGTGACTCTAACCTATTAAAAAATATTAACCCTCACGGATATCTGAATAACATAAAAACTGACTTCATGTAACTGGCAAGATTTTCATTTTCAGCCTGGTGTGTTGGGTCAGTTGACAACTGCTGCAGAGGAACGTCCATGGCTTTGGATTATTTACATCCTGACAGCTGTTTTGCCTTTGGGGCTGATTGTGTTATTCTGCTGGCCAAGCAAGGTAAATAAATATTTGCAAGATGTCTCTTGTCTGATGCTAATGCTCTTGTCTTTTTTAGGCAGCGAGTAGCTAGGCTTTGGGAAGGTACCAGGTTTAATTTTCTTGCGTGGGAGGGAAGTACTTTGGTTGGACTTGGCCACACTCTACTCCTGGATTAATGAGGGAAGTAGATAATTAAATTCTGATTCGTTATCCTTGCAGGAAATGTGAATATCTGCTGCAATGGCTGACCTTCACATTGTTTCACTCTGCTTGTTCCATCTTCATTCAAGCAAATGCTAAAGCATTGCAAAGGACAGCCATAGAGTTACACCACATGGAAGTAGGTCATTCAGACCGCAGCATTCATACTGACCAGTGAATGCCCATCTGTATTAATCTTATCCTTTGACCCTGGGCCCATACCTTTCTATGTTTGGACGATTCAAAGTTGCCTCTCTGGTTCTTATTAAATCTATCCCCCCTCTCTTAAGCCTGTGCCCCAACCCTGGAGAAAAGACCGTGCATTCATCCTATCTGTTCCCCATGATCTTACACAGCTTGATAAGGTCACCCCTAGCCTTCTCAACATCTTCCTATAACTCAGGCCTTTCAGTCCTGGCAACATCCTCATAAATCTTCTCTCAACTATCTCCAGCTTAATGGCATATTTCCTATAGCAGGGTGACCAAAACCAAGCAGTGATCTATGTACTCCTAGATCATTCTACTCTACAACTCCCCAGGTCCCAACAATTCACTGTGAAGATCCTGCCCTGGTTTAACTGCCCAAAAGCAGCACCTCACACTTAACTGAATTAAACTTCCTCAGCTATTCACCAGGCTATTCCTTTGGTGATCAAGATTCTGCTATAATTCTTGATGACCATCTTTACTATCTATGTTACCACCGATTTTAGTGTCATCTGCATACTTACTAATTATGCCTTGTATATTCTCATCCAAATCGTTGATATAAGTAACAAGCAGCAATGGTCTCAGCACCTTTCTCTAAGGGAAGTCACCAGTCACAGGCCTCTGGTCCAACAACCAATCTTCCACTATACCCTCTGCTGCCTACCGTGAAGCCGATTCTCTTTCCAGTTAACTAGCTGTTCCTGGATCACATGTGATCGGACCTTTCAGAGCAGCCTACCACGTGGATGCTCACAGAGACTATGTCCACGGCCTTGCCCTCCAACCTGCTTGGCTCCTTTTTTTAAAATTCATGAGATGCGATCTTCCATGCACAAATCTGTGATGATTTTCCAGATTCAACCCCTGTCTTTCCCAATACATTTATATCTTGTCTCTCAGCACCTCCCTACTAATTTTCCCACCACAGATGTGAGATTTGCTGATCTGTAGTTCCCAGTTTTTCTCCTTCGTAGCCTTTAAATAGAGACACAACATCAGCGATATCCTGGTCAGCTAACACCGCGCCCTCACTAGTGTCGAGCAATAATTCGTATATCTCGGCCTGCACTCTTGCAATTTATTCTCCAGCTTCCCACAGTGTCGTTGGATATATCTGATCAGGGCCGGGAGATTTATCTACTCACTTGCATCTTTGGACATTCAGCATCTCGGCTATAAAACAAATTGTTCTCCGGTACTTTGCTGATAAACTTGCCCAACTTCCCTAATCTTTGTGTCTTTCTCTGCAGTAAAAATGGGAGATTGAAGACCTTGCCCATCTCCAGTAACTGCAGATATAGGCCATCTCTTTGGTTTCCAATTCTCGCTGTAGACGCCCTTTTACT
The DNA here is from genome assembly GCA_963514005.1 of Raja brachyura. The sequence goes on from OY740781.1 coordinate 186,467,352, forward strand.
GAAAGGCTGGTAGATGGAGAAGGCGGATATGATGGTGCTGTTTAGAGGCTTTTAGATAAGCACATGGAAGTGCAGGGAATAGAGGAATGGGGATCATGTGCAGTTAGATTAGTTTAGCTAGGCATAATGTTCAGCACAAACACTGGGCTGAAGGGCCCGTTTCTGTGCGGTACTGTTCTATGTACATTACCATTCGTGGCATATATCCCAGCCTGATTTGTACTCCCAAAATGTATTGCCTCACATTTATCAGTATCAAACTCCATCTACCATTTTTTCGTCCTGTTTTGTCAACATGTCGTTATTGCCCTGTAGCTAGGACTGCCCTCCACACTGTCAGCATCTCTGCCAGTCTTTGTGTCATTCATTGTGTCATTGTGTCATTCCTGCCAGTCTTTGTGTCATTGCATCTTCCATCCTCATCCAAGTCATTCACATATTATAAACAGCAAGAATTTGGATCCCGTGGAACATTACTAATCATAGGCATCTTATCAAGTCAAGTTTATTCGTCACATACACATACGACATGTGCAGTGAAATGAAAAGTGGCAATGCTCGCGAACTTTGTGCAAAAAACAAACAAACTACAACATTTTTTTTAATGAGAGGAGTGAGAAAGTATTTTGTGGTCTATAGTAGCCTCAATTGCTATTGAGTACATCTACATTAATATACTGGAAAACTATCCTCAACTACAACTTTCGTACTGGGAAGTTTAGGAGATGTACTCCTGGATTGTGATATGTTTTGGCTAAACAATTCAGATCAACTTCAATTCAAGAAATAAAAGAGTTCTTGATAAAATTATCAAGCGAAAACATAAATAATTACTTTTTTTATTAAGAAATCAGACCCTGCAGCTGAGTACAAGAAGACTGATGCTGTGCAGCCAGATGTTAAAGAAGAACAGGAGGAGGAGGAGGAGGAGGAGGAGGAGCAAGAAGAAGTGATGGATGAGAAAAAGGAATGTAATAATCTAAAAAAAGGTAAAATAATATTTTAATTTGGGTTGTTTAATTTTACTATTATAGAAGTATTGTGGACATAGATTAGTGCATACGCCATTTGTTGGCTTCCATTTGCACCTTGGCAATAGAGTATTTTATCGCCACCTGTCATAGTTCTTCCAGTTCCTGATTTGCAAACTTGTTCAAAACCTATTCTTGGATGAAACATAGAAAAATTGGTGCAGGGGGTGGCCATTTGGCTCTTTGAGCCTGCACCTCCGTTCATTGTGATCTTGGCTGATCATCCACAATCAGCATGGCGATGCAGGCTCGAAGGGCCAAATGGCCGCCTCCTGCACCTATTTTAAATGTTTGTATGTTTCATCCAAGAATAGATTTGAACAAGTAAGTTTGCAAATCAGGAACTGGAAGAACTATGACAGGTGGCGATAAAATACTGTTGCCAAGGTGCAAATGGAGGTCAACAAATGGTGTATGCAGTTATCTACTGAACTGCCAATCCCTTTTGATTAAGGTTAAATGTATTAAATCCATCACCTTTACAACCTGTAGCCTCACACTTCTTCAAATTAACACTTGTTTGCAGCTTCCTTATTTCTTTATTATAGCTGAGCTTCTGAGGCTCCAACATGCGCACTTTTTGGCTCTGAATTCCACATCTATATCTTGCTAATCCAGACTCTGCAGGTAGATTCGGGGATACACTAATTCTACCTCATCCATTGTGCTTTTTATTATTGACCTATAAAATAATTAGGTATCAAATTCTGAATATTGTATTCAAATCTGCCATTAATACTGGTTTATTTTTTTCACTGAAAAAGTGAATAACTTTGTTTCATGTGGAGTCCAGGTAAACCAGAAAGAAAAAATGTGGAGAATATAACTGCTGGGGTGGTAGCCCTCAATAATCATAGTTTACTGTGCTCTGAGTTTTAAATTTGGATTAATTGAAGACCAAGAGTGCATTTATCAACATATGATCCGTTCATCACAATTCCTCAATGAGGGAAAATACCTTGGCACATCTGCCTTTTTCAAATCCTTAATGTTTTAAGTTAATCTCAGAAATTACTATTCCTATGCCAAGAAATTACTGATCAGTCTTCTCCTGTATTTGTAGTTTACAAACCCAGTTTTGCAATGCATACCTTTCCATGGCAAGGCAAGGCAAGTTTATTTATATAGCACCATTCATACAAGCTGCAATTCATAGTGCTTTACAAAAGAAACAAGAGAATAACATAGTTTAAAAACATTGCAGAACCACAATACAACACAGGACAACAGAATAGCCAATAAGCCAATTGCATGAATAGTAAAACAAAGTCACTAAAATATTAAGACTATTTTAAAAGCACGTAAAAGGGTTAAAACTAGAAGATTAAAATTACCCGCATGTTGGGTCATGAAAAAGCTACATCAAACAACAGTGTCTTTAGGCCTGACTTAAATGTGGTTACAGTCTGTGCACACCTCAGGTGTTCAGGGAGCCTGTTCCACAGGTGTGGAGCATAGAAACTGAATGCTGCTTCAGCCCTTTTTGTTCTCACCCTGGGAACATGGAGTAAACCTGTCCCCGAAGACCTGAGGAGTCTAGGTGCCTCATAAACAACAAGTAAGTCAGAGATGTATTTTGGACCCAGACCATTCAGAGCCTTGTATGCCAGTAACAGAATTTTTAAATCTATCCTTTTACACACAGGGAGCCAGTGCAAAGATTTAAGGACAGGTGTAATGTGGTCCATTTTCTTGGTGTTGGTTAAGACTCTGGCAGCGGCATTCTGGATAAGCTGCAGTTGTTTAATTGATTTTTTACTGAGACCTGTAAAGATACCATTACAATAATCTAACCTACTGAAGATATATGCATGAACAAGTTTTTCAGTGTCTTCTTTGGTCAGAAATCCCTTGATTCTTGCAATGTTTTTTAGATGGTAGTAGGCAGATTTGGTAATGGTCTTTATATGGCTGTTAAAATTCAAATCCGAGTCTATAACTACACCAAGGTTTCTGGCTTTGTCTGTGGTTTTCAATGCAATTGAGTCAAGTTGAGCACTTATCTCTAGCCTTATTTTTTTGGGGCCAAGGACAATAATTTCTGTCTTATTTGCATTGAGCTGGAGGAAATTCTGGTTCATTCACTCATTAATTCGTTTGACACACTGACTCAGTGAGTGTAGGGGACTATGGTCATGCGGTGACACTGTGATATAAAGTTGTGTGTCATCGGCATAAGTATGGTAGGATATGTTAAAATACTCTATGATCTGAGCTAGGGGGAGCATGTAAATATTAAACAAGATGGGTCCAAGAATGGAGCCCTGAGGAACCCCGCATGTGAGTTTTGTACATTCTGATTCATAGTTACCAAGGGAAACAAAATAATCCCGATCTTTCAGGTAGGATTTGAACCAGTCCAGCACAGAGCCAGAGAGTCCTACCCACTTCTCCAGTCTGTCAAGCAGTATGTTATGGTCCACCGTATCAAAAGCAGCACTGAGATCTAGAAGTACCAAAACTGAAGCTTTTGATGCATCACTGTTTAGATGTATGTCGTTTAGGACCTTAGTAAGTGCAGTCTCAGTGCTGTGATGTGGCCGAAATCCCGACTGGAAAACATTAAAAATATTGTTTTGGATCATAAAGCTGTAAATTTGTTTATAAACTACCCTTTCAATGATCTTTGCCAGAAATGCTAAATTAGATATGGGCCTGAAGCTGCTCATAGCTGAGGCATCCAGATTAGGCTTCTTCAATAGGGGCTTGATCACTGCAGTTTTTAAGGCTTTGGGAAAATGCCCCAATCGAAGGGAAGAGTTTACTATGTTCAGCACTTCTGGTACAACACTGTTAAAAATATTTTTAAAGAAGCTTGTGGGCATCAGATCAAGACAGCAGGTAGTGGACTTTAGCTGTTGAACAATTTCAGTCAGGGATGCACAATCTAAAAGTTCAAAATGTTGTAGATTCATTAGTGAATCTGGAGGCATAAGTGACAAAGCCATGTTCCCTGGGGTGGTGCTACACATTGTCTTATCTTCAGAATTTTATCAGTGAAGAAATCTGCAAGGTTTAATCCAATCCAATCTAATCTGCAATCCAAGGTTTAAGCAACCTTATTAAAGTATTGTGTTCAAAATGAAAGCAAATCTACAAGTAGGATTTGACTTGAATCTAGACAAGCATAAATACAGGTGGCACAGTGAAAAAGTTGCTGCCTCACAGTGCCAGAGACCTGGGGTCAATCCTGCCTGCGGATACTCTGCAGTTTGTATGTTCTCCCTTTGCCCGTGTGGGTTTTCTCCAGATATTCTGGATTTCTCCCACATTCCATGGAGGTTTGTAGGTTAATTGGCTTCTGTAAATGTTCCCTAGTGTGTAGGATGTGAAAGTGGGATAACATGGAACTAGTGTGCGGGTTATGGGTGGCCAGCGTGGAAACGGGCCGAAGAACCTGCTTCCACTCTGTATCTCTAAACTTGCAGAACAAGGAAATGCAGCTGCTGGAGTATCAAGGAATGACATAAATGCTGGAGTCAGACAGCATCCCTTGAGAACACGAATAGATAATGTTTTGAGTCAGGACCCTTCTTCAGACATAAATACTTCTCCTTTTTCACTCCAATCCCTTTACTGCAGACTCACAACCATCCCCATCCTCCCCAAAGTACCTTTGAATACAATTTAATAAATTATCTTTATCTGTACTTTTTGTACCAGGATATTAGCTTTCAAAGTACTTGTTAAGCATAACTTCTTTCCCCATTTCACTCCAGAAGCTGAAGATGAAAAAGCAAGTGGAGATGATGAAAACATTGGAGATGGCAGTCAAGAAGATGATGAGGAGGAAGAAGGAAAAAAATCAAAATCTGCTTCAGAGGATGAGGTTAATCATTTGTTCAATTGAGTGCGTCTTTGAAATCTTTTTTGCTGAGGATTTAAAATTAATTTATATCCAACTCATCAGTGCAAAATGTTTTGGAGACATAAGAAATTGCAGATGCTGAAATCTTGAACAAAATGCAATGTGCTGGAGGAACACGACGGGTCAGGCAGTATCTCTGGAGGGAATGTACATACAATGTTTCAGGTGGGGTTCTTACTCCAATCAATGTGAAGAAGTATTCCGACCCAAAAGGGCCATTGCATATTTTGAGCATATGCGGATTTCGTGTGAGGGCTCATTTTCATACTTGCTTTACTAATCAGAAAGCCATATGATTTGTCTAAAATGAAAAATTTGGGGCCGTTTAATTTGTTTAGCGATTAACTTATTTTGTTTAGTTAAGTGATTAGTTATACTAAATTGAATTAAATATCAGTTTCTGATCTGGTCACCCAATATCTGCCCGTGAATTCCCATTCTGAACAGATTTTCATGTTGTGTTGAGCTGGGATTTGCGCATGATAGGCATCTAGAATGAGGAATAACCCAAAATGAACTTATGAATAGGATTCTGTGTAGTGTGGAACAATTTGAAACCCACTTTTAAATCAGATGTAATACCACGTGGTTTAAGGCTAGATTAATAAAAAGGGAGGAGCATACTTTAGATGTCTTCAACTGAGTAATACGATAAGCTAACTATGTGGTATCTAATCTTCTGCTCTGTTGTCCACGTTGAAACATCCATACATATATATATATATATATATATATTGGAAAAGAGCTTTGTAATATAATTTGAAAAACCATAATGGCTGATAGCTCTGAATCTGATAGCAATACTCGGACTGAAGAAGGTGAATAGTGCAAATGAGCTTACCTCCTTTGGCAGTGGCACTTCAACTTTTGTAATACATTTTTTACTTTTTTTAGATGAAAGAAGCAGATGAAGGAACTGGCTCGGGTGACTGTCAAACAAAACTGAGCCGTAAGAAAAAACTGAGGAAAGAATAAATGCTTTAATACTCTTGGAATGGAGGCATTGTCATTTTTCAGATGGGCATAAAGCCCTCTGTACTTCCTGAAAGCATGCAGATTTACTTGGCTAATGGCTGAGTGATAAATCAGCCTTGTAGAAGTACCTATCTAATCCTAGCCTCCATACTATTATCTTCCCTGCTTCATTTACAAACCTCTCAGTCTTCCTGGCAAGAAACAAAAATGCTCTGAAGATGTTGTTCATTTTTAACTTTATCAGAATGTGGCCTAACACCAAATGACCCGTTGGGAAAGCAAATTCTGGTATTGTAAAGAAAGTTGTAGGAAATATTTGATGACTTTTATGAAAAAAGTGTTAACCAGGGTAATTACAAATATTATAAAATGAAAGGTAGTTTCAGTTATATGGTAACATTTGTATTGTATTGAAAGGGGAGAAGCATTTGGCATACTTTATGACTGGTATTTGATGTTATTCATTTCAAGTTTTCACCCTATTGTGGGGAGGATAAATTAACATGAACGTAATCCTAATGTACATACTGTATATGAATTTAAATGATGCAGCTCTTGGCACAACTCCGTTTTATCTTTGTTGCCAATGTTTTCTTCCCTAAATAGATCCCCTACTGGATTGTATTGTAGAAAAACAAAAAATGCACTGAATTTCTTTGTACATATGAATTGTTCGGGTACACACAGAGGTGTTATGCTTTATTTCTCCCCTTCAACGCACAGTTCTATGTGGTACAAATAGTTGTTGCATTTTATCTGTACCACTAATGTAAAACATCTCTTGTGATCTGCACTCCATATTATCAACCTAACTGTGAGAAATTATCTTTCCCCATAGTTTTTTTTTGGTGTGCATGTATATTTTGGTAAATAATTAGTATTACAGTGCAGTGACATTCCTAAGCCATCTCCTGTCTGAGTTTCAATGTTATGAATACAGAGATGAATGATTTAACAGACCCCCAATGGGTGAATTTGGGGAGATGAATGGTATGGAGTGTACTGAATTTTCTGGAGTTTTATAGTTTTAATGTTACTCTGAGTTAACATAATCCTTGTTTACACTGATGTTTGCAAATGTACAATTGCTCTTTGAAATAAATATTTAATATAATGGAAATATTTGTGTTGACGACATTTTAAATCTATATCTGAGTGAACTGGTGAGTTGCACTGGCAGATTTTGTTGCTGCAGGTTCCAGCATTTGCTGTTTCTTGTGTCTCCTATCTGCAAGTATAATTGACTTGATTTTTTAAAAACTGGTATTGTAGGATGAGGAACAAAACTGAAATCCAAGCAACTGAAATTCACCTTAAATACTCTTTTTGGTGCTCCCATTCCTTGGTGGCCTCATAAATCATCCTCCTAAAACACCTGTATTTGCATTTAACACCCTCAGATTTTTCCTAGTAAACGTTTCCTATTGAGGGATTTCTTTCCTTTGCATTATCTAAAATGTCAATGCAAGCCGAACAAATTTTAAAAAGCAGCAGTGAGATGGAGGTGAATATCTGCTCTCACTCCCCATCCCCCCCACTCGTTACAAGGGGAGAGTCCCTCTTGTTCTCACATTCCACCCGACTTGCCGTCACATAAAACAGATAATCTTCCGACATTTTCGCCACCTCCAACGGGATCCCACCACTGGACACATCTTCCCATTTCCTCGCCTTTCGGCTTTCCGCAGAGACCGCTCTCTCTGTAACTCCCTGGTCAATTCGTCCCTTCCCACCCAAACCCTCCCCTGGTACTTTCCCTTGCAACCACAGGAAATGCTACACTTGTCACTTTACCTTCCCCCTTGACTCCATCCAAGGACCCAAGCAGTGTTTCCAGGTGCGGCAGCGGTTCACCTGCACCTCCTCCAACCTCATCTATTGCATCCGCTGCTCTAGGTGTCAACTGCTCTACATCACTTTGCCAAACACCTCCACTTCGTCCGCAATAACCAACCTGATCTCCCGGTGGCTCAGCACTTCAACTCCCCCTCTCATTATGAATCCGACCTTTCTGTCCTGGACCTCCTCCATGACCAGAGTGAGTCCCACCGTAAATTGGAGGAGCAGCACCACCTCATTTTTCTCGCCGCACCTCATATTACAACCCAACATTGACTTCTACAATTTCAGGTAGTCCCTGCTTTTCCCTTTTTCCCCTCCCCTTCCCAGCTCTCCCACAGCCCACTGTCTCCGCCTCTTCCTTTCTTCTTCCCGCCAAAACGGGAATGTTATGATAACTCCAGAATACAATGATGACTGCTATACTTTAACAATGTCCTAACAACAAGATGTTGATGTAACTTTTCAGAATTTCATCGAGCTTCCCGAGTTTTCGTGGGCGCTGCTCCATGATTTCCGTCTGATGAGTCTTCATCTCCCGGGTTTTCCTGGACGCGAATCCCATCGATCAATCTTGTGCACAGATTGATGATTTAAAAAAAAAAGAATTTTATCTATTTAAAAATAAGGCTGTAACATAACAAAAGATGAAAAAGGTGAAAGGGTCTGAATACTTTCTGAATGCACTGTATGGGAGCAGAATCTTGGCCTGCTGTAGCAAACATTGATGAATACAAATTGACTAACATCAAGCTAAACTGCCATAAATGACTTTATTTAAATGGATTTGGTGCGCCCTATTCCCTTCATGTCTGTTGCCATCTTAGTGCTTCCACACCTCAAAAAAATATTTCCTTAAATAGAATCCCAAATTTCCTGAAGGTATTTCCTGAAATTTTCAAAAATGCTTTCTGCGTACTATTTGTTGTTGGGTTTTTTTCGCGGGCACACGTTAACAGCACAAAGAAGAACAAGGCAAAACAGATCTATGTAACAACACCGTATCTGCCTGCTTCGGTTACTCACTTGTACAGTGTTATGCAAGGCAACTTTCGTTTCCTCCAACAGCTTTCGTTGACTTTGTTTTTTCAACCTGCTCTCATGTGTCTCAATCTCTGCTCCCTCCCTCCCTCCCTCCACCTTTCCCTCCTCATCCCTCTCTTTTCCTCCCTCCCTCTCCCCCTTTTCTCTCTCCCTCTCTTATTCCCTCACTCTCTCTCTCCCTCCCCCTATTTCCCTCCCTCCTCCCTCTCTCCCTCCTCTCCGTCTCTCCACCCCTCCCTCTCGGCCCCTTGAGCCCACCCACCATTCTGTAAAATCAAGGCCAATCCCAATGTAACTGCAATCCCGCTGTCCACTGGTAACTTAATTTAGAACCCATAGCGCTGCAGCCGACAGCTCTTTGTTTAAATCCCCACGCGTTAAACTGACAGCGCTCTGTTTAAACCTTTGAGCGCCAAACTGGTAGTACTGTGTGTATTACCTTTACATGCCTTTATGGGCCGGATGCAGAAATGTCCCAAAATGATTCAATTTCCCTAAAATTACCCGACAACAACCAGAATTTCCCGAATTTCGGGTAATTGTCTTCAAACTGGAAACATTGTGCCATGTGTCTGGGAATAGACATCATTCCAGGAGTCTGTCAAATCTGTTCTGAGTTGCTGGTTAGGAGAGTGACATCCTGATTACCTCTTCTGACATCAAACATCAAGAATTCTCAAAGCAGTCATAATCCTTCCATCCTGCTTCCTGTAATTTACGTGGCTGGAGGAAACCCGGTTATATCAAATGCCATCTTTTGCGATCCTGATAATGTCTTGCCATGCTCTCCCAAATGCAAATGGAAATGTACAACACATAAATTGCCCCTTACAACCCACTTACTAGTCCATGCTGACCTTACGCCAAGATGTAAACTTGCCATCTTTCTCTCTTACCCTGACAGGAAAACAATGACTCTTGCTGTCTTGGTTTTAATTACCGCTCACTTATCAGATGTTGTTTCCCTACCCTACCCCAGCAGCTTTTTCCAGTCTACCTCTCCCAGCTCCTGTCATCCACTATGGAAATCTGCCTTCCCCTAATGTAGCACCCAAACTTGATGACCAACTTTACCTTTTCCCCATGGCTGCCTCGAAGATACTGAACCCATATACTGAACCCAGATACTTGAACCCATATAAACAAGGTCATCTCTGTCAATATTGGGAAAGTTTAAAATCTCCTATTACTACAACCTGATTGCTCATAAACTTCTGTGATCTACCTACATATCTGTTCTTCTAATTTCCACTATTGGAAGGCCTATTAAAATGATCACCCATTTTTTATTCCTAAATTCATGTCGAAAATAGCCACTAATTAATCCCTCTAAGATATCTGCCTGAAACGTCTGCACCTCAGAACACTGAGCACTACTATGTCGCTGTGGAGCAGAACACTCGTCCTGCCCTTCCTTTGACCTTGTTTCTGTGACTACAACATTATCATTTACCCATGTACTGATCCACACTCTCAACTCATTTATCTTGTTTCTGCGGGGTTCCTTGTATTAAAGCAAAGCTGGTAAGACGAATACATTTATGCCCACTGGCAAGCTCATGCTTCTCTTCTTGTCTTTGACTACTCTTTTCACTGGACTTGGATGTTCCATTTTTTTACTCATGAGCCAGCCTTGCTGTCTGCTGCACCATCATTCTGAGTTCCGTTCCATTCTGTGTGGAAGATGACTATTACACAGCACCTTAATACTTAAATAAGGGATATAATTATGAACAGTGAAATATTTTATTGCTTTGCACCAAATTGGAAAGGGACTTGAAATATTTCCAGCCCATCTCTTTTGCATGAGCCGTTCAATTACATCTCATCTGTCTGTGATTTATTTTAAAATAACAGAAGCATTATTTTAAACAGTGGAATCATGCTGGTGCCTGGCCAATATTAAACCCTCAACCAACAGCATTAAAAAGAGTAAAAGGTTAGTTCTGTCTTTCTGGCAATCTTCTCCAGCAAATTGGCAGCAACATTTTGCTGATAAAGAAATGTGTTTCAAAACGAATTAATGTATTGCAAACTGCTTTCCACATCCCGAGCATATGAAAGGTATGTGCCTTTTCAGTCTCACCAAAGGGAGCAAGATAATGTGCTCATTGAAGATCTAATTCTTAAATAAGGGATATCATTTGTTTGATTTCCACAATATTTGTGGAAAATATTTCTACAATATTTATTGCAAGTTATTCCTAAATTTTAATCCATCAGTTTGTTTTTATTGCATGCGGGTGAATTGTTTGTTCCCAGATAGTACCTGAACACCATGAGACGAAATGCAGGATTTAAACATGCATTTGTCAATGCCTTCATTATATTATCACCCACCTTTTCTAATGAACTACCCATTATTGCACACAGTAAGCTAGAATAATTAACAATTGTATAGATTACTCAGCTAAAACAAATAAAAGTATTTTTAATTCCTGTCATTCTATCAATTTCTATCATATACACTGAATTCAGAGTTTCCTAGATTCTGAGACTTTTAGGCAAAATTTACTTCAGTGTTTTAATGTGTTCAAGTGAGTTTCAGATCAAATCTAGAACTTACTTAAACCTCCACTGTACATCACCTCCCTAGTTCATCAAAACATAATTATAATCAATACATTGGATCTCGTACAACATTTATTCAGCAACACCACTGCAAGTGGATGTTACCATGAGCCATAACTGAATTTACTACAACAGCCCACATGTCAAACTGCTTGACAAAGGCCAGGCTTTTATAAACACATGAAGCAGGTTTCAGATCCTGCGCAGAGGAGGCCTGCCAATTCCAGATAGATGTGGTTCCACATATGACCACCTTGAGAAAAAAGGTTCTTCTGAATTTTCTATTGGATTTTTTGGTGACTATCCTATATTGATGAACAAATGGAAACATTCTCATTGCATCCACTCAATCAAAACCTTTCTTCATTGGAAAGACCTCTCTAAGGTTAGCCTTCAGCATTCTAGGGAATGGCCAACTGGAACTGTGAACTGCAATGATAACGTGTCTTTCCTACACTCCATTACTTTATGTTCAGTCTCCACTTTCCACTTCAGTTGGTACTGTGGTGATTTGTGACTTGGACAGACAATAGGGATAGGATGTGCATGGAGCATCACTTTGGGAGTTTAATCCTCCAACAGATTGATGATCTGGTCGTTTCATCCCATCCTCTCTTACAGCCGAGGTATATTGGTAAAAAGTAAGTACATTTCTCAATTTCCTCGACCTTGCCAGGTCGTTAAAAGTTTCCCTTTGTCGATCAGCCTTGACATTTGTCATGGAGCCAGTCAGTGCCGCCACCATCTCCCACCAGGCTGTCTCCCTCAATGCTAGTGAAGTGTGGACCGGCTAAGCCACTCATGCATCGTCACCATTCCTCACTCACTTCAGGATGTCCAGCAGCTCTCACCCGCAACATTATATACCCTGCTGTCAATCGGCAGCAGGATGGCAATGTTAAGAAGTACTTTCAGACTGCTTGACATATTGCTCAGAAGAATACTTAAAAGTATTCAATATTCAGTGCTAAGACAGTTAAAACTATTTGCACAATGCTCTGATCATCCCATGTCATTTTAAATGACATATTATTAAAATCAGGAGGTAGACAAAAATGCTGGAGAAACTCAGCGGGTGAGGCAGCACCTATGGAGCGAAGGAAATAGGCAACATTTTGGGTCGAGACCCTTCTTCAGACCCGGTCTTGACCTGAAACGTTGCCCATTTCCTTTGCTCCATAGATGCTGCCTCACCCACTGAGTTTCTCCAGCATTTTTGTCTACCTTCGATTTTCCAGTATCTGCAGTTCCTTCTTAAACATATTATTAAAATCAGGCTAACTTATATCAGCCAATTGCAGTGTTCTTAAGATAATTCGCCATTCACTTATGTAATCAAAATTATATTTATTGAAATCAATCAAATAAAAGCAATTAAAAACTAGATGTCCAAACTGTTTATATCTAAAACATTTTGCTTAACTTATGCATTAGGTCAACGACGTACACCAGACCTTAGGCATGATTTAAAGAAAATAAAGTGTTCTCTTACCTTTGAGTCATCCACAGAAAGATTAAGTGGCTAAACTTAGCTCATAACACAACCCGCTAGGCTTGAGGTCTAATGGTAAGGAAGTGGGCTTTGGCAAAACTTGACCTATAATTGCCAAAAACGCATAACTGCAAATTAGAAATTCGTACAATTTCAAGCATATTTTCCCGGTATATTGTCCCTAGCGTGTAGGATAGAACTAGAGTACAGGTTGATTGCTAGTCAGCATGGACTCAGTGGGCCAAAAGGCCTGCTTCCACACTATCTCTAAAACTAAAATAGCTTTTCTGTTTTTTTTAACATACATTTTTGTTTCTCATTATGACCGTTTACACGTTAGACATGTACTTCGTGTCACCCGCACATTGTCACCATGAACGACTCATAAAGGATACAAGACATAGGAAGAAAGGTGGACCATTGACTCTGAAGCATTTTCTGGCATTCTTCCACCTGTCTTCCCCTGCCAACTCAACACACAATACATTTTTGGTATGAATGGTCTACAGCTGGTGAAAACCAATCCCGGAGTCCTACTTCACTGCGAAAATCTCGTCAGACTTCCAACAACTTAGGAAAACTGTTCCTAATTGCCCCACATAAAGACAGCTGGAGTATTAAAAAGAATAATTGAAAGCCATGACAAACTGCCAGGCACAATGCCACCCTGATGGGCACAGGAGTGATCTCCACATTGTACCACAGACAACAGCAGCACAGCTGATAAATATTCCAGCGCACCTCTTTATTCCATCTCCAATCACACCACTGCAAGGAAAAAACAATTATAAAGATTAATTCTGAAGAAGGGTTTCGGTCCGAAACGTTGCCTATCTCCTTCGCTCCATAGATGCTGCCTCACCCGTTTCTCCAGCATTTTTGTCTACCCTAAAAAGGTTAAAGTAGTGATTCAATACATTAAAAAAACATATGAGCCTAAGGCCCTGCATGCTGGCAAAGACAGGGAACAAATTAAAATATATTTTGACAAATAAATCCAACCAGGCAGGAGATGTAGTTAAGAATTACCTAAAGTTGATGGCTCCCTCTCTGTGGACATAACTATAAGATCATAAAATCATAAGCCATAGGAGCAGACTTAGGCCATTTGGTTCATCACATCTGCTCTGCCATTCGACTATAGGTGATTTATTTTCCCCACTCAACTCCATTCTTCTGCCTTCTCCTCATAACATTTGATGCTCTTTGAACAACCTAATCAAGAACCTATCAATCTCCAATTTAACAATACCCAATGACTTGGCCTCCCCAGCCTTCTGTGGCAATGAATTCCAGATTCACCATCCTCTGGCTCAGAAATTCCTCTGGCTAAAGAAATTCCTCCTCATCTCCATTCTAAAGGTAATTCCTTTTATTCTGAGGCTCTGGCCTCTGGTCCTAGACTTGCCCACTACTGGAAACATCTTCTCCACACCCATTCTATCTAGGCCTTTCTTGGCCTACCCAGGCCTCTATACCAAATTTAAATGCAAGATAATGCAAGATTTAGTGCAGCACACTGGCGTAGCTGCCAGAGCTGCCGTGCGCAGTGTAAGATACATGTGTTCAATCCGGACCCTTAGTGTTGTTTCTGTGGAGGCTCCATGTTATTCCTGTGAATGCGTGGGTTTCCTTCATGTTCTCCCGGTTTCCTCCCACATCCTAAAAACGTGTGAATCCATAGGTTAATTACCCTCTGTAAATTGCTCCTAATGTGTAGGAAAAATTGAATAATTTTGTAGCAGTGTGAATGGGTGATCAACGGTCAGCATGGAGTCCATAGGTCGAAGGGCCTGTTTCCATGCTGTATCTCCAAACTAAATGTACAAAAAGGAATGATAACAGTTAACGACTGAAAAATAGAAAACCACATATTTTCTGCTGCAGCCATCTACTCATTACAAGATGGTTCACTTCAGGCTTCTGACAGGATGAATCGTACTCATCAACACAACTATCCATCATCCCAACACAAGGACTAATCAAACTCTTCAACGGCACTTCTACATTTAATCATTAGAGAATCAAGGAGGACGGATGTGCTCTAACTGTTCTCTGCTGCAACTGAAGGTGATGTACTCATGGATGTGAAACTGGCCTGTGGTTTCACCATAGACTCTGAATCACCATCTTGTGACTATGGACAGATGGGAGTACAAATAATACAAAATACATACATCTGAAAAGAGTAAATTATTGTCAGTACGAAAGCCTAGACAATGAGAATAACCTGGTGAGGATGACTCAACAGATGAGTAGGTAGAAAAGGAAACAAATTGTAGAAAGAATGATGATGATGTTGGTCAAATACCTGTATACTCTTGCTAACAATTCAGGCAGGGGTTGGCATTGATCGTGCCAAAAACCCTGGTGTGGCTACCTAATGTGTCTGAACAAGTACTTGTATACGTGAACAAGGGAGATTAGGGATTAATTGGGAGATCACGATAAAGATATAATGTTTTAAACATGGGTAAGCGTATAGGATTTGGGTTACTACATGGTTAATATGCTGAGAATTTCATTACAAACAAACAGAGTTACATTCATAATCTCAATCCAATGTATTCCTGCTTATAATATAGCAGCTGAAATTGTCAAAGGGTGTACCACACAAGGGTCATACAAGAACAAAGTAATAATGAAGTTACATTTTAATTTAAACCATCCCCAAGAGATCAATGAAATATTTTAAAAAGATGTTTTCCAACTGGAGATCACAACTATAAGCCAGCTATATTCCCATGCAGAAAAGAGAGCAAAATAAAAAATCCGTCGCAGGGTCCAAATAGGACAGCCAATACAGTTTAGTTCACTTTAGAGATACAGCATGGAAACAGGCTCTGCGGCCCACCAAGTCCATGCCAACCTTCGCCAAACACACGTTTGTACTAGTTCTATGTTATCCCACTTTCACAGTCACTCCCTACGCACCAGGGAACAATTTACCGCCACCAATTAACCTACAAATCCATTGGGATGTGGAAAGAAATCATAGTACCCAGAGGAAATCCACATGGTCACAGGGAGAACATGCAAACTCCACACATACAGCACCTGTCTGGATCGAACATGGGTCTCTGCTGCCTTTTGGCAGCAGCTCCACCAGCAGCACCATTGTGCCGCCCGTACTTTTAAATCAAGACAGAAACGAGGAACAAATGAAACCGCTGCTTTGACAAAGGCCATGTCTGGAGAAAGTGTACAAACGAGATACGGTGAGGTGACCTGAACAAGCGCAAAGATAGGAGAAAGACATGAGAAATGACATGGCAGTCAGTTCCTTGAGGAGTCATCATTAAGATACAGCAAACCTTCATTTTAACAGATTTTGGTTATAGGATACTGCCCTTTGACGCCTACCATAGCCGCCCCCAGTTGGCGTTGCCGCCTGGGCTGTCTCCATGCCGCCCCGTTTCCAGACAGGCCTTCTGCTGCCACCGCCAGCCCACACTGCCATCTTCCTTGGCCGCTTACAGGATGCGGCTACCACAGATTCCGCCACCTACCTACATTCCAGCCACCTGCGGGCTGTGACCAATGACTCTGCTGATTTTCGTCTCTCTCCCGGCGGTCTGCAGGCAGAGGCCGTAAAACCTCACCTGGATTCCAGGCCCAGCTTCGAAAAACTCCTTTGTTGCTTTAGCAGTATGTTTGGGATTGTTGTGGAATGAACCACCGGCCAATACGTTTTGAGGCATTTGTTTCAACTTGTGCAGATAGCATGTGCCTATACACTTTAGAATTAATTATACTACTACCATCAACAGTTGTATCATCAATGACAACAAGTGAGCCAGTACCTTCAGCAGGCATACAGAGCCCCCCCCATAATGTTTGGGGCAAAGACACATCATTTATTTATTTGCCTCTGTACTCCACAATTTGAGATTTGCAACAAAAAAAATCACATGTGATTAAACTGCGCAGTGTCAGATATTATTAAAGGGTATTTTCGTTTCACCATGCAGAAATTACAGCTGTGTTTATACACAGTCGTCCCCCCCCCCCATGGCTTCCCAGGTGTTTGTAATTGCTCAGGTGTGTTTAATTGTCTCCTTAATGCAGGTATAAGAGAGCTCTCAGCACCTAGTCTTTCCAGCACCTTTAGAAACTTTCATTGCTGTTTATCAACGAGGACCGAAGTTGTGCCAATGAAAGTCAAAGAAACCATTATGAGACTGAGAAACAAGAATAAAACTGTTAGATACATCAGCCAAACCTTAGGCTTACCAAAATCAACTGTTTGGAACATCATTAAGAAGAAAGAGCGCACTGGTGAGCTTAAGGGCCTGTCCCACCAGCATGCAACTCTATGCGATTAGCGCGACCTAACGTGGTCGCTTGAGCCGTCCGGTGTCGCGGGGCCGGTCCCGGAGCCGTGCGGAATTGTGTGGAGTTCGTCCCAAGTTCGTCCCGACACCGCGCGGGGCTCCGAAAAACTGACAATGTCCAAAAATTCCGCGTGGCAACGGCTTGTCGGCTCGCAGTCGCCTCGACATTTACACACGCCCCGACATCGTGCCTCCGTGAACCTATTTGTAAGTGCCTCCGTGACCCTCTATGTGTGTGGCTCCGTGGCCCTGTGTGTGTGTGTGTGTGTGTGCGCCTCTGTGCCCCCCTCTGTCCTGGCGAACTTACCTTAGACTTCGCTCCAAGTTCGCCGCGCTGCGCCACGCACCCGACCTCCGCGCGGCCCCAACTGCCGGTTTGGTTGCGCTTGCCCCATGCAGGCGCATGCTGGTGGGAACGGCCCTGTACAGGGGATCACCCGACCTCCGCGCGGCCCCCGCTTCTAGTTTGATCACGTTCATCGCATAGAGTTGCATGCTGGTGGGACAGGCCCTTTACTAATCGCAAAGGCACTGGCAGGCCAAGGAAGACCTCCACAGCTGATGACAGAATAATTCTCTCTATAATAAAGAAAAACGCCCAAATACCTGTCCGACAGATCAGACACCCTTCAGGAGTCGGGTGTGGATTTGTTAAACTGTAACCGGGCCAACCTATTTTTGTGGCTAACCAGTGATTTGCATCTTGCAGTGCAGCCTCTGTATTTCTGTTCATTAAGTCTTCTGCGGACAGTGGTCATTAACAAATCCACACCTTAAGAGTGTTTCGGATCTGTCGGACAGGTGTTTGGGGATTTTTCTTTATTATAGAGAGAATTCTTCTGTCATCGGCTGTGGAGGTCTTCCTTCGCCTGCCAGTCCCATTGTGATTAGTAAGCTCATCAGCACTCTCTTTCTTCTTAATGATGTTCCAAACAGTTGATTTTGGTTAGCCTAAGGTTTGGCTGATGACCCTAACAGTTTTATTCTTGTTTCTCAGTTTCATAATGGCTTCTTTGACTTTCATTGGCTCAACTTTGGTCCTCGTGTTGATAAACAGCAATAAAAAAATGCAAAGGTGATTGAAAGACTGGAGGAAAGACGAGTTGTTAAGAGCTCCCTTATACCTGCTTTAAGGAGGCAATTAAACACACCTGAACAATTACAAACACCTGTGAAGCCATGTGTCCCAAACATCATGGTGCCCTGAAATGGGGGGTGTATGTATAAACATAGCTGTCATTTCTACATGGTGAAACCAGAATTTATATAAATGGCCTTTAATAAAATCTGACAATTGCACTTTAACCACATGTGAATTTTTCTATTACAAATCTCAAATTGTGGAGTACAGAGGCAAATAAATAAATGATGGGTCTTTGTCCAAAACATTATGGAGGGCACTGTAGTTTAAGTAAACTACTTAAGTAAATATAATATTTATCAAGTATAATAAGATGTTTAGCAAGGGCCAAATCTGCAGTTTTACCACAAAAAGTTGTGTCCTGGATCACCCCTACATTGCAAAGGGAAATGTGCTTAGGATGCAAGGGATCAAATGTGTTTTTAACGATGTCACCTGCCTGCTGTTGGAGTGGAGAATAATATAAATTCTTGGTGCAGGAAATTGTGCACCTTTCATTTTGAGGAGAAGGAAATAAAATTATTTGCTGGATTGAGCAATTTCTCTAAGTGCACTTCTTGCAAGTAGCAGCGTGGACAATCTCTCTGATTTCCAGGACTAGCTTCCACTTAGTGTGTATTTGCAGACTGAATCACAGAGGATGCAGGCTCCAGCCTGCTCGCAGCTCCTACAACATATTGTTTTTTCAGGAGTGTAAATTCTGTCTCACAGGCATGGAAGAAAATACGACAGGGAATCTGCTAGATAGCCCTTAAATTAATTCCTGCGTTCCTTAACCTTTGATTAAGTTCTGCATAACATATGCTTTAAAGTCAGATCGAGGCAGCCAAATCATTTTTCATTGGTGGTGGCAATGTGTTTCTTGGAAAAATTTGTTAAATGCTAATTACCGAGACAGAGTCAGCCACTTAATTTGAATTGAAAGACGCATCATACCCTTGTAACGTAAAAAATAAGCTCACATTTTAATATGACAAATACAAACGACACGATGTAGAATTATAAGCATTATCTCACGATACACAAAAGAGACCACTGTACGATTTTTAAAAAATCATGCATCTTCTGCTCAGCATATGCAATGTTAAGACAATTCAATTTTCTAAAGGCTAATATGATATTGCACTTTTTTTTCTCTTAATCTAAGCTATACTTTGCATGTCAAGTTAAAAACTAAACGTAACAGCAACATATAAATTACTTTGATTCCAGGGCTCCAGTCCTAAAAATGTGGGCTTGCTGTATGAACACAGTTATAAAAAGTTTTAAAATGTGAAGCTGTTAATGATGGATATCTGAAAACAGAAAATGTTGGAAATACTCGGGAGCATTTTCCCTCTCTCCACGCATACTGCCTAATGAGTATTTCCAACCAAGCGATACCCAACGTACTGTAATAGTCAAGTTATCTATGGAAACATTTAAATGTTAAGAATTATGCTTCACATGTTACTCTGGTTAAGCTTATTAATAGGGGCTAACCAGCAGTGATCTGTAGGGTTTTCAATAATTTAATCTTCGGAAAATTCAGGTTATGGAGGTCATTTTAGAAAGAACACAGTCTTAAAAATGTAATCCCAGACACATTTTATCAGCTGCATCAGCTAAGAAAATGAAGTGGATCTTGATATTCTGTAGAATAACATATAACGTGTATATCAAGCAAGCCCTCACTTCCGCTTGCCTTTTGTGTCAGTTGTTTGGAAAACGCTTGAAGCTGACATAAGGTTTTCGATGTACTGTCCAAGAACTTGATTTTCAGATTTTAGTTTCAGATTCTCTTCTTTTACAGCATCCACACGTGCAGACAGTTCTGAGTAGGCAAATGAAAAATATTAAGCCTGACACGCTGATTGCAATATAAAACAGCAAAACTGTGGCATTGTATGTACTACAATATTGTAAATTGATGCAGAAATAAACTTCGCCAACTCTGCTGACTGTCACCACAGGCAATTGTTTTTTTATATTTTCAGTTCGGGTGAGAGGGACCAAAATAAAATGAAAGCAACACCAAAGGTTCATTTTCCAAAAAGATCTCTCCTTTGTATACAGTTTTTCAATTGAGATTTAAAGTCATAGTAAGGATTGAGGACAATGCTTTCAGAGTCAAACGGAACAGAAACAGGCTGTTACCCTTACATATGATACTGGGAAAAGTTTCCCACTATCCATCTATCTGTGGTCATCATTTCATATCCATCTAACAGGTCCCTCCTCAGCCACTTTTGCTCCGCATAAAACAAACACAGCCTATCCAATCTTTCCTCATTATTGAAATGCTCCATTCCAGGCACATCCCGGTGAATCTCTTCTGCACTGTCCAGTGCAGTCACATTGTACCAGGACTATACACAGAACTCTAGCTGTGGCATAACCAATGGCTTGTAAAATCTACCCATCACCTCCCTGCCTTTATCTTATTTGTTCCTGCTAATGAAGGCATGCCCTTCTTCACCAATTTATACCCGTACTGCAACCTTCTGGGACCCTTGGACTGGTACGTCTCTCTTTTCCTCAATACACGTTCAGGCTTCATCATTCATTATGTGTGTCCTACTCTCATTAGATCTCCTGAAGTGCTTCACCTCACATTTAACAGGATTAAATTCCAGCTGCCATTGCTCTACCCACTTTACCAACCGATCTATATTATGCCGCATTTAGCCCATAATTACCTTCCTCGCATCAACGACACTACTCAGTTATGTGTCACCTCCTAACCTACTAAACACACCTCCTATATTCATATCCACAGTTAATGCAAATAATGAACAGTAATGGTCACACCACTCTGCAATACCCTTGCAACTCTACGATATCCCCACCAGCCACAATCCCAAGAGTGTTTGTAGGTCAATTGGCCTCAGTAAATTGCCCCAAGTGTGTCGCAAGTGGATGTGAAAGTGAGATAACACAGAACAAGTGTGAATGGGTGATCAATAGTTGGTGTGGACTCGGTGGGCTGGACTGCCTCTTTCCATTCTAAAACTATTAATCAATCAATCCAAAACAACTCTCACCATCACCCTCTCCCTTTTCGGTTTGATTTATTGTCACGTGTACAGAGGTACAATGAGTAGCCTCTTATTACCAAGCCAATTTTTGATCCAATTTGCCCTGGATTCCAAGGGCTCTAATCTTTTGGACTGGACTCCAAGTTGGGACCTTGTCATTGCCCACATCAATATTTTTTGGTTCATTAAAATATGAATCTCTCAACTGTATAGTTCCCTTCACCACCACCTGTCCCCCTCAGTTCATTTGATTGTCCTCTTACATATGCAAAGTTGTTGGAGAGGGTCTGAAAGTAGTAGAAACACCATTAATTAAACAGCTAGACAAAAAGATAGAAAGGTGAGGGAATGCATTTACACTGAAGACTCTGGAAGATTCAAAGCACTGGTTTCACCAAATACATTAAATTTACCTTCTAAAGTATGTTGAAGTTCCAAAACCTGATTAATCAGTCGTGTCTTCTCTTCTAATTCGACTTGACACTCGGGGTCGATTACTGGGATGGGAAGATTACACAAATTTACAAATCATAAACACAGAATCTTGCAAACTAGAAATCAAATGGGATTCAAGGCAACTAATAGCCAACATATTCAGTTACTTAAAAAATAAATGCTGCCATGTTGTCCTCCTCATTCTTTACTCTTCTCCTAATTATGAAGAGATCTATAGCAAATTTTCAGATGTTATCAAGATGAAAGCCAAAATTGTATAATTGGCCAAGGCCGGATATAGATAATGAACATAAGTGGTAGTCTTTGGCTATAATCATTTGTACAGATGCTGTTGCAGTGGGTGGTCTGATTGAAAACATAATTTGGTATAGTTTGCTATGAAGTCCTCAGTATAGATAAAATCGCTCTGAAAAGGACAAGTCTGAAAACTAATTACTAGTTTAGACTGCCTCAAAAAAAATTGAAGTTTTCTCCAACACTCCATCAGTCGATAGAAACAATCATGACAAGTCTCAATTACTAACTGGATCTAAGGATTCCTGAGAACGCAGCCCGTGATGTGGAGATCACTGTGTGTAGAGGAATGACACTGCAAGGATTTCTAAACTTCTCACACAATTGGAACTACTTGCTTTTAAACACGTACTGGTCTTATACTTGAGTAAAAACAAAGGTGCTGGACTGAACAATCAGTCTGAAGAAGGGTTCTGATCTGAAATGTCGCCTGTCCAGTCCCTCCAAAGATATTCAGCATATAATCCTCCAACAGCCGTTGCATACAACATATAACCCTCCGACATTTTCTACACCTCTAACCGGATCCTACTACTGGCCACATCTCCTCATTTACACCCCTTTCTGCTTTCCCTCCGCAACTCCATGGTCAACTCATCCCTTCCCACCCAAACCATCTCGTCCCTAGGTATTTTACCCTGCAACCACAGGAGATGCAACACCTGTCCCTTTACCTCCCCCCTCGACTCCATCCAAGGACCCCAACAGTCTTTTCAGGTGAGGCAGAGGTTCACTTGCACCTCCTCCAACCTCATCTACTGTATCCACTGTCCCAGGTGTCAACTTCTGTACATCGGCGAGACCAAGTGCAGGATCGGCGATCGTTTTGTTGAACATCTCCGCTCAGTCCGTCGTAACTGACCGGATCTCCCAGTTGCTCAGCACTTTAATGCCCCCTTCCATTCCCAATCTGACCTTTCTGGCCTGAATGAGGCCAGGCGCAAATTGGAGGAACAGCACCTCATATTTTGCTTGGGTAGCTTACACCCCAGTGGTATGCACATTGACTTCTCTAACTTCAAATAGTAAGATTAAACGAGAACTTACCAGTTTGAAGTTTGATCTTTATTTTATGAGGAGTTGCGATGAGGGATTTCGTGAAGAACCCGCCAGGCACGCATGCGCGACATTTCTTCAAAGCAGCGGTGTGGAATCACAGAACCAACAACAGAGAAATGACTTGTTATAGTATGATTGAAGAGACTCTATATACCAGTTGATCTTATGGTAGAGGGTTGGGAGCGGAGGGCACAAAATCCCTCATCGCAACTCCTCATAAAATAAAGATCAAACTTCAAACTGGTAAGTTCTCGTTTAATCTTACTATTTCATTTCGGAGTCACGTGAGTGACTTCGTGAAGACTTCAAAGCTCTGTGATTACACGCCCTGGACCACGTCCATGCTCACACACTGCC
The DNA here is from genome assembly GCA_963514005.1 of Raja brachyura. The sequence goes on from OY740781.1 coordinate 186,490,830, forward strand.
GTAATACTGATGGAGGAAGTATGTTAACGTATTTCAGACTTGAACAAGCTGAAAAATAATAACATTATTGTTAGTACAACAATAAACCCCTGAACTCGGGGACAAACGTTTAGGGACAGCACTTAACGTGCGTAACGTTGCGGGAAACGGCCACAGGTTTGTTATGAAACCACTGAAATGTAGTTTCATTGGCCCAGCCCGCTATCGTGAGGACATGCTCCATGAACACCTCCATGGTCCTCGTTCCTGATGTGGATGCAGCCTTGGTAGAATGACATTTCAAATGTTTAGTGTCTTACCTGCTGCATCGAATACCACCTTAAGCCATCTGGAGATAGTCTGCACCGTTACCCTGTGACGTGGGTTTCCATGGCTGACAACAGATCCGCCTCCATATTCCTGATGGCCATTTCCAGACCTGTAGTCGCAGGTCTGTATAGTTTAAGTAACTCTTTCATAAAGAAGTTACTTTTTTATGGGTCGATCATTCTATCCAGGTTTAATTCCTGTAGAGTCTGGACCCGTTGTGCTGTATTCAGTGCTATTGCCATCACCACTTTTAAAGGTGAGTAAGTCCAGTGGTACCTCCGTCATAAGCGACCACCTCCTGAGTAGGGTCAACACCACCCTAATCTCTCAGATATTATATCGTGGTCGGGAAGGGATGGATAGAACATATCCCTCGTAGTTTGGATACCAGCTTCCCCCAATGTAGCGAGAACTCGTCCATCGCCACACTTGGAGACCACATTCTGCAGTTTCTCCTGGGTTTCCTCAGGTACTACAGGTTCCTCCAGAACTGGAGGGCATCTGGTCCAGCTGCAGAGACTGTGCTCTAGGATACGCTCCATCATGCGCTCCATCCGAGCCATGCGACCACTGCCGCATCTGCGGACAATAAGTCGACTTCCTCAGGTTCTGGAGAATCTCTGAGGCTTCTGTCATTGCCCCACACCTCGTCGAGGTGATGACAAGGATGCAAGACAGGATGTCGCTGCCTGCCGCTCCTGCGTGGCTAAGCGACTCCCGCGCGGACCTGCCGCTTGCTCCGCCGTCTTTCGGACGGAGGCGGCCCGCTGGTCTAATAAGACATGATAGCGTTGATGAGTCGGTCCCGCCGAAGCGTGGTACCCCGACATCCGCGTGGGCTTGCCGCCTGTCCTCCAAAGGCGACGTTCGGTCACGTCCTCTACTACAAGGGGGTGTGGTGACCGAGATGAGACTACACCGACCTGCAACCAAGCAGGCTCCCTCGGTGCTGAGTCTGTGTCCTCCTTTGGGACAAAGCGTCGTTCGGTCACGTCCTGCCGCTAAAGGGGGTGCGTGACCGAGATGAGACTACACCGACCTGCAACCAGGCAGGCTCCCTCGGTGCTGAGTCGGTGTCCTCCTTTGGGACAAAGCGTCGTTCGGGCACGTCCTGCCGCTAAAGGGGGTGCGGTGACCGAGATGAGACTACTCCGACCTGCAACCAGGCAGGCTCCCTCGGTGCGGAGTCTGTGCCGGCCGCACATGTGGTCCTCCAGACCCAGGCCTCAATCCTTCACCGGTCCACGATCTGGTGGCCTGCTCCAGTGGAAGTCGACCCCGGCTCTATGGCGGGTTTACCGACTGTTGTGCGATACTTCCCCTGGTCCTCTCTCTGGTGACCTGCATATTTGGTGAGAGAGAACGTGCCAAGAATATAACACGTTACGCACCTTTGCTCCACTGTCGCTATGGTTAAGTGACAGAGGTAGGGAGTCAGGGTCTTACCTACCCTGCTCCTGTGCGGTTACCACTTATGGCACCATGATCAGTCGTGGTGGAGAATCGGGTCCTGACTGCGCAGGGCTCCCCTGATTTCCGCGTTCTTATCCCGACCCGCAGAGCGGGTGCTGCCGACGTAGCGGGCAGCTCCAGGAATGGTGGGCGTTGACTCACATCTGGAGGCGCCGGTATGTAGGTCCTTGCTGGCCTTCCGGTTTGACCCCGTGGCCTGGAATATGGAATTTTCCTGGCCGTTTGTCTGGTCAAGGTGTGCGACCTCATAATACCCACTGTCTTGGCATGGTCGTCTAAATCCTTGACCTGCTTCAGAAGGTCTTCCCTGAATAGTTGTCTGGGTGGTGGTGTTGGAGATGCTCTGCATAGCCCCGCAAATTTGGGATTTAGCGTGAGCTTGATGGCACTTTTTCGAAATGCATTTATTTCGTATAGCGTGTTACATAATAATTCAAGAGCATCCTCCTGTTCGGTGTTTCAAGTCCATCCCGTCCACCGACCTCGCAAAAGCGGTAATCCCAGATGTGAGCAGTTTTAGGATTTTCTGTAATTTTTACTTCCTGTGCTCTTATGCCCGGGCTTATATTGCTCCAAATAGGCATGTTTACAATAGGTACATTGAGTGAGTTACAATTACTCGGTGCCTTGTACCCATTCATGGCCTCCGCAAGGACCTGATCCTGTATGGTGGTTGGTGAGGAAATCAATGGTAGCGGCCAGTTTAGTTTTGAGAGGTTGTCCCGATGATTCGGGTAACGCAAACTTGGCTGCCACGTCCAAAAGTTCTTCCTGAGGAACCTCAGGTGCCACTGGTTCGTGTACCAAGATATCCTCTTCTCCTGGCTGCCTCATGCTACCAATTGACGATGGGGATATATCCAAAAGCCCCCGGAACTGGACATTTCCTGCCGTTGATTTTGCTGCAGGATCCGTTCCATCATCCTCTCCATCGTTCAATGCGCCCTTCATGGTGCGTAAGTGGGAGGTCAGAGCCCTCATGCCCGAAGGAACTCCTGAGGCTCCTATCATCGGCCCGTACCTCATCGAGGTAATCTCGGTGCCGTGACGAAAAGTCGCTGCCAGCCGCCTCAGCGAAGCTGTACGACTCCCGCGCGGATCTGCTCATTCGCCTCCTTGGATGAGCTAGGCCCGACTGCCTCAAAGGGCATATGCGGTGTGAAGTCGGCACCTGACGCCTGCGGCGTGGTGACCCGACATCCGCGCGGGCTTGCCACCTGTCCTACTCCTGGACTCAGGCGGTGTACGGTCCCGTCCTGCCACTTTTGGGGGATGCAGTGACCGTGGCGAGACTCCACCTGTATGACTCCACCTGGTCCAACTAGGTGGTGAGTCTACACTGGCCCTCCCTGGTCTGCCAGTGGACTCGGGTCTCGGTAAACCACCAGTCCGCAATCTAGCGGTCTCTGGTGAAATTCCTGCCCTAAAAGGGCTTTGTTATTGAGCTCTATCCCTGGCTCTTTCACGAGGGCTCGGGGAGAAGGGCCGTGCAACAGCATGTGAAACCCGTTTGCTCATATCAGCCAACGATTCTCTCCCTGTTGGAGATAGTGAAAAATGGAGTCAGGGTCTACCTGCTCCGGCGCCGTACCGACTTCCTGCTCTGCGGGTACCCCGCTTGTACACAGCTGTGTCGGTGGGTCGGGTCCTGTAATCACAGGGCTCCCCGACTTTTGCGCCTTTTTCCCGGCCCGTCTAGCGGGTGCTGTCGTTGTAGAGAGCTCCGGGAATAATGGCCGACGATTCCTTTTGGAAGTCCTGCGGCCTGTACTCCTCATTATCCATGTCCCTGTTGGAGAAAACACAATTCAAAACAGAAGGGACAACCAGCTCAAGGTTGCCTGTACTTACCTGAGTGGCCCTTATGAAGGGCTGGCGGTGAGCTGTTGTTCTGCCATTGCTGCGCAATGGTGAGCGTTGAGCCCGGACCCCGCAGGGTCAACGAGCTGCCCCATTGTAAAAATAAGTTGGGCTTAGAGCAACATGATAATGGCTGCAACTCCATTCCCTCTTAATTACAGCACTGGGATAATACAGGCTGTGTAGAGTTGAGTTGGGGCTAACCCCTTACTCTAAGTAAATGCCGACAGCCCACAGTATCGTGTGGGCTGCGGTGTAAGTCGGGCTGCATTTCTGCCATTACTGACCCCCTGCAAGCCCCTAGTTCAATATAAATGCCGACAGCCCGCAGTATCCTTGCAGGCTGCGGTGTAAAATCGGGCTGTGCTCTGCCGTTGCTTACTGCACACGGCGAGTCTGCAAGCCCATACTACAATATAAATGCCGACAGCCCGCAGTATCCTTGCGGGCTGTGGTGTAAAATCGGGCTTATGCTCTGCCGTTGCTTGCTGCATACGGCGAGTCTGCAAGCCCCTACTTACTTATAAATGCCGCCAGCCCGCGACCTGCGGGCTGTGGCGTAGAGTCGGCTGCCTCTGCCGTCCTCCGCCGGCGAGTGTGAACCCGGACCCACCTGGGTCAACGGGCTCTCCCGACTCCATGAGTTAGAGCCGCCGCTGACTGCCCGCATACCGCGGTCCGCAGTCGGTGTTGAAGCGGCCTGGAGCACTCTGGAAACAGAGTCTCTGTAAAGAAAAAACGGACGGCGGGTTAGTTTTCCACTTACCTGCAGGTCCCAGCAGTGGAGGAGCAGCGCTCCTCCCTGCCCGTCGCTCGCACTCACGTGACTCCGAAATGAAATAGCCCTTGCTTTCCCTCTCTCCATCTCCTGCCCCTTCTCAATTCTCCCACCAGTCTTACTGTCTCTGACCACATTTTATCTCTGTCCCGCCCACTCCCCTGACAACAATCTGAAGAAGGGTCTCGACCCGAAACGAGACCCTTCTTCAAATGCTGCCTGTCCCGCTGAGTTACTCCAGCATTTTGTGTCTACCTTTGATTTAAACCAGCATTTGCAGTTCTTTCCTACACCTCCAAAGATATTGCCTGACCCGCTGAGTTCCTCCAACACTTAGTTTTTTGCTCACGATTCCAATATCTGCAGTTCCTCATGTCTCCATTTTACACTTCCTTGAACACAACTGTAGTTTCAAATCTACTGGGAAAAAGAGAGCAGAGAAACTAGAAATATTTGGGTTCACTTTATAGTAAGGCCAAAGTGCAACCTTTTGTAGAAAATTATAACCATTTTAAAGTTGCAATATGTCTTTACATAAAATAATTTTTCATGTTCTATTACACGCACATTGTTCCATTAACCCCATTGAAAGATCAACAGATAATACTGGCACCATATGTTGGACTAATGTTGAAAATGTTCATATTCAAAAGGACTATATAAAAATGTAGATGTTAAAAGGCTGTAATACTCAAAGTTTTGATCATAGTTAAAGCAGTTTAAACAGTAAATTTGACAAACATTGTCCAGCTTTCTTAAACTTTGTTATTTAATAATGGGTACAGTTGCAAAAGTATAACTATGTGTAAAGTGTAGCATTTTATTTTTTGAATAAGATTATTTATGGAGTTTAAGTTCCTCCTTGTAGGGTTGTTCATGGCAACTAAAAGCTTGCATTCGTAATTATGCCATCTGAAGTGGAAGCTGAAGGAGGAAGTGAACATTCTCTCCACAGAGAGGAAAAGTGTGTCTCCTGTTTCCACACCTTTTAATAGAGAGTCCTGGAATAGCAATAGCAGAAGCCTCAGCAGATTGTCTGTTGGCCTGTTCAGCCAGGTGCAGTGTAGAAATCAAGATTTCTCCTTCCAACACTTTTGTAAATCCATTTCAAATATTTAAGGAATTATTCTACCATAAATACCTCAAATGCTATTGATTGAGGGGAACAGAATATCACAGCTCATAATATTTCCAAGATCAAATTACTCCTGCCATATTAATATTTTGCAATTATCAATGAATGAACAAAAGATGGCCACCAACAGCCAATAATCTACGTTATGGCTCCTACTTCTTTGCAGGGGCCTCACACCGCTTAGCTGGTATTTCCCCCTTTGTAAAATATTATTAAAAAGGAAGGATATATTTTAAACTGTATGAGCAGCAAACACTGGAGATTTGGGCATTTTAGGAAGATTTGGGCATTTTAGTCGCACTTTAGTCTGTGTTGATGTTACTGGTCAAATGTTTGTTTTTACAAACCTTGTTCTTGGGGGTTGCAAACCAAAATCTCGAAAAGTTGCAAACCAAATCTCGTTGCACTTATGTGTAATGACAATAAAAGATATTATTATTATTATTATTAATTATTATTGCTGCTACTTCTATGCCAGGATTAACAACATAACATTCCAGTCTGTAGATTTTTCAAATGTGATAGAGAGGGATGTAAAAGAGGGGGGTAGCGTTACTGATTATGGAGAATGTCAGAGGGCTTAAAGGCCAGCAGGTTAGAGTTCAAAACCAGCGTGTTTTGTGTGGATGAAAGATAGAGATGGCAAGGTTCAGGATTCTGGAATGACAAGAGATATTGTAAAATTAGTCAAAAGTAAAAAGGAATTATATGAGTATATGTAAGGTTTAACAAGATGGAATCAGGCACGGTCCTTGAGGTAGATAAGGAAAGCAGGAAAGTACACAAACATTAGGAGAATTAAAAGGGGACATGGAATGTCTTTGGCATGTAGGATTGAGGAGAATCCCAAAGCATTTTATACATACATATGGGGCATGTATTTTATATATAAAAGGGTGTGTTAATATTCTAGGGCATGCTGATATAAAGAGAAGGATGTGTGTGTGCTGAGAAACATTAAGGTGGATAAATGCCCAGAGCCTGATGGAATAGGAATATCACAGGATACTGAGGGAGGCAAGGGAGGTGATTGCTGGGGCTTTGTCAGAGGTCTTTGTATGCTATTATTTTCCCATGTTCAAGGTCTCAGAAGACTGAAGAATAGCCAACATTGTGCTTTTGCGTTAGGAGAGTAACACGAACAAACCAATAAATTATAGGTCAAACGAGCCTTACATCAGTGGTAGGAAAATTATTGAAGATTCCTAGGTCTAGGTTTAGTGTTGTCACATGTACTGAGGTACAATAAAAAGCTTTGTTTTGCAAATACAATCAAGCCAATCTCAAGTAAAGTTGATAGAGAAAAGGGGAGGAGATACAGAGTGCAAAATATTGTTCTCACCATTGTAAAGTATCAATTCAATAGACAAAATCCAATGTTCACAATGGGGTACAGGTGAATCAGACAGTACCCTAGCTTATGGAAGGACCCTTCAGTCTGATAACAAAGGGGGAGAAGCTGTTCCGGAGTCTGGTGGTGCACGCTTCCAAACTTCCGAAGAACAAGATTTATTCGCATTTGTAAAAGCGGATAGCTTTGTGCGGGTGGGTAGGGGGGGATTCTGTCTCACAAATTTGATTTGAGTTTTAGAGGAAGTGATGAAGTAGATTGATTAGTGTAGGGCAGGGGATGTTGTCTACATGGACTTTAGTAAAGCATTTGACAAAGCCTGTCAAGGTAGGCTGGTCCAGAAGATTAAATCACATGGAATCCACAGTGAGAGTTGGTAAGATGGGTACAATATTAGTGAGATCATTGAAGACAGAGAGTAATGGTTGAGAGATTTCACTGGAAGTGTGTGACCAATAGTATTCTGTAAGGATCAGTGCTGGGACCTCAGCTTTTTCTGAATGAAAATAATGTGGTCTAATTAATGTGCAGATGACTCAAAATTGGTGGAATGAGGAAAGTTGTCAAATTATACAGCAGGATACAGGCAAGATGTAAATTTAGGTGGAGAAATAACAAATGAAGATTATTCTGGACAAATGTGAATGGATTTTGTGAGGACAAATGCGAGAGGAAAATAAACAATAAATGGCAGGACTCTTAGGAGCATTGATGGAGAGATATTTAGACGTTGAGATACAGCGTGGAAACAGGGCCTTCAGCCCACCAACTCTATGCACGCCAGTGATCACCCCATACACTAAACTACACGCACTAGGGACAATTTTTACAACTTACCGAAGCCAATTCACCTACAAACCTGTACGTCATTGAAGTGTGGGAGGAAACCAAGCGTTGCAGAAAGAATGGACAAACTCCGTACAGACAGCACCCATAATCAGGTTCGAACCCAGGACTCTGTGTGTAGGATAGTGCAAGTGTGCGGGGATTGATGGTTGGTGTGAACACGGTGGGCCGATGAGTCCGTTTCAGCCCTTTATCTCTAAACTAAACTACCACTTAAGCATGCAATCGCTGACCGTGTAGACATAGAAATATATTTGAGATAAAATGTAAGTTCTAACAGCTCCAATGATTAGCACGAGACAGGAAACACGGTGACAGAAAGCTAATATTGTGGCAATGTGGTCACCGGGCCACAAGTAATACTAGAATCTCCACTTTCCCTGCAACAGCGAAGAGGGTACAGTAAACACATTTCTTTCTATGAAGAATAATAACAGGAAAAGGGTAGAAAGTTACATTTTGAAAGTTATTACAGTCATTGTGAATTTTATATACCTTCCATATCAGCGTTCATTGTAAGCAGCTCGCTGTCAAGATTTGAATCAAAGATTGTTGATCCAGAATCCACTGAAAGGAAATACAAAAGCAAAAGTTTACTTGTGAATACAAAAGATACCAGTAAAAGATCTAGCTTCATTGTATCTGACTGATCCATCACTATGTCACAGAACCATGACCTCTACCAACTGGAAGTACAAGGGCATCATTTGCATCTTCTGGTCCAAGACGTGCATCGTCCCAATTCTAAAATATGTTGTTGTTATTAATCCTTCCAGGGTCCAAATCACAAGCTCCCTACCATCGGGACCCTGAGAGTACCTCCACCAGACGTTCTGCAGCAGGTCAAGGCGGCAACTCACCACCAAAGCCAATTCGGTGCTGCCAATAAACCCAATGCCCAAATTCGGAAAAAATTATGAAAAAGAACTTGGTAAGTACAACACCCAATATAGACAAAAGTCACAGGTCTAATGTCCAAACATCTGGTAAATTATACATTTTTAACTTAAAGCCGTGGTGGAAATCTGTTATGGAATCATACATCTTGCCATAGAGGGAGTACAGAGAAGGTTCACCAGACTGATTCCTGGGATGGCAGGACTTCCATATGAAGAAAGACTGGATAGACTCGGCTTGTACTCGCTGGAATTTAGAAGATTGAGGGGGATCTCATAGAGACTTACAAAATTCTTAGGGGGTTGGACAGGCTAGATGCAGAAAGATTGTTCCCGATGTTGGGGAAGTCCAGGACAAGGGGTCACAGTTTAAGGATAAGGGGGAAGTCTTTTAGGACCGAGATGAGAAAATCATTTTTCACACAGAGAGTGGTGAATCTGTGGAATTCTCTGCCACAGAAGATAGTTGAGGCCAGTTGGCTATATTTAAGAGGGAGTTAGATGTGGCCCTTGTGGCTAAAGGGATCAGGGGGTATGGAGAGAAGGCAGGTACAGGGTACTGAGTTGGATGATCAGCCATGATCATAATGAATGGCGGTGCAGGCTCGAAGGGCCGAATGGCCTCTACTCCTGCACCTAATTTCTATGTTTCTATGTTTACAGCGTGGAATCAAGCCATTTGACCCAACTTGTCCACACTAACCAACATGTCCCATCTACATGAGTCCCACCTGCCTGTGTTTGGCCCATATCCCTCTAAACCTATATTATCCATGTAACTGTCTAAATGTTTCTTAAAGTTGTGAAAGTACCTTCCTCAACTACCTCCCCTGGTAAACCTATGTCCTCTGGTTCTTGATTGTTACTGATACTGTACCGAGTACTGATTGTTACTCAATATCAGTTGGAACAGCACCTTAGGTTCCCCCCTCCTGAACGCGCGATCCAATAACCTGCTGGACAGTGTGTAAGTAGCGGTATCAGGTGACAACAGGGTTTTTCAACAATGATGCACAGTTAATGTCTAAAAGCCTGAAAATACCATGTTCAACACATGAGGAATACCAGCTGAGAGATGGCTGCTCAACTAAACAGAAAGTTTTCCCCCAAAGGAACCAGATCTAAAATCAATGAAAATCTTCCTTAAAAGTAAGAATATTTCTGATGAATTCGAGAAGGCAGTATAGTGATTGGTATTGTTTATTTACTTTTGAAGCAGATTATGTCAAGCCAATTGCACTCAGATTGCTGTTCTGAAACACTAAAGGGCCTGTCCTACTTTCACGACCTAATTCACAACCTTTTTTACTCGTGGACATTTTCCATCATGCTAGAAAAAACGCCCCGACCTACTTGATGCCACGAGTACCTACGACTAGCATCACGGCCTGCTACAATCTCGTGACAACCATGCTGCGAGTACGAGTCAAGGGCAAACTCGGCAGAGATCGTGAATTAGGTCGTGAAAGTGGGACAGGCCCTTAACTCTGTTGGGCGCTGCCTGACCTGGTGAATGTTTCTGGCATTTTTTGTTTTTATTTCAGATTTCCAGCATCTACAGTCATTTTATATTCAATTATATTGCTCAGGTTCTGTGGAGCAATTAAAGTAAATTCTATTATTTATAAATAGTACAAATTTAAAAATACAATTGGGAAGTCAATACATAGTTCTGCTATAATGCATTATACCTCACAATATAGAAAGTCTTGTTATAAAAACAAATGTTAATTGAGAAAACAGGGTTATGGGCTACAGATATTCAGATTCACAACAACAGAGCTATTCGGAGCTATGTTCCGAATAGACAATGGAGTACGATTACTGCAGAAACGTTACACAGAAAGTCTTTTCCCCTGGACTGTTCTTTCTCAACAGCTTTTTTGGCACTTTACAATTTCCAAAGTAACTTTTAAGTGGTTGTCTAATTCATAATCAAAATCGCATCATAACCAATTCGATCCACCTAATACAAATTGCGTTCCCTAATTCATCATGTTGTATTATATCTAATTAGTATTATGGCAACACAGATTATAATGGAACTATATGTACAGCCGTTATTCAGAAAGGCAGTATACATTTAGCACAAACATCAAACCCAAATACTAATTGCAGCAAAAGCACATTGGACAAGTGAGAGAGGAAGCAAGGAAGGAATTTTTTTTTTTTTTAATGACCAAGCTGGTACATTTTTTCCAACGGAGACCAGTCAACCACAGGCAGATTACTGGTCTTGTCAAATTTGCCTGCTATATTCAACCATATCATACTTTTGGCTGGAGTGTCTCTATCATGAAGGGGAATTAGTCCATGCTTCTGGTTTAGAGGACATAATTTCCTGCTGCCCCGGTATGTAGATGTTTGATCCCACTCCATGGTGTTATTCCTGTTGGCTCCCATTAGAAGATGTCTTTTAAGGATGAAGTCCTGCAGTGATAACTGGCAGCAGCTGAATGAAATTCCCAAGGGAACCATCATGAAGGCCACTGCAAGGACATGAAGGTATTGGAAGAAGGGAAGTGGGGGAAGGAGGGCGGGAGCTAGAATGGGACAAAATAGTCGATGCTGAAAGTCCCTGGCCGGACAGCAGAAATTGCACAAATGCCTTTGGAAATTCCAAGCTTCTATTTCCATTGACTCCACTAGAAAGTACATTTAACTTTACATATTTCTACCTCTCCCTTGTAACAGCATCAATTCTAGAGAGAGTTCTGGAGCACCACCTGCATGGTTACTTTTGATTCCTCTGTTGAAAGACATTTGGACAGGTACATGGATAGGGAGGGTTTAGAAGGATATGGGCCAAATGCAGGCAGGTGGGTCTAGTGTAGATGGGGCATCTTGGTCGATGTGGGAAAGCTGGGTTGAAGAGCCTGTTTTCATGCTGTATGACTCTATGACTTAAGGAGAGCAAATATCCCAGATTCATAACACAGCCGTTCTACCACCAGTATTCGACACCTGCAACACGTTCTTCTGCAATTACTTTACCAAGAATTCTGAGAATGCCAGGCCTGATTTATCTTAACCTTGTCTGAGATTTATTAACAGCGCCGGCGGAACCTTCGGCATCAGTGAGTCAGCTGTTCTCTGATTTCAAGGTTCGATAAAGACTAAGCACCACAACCTAGAAGGTCAATAGTTCTATTTTTCAGGGGGTTAAACATGTTGGCCTGGAACACCCACGCATGTTTGTGTCCATTATGAAAGATTGTCATGAATGTGCAGAAATGTCAGTGTGTTAAATCTAGCAAATGCTTCCACCCAGGGAAAGCAGTGTGAATCCCAGTGTTTCACTCATCTATTGGCAGCCATCACTGCAGGGGCTCATTCTCAAAGGACATTTTCTAATGGGAGCAAACGGGAAAAACACCATGGAGTGGAGACGGAAACACACACACTGGAGCAGCCGGAAATTCTGACCTCTAACAGTGTGACAAACAGAAACACAGAACAATGCCCAGACCCAAAAAGGATATCAGATCTCAAAAGATTACATAGAACATAGAACAGTTCAGCATAATAACAGGCCCGTTGGCCTACAACATCACTGCCAAATATGATGCCAAGGTCAACTCTTATCTGCCTTCACATAATCCATATCCCTCCATTCCCTGCATATCCATGTGCCCATAAAAAAAAATCTCTTAAATAACACTATAGTATCTGCCTCCACCTCCAACCCTAGCAGTGTGTTCCAGACGCTAACTACCTTCTGTGTAAAAATACTTGTCCCGCACATCTCCTTGAAACTTTGCCCCTCTCTTTATCCTCTAATATCGGCTATTTCCACCTTTGGAAAAAGGTTTTGACTGTCTACCCTATCTATGCCTCTCATAATTTTATGTACTTCTATTACATTCCTCTCAGCCTCTGCTTTTCAAGAGAAAACAATTCTAGATTGTCCACTGCTCAGTCTGAAGCTACATTTTAGTAAAGGAAAGGCAAAGTTAAAGTTTGCATTGAAATAACAGGTAGACAAAAATGCTGGAGAAACTCAGCGGGTGCAGCAGCATTTATGGAGCGAAGGAAATAGGCACCGTTTCAGGCCGAAACCCTTCTTCAGACTGAAATAACAGTACAGCATTGGTAAAATCTCAAGCCAGTCCATTGATTTTTATTATTCTGAACAGTAACAATAGACTAGCTCTCCTGTCCACGATATTTATGCTTCTCATAACGTTAAATACTTCCATCAGATTCCCCTCAACCTCTGGCGTTGCAGAGAAAACAATCAGTCCATCCCCTCTCTCCCAGTAGTTAACGGCCCCTAATCCGGGCATTATTCTGCTTACTCATTACATCAAGCAGTGTTTCCTGGCATTGACATCTACTGCTTAATCAGGGAAGCACTGCCATTGACAGAGTGTACTTTGGTTAAGGTAGCAGATCCACAGATATACATTGCTAAATTTTGTCCAAAATACAGTTATTTATTTTATACATCAGTCATCTCTTTAACACCAGTGAGCCGCAAACTGATGCATGACATAGAAGCCTGAAATACTCCTGGAGTAGGAAGTCATGACCTATTGTTAGAAAGTACAGGCGTGGATGCTGTCAAATACCTCTGTGATTTCTGGCCTGATAAGCCTAAAACTGCAGAGGCAATGCTCCTAGAAAAGTTCTAAATCAAAAACCGCTGCCAGTGGTATAGGGAGGTTTCACGGCAGTCAGGTCACGACCCATGACCCGTACTGTTGCTACGCCAAGTGGAGTACACGCGATGAACTGCAGGTAAGCACTTATCATTGTTTCCAGCGTAGCGGGCCCGTTAAAACCCGCCAAAATTGTCAATTTTTGCGCTGTAAATAATCATGGAAATCGGGATAAGCGTGAAAGACATTTAGCCTACTTCAGAATTCCAAAAGTGAGGAGAAATGACGGTAGATAGAAGCAAGAGCTGAAGGGACAACAACAGCCAAAGTGCTTGGCGAACATTGGCCGTTTGGTCACTGCATTTCATCAACTAAGGCATTATATGTGTTTTTTCTTGATTCCTTTGGCATCTAAAAAGTTTCAGAAGTGATAAATCTGGCTGTAAAATTTTAAAATCGCCCATGGTTCTCAAGTGGGTTTTTACATACAAAAAGAAAACGCCTCTGAAGCAAAATTTACAGCCAGATTTATCACTTCTGAGACTTTTTAGATACCAAAGGAACCAAGAAAAACCACAAATAATGCCTTACTGTTGATGAAATGCAGTGAGCAAACGCAATAATTCCCAATATTTTCAATTCCGATATCTGCACGGCCAATGTTCGCCAAGCACTTTAGCTGTTGTTGTCCCTTCAGCTCTCGCTTCTCTTTACCTTCATTTCGCTTCACTTTTGGAATTCTGAAGTTGGGTCCATGTCTCTCACGCTTACCCCGACTTCCACAATTTTTTACAGCGCAAAAATTCAACATTTTGGCGGTTTTTAACAGGTAGGAAAATACACGTTTCTTGCATTAATAACATATACCGGAAGTTACGGATGTCCTCCAGATGGATTGAGCTGCTCCGTGCGTCAAGCCCTATGACCCAGTGACCTTACGTGCACACCACCTATGATCATGGTAAATATCTATTAAACATTTTTGTTTAAACTAAGCTTAAAGTAACAGGGTGAAATAGGATGACACAGTAGCACAGCTAGTAGAGATGCTGTCTCGCAGTGCAGGTGTTCTGAGTTCAGTTTTGACCTCAGATATGGCTTGTGTGGAATTTTTGCATTCTCTGTTAGCTTATGAGCTTACTCCTAGTGCTCTGCTTTAATCACACATCCCCAAAACATGTCAGTTGATTATTTAATGGGCCACTGTATATTGCCCATGGTTTGTAAGTGAATGCTGGGATCTGGAGGAAATTGATGGGAATGTGCAGAGTATACAAAAATTGGGTTAATGTAGAATTTGTGTAAAAGGGTAGGTGTTGATTGGATTTGGTGGGCTACAGGGCCCGTTTCCATGATGTAGGCTAGATTATAGAGGAGCTTCCAACAGTTCAAAAGTGGCTGCAAGCAGATGAGTGCCATCAAAGAGCCATTCCAGTGGAAGCCAAATTATCTGGTGACCTGCTCTTTCTGTGGATGTCAATTGCCAGGCTTGAATCTTGCATCCTACGTGGATGTTGCTGAAGCATGATGTTACACAATGACTTACTTCATAAATCTCCAATCCAAATTTAATGAACAATGCAGTCCAGAAGAGGAATCGTTTACTCTTGGGTAAAAATGACATTTTGCTGAAGAAAAGAGTGATCTAAATGTGCAATCTAATTTCTCGCTGTGCAAATCAAAACTCAAAATGTACTGTTGCTCCACTGAAGGGGTTTAATCCGGACAGGTTACCATGGTCTGGTGAATAGAAACTGGGCACAATTCCTGTGGCGGGGGGAGATTAGGGAGTTTGGAAGAGTCCCTGGTCAGAGGGACTAGGGAGCCAGGCCTTGCATGCCGGTTCACCACCACAACCCCTCCCTCCCTCCCTCCCCGGTGCCCGGCCTGTGGGTGGGCTGGCGGGCGGGCGGAGCGGGGCCTCCGCTGCCCCGGCACTGCGGGTCGGGCAGGGTCATCCCGTCCCCGCCGACAGCTCGCCGCCTCTGCGGGGCCCAGCGCCTCCCTGCCCCGGGGGCACTCACCTCCCTGCGTCACCACCGCCACCGCCACCGCCGGCCGCTGCCAGATCCGCGTCTCCGGGTGGAAGGACCAACGAGCGGCTCCGAATGAGGAGGAGGAGGAGGAAGGAGGAGGAAGGAGCTGCCGTCAACGAGGCGGCCAGCAGAGGGAGGTAGGTAGGTAGGCCCGGCCCGGCCCGGCCCGGCCCGCACAGCACAGGTACTGGGGGAGCTCCTCTAGTATCTTTGCTGCACAGGGAGGACCTCTCTCTATCACACACACTCATTCATTCTCTCACACACACTCTCTCACACTCACTCTCTCACACACACACACTCTCTCACACTCACTCTCTCACACACTCTCTATCACACACACTCATTCATTCTCTCACATACTCTCTCTCACACTCACTCTCTCACACACACTCTCTCTCACATACTCTCTCTCACACTCACTCTCTCACACACACACACACTCTCTCTCACACACACACTCTCTCTCACACACACACTCTCTCACACACACACACTCTCACACACTCTCTATCACACACACTCATTCATTCTCTCACATACTCTCACACACACACACTCTCTCTCACACACACTCTCTCACACACACACACACTCTCTCTCTCACACACACACTCTCTCTCACACACACTCTCTCTCACACACACACTCTCACACACACTCTCACACACACATACTCTCTCACACACACACATACTCTCTCACACACACACATACTCTCTCACACACACACACACTCTCTCACACACACTCTCACACACACACTCTCACACACACACACACACTCTCTCACACACACACTCTCTCTCTCCCACACTCATTCATTCTGTCACACATAGAAAATTCAGAGGGATACGGTCTCCATTTATTGAATATTTAAAGGGTCAAAATGGTTCGGTGGGAGAACCTGACTGAAGCCTGAACGAAGGAATAGATGAAGATTTACACATAATAACCCATGGATATATCTGCAATGATGTATAAAATGCTTAATACTTCATTCACCTTTTTGAATTTCTATTTTTACTTTATTTTTCTCTTTTATTTCCTATCTAAAAAAAACCCATAGAAAATAGGTGCAGGATGAGGCCCTTCGAGCCAGCACCGCCATTCATTGTGATCATGGTTAATCGTCCGCTATCAATAACCCGTGCCTGCCTTCTCCCCATATCCCTTGACTCCACTGGCCCCTAGAGCTCTATCTAAGCTCTCTCTTAAATCCATCCAGAGATTTAGCCTCCACTGCCCTCTGTAGCAGGGAATTCCACAAATTCACAACTCTTTGGGTGAAAACGTTTTTTCTCACCTCAGTCTTAAATGGCCTCCCCTTTATTCTAAGACTGTGGCCCCTGGTTCTGGACTCACCCAACATTGGGAACATTTTTCCTGCATCTAGCTTGTCCAGACCTTTTATAATTTTATATGTTTCTATAAGATCCCCCTCATCCTTCTAAACACACACACACTCATTCATTCTCTCACACTCATTCATTCTCTCACGCACTCTCATTCATTCTCTCACACACTCATTCTCTCTCACACACACTCTCATTCTCTCACACACTCATTCTCTCACACACTCTCTCTCACACTCATTCATTCTCTCACGCACTCTCATTCATTCTCTCACACACTCATTCTCTCTCACACACACTCTCATTCTCTCACACACTCATTCTCTCACACACTCTCTCTCACACTCATTCATTCTCTCACGCACTCTCATTCATTCTCTCACACACTCATTCTCTCTCACTCACACACACTCTCATTCTCTCACACACTCATTCTCTCACACACTCATTCTCTCACACACACACTCTCACACTCATTCATTCTCTCACACACACACTTATTCTCTCTCTGTTACTAGTCACTGCAATTACAAACATGCAGCAGCGTCAAGTTAAAAATCCAATCTTACCCCCCTTTTCCACAACTTTTTTCTTTGAATTAAAAACTTATTTTCGTCAGCATGTCAATTCAAACCAGCTGTAGTGGGCAATCACCACGGTTTTAAAAGTTTGAGTATTTCCAAGCAAATAATTTTCCACCCATCTCTTCAATTCTAAAATGTGGCGTAATAAAAGGCTAGAATACAGCTTCACAATTATGAACCAAGAGCAGCTGAATGGAACTGTAATGGAGATACGGGATCAAGGAGTCAATCATTGTCATACGACAGAGCTTTTGAATGGGAGCTTAGTGTGAAAACATGGCCCACATACTAATTCCAAATCCTGGGTGGATCCTAAGTCCTGGGTGCACAAGGTTCAATTTGTGTGCTTTGAGAGGAGTTGAAAACAAGGACCAATGCTTGTCAATTCCCTGCACTTTGAGTTACTGGTTACCCATTAACTAGACTTTACCTGAATCATCAGCCAGAGAAATACTTGTGAAGGTGTCGTCCTCTTCTAGATTTTCAGCGTGATCCATGATTTACTTTCTAAGTTCGACCAGGCAGCAATCAATTTGCTAACCATCAAACAAGTGCCCAAAGTGACCTGCTGTGGATCTGAGTTAAACTGAATAGGATGCTCAGCAATGAATAATTGAAACTGTACCTGCTACCTTGATACCTGATCTTCTGTTCTTCAGCAAACTGGTTAAAGGTTACAACTAATGGCTGAATAAATTGAGCTAAATAGAAACAATTTTGTACTGTAAGCATTTGGTCTACTACTTTTGCTTCTGTTTCCTTGTCATTAAATTGCACCGTAATTGGTAAGAGTAATTTAAAATTCAAATTCTAGTGTCCCTTTTGAACAGTTTTGCTCACTCTAAAGCTACTATTATTGTAAGGAAAAGCAAAGTTAAAGTAATTCATTAAATTAATAGGACATGGTAGGTGAAATGCCTAGCTGGTCCATTGATATTTTTATTCTGGACAGTAACAGTATACTAGCTCTCCTGTACTTAGAAGCAGGGAACTGCAGATGCTGGTTTACAAGAAAGGATACAAAGTGCTGGAGTAACTCAGCGGGTCAGGCAGCATTCTCTGGAGATAGACACAAAATGGTGGAATAACTCAGCAGGACAGGCAGCATCTCTGGAGAGAAGGAATGGGTGACTTTTCGGGTCTGAAGAAGGATCTCGACCCGAAACATCACCCATTCCTTTTTCTCCAGAGATGCTGCCTGTCCCGCTGAGTAACTCCAGCATTTTTGGTCTATCTTCGGTTTAAACCACCATCAGCAATTCCTTCACACATAGTTCCTAAGCATTCTCCGGAGAATGTGGATAGGTGATGATTTAATGTAAATTAAATAATTTTGCAGATTCATCACCCTCAATGTTTGAGCATGACTGGGAGGAACCAAGTACAACCAGTGGCTTCAGGTAATTTGAAAATGGATTAACTTTTTACAAAAAAGGGAGCAAACTGCTGGAGTAACAGCAGACCAGGCAACATTCTCTGGAAAACATGGGTAAGTGACGTTTTGGGTCGGGACCCTTCTTACGAAAAGTTTAGACCACCTATCCATGTTCTCCAGAAATGCTGCCTGAGTTACGCCAACAATTTGTGTCCTTTTTTTTTCTACGTGTTAATCCTAATTACTCCAGCCAGATCCCAGTTGTTCCAGCCAGACCCCAGTTGATTGAGGCATATTCATGCTTCTATTAATGACTTAAAATGTTCGATTTTATACATTGTACTTAATATTCATTTGAAACAGATAAAACAGGTTTCAGAGCCTATGGTTCCACCATCAACAGCATTGCCACTTTGTTTCCATTCCTTTTCTCCAGAGATGCTGCATATCCTGCTGAGTTACTCCAGCATTTTGTGTCTGTCTTCGACATAATAAGATGCCAGGTCAAAGATATAACAAAGACGTTTAAGATTTGTGGTCAACCAAGCAATCTATTACTAAAACCAAGAATGCAATAAGAGATAACCATGGAATTATTCTTCACAACATCTTTTAGAATTACCAGCAGATTGATTTGTGTTTGTTATTTGTGTCTGTGCTACCTTCCAATTTTTTCACATTAGGGGACTGAAGATGGAATACTGAAATGGCCTGACTGGAGATAATCTGGCAGCAGGTGTATGTCCATATCAGACAGGCTGAAAGGCCTTTGAAAGCGGTAAATGAATTATCTTTGGAAAATGAATAAATTAATGAATGATCGATTCCTTATTGTCACATGTACCTCAGCTCACCAATGAAACCAAGGGAAATAAGCTGGAGACAAGGGTTCCATGTGTCTGAAGGATTCATCTCTGAGCAATAACTGGTTTTAATACCAATTAAATAATGTTGGCAGATTCCCCAGCCTCAACCTTTGACCGTGATTGGGAGGAACCATGCGCAACCAATGGCTTCAGGTCATTTAAAAATGGATCAACTTTTGTTGAATTTCAATTTGTGGGTTTGGAGGGTGTTTAATCAGAACTTATGCTGAGCATTGCTAAGAGGCAAATATATATTTTCATCACTTCCATATTAAATTTAAGATCATGGGATCAGAGGTTGACAGAAGAAAGTACACTTATCCCAATGTGTTTGTGCCAGCTCTTTTGTACAGTTATTACATTTATTAAAATAGCATGCTCTTTCCCTGTGGCCTTATACATTTATTCCCTTCAACTATTCATCTAATTCTCCTTCTGAATATTATTAATTAATCTGCTTGCACCAGCCTTTCAGGCAAAACAAAAAATCCACATCATAAAACGTTGCCACGTAAAAAAACGATCTCCTCGTGTCAATTTGGGTTCTTGTCTATGGTCTTTGTCATGTGCTTTGAAGCATGGGTATGGCATTCACTGTGTGTCTGTGTGTGTGCTATTTATGCAACTTGATAGGTCTGGAGAGTTCAGTGATGTGCCAACTTTAAAACAACGTCACATAGACAGTCTGCAACAAGAGGAGGAAGTTTCAGTTTAAGTGGGTAGAAAGGAACTGCAGATGTTGGTTTATACTGAAGATAAACACAAAGTGTTGGAGTCACTCAACGGGCCAGGCAGCATCTCTGGAGAAAAAGGATGGGTGACATTTTGGGTCAAGACCTTTCTTCAGACTTTTAAGACTTTTAGGCTTAGGTATGTTGCTTTGCAAATAAACCATGAATGATTTGGAAGATGTTATATCATTATAATCTTCTATTCCAGTCCTTTGATTATTGAATCCTTTGTCACTTTTTGTTTTTACTTCTGAAACAAGGTCACATATGATTTTGAACACTTTCTATTTTACTTTTTTTTTAAACTTTCTCCACCTGAAGAATAACCACAGATTCTGAGTCATTACTCATAGTCTTGTCGTAATGAACCGCACCTTCCCTAACTATACCGTAACAATTCCCTTCTACACCCCTACAATGCCTAAAATTATAGCACTCAAAACAATGCCTATACTCCAGCTGAGGCCTAATTGACGTTTATTAATACAGGCACTTTGCTTTTTACACAGCCGTTACATGCTTGGAAAGCAGCCCATTAATCAAACATATGCCACGCACCACACGTGACCACGCAGCCATACAGTGCCAGGCATAAATTTGAGTCCGTTAATCCGGAAATAGGAGCGTGTAAATTAAACTTCAGTAGTAATTAGGCAAACACACAAATCAAGCATGTGTAAAATGCATAGTGTCTGTATTTAACATAACTTTGTTGCTTTTATGCATTTGCTCATTTAGTCAAAGTATCTCATTAAGCTGGGGAGCTTGTGTGATTTGGGCATCTTAAACATGGAGTCATAGAGACATACTGCATGAAAACAGCCCACTGTGTCCTTGCCAACCAGCATCTACACCTCAACACTAATCCTACTTTAATCCCATATTTTATTCTCTCCAGAGTCTCAACAATTTCCTTCTGATTCCCCCACTTACTTTCACACTAGTGATCAATTTATCTACATATCTGTACGAAGGAAAAGCAGATGCTGGATTAAGCTGAAGATGGACACAAAAAGCTGGAGTAACTCAGCGGGACAGGCAGCATACCTGGAGAGAAGGAATGGGTGATGTTTCAGGTCGAGATCCTTCAGGCTGGTTAGGGATAAGGGAAACGAGAGATATAGACAGTGATGTGGGGAGATAAAGTACAATGAATAAAGATATGCAAAAAAGTAACAATGATAAAGGAAACAGGCCATTGTAAGATGTTTCTAGGGTGAAAATGAGAAGCTAGTGCGACTTGGGTGGAGGAGGGATAGAGAGACATGGAATGCCGGGGCTACCTGAAGTGAGAGAAATCAATTATACCACTGGGCTGTGAGCTGCCCAAGCGAAATATGAGATACTGTTCCACCAATTTCCATTTAGCCTTCGTCTGACGATGGTGGAGACCGAGGGCAGAAAGGTCTGTGTAGGAATGAGAAGGAGAATTAAAGTGACCAACAACCGGGAGTTCAGGTTGGTTCACACGGGCTGAGCGAAGGTGCTCCGCAAATCGATTGCCGAGTCTGCGTTTGGTTTCGTCAATGTATAAGTGTCCACATCTTGAAAACCAGATGCAGTAGATGAGGTTGGAGGAGGCGCAAGTGGATATTTGCCTTACCTGAAAGGACTGTCAGGGTCCCTGGACAGAGTTGAGAGATTAGGTATAGCGACAGCGGTTGCAGGGGAAGGTACCAGGGGAGGGGGTGGTTTGGGTGGGGAGGGATGAGTTAATCAGGGAGTTGAGGAGGGAACGGTCTGCCGAAGGTGGAAAGAGGTGGAGATGAGAAAATATGGCTAGTGGTGGGATCCCGTTGGAGGTGGTGGAAATTTCAGAGGATTATGTGTTGTATGTGACGGCTGATGGGGTGGAAAGTAAGGGCTACGGGGACTCTGTCTCTGTTACAACTAGGGGGAGGGGAACAAGGGCAGAGCTGCAGGGTACTGAGGAGACACAAGTGAGGGCCTCATCTATCATGGGAGAGGGGAACGCACGTTCCCGAAAGAATGAGGACATCTCGGATGTTCCAGTATGGAACACCTCATCTTGGGCGCAGATGCGGTGGAGACGGAGGCATTGGGAGTAGGGGATTGAATCTTTGCAGGAAGCAGGGTGGGAAGAAGTGTAGTCAAGATTGTTGTGGGAGTCAGTGGGTTTGTAATAGACATCAGTCAATAGTCTATTTCTTGTGATGGAGACTGAGATCAAGAAAGGGGAGGGAGGTGTCGGAGATGGTCCAAGTAAATTTGAGTGCAACATGAAAATTGGTGGTGAAGTTGATGAAGTCCATGAGTTCGGCGTGTAATACCGATGCAGTCATCAATGTATCAGAGATAGAGTTTGGGGATAGGGCTTGTGTAGGCCTGGAACAGAGATTGTTCAACGTACCCCACAAAGAGGCAGGCATAGCCTTGGACTTGGAGGAAGTGGGAGGAGTCAAGGGAGAAGTTGTTGAGGGTGAGGAACAGCTCCGCTGGGTGGAGTAGAGTATTAGTGGAAGGAAATTGGATGGTTCTGCGGTCGAGGAAGAAACGGAGGGCTTTAAGGCTTTCTCGGTGGGGGCTGGAGGGGTTGGGTGACTGAACGTCCATAGTAATGATGAGGGAGTGGGGGCTCGGAAAGCGGATATCATTAAAGAGACATGCGAGGTATCTTCGACATAGGTCGGTGGAGATTGGACCAGGGAGGATAGAATGGAGTTGAGGTACGTGGAAATGATTTCTGTGGGACAGGAACAAGCAGAAACAATGGGTCTGCTAGGGCAGTTGTGTTTGTAGATTTTGGGGAGAAGGTAAAAATGGGCTGTGCGGGGCTGGGAAACGATAAGGTTGGAGGCTGTGGAAGGCAGACAGCCGGAAGTGATTAAATCAGTAATGGTTTTTGAGATTAAGGCCTGGTGCTCATCTATAAATCTGCATGCCTTTGGGATATGGGAGGAAAATGGAGCACTCAGAGGACCCCAGTGGTCACAGGGAGAATGCAGAAACTCTGGATATAGAGGATTGCACCCAGGTCTCTGGCATTGTGAAGCAATGCCTTTACTAGCTGCACCGCCGTGGCACCAAGTATTTACTTTACAACCTTCAAAGCTCCGCACGCCATGAGATATATCAGATCCTGCACTCTCTTCAATATCATGCAATGTTAATTAATATTGCCTCTCCTCTTCCTTCCTACCAACATTTCTCCCAGCTTATTGTTTCTGAGAAGCTTTGGCTCTGTGAATCATTATTTCTGGTCTTCCCTTCAGAATGGACCCTCAAATATTTGGAGTGGCATTACGCACGATGAAGTCACTTCTGCAGAGAATGCCATGTTGCAGTGTTTTCGTGGGAGTGGGGATTCCAACTGTCAGTGTAATTCAAGGTGTATGAAAAAAGAAGGAAGCTGGTGTTCCGCCTAATATTGGATCCGCCATGTTCTTGTTAAATGGCACGCAAAGCATGCTGGGTCTCAATTAGTCTACTCTTACTCCTGTCTCTTAAGTTCCTATATACTGTACAAAGATACATAGAAAATTGGTGCAGGAGTAGGCCATTCGGCCCTTCGATCCAGCACCGGCAATCAGTGTGATCATGGCTGATCATCCACAATCAGTACCCTGTTCCTGCTTTCTCCCCATACCTCTTGATTCCACTAGCCCTAAGACCTCTATCTAACTCTCTTTTCAATGCATCCAGTTAATTGGCCTCCGCTGCCTTCTGAGGCAGAGAATTCCACAAATTCACAACTCTCTGGGTCAAAACGTGTTTCCTCATCTCAGTTCTAAATTGTTTACCCCTTATTTTTAAACTGTGGCCCCTGGTTCTGGACTCCCCCAACATCGGGAACATGTTTCCTGCCTCCAGCGTGTCCAATCCCTTAATAATTGTATATGTTTCTGTAAGATCTCCTCTCATCCTTCTAAATTCCAGTGAATACAAGCACAGTCGTTCCATTCTCTCATCATATGACAGTCCCGCCATCCCGGTAATTAACCTCGTGAACCTACGCTGCACTCCCTCAATAGCAAGAATGTCCTTCCTCAAATTAGGAGACCAAAACTGCACACAATACTCCAAGTGTGGCTCACCAGGGACCTGTACATCTGCAGAAGGACCTATTTGCTCTTATACTCTTGTTATGAAGGCATTCATATGATTAATGAAGAAGTTTGGACTAAGCTTTCATACTGGCACTCCTAGATAATCTTTACACATTGGAAATGAACAACCAAGCACAGAGATAGTTATAGCAACATTTGTATGAAAATATAACACTAAGTGTTCTGTAATTGCTTTTAATATATGCTCAAATTGAGTTTGCCAATTCCAAATTACTTTTTTGAGATTAGCATATTGCTACTTTACTAGTTTTGTGCAAAATAAAAAAACGTCAATTACATTTGAGATTATACAGATTGAATGGTTTTGTATGATTACATGATTGTGTAATTACTTGTATAGAACACAAGGTGTCAGTAGATACTATCGAAAAATCAGATAATACCATTGCGCCCTAATTTTAATTCCTGGTTAATTGTTTACAGATGAGTTTCAATTCACTTGCTGTGGTATTAAGACATTTTAATTCCTGTGCCACATTATAAGATCACCATCATATTTCCCAAACAATTCATTACTTATAGGGAATAATGCAGAATTATTTCTGGACCAAACTTTGGACAGGTCACAGGAAAGCTTCTCTTCATGTGAAGGATTCCTTTATGTAAGGCTTTACAGGTCGGAACCTTCTCTCAGAGCACCCTCTTCACTTCGCACACGTAATTTCAAATCAACAATTCAATTCTTATTTCTTCTCACTTCTGAATTCACCTTATATGAAAAACATATTTCTCTCTCTCCCTCTCGCACGCACACTCATTCTCTCTCTCTCTCTCACCCAAGAATAGTAAGGTGACATGCCTCAATGATTATCGACCAGTGGCACTAACGTCTATGGTCATGAAGTGCTTTGAGAGGTTGGTCATGGTGCACATCAACTCCTACATCGACCCACTACAGTTCGCATACCGCCACAACAGGTCAACGGAGGGTGCAATTTCTCTGGCTCTCCACTCCGCATTGGACCACTTGGACAATAAAAACACTTACGTCATGCTGTTGTTTATAGACTACAGCTTGGCGTTTAATACCATCATCCCCTCCAAGCTGGTTACCAAGCTCACGGAACTGGGTCTCTGCGCATCCCTCTGCAATTGGATCCTTGACTTCCTCATCCACAGACCACAGTCTTTTCGAATTGGAGGAACCACTTCATCCTCAGTAACAATTAGTACGGGAGCACCTCAAGGCTGCGTGCTCAGCCCCCTGCTTTACTCACTCTATACCCATGACTGTGTAGCCAGACATAATGCGAACTCCATCATCAAGTTCGCCAACGACATCACAGATGGGGACGAGTCAAGATTCAAGAGATTTTATTGTCATGTGTCCCAGATAGGACAATTAAATTCTTGCTTTGCTTCAGCACAAAAGAATAGTAAGATTGAACGAGAACTTACCAAGTTTGAAGGTTGATCTTTATTTCATGAGGAGTTGCGGTGAGGGATTTCGTGAAGAGCCCGCCGGCACGCATGCGCGACATTCTTCAAAGCAGCGGTGTGGAATCACAGAAACAACAACAGAAATGACTTGGCATAGTAAGATTTAAAGAGACTCTGATTACCAGCTGAAGATGATCGAGGGTTGGGAGCGGAGGGCACGAAATCCCTCACCGCAACTCCTCATGAAATAAAGATCAACCTTCAAACTTGGTAAGTTCTCGTTCAATCTTACTATTTCATTTTGGAGTCACGTGAGTGACTTCGTGAAGACTTCAAAGCTTCTGTGATTACACGCCCTGGACAACGTCCATGCGGACACACCACTAGCAAGGATGGATTGGAGTAAACAAGTTGACGAAACGAGGTTATACTGAAACAAAAAGAAGATTTGTTAATAACACAACAAATAACGCCCTTTTAATCAGGGACATCCCCACGTTCACACCCGGCGTTCAGCACGGCCTCTGCGAACTGAAGGGGAGCAGCAACAGGCTTATTATAGAATCGCTGGAACACAGCTTCATTCGCCCATCCTGCTGTGGCGAGGATATGGTCCATGGGTACCTCCATGACTCTCGCCACCGACGTAGATGCAGCCCTGGTGGAGTGGGATGTAAACACATTAGTGTCAATACCTGCCTTATTCAGGACGATCCGGAGCCACCTGGATATCGTCTGGACTGTCACTCGATGGTGAGGTCTTTTGTGAGTGACAAGCAGGTACAACTCCATTCCTCTGATGCTCCTCGTCACCTTGATGTAGTAACGGATGTGAGTGGCTAAACATAGCCGAGCATCTGCAGGGTATGCCGGGAACTTCAGCTGCAGCCCTGTGCACCCAGGTCTATGCTGCTTAAGTAGCTCATCGATAAAAAAGACTACTTCTCCAGGGGTCGACGTCATCCTGTCAATACGTAGTTTGTGGAGCGTCTGAACCCGCTGTGCTGAAGTCAGCGCTAGTAACATCACCAATTTCATAGTGAGTTGGTCCAGCTGTAACCCTTCCATGGGTGACCACGACCTGAGCAGGGTAAGTACATCCCTGACATCCCAGGTGATGTTGTAGCGTGGTGTAGGCGGATTCAGATTGAATATTCCCCGCATAAGCCTGGACACTAGCCTGTTCGATCCTACCTCAATGTTGAGGTAGAATGATAGCGCACTCCTGGCGCTGTTGATGGCACTATAACTCAAGTGCTCATCATGGTGCAACCCCGCGAGGAATTCCAGGACGTCGGCTATGGAGACATCATCACAGGTGATGTGAGAGCGACTGCAGTAGGCTTCCCACTTGGTGATGTGGGAGAGATATCTCCGCCTGGTTGACTCTCGACATGATGCTCCAATGGTGTTCATGGTCCGGGTGGTAAGGCCATACTGCATCCATGGCCTGGTCAGAACCTGCAAGCCAGTAATTTTAGATAGGCATGGCAGGGGTGTAACTCCCCTGAGACAGGGTGAGAAACCAAATGTGGGCAACCCTCTAGAGGGACCCAAGGTTGACTAATCATGTCAGAGACCACCGGATACCAAGGCTGTGTAGGCCAGTCGGGTATGACAAGAATGCCTCTGGCAGAATCCATCCTGATTTTTTGTAATACCCGACTGATGAGGCAAAACGGGGGGAATGCATAGAAAACCCACTTCCCCCAGTCTAGCGAGAATGCATCAATCGCTAATGCCCCAGGGTCTGGTTCCCATGAAACATATGTCGGTACCTGATGGTTCAACCGGGACGCAAAAAGGTCGATATCCGGTTGGCCAAATTTGGCTGTAATTTGGGCAAATATTTGAGGATGCAGCATCCACTCAAAACTATAATTGAATTTGCGTGACCTGGTGTCTGCCACAGTATTAAGCCTACCTGGCAAATAGGTAGCTGAAATCCAAATATCTCGATCAATACACCAGCACCAAATAGTATTAGCCAATTTGTCACAAGAGACTGACCTGGTACCGCCCATATGGTTTAAATATGCCACCGCTGTGGTGTTGTCTATTTGGAGACGGACATGAGTACCACTAAGATTAGCACAATATGCCCGCAGTCCGTGAAATGCTGCAAGCAGCTTCAAATAGTTAATCCCTTGTATTAGCAACATGCTAGCTTCAAGGGGATCCCACCTGCCTCCACAACTAGAAGAGCTGTCCGCAGCTCCCCAGCCTAGAGAGCTTGCGTCAGTTTGCAAATATACCACCGGATTGGGCACAACAATGGGTTTGAATGCCTTGCCAATATTGGACACCCACCATTGTAGCTCAACCTTAGCATCGGAAGGCAGCCCCATAGGTCTGTCAAAATGACCAGCGTTCTTTTTTAACGCAGCAATCTTGGCCCTTTGCAGATTTTGATAATGCAAAGGTCCAAACCGGGCTGCCGGAAATAAAGCTACGATTTTCCCAATCATCTTAGCTGTATGCCGAATAGATGGTATACTGGCGGATGCGAGATCCTGACATGCAAGGGAAACATCCTCCACCTTGTGAAATGGAATGGTGGCCCTCATTTGAATAGGAGTAGGAATTTGAATAGGAATTTGGACGGAGTCCACCGTGAAACCCAAATAATCCATAACCTGGGATGGGTGAAACTTCGATTTTTCTGGATGGACTATAAACCCCAGCTGCTGAAATATAGTAACAGTTGCTGAAACAGCGCTTTCAGCTGCTTCCAGAGTGTTGCCAATAATCAGAATATCATCTAAATAAGCCATTACAATATGATGTTGTATACATAATTTGGCCATAATAGGTTTGAGTAATTTAGTAAAGCCTAGGGCGGTAGTAAGCCCATTTGGTAAGGCCCGATATTGCCAGAGCTGATCCATCCAGACAAATTTCAAAATTTTCCGGTGATGTTTCCGGATGGACACTGAATAGCATGCATCTTTCAAATCAATACATGCCATAAAGCAACCATGCGAAAGCAGTGATTCGGCTGTCTCAAAAGGTGTCCATTTTGAAATGTGTATATGTTACAAAGGTATTCAACTGGTCAAGTCAATAATCACCCGACAACCTCCATCCTTTTTTGGACTAGTAAAAATATTGGAGACCAATTCAATGGGCTCGTGAATAGTTTTCTCTATCACGCCTTTTTGTTCCAAACGAAAAATTTCAGCCGTGCCTGCTGCCTGCTCAACGGCAGACAGCGTAAACTTCCGTTGAGGCATATGCTGGGATGGAGGAATGTTCCCGTGAATAAATTCAATAAAATGACCCCGAATATCCTTCCCTCTTGGAGAAGTCTTCCCCGAAATTTTTTTTTGATTCTGCTGCAGGAGGGGCTCCAATATCCGCTCCATCCTGACCAATACGCCCCTTGAGCTAAAAACTCGGGCGGCCGAAGTCCTCATGTTCTGCTGAACTGCTGGGGCTTCGTCCATCGGCCCGCACCTCATCGAGGTGAACCTGGTGCCGCAAAGTTGTCGCCGGTAGCCGCTGCAGCGAAGCTGAGCGATTCCCGCGCGGGAGGTACACTCAAACGCCTCCTCGGCGGAGCTTGGTCTCGCTGCCTCGGAGGGCAAATGCGATGGGAAGTCGGCACCTGACTTAGCATGGAGATCCGACGCCCGCGCGGGCTTGCCGGCTGTCCATATCATGGACCTAGCCGACGCATAGTCTCGTCCTCCCATCCATGGGGGACTCGGCGACCGTGGCGTATGGGCTCGTTGAAGGGAGGAGCAGTTCGCTGGGCTTAGTGTCTGCTGACGGTTCTTAGCTGGTGCTGACGGCGGTTAACCTCCCTGTGCCTACTGGAGCTGGATGGCTCCTCTCCAGTAGCCGCGTCATGCGGCCATACGTCCTTCACCCTGAACACTGGGGTGGTCGGAGACCTCCGGCTCAGAAAGATTGCCGGGGCTCCTTTCATCGGCCCGCACCTCTGAGAAGTGATCTCGGTGCCGGAAGTTGTCGCTTTCGGCCGCCGCAGCGAAACCGCGCGATTCCCGCACGGGAAAGGTGTTCAACCGTCTCCGTTTAACAGGAGCGGAAGCCGTTGCCACAAAGGGCCCTGACGGCTTGGGGTCGACTCCAGCAGAAGCATGGAGCGACGCCCGCGCGGGCTTGCCGGCTGTCCACATCGTGGACCTTGCCGACGCACGGTCTCGTCCCCCCCATCGACAGGGGACTCGGCGACCGAGGCGGGACCGTACCCAAGCCCCCCGTCCCAGCGGCGGGGTTTGGGAGTTGGATAGCAGATCTCACAGACCCAGGTAGCACGTTGCACCAGACCGCACCAAGGCGGCTGGTGGAGCCTTGGCCCGAACCGGGTTTAGGCTTACGGGCTCCTCCCCTGCCCTTCAACGAAGGGCTAGCGGAGGGGGGTCGGGCCGCAGCACGACCCCTTCCCCGTGGTCGCCAATGGCGAACTTGTGGCAGGGTCCCCCCTTTCGAGAGGCACCCCGTTCTCGGCTCCTGGAATCAGCATTGGAGCTGCTGCTCCTCGACTCAGCACAGGAGCTCCTGCTCCTTGAATCAGCACTGGAGCTCCTGCTCCTGGAACCAGCACTGGAGCTCCTGCTCCTTGAATCAGCACTGGAGCTCCTGCTCCTCGAATCAGCACTGGAGCTCCTGCTCCTTAAATCAGCACTGGAGCTCCTGCTCCTTGAATCAGCACTGGAGCTCCTGCTCCTCGAATCAGCACTGGAGCTCCTGCTCCTTAATGCAGCACTGGAGCTCCTGCTCCTTGAACCAGCACTGGAGCTCCTGCTCCTCAAATCAACACTGGAGCACCTGCTCCTTGAATCGGCACTGGAGCTCCTGTATAGCGGCGGGTCGGGCCCGGTAACAACAGGGCTCCCCGACATCCACGCCTATTTCCCCACGTACCTGCAGGGAGAGAACATAACATACACCCGCCACAACAAGACACCAACTCACACTGGAGCTCCGGTGTATCGGCGGGTCGGGCCCTGTACCAACAGGGCTCCCCGACTACCACGCCTGTTTCCCGGCCCGACTCGCAGGTGAGCCGCTGAGAAAGGCTCCGGGATAAGTGGCCGGCGACTCCAAATCCACATTCCTGTAGGGAGAGAACACACTGCTCCCCCCCCCCCCCCCAACAGGAAACACCAACTCTAGGGGGCTTAGCCTTACCTGAGTCGGCCCTCTGAAGGGCTGGTCGGGAGCCGCGCTCCCGACCAGCCGTCGGCAGCAATGCGATGCGACGATATGTCGCGCATGCGTGCCGGCGGGCTCTTCACGAAGTCACTCACGTGACTCCGAAATGAAATATAGATGGCATGAATACAGAACAGATCAGTGTGTCCATATACCTTTGTATAATTATATACACACATGAATAAACAAAACAGATAAAGTGCAAATAAACAGATAATGGGCTATTAATGTTCAGAGATTTGTTTGAGTTGAGTTCAATAGTCTGATGCCTGTGGCGAAGAAGCTATTCCTGAACCTGGACGTTGCAGTCTTCAGGCTCCTGTACCTTCTACCTGAAGGTAGCAGGGAGATGAGTGTGTGGCCAGGGTGGTGTGGGTCCTTGATGATGCTGCCAGCCTTTTTGAGGCAGTGACTGCGATAGATCCCCTCGATGGTAGGGAGGTCAGAGCCGATGATGGACTGGGCAGCATTTACTACGTTTTGTAGTCTTTTCCGTTCCTGGGCGCTCAAGTTGCCGAACCAAGCCACGATGCAACCGGTCAGCATGCTCTCTGCTGTGCACCTGCAGAAGTTAGAGAGAGTCCTCCTTGACATACCGACTTTCCGTAATCTTCTCAGGAAGTAGAGGCGCTGTTGTGCTTTCTTTATGATTGCATCAGTGTTCTCGGCCCAGGAGAGATCTTCAGAGACGTGCACGCCTAGGAATTTGAAGCTCTTGACCCTTTCCACCATGACCCATTGATATAAACGGGACTGTGGGTCCCCATCCTACCTCTTACAAAGTCCACAACCAGTTCCTTGGTTTTGCTGATGTTGAGGGCCAGGTTATTGTGCTGGCACCATTTGGTCAGTCGTTCGATCTCTCTTCTATACTCTGACTCGTCCCCATCAGTGATACGTCCCACAACAGTGGTGTCATCAGCAGTCATGAGTATAGATGAGTACAGCAGGGGGCTGAGCTTGAGGTGTTCCCGTGCTGATTGTTATCGAGGCTGACACCTTTCCACCAATTTGAACAGTCTGTGGTCTGTGCATGAGGAAGTCGAGGATTCAATTGCATAGGGATGCAGAGAGACCCAGTTCTGTGAGTTTGGTAACCAGCTTGGAGGGGATGATTGTATTAAATGCCGAGCTGTAATCAATGAATAACAGCCTGACATATGAGGTTTTGGTGTCCAAGTGGTCCAGAGCGGAGTGGAGGGCCAGCGAGATCGCATCCACCGTTGATCTGTTGTGGTGGTAAGCGAACTTCAGTGGGTCCAGGTTTTTGTCAAGGTAGGAGTTGATTTGCACCATGATCAACCTCTCAAAGCACTTCATCACCACAGGCGTTAGTGCCACTGGTCGATAGTCATTGAGGCATGTCACCCTGCTCTCTTGGGCACCGGTATAATTGATGCCCTTTTTTAAGCAGGTGGGAACCTCTGACCTCAGAAGTGAGAGGTTGAAAATGTCCGTAAAAACTCCAGCCAGTTGGTCCGCACAGGTATTTAGAACATGACCGGGTATACCATCAGGTCCAGGCGCTTTTCGATGGTTCACCCCTCTGAAGGATTTCCTGACGTCGGCCTCTGTGACTGCGACTGAAATTCCATCACATCGAATGTGGGCTCGAGAAGGCACATCAGTATTCTCCTTATCAAAGCGTGCGTAAAACGCATTGAACTCATCAGGGAGTGATGTTTCGCCGACATTTGAGCTGCCTCCTGGTTTCGCCTTGTGGGAGGTGATTGCATTCAGTCCCTGCCACAGCTGCCGAACATCTGTCTCATCCTCCAGCCTGGAGCAGAAGTCCCTTTTGATCTTTTTGATGGCCTTACCAAGGTCATATCTGGACTTCTTGTAGACCACTGTATTATCAGACATGAATGCCCGGTGTCTGGTCTTCAGGAGAGTGCGGATCTCAAAGTTCATCCAAGGGTCCTGATTGGGAAACACTCGGAAGGTTTTGTAGGGATGCAGTCCCCCGGGTTCTCACCAGCGATCCAGGGAACCCTTGCAGTCGGAGGCTTCCGCAGCTGCGGGAGATCGCGAAATCGCTAATGCTTTCAGATACACTAGCAGCTTGTCTGTTACGGTGCCGATTTCTGCCGTTTTTCCGATCCAGGTAAGTTGCTTGTTGCTGTAAGTAATCTTCTTCTGTTTGGCTGTTAGCAAAAAGTCGCCGCTGGTAGGCGCCATCTTAGGTTTGCTTGTCAGAGTATAGAAGTGAGATCGACCGACTGACCAAATGGTGTCAGCACAACAACCTGGCTCTCAACATCAGTAAAACCAAGGAACTAATTGTGGACTTTGGTAGGGGAAGGTTGAGGACCCACAATCCTGTTCACACCAATGGGACGATGGTAGAGGGTCAATAACTTCAAATTCCTGGGCGTGCATAAGATCTTTCCTGGACCCAGCACACCGATGCAATTATAAAGTAGGCACATCAGCAACTCTACTTCCTGAGAAGATTATGGAGATTCGGCATGTCGAAGAGGATTCTCCTAAACTTCTACAGGTGCATGGTAGAGAACATTCTGGTTGCACCGTGGCCTGGTTCGGCAACTTGAACATCCAGGAGCGAACAAGACTACAAAAAGTTGTGACCACTGCCCAGTCCATCACTGGCTTTGACCTCCCCACTGTCGAAGGGATCTATTGTGGTCTCTGTCTCAAAAAGGCAGCCAATATCATCAACCCACACCATCCTGGCCACACATTCATCTCACCATTGCCATCAGGAAGAAGGTACAGGAGCCTGAAAAATGTAACGTCCAGGTTCAGGAACAGCTACTTCCCTACAGCCATCAGGTTATTAAACACAACAATAAGCTCTGAGCTCTGAATTGCAAAATACTATATTATTATTGCACAATATTTGTTTCTCTCTTGAATCTCTTGACTCTAAAGGAGATGTGTGGAGCAAGTTTCTTACACAGAGTGGTGAGTGCCTGTGATGCGCTGTCAGTGGGCGAGGGAGATATGATAGTAGCATTTAAGAGACTTTTAGATTGGCATATAGATGTGCAAGGAATGGAGGGATATGGATTATATGCAGGCAGAAAAGAGTTGATCTTCGCATCATGTTCGGCACAGACATTGTAAGCTAAAGGGCCTGTTCTGTGTTCTATGTTCTTGGTTCCTGAACGATTAGTTAATGCCAAAGTACAACATTCACTTTAGGAAGCAGAGATTGGCTTTGGTGAAACTGCACTACAAATTCTCCAAAATTATATCAGGGTTGCTATGTTAGATTATGAACAAGGAATTATGAACAGCATAGTAAAGTGTGGAGTTATGCATTTTGATAGTAAGAATAAAATCATAGACTATTTTCTAAATGGGGAGTGAATTCAGAAATCAGAGGCTTTATAAGGCACTGGTCAGACCGCATTTGGAGTATTTATGAGCAGCTTTGGACCCCATATCTGAGGAAGGTTGGCTGGTGTTAGAGAGGATCCAGGGGATGTTTACGAGAATAATCCCAATAATGATTGTGTTAACATATGATGAGCATTTGAAGGCATTGGGCCTGTACTCACTAGAGTTCAGAAGGATGAGCGGGACCTCTGAAATTTACCAAATGGTGAAGGGCCTGGATAGAGTGAATGTGGAGAGGATGCTTTCACTAGTGGGAGAGTCCAGGACCAGAGGCCATAGCATCAGAATAAAAGGACGTACCTTTAGAAAGGAGATGAGGAGGAATTTCCTTAGTCAGAGTGTGATGAATCTGTCTAATTCATTACAGCCTGTGGCTGCGGAGGTCAAGTCAATGGATATGTTTGAGGTGGAGATTAACTGATTCTTGATGAGTAAGGGTGTCAGTGGTTATGGGCAGAACGCAGGAAAATGGGGTTGTGAGGGAAAGACAGATCAGCCATGGTTGAACGACGAAGTAGACATGATGGGTCAAATGGCCTAATTCTGCTCCTAGAACATATGAGTTTAGGATTTATGTTGTATTCTGTTGTGGAGTAACCTGATTATAGTATTTATAATTTAAAAGCAATTTAATAAGGTAAAAACATAGAGAAAGCATTTGTCCTTATTGGGAGATGATGAGTAAAAGGGCAATATTTTTAAGAATTATTTTTCTAGCCTTTCAGAGCGAAATCAGGAGGCACATCTTTACACATAGGTTAAAAGAAACGAACAACATTCTCTCCCAAGGGCAATAGACAATTTGAGCTTTCAACATTTAAGTTGATGCTTTTTTAGCAATTAGGTGCACCAAGGCAAGTTAATGAAAACCAAGTAAATGTGGTGTTGATTAATTGTGATCTTATTGAATGGCCAAATTGTTTCAGGTTTAGGTGTAGATTTATATTTATTATTGTCACGTACATCGCGGTACAGCTACAGCAACATAAATAACCTTTATTTTGCATGCTATCCAAACAGATCAGATACAGTGGCTTGCAAAAGTTTTCACACCCCTTGAACTTTTCCACATTTTGTCACGTTACAACCACAAACGTAAATGTATTTTATTGTGATTGTATGTGAGAGACCAACACAAAGTGGTGCATAATTGTGAAGTGGAAGGAAAATGATACATGGTTTTCAAATTTTTTTACAAATAAAAAACTGAAAAGTGTGGCGTGCAAAAGTATTCAGCCTCCTTTACTCTGATACCCCTAAATAAAATCCAGTGCAACCAAATTCAGTGCAACCTTCAGAAGCCTTCAGAAGTCACCCAATTAGTAAATAGAGTCCATTTGTGTGTAATCTAATCTCAGTATAAATACAGCTGTTCTGTGAAGGCCTCAGAGGTTTGTTAGAGAACATTAGTGAACAAACAGCATCATGAAGCCCAAGGGACACACCAGACAGGTCAGGGATAAAGTTGGGGAGAAGTTTAAAGCAGGATTAGGTTATAAAAAAGTATCCGAAGCTTTGAACATCTCACAGAGCACTGTTCAATCCTTCATCCGAAAATGGAAAGAGTATGGCACAACTGCAAACCTACCAAGACATGGCCGTCCACCTAAACTGGCACGCCGGGCAAGGAGAGCATTGATCAGAGAAGTAGCCAAGAGGCCCATGGTAACTCTGGAGGAGCTGCAGAGATCCACAGCTCAGGTGGGAGAATCTGTCCACAGGACAACTATTAGTCGTGCACTCCACAAATCGGGCCTTGGAAGAGTGGCAAGAAGAAAGCCATTGTTGAAACAAAGCCATAAGAAGTCCCGTTTGCAGTTTGCCACAAGCCATGTGGGGGACACAGCAAATATGTGGAGGAAGGCGCTCCAGTCTGATGAGACCAAAATTGAAGTTTTTGGCCTAAATGCAAAACGTTATGTGTGGCAAAAAACTAACACTGCACATCACCCTGAACACACCATCCCCACTGTGAAACATGGTGGTGGCAGCATCATGCTGTGGGGATGCTTTTCTTCAGCAGGGACAGGGAAGCTGGTCAGAGTTGAAGGGAAGATGGATGGAACCAAATACAGGGCAATCTTGGAAGAAAACCTGTTAGAGTCTGCAAAAGACTTGAGACTGGGGCGGAGGTTCACCTTCCAGCAGGACAACGACCCTAAACATACAGCCAGAGCTAGAATGGAATGGTTTAGATCATAGCATATTCATGTGTTAGTATGGCCCAGTCAAAGTCCAGACCTAAATCCAATTGAGAATCTCTGGCAAGACTTGAAAATTGCTGTTCACAGATGCTCTCCATCCAATCTGACTGAGGTTGAGCTATTTTGCAAGGAAGAATGGGCAAAATTTTCAGTCTCTAGATGTGCAAAGCTGGTAGAGACATACCCCAAAAGACTTGCAACTGTAATTGCAGCGAAAGGTGGTTCTACAAAGTATTGACTCAGGGGGTTGAATACTTTTGCACGCCACACTTTTCAGTTTTTTTATTTGTAAAAAAATGTGGTAACCATGTATCATTTTCCTTCCACTTCACAATTATGCACCACTTTGTGTTGGTCTATCACATAAAATTCCAATAAAATACATATACGTTTGTGGTTGTAACGTGACAAAATGTGGAAAAGTTCAAGGGGTATGAAAACTTTTGCAAGCCACTGTATACCATGCAAAAATACTATCGTCAAACTCACGTTCAATTGGTAGAGCAAACAGGAAGACACAGTGTGGAATATATAATTCTCAGCATTGTAGCACATTATATCAGCTCCATAGACCAAATCGGCTCAGAAGGCTAAATGGACTATGGTTGAGTGTTTTAAGGTGTCTTTTAAGGTGAGAGGGGAAAGGTTTAATAGAGATGTGCATGGCACATTCTTTCATTCAGAGGGTTGTGGGGGCCTGGAACACATTGCAAGGTTGCTGGAGGAGGCAGATACGATAGTGGTGTTTAAGAGGCTTTTAAAAAGGCACATGGATCATGCACAGACAGACAAGATCAATTTAACTTGGCCTTGTTCGACACTAATATTGTGGGCCGATGGGCCTAGTCCTGTGCTGTCTTATGTTCTACATTCTATGTTTAAGGAATCTGAAACTTTGTATCAAAATTCCAGTGACACATGCTGTCTACTGATCCAACCGCTCTTATCAAGCCTGACCAATTAAGCCTCATTCTTCAGGCTTTCCCTGCTAATCCTCTTGCTTTCCAAAGGGAAGAAGCTGAAACAGTACACACACTAATCAGTAAGTGCTCAATGAGGATTGGGAAAGCCAAAAATAAATCAGAAACTGAAAGCACAATGCTCGTCAGAAAACGGGCAATTCAAAATGGCATCGAAACATCAACACCGACAGGTGAGTTCCCTTTTAAATGCAATTTCCAACTTTATAAGTCAGTTTGTGAAATTTAATCAATGAGTTCATTGCTTGATTAAACTCCTGACCCAACTCTTAAAACTGTGACCAGAATCCATGTGATGTAGAAGTACCCCATTGAACTTATTCTGGAAGTGCCCACTTTTTCACAGTGGCCAAATCTCTTGTCTTTCTGCTGCAGAATGGAAAATGGTGAGTTCCTGATATGAATAGGACAATGTCTGAAGAAAGGTTTCAACCCGAAACGTCACCCATTCCTTCTGTCCAGAAACGCTGCCTGTCCTGCTGAGTTACTCCAGCATTTTGTGTCTACCTAGGACAATATCTTTCCTATTTTAGCGGCTCAGTCAGTCTATTAACTGCTTTTGCATCACAGTCAGAGCAAGAGTCAACTTTTCCATTTCCAGCCATTTGAAGAACCTCCATTTGTAAAGATGGCGCAGGTGGAGCAGCAGCAGAGCTGCTGCCTTGCAGTGCCAGAGACCCGGGTTCAATCCTGACCAAGAGCGGAACTCGCTATGAAAACATGGAGGGGACGGGGGACACAATATTTTGGCAGCCACTCGCGCACACACACACACGCACACATGCGCGAGGCCTCGGAGGCTCAATCCAGCGCTAAACAAAGATATTGCGTTGGCTGTGGGACTGGGGGTACAGCTCACGCCTGACTCCTGACCTCTCTGGCCACCTGTGGGGGGGGGGCACTCAGGTGGGGACGGGACAGCACCGGAAATCCGGCCGGGATCGATCCTGGCTACGGATGATGCGCAGGTCTTGGGGGGTATGTCCCCCACCTCTCAAAACATGGGGGGGACGTGTCCCCTCTGGCACCCCCCTCCCCCCCCCCCCCCATGTTTTCCGCCCCTGATCCTGACTATAGGTGTTTGTCTATATGGAGTTTGTACATGCTGCCTATGACCTGCGTGGGTTTTCTCCTGGATCTCCGGTTTCCTCCCACACTCCAAAGACGTACAGGTTTGCAGGTTAATTGGCTTGGTATAATTGTAAATTGTCCCTAGTGTGTGTAGGATAGTGTTAGACAATCGACAATAGGTGTAGGAGTAGTCCATTCGGCCCTTCAAGCCAGCACCGCCATTCAATGTGATCATGTCAGTACTCCGTTCCTGCCTTCTCCCCATAGCCCCTGACTCCGCTATCTTCAAGAGACCTATCTAGCTCTCTCTTGAAAGTATCCAAAGAACCGGCCTCCACTGCCCTCTGAGGCTGATAATTCCACAGACTCACAACTCTCTGTGTGAAAAAGTGTTTCCTCATTTCTGTTCTAAATGGCTTACCCCTTATTCTTAAACTGTGGCCCCCTAGTTCTGGACTCCTCCATCATCGGGAACATGTTTGCTACCTCTAGCTTGTCCAAACCCTTAATAGTCTTATATGCTTCAATAAGAACCCCTCTCATTCTTCTAAATTCCAGAGTATACAAGCCCAGCCGCTCCATTCTCTCAGCATATGACAGTCCCGTCATCCCGGGAATAGCAAAAATGTCCTTCCTGAAAATTTGGAGACCAAAGCTGCACACAATACTACAGGTGTGGTCTCACTAAGTCCCTGTACAACTGCAGAAGGACCTCTTTGCTCCTATACTCAACTCCTCTTGTTATGAAGGCCAACATGCCATTCGCTTTTGTCACTGCTTGCTGTACCTGCATGCTTACCTTCATTGACTGATGAACAAGGACCCCCAGATCCCATTGTACTTCCCCTTTTCAAAACTTGACACCATCTAGATAGCAATCTTCCTTCCTGTTTTCACTACTAAAGTGGATAACCTCACATTTATCCACATTAAACTGCATCTGCCATGCATCTGCCCAATCACCCAACCTGTCCAAGTCACCCTTCATTCTCATAGCATCCTCCTCACAGTCCACACTGCCACCCAGCTTTGTGTCATCTGCAAATTTGCTTATGTTACTTGTAATCCCTTCATCTAAATCATTAATATATATTGTAAAAAGCTGCGGTCCCAGCACCGAGCCTTGTGGCACCCCACTAGTTACTGCCTACCATTCTGAAACACCTGTTAATCCCTACTCTTTGTTTCCTGTCTGCCAACCAATTTCCTATCCATGTCAGCACTCTACCCCCAATACCATGTGCCCTAACTTTGCCCATTAATCTATGTGGGACCTTATCAAATGCTTTCTGAAGATCCAGACAATCACTGGCTCTCCATTGTCCATTTTCCTAGTTACATCCTAAAAAAAATTCCAGAAGATTAGTCAAGCATGATTTCCCCTTCGTAAATCCATGCTGACCCGGACCGATCCTGTTACTGCTATCCAAATGTGCTGCTATTTCATCTTTTATGATTTACTCCAGCATCTTCCCAACCACCGACGTCAGGCTAACTGGGCTATAATTCCCTGTTTTCTCTCTCACGCCTTTCTTAAAAAGTGGGATAATATTAGCTACCCTCCAATCCATGAGAACTAATCCTGAATCTATAGAACCTTGGAAAATGATCACCAATGCATCCACGATTTCTGGAGCCACTTCCTTAAGTACCCTGGGACGTAGACCATCAGGCCCTGGGGATTTATCAGCCTTCAGTCCCATCTGTCTACCCAACACAAATTCCTCCCTTATGTGGATTTACTTCAGTTCCTCTGTCGCCCCAGATCCTCTGGCCACTACTATATCAGGAAGATTGTTTGTGTCCTCCTTAGTGAAGACGGATCCAAAGTACCTGCTCAACTCATTTGCCATTTCCTTGTTCCCCATAATAAATTCTCCCTTTTCTGTCTTCAAGGGTTCAACTTTGGTCGTAACTAATTGTTTCCCCTTCACATACCTAAAGAAGCTTTTACTACCCTCCTTTATATTCTTGGCTAGCTTACCTTCGTACCTCATCTTTTCCTACCCGTATTGCCTTTTTGGTTATCTTGTGTTGCTCTTTACACGTTACCCAATCCTCTAGCATCTCACTGCCTATGTTGTACTTCTCTTTTATTTTTATACTGTCCCTGACGTCCCTTGTCAGCCACAGTCACCCCTTACTCCCCTTGGACTCTTTCTTCCTCTTTGGAATGAACATGATCACGCACCTTCTGTATTATTCCCAGAAATACCTGCCATTGTTGTTCCACTGTCATCCCTGCTAAGGTATCTTTCCAGTTAACTTTGGCCAGCTCATTCCTCATGGCTCCCTAGTCCCCTTTGTTCAACTGTAATAATGACACCTCTAATTTACCCTTCTCCCTCTCAAATTGAAGATTAAAACGTATCATATTATGGTCACTACCTCCTAATGGCTCCTTAACCTCAAGTCCCCTTGTCAAATCCGGTTCATTACACAACACTAAATCCAGAATTGCCTTCTCCCTGCTAGGCTCCAGTACAAGCTTCTCTAAGAATCCATCACGGAGGCACTCCACAAACTCTCTTTCTTGGAGTCCAGTACCAACCTGATTTTCCCAGTCTACCTGCATGTTGAAATCTCCCATAACAACCGTAGCATTAACTTAACGGCATGCGGGGATCGCTGGTCGGCACAGACTCGGTGGGTCGAAGGGCCTGTTTCTGTACTGCATCTCTAAACTAACCAAAAATAAATGATTTGCTTAAGAAGGAACTACAGATGCTGGAAAATCAAAGGTAGACAAAAATGCTGGAGAAACTCAGCGGGTGAGGCAGCATCTATGGAGCGAAGGAAATAGGCAACGTTTCGGGTCAAAACCGTCTGAAGAAGGGTTTCAACCCGAAACGTTGCCTATTTCCTTCGCTCCGTAGATGCTGCGTCACCCGCTGAGTTTCTCCAGCATTTTTGTCTTCCTTCTAAATGATTTGCATCCATTTTCAACCTGTGGGTTTGAGATGGCAAATAGGGCCAATGTGTAAACTGATGACTTTTCCATGGATTAGTTAGGAGGTTGGTGGCAGGACGTGCGGCTGTGTAGCTTGTGATGTGGTACAGTCTTTCCATCGCGTACACAGGCTTGATGCACTCCTGTTACATGAAGGTAATCAATACCACACTGATGGCTCTTTCTCCACTTTAATTGAATATGACCTAGGAATTCACAGGATTTGAAGAGAAGCTTTAGGCACAGCATTGATTATTTTTCTCTATCTACATGTTAATCTCCTCCCATGTGTAGAATAGAGTATATGTTTCAACAATGAAGGAAGCCACGAGTCAAGAGTGATTTATTGTCATATGTCCCAAATCGGAACAATTAAATTCTTACTTGAAGCAGTAACACAATAGATTTGTAAAAAAACAGTGCTCAATAGATAACACAGCAAGCAATAAAAGAAGTTCAATACATAAAAAGCCCAATATAGTGCAAAAACTAAGCCCAAAGTCCCTATTGCAACCCAAGCAGTTTGTAATTTCGGTAGCATTCATAGTGTTCAATAGCCTGATGGTTGTTGGAAAGAAGCTGTACCCTAACCTGGACATTAGAGTTACGCAAAAAGCTCGAGAAACTCAGCGGGTGCAGCCGCATCTAAGGAAGGAAGTGCAGATGCTGGAGAATCGAGGGTTACGCAAAAAGCTGGAGAAAAGCTGCACCCGCTGAGTTTCTCCAGCTTTTTGCGTAACCCTCGATTCTCCAGCATCTGCAGTTCCTTCTTTAACACTGAAAATTAGAGTTTTCAGACTTCTATCCCTTCTTTCCGATGGAAGGAGTGATATGTGAGCGTTGCCAGGGTGGTGTGTGTCTTTGCTGATGATGGATGCCTTTTTGAGACAGCGCCTCCTATACAACCCCTAGATGTGACTGGTAAATGTTGGCACAGAAAGGCGCCATCTTGGGATGATCTTCCCATCGTCGGGAGTCTGATGTCAGTAGACACACCTTGCAACTATGGTCACAATATAGCACTGAGAGAGAAGATCTTGATGAAGGCTTGCTGACCTTCCGGTCATTTTGGAGGATTCTGCAGAGATTGTGTTGATAGTGTTTTTCCATTGACTTGAGATGTCTGCTGTGAGTAGTCCACATCCAGAAGAAAGATATAGGAGTGCAGCAATCAGAGCTACAGGTAGAACATTAGTTTTGTGCAAAGTCCATGGACATAATCTTTAAATAGCCTTTGCCTCAGTCAACAAAAGCCTGTGCTGACAAATGGAAGGCAACAGTGAATTTTACTTCGGAGTCACGTGAGTGATTCCGTGAAGAAGACCCGCCAGGCCGCATGCGCACCAGTACGTCAGCCGCATTGATGCACGGAGGCTGCGAGGATCAGAGTTCCTCCAGCGGTAAGTATTCAGACTCCAGGTAAGTAAAACTTTCACTGGAGTTTGAGTCCGTGCTGGCCGGTACGCTATCTACCGATCGCTAGCATGGAAAAAACAGGGAAGGGAAAGCGGCCAGTAGCAACCAGCCACGGCAGCTCAGGCATGGAAGCGCTGCCTCATACCCCTGTACAGTCACTAACTACAGAGTTAGCGACTGCAGACTTCGTGCTACTCAGCACAGAGCCATCACCATTAGGGCGCAAGGCAATTGATAAGTCTGCTAGGCCCACGGAGTTGGGGGATGATTCCTCACCGGGGCTGGATAGAGTGTGTTCACGCCTATCCCAAGTAGAGGAGCTGTTGCATACAGCCCTCCAGAGAACTTCACTCCAAGAGAAGGAGTGTCAGCACTCACAGAAAAAGGCGCCAGCAGCAACAGTGCTGCCAGACAGCCCTTTTACTTTTGATAGGGAGTGCAATGGGTCAGATCAGTCCTGAGCCCGAATCCGATGGGGAAGTTCAGCCAGGAGAAACAGTGGAGTTACTAGATGTTCCACCACTGGTACTACCATTAGCTGTCCCATCAGGAGCAGGGGAGCCGCTAGGTGAAGAGCTGGCTACCACACTAAATTACATGGTTTCTCATCAGCTCCAGGAGCTTACTATGGATGAGACAGCCAAAAAACATGAGCCTCCAAGCAACTGTGAGTTGTTAAAAGTTCCAACCGTGAATCAGGTTATATGGCGTCAAATGGGACCCGGCATGCGAAGTCAAGAGATTAAAATGCAGAGGATTTTAAAATTATTGGCTGCTGGCATTACAGCGTTCACAAGAACAATGGATGGTGGTTATGTGACCAGAACACACCAAGAGGCTCTAGGGTTGTTATGTAACACCCATTTTGAGATCAACTGTCTCAGGAAAAGGGCTGTAAGGCCCACCATTAATCCCAGATGTGCTGCGCTTTGTAAGAAAGCAAGTATGCAACCACCTGATCTGTTGTTTGGCGCAGACCTTACCAAACAGGTCAAATAAATAAATGAAGACACAAAAACAATGAGCCTGATGAGACCAATGATGCCCGGCAGACCGCTGAAGAGAAAGTATCCTTACAGAGCTACCTCAGCGTCCGGGGCTACACCAGGGACAAGTCGGTCCTCAGCGCAGGGACGTGGATGGTACCCTTCGGCTGGAACACGAGCAACCATGGGGG
The DNA here is from genome assembly GCA_963514005.1 of Raja brachyura. The sequence goes on from OY740781.1 coordinate 186,534,839, forward strand.
GCGCTGCCAGAGGCTGGAGTCAGCAGGGTGCACCAGTTACCAGAGAGGTAGGTGGACCTGGTTCTCATAAAAACATATTAAATGTAACACAGGAAAAAGTTGGTGGTAAATTACGGTAGATTTTTTATGATGAATGGAAGCAGCTTACTTCAGATCTGTTTATCAGGAGTGTAATTCAAGGGTTTCGGATTGAATTCATTCCAAATGGTGTTTTACCTCTCCAACATGTTCCTAGCAAGAACTCTTTATTTTTCACAAACAGAGGTAATAGAGGTTCAAGCTGAACTCGTAAAATTATGTCTCAAAGGTGTAATTGAGAAGACGGTTCATCACGTCCATCAATTTGTGTCAAATATATTTCCCTGTCCCAAAAAGGACGGAGGATGCAGAATCATTTTGGATCTGACAGAATTAAATCCATTTGTACTCTATAGACACTTCAAAATGGAAACATTGGTTACCGCCAAGCAACTGATTTCCAGAGGTTGTTATATGGCAACTATAGATCTGAAATACACTTATTACTCGGTGCCTGTTCATTGCGAGCATAGAAAGTATTTTAAATTCATTTGGATGAATCAATTATGACAGTATAAGGCACTGCCGAATGGGTTAATCTCAGCTCCTAGATTATTCACTAAATTGTTAAAACCAATTTTGGGGCTAGTTAGAGGTCAGGGCCATGTAATTATGGCCTATCTGGATCATATTTTAATTATCGGCCAAAGAAAAGAGTTAGCTGAAACATCAGTGGCAATTGTCAAATCCACACTTGAAAAACTGGGCTTTGTTATTCATTTGGAAAAATCTAAATTGACACCAATTATCACAATTGATTATTTGGGGTTCACAATTGACTAAATTAAAATGGTAATTACCTTGCCCAGGGAGAAAAGTGTAGAGCTAATTGAGGATTGTATAAAGCTTGTAAACAAACATCAACCTTCAATTAGACAAGTGGCAAGGCTGCTTAGGAAAATGGTAGCAGCCTTTCCAGCAGTCCAATTTGGGCCTTTGCATTATCAGCAATTACAAAGAGCAAAGGAACAGGCACTTAGGGTACAATTGGGTCATTATGATCGGCCCATGCAATTATCAGCAGAAGCAATTACTGATTTATGGTGGATCCAACATGTCTCCAGTAGTTTCAGCACAGTGGTGCTAGAACAACCTTCAATTGTCTTACAGACTGATGTCAGTGCAGTTGGGTGGGGTGCAACGGATACAACTTCAAGTTGTGGAGGAAGATGGAGTATGGAAGAAACTTTGCTTCTGCAGACATGGGGAATAAACCATTTAGAGCTTTTAGGAGGGTTTTATGAGCTCAAGGCTTATTGTTCTAACAAAAGCAGTCTGCATGTTCAGCTCCAAATTGGTAACACTACGGCAGTTGCATATGTTAATTACATGGGTGGTATCAAGTCGGTATCTTGTGATAGACTGGCAAACCAAATCTGGATCAGGTGTATTGATAAACACATTTGGCTCTCAGCTATACATCTGCCAGGGAAATTCAATACTGTGGCAGACACCTGATCACAAAAGTTCCATGACAACATAGAGTGGATGTTGAATCGGGACATGTTCAAAGAGATCATTGTCAAATACGGAACGCCAGATGTCGACTTGTTTGCATCCAGACTTAACCACCAGCTTCCCAAATATGTATCATGGGAACCAGATCCTGGGGCAGTAGTGATTGACGCTTTCTCGCTGAATTGGGGTGATATGTATATATATGCATTTCCACCGTTCTGTCTCATAAATCGTTGTCTGCTTAAAATCAAGCAGGATGATGTTTCTGGGGTACTGGTGATACCTGACTGGCTTGCCCAGCCATGGTACCCTTTGGTCCTACAGCTGATGACACAACCCCTAATGGCTGTTCCCAAACAAAGGGATTTATTGGTGCATCCGGTAACTGGCGAATGCCATCCGTTGTATGACCATATTGATTTGTTAATTTGCAGATTCTAAGAAGGCCATATCTGGGGCATGGATTGTCGGGTTGAACTGTGGACATGCTTACTGCATCTTGGAGATCGAATACTCAAAAGCAGTATATTTGTTATGTAAAAAAAATAGGAAGTTTACTGTGTACAAAATAATATTGACTATTGTACAGCACGTATTTCACATGTTCTGGAGTTTCGGTCAACCCTCTACTATGATGAAGGATTAAGTTATAGTGCAATCAATACAGCAAGACGTGCTTTATCATCATATTTAGTGATGAAGTCAGACAAACATTCGATTGGATCTCACCCTCTCGTTGTTCGACTAATGAAAGGGATTTTCAATTCCAGACCTCCCAAACCTAGATATATGGCTATTTGGGATGTGAGTATGATCCTCAGAATACTATGTGAGTGGTTTCCTATCTCATCTTTGTCTTTGACCAAAATCACCATGAAGGTGGCCATGCTTATGGCGTTGGTTTCAGCACAAAGGGTACATACATTACAAAAATTACAGTTAGATAGAATGGAAACTGCTGCAGACAATGTTACGTTTTACATTTATGACCTCCTCAAACAAAGCAGGCCAGGTGTCACAGGGTTTAAAATAGCATTTTCAGCATATCCCACGGATCCATCCTTATGCGTGAAAACACATCTGATGCAATACATTGCAGCTACAGAGGGCTTACGTAACATGGAGACAGGATTGTTTATCAGTTATAAAAAACCACATAAGAGAGTGTCAGTTAACACTATTTTGAGATGGCTGAAACAAGTCTTGATTGATGCAGGTATTAATACTGATGTGTTTACATCTCATTCCACTAGGGCAGCAGCTACGTCGGCGGCCAAAGCGAGGGACGTGCCCGTCGACCATATTTTGGCGGCCACCGGATAGGCAAACGAGCTGATGTTTCAGAATTTCTATCATCGGCCAATTGTCGATCCAGGGCTGTTTGCCAATGCCATTTTAAGTTCTGTTTAAGTCCCCTGTGATTAAGGGGTACTGTTGTTTGTTTATATGTTTAAATAAACCTTATTACTGCATTAAATGCAATGTTACTACTAATGCATTAATTTCTCATTCAAGTCAATCAATGTAGTGGGATGCCGAGATTTGTAATTTGCGTCTTGAAATCACAAAGCTTTGAACTCTTCACGGAATCACTCACGTGACTCCGAAGTAACATAGTAAGATTAAACGAGAACTTACCAGTTTGAAGTTTGATCTTGATTTTCTGAGGAGTTACGTTGGTGATTACGTGCCCGCCACGCCCAACCCTCTCTCATAAAGGATCATATGGTAGTTCTCGAGTCACTCATCTTACTATGTACTTCGGTGTTGTTTATTTGTGATTTCATACCGCTGCTTTGAAGATTGGTGCGCATGCGGCCTGGCGGGTCTTCTTCACGTAATCACCAACGTAACTCCTCATAAAATCAGGATCAAACTTCAAACTGGTAAGTTCTCATTTACTCTTACTATTATACCAGAAGTTTCTCCCAATGCATGAGAAGGTGTTCATGCTTTCCAGGGGCTCACTATGAATCTTTATAGTTGGAGGGCAGTATAATGTAGTGGGGGCATGTCGGTAGTGGACATTTGTCTCACAGATGCCAAGTTATCTTCTTGAATGGTGGTGAACAAATCTACAATATCTTGGAACTTGGCCTCCATGCAAGTTCAGTCTGCATGGTGCAGCTTCTGAGGCTTGGTTTTGGATTGTATTTGCCATAAAATGAATTGACCAGCTTTAGTTTTGAAGATTAGTTCTACTGCCACATGAAATCTGTTGAAGGTGAGAGAAAGGTTAAGAATACTGTTTGGGCAATGTGCAAATTTGTTTTCAGTGAGATTGGTTCCGTTGTGGATCATTGATCCACTTACAACCTCCCACTTGTCATTTGGCACTTTCTTCACCAAGTTTCATCGTTTGTTGCATCCTCCTCCCAACCATGCATAAGACCCCTGATCCCATCTCCCTCTGCCCAGATCTCTTTCTTTTCCTACTATGATCCCTGGACACCCAATATATTTGTATATCCTCCAAATCTCCACTCCTTCCGCTCTCTGCCCAAAAATCTTTTCTCTGTCCATAATCTCCAACATACCACCACCCCTGTCCCCTTCCTAGATTCAAGATGGCTCACATTTCATTCAGCCATCCACAACCACCACACTAGTCCTAGCTCCAATATGTCAACTTCTGCGTCTCCGCAGTTCAGTTGGAGCTGGAGGCCTCCTTGGACTGATCTTGTGCCCCAACGTGGGGGCGTGGACTTAACAGCGGAGTCGATCCCTTGCCTGGTATCACTCCAGCCTGCGGACTTTACATCGGGAGCTCGTAGTCTCAGGAGAGGCCGTGGATGTCAGGAGCTCCAATGTCACGAAAGGTTTGACCAGCCCCGACGCAGGGCCAATAGACAATCAACAATAGACAATAGGTGCAGGAGTAGGCCATTCGGCCCTTCGAGCCAGCACCGCCATTCAATGTGATCATGGCTGATCATCCCCAATCAGTACCCCGTTCCTACCTTCTCCCCATATCCCCTGACTCTGCTATTTTTAAGAGCCCTATCTAGCTCTCTCTTGAAAGCATCCAGAGAACCTGCCTCCACCGCCCTCTGAGGCAGAGAATTCCAGAGACTCACCACTCTCTGTGAGAAAAAGTGTTTCCTCGTCTCCGTTCTAAATGGCTTACTCCTTATTCTTAAACTGTGGCCCCTTGTTCTGGTCTCCCCCAACATTGGGAGCATGTTTCCTGTCTCTAGCGTGTCCAAGCCGTTGACAATCTTATATGTTTCACTGAGATTCCCTCTCATCCTTCTAAACTCCAGAGTGTACAAGCCCAGCTGCTCCATTCTCTCAGCATATGACAGTCCCGCCATCCCGGGAATTAACCTTGTAAACCTACGCTGCCCTCCCTCAATAGCAAGAATGTCCTTCCTCAAATTAGGGGACCAAGACTGCACACAATGCTCCAGATGTGGTCTCACTAGAACTCTGTACAACTGCAGAAGGACGTCTTTGCTCCTATATTCAATTCCTCTTGTTATAAAGGCCAACGTGCCATTCGCTTTCTTCACTGCCTGCTGCACCTGCACGGTCCGAGCTGACATCCCCCCCGATGCAGGAGCTGATCGCCTCGTGCGGAGGGTCCACCGCCGGCTATGGGAGTCAAGATCATCCCGTCAATGGAGGGCTCGAGGCCCCCGACCGTGGAAGAGCAAAGGGGAGAGATTGAACTTTTTTCCGCCTTCCATAACAGTGAGGAATGTGGAGGAGTCACTGTGATGAATGCTTATGTTAAAATATGTTTTGTGTGTTCCGTTGCTTTTTATTTGTATGACTGACTTGCCAAATGAAATTCCTCCTATGTTGCAAAACATACTTGACTAATAAAGTATTATTGTGATTGTGATTGTGATTCTTGTCCACTTCCTCTCCACTCTCCAGTTCATTCATCTAATCCTCTTCCCTCTCTGTTCTTCAAGTTGTGACAATTAACCCACAACCCCCCCACACCACCACCACCCCACCCACACACCCACCCACACACCCACCCACCCACCCACCCACCCACCCACCCACACACCTACCCACCACCCAACCTCCCACACCCTTTCTAAAACATTTTTATTTTTCCTAAAATGTGCCTCTGCCCGAACTGCACATGAATTTCCAATCATTGGGTTACACAAAAAGCTGGAGAAACTCAGCGGGTGCAGCAGCATCACACCCGCTGAGTTTCTCCAGCTTTTTGTGTAACCCTCGATTCTCCAGCATCTGCAGTTCCTTCTTTAACAATTTCCAATCATTGTTGAACTAGTGTTTTATTAACTTTCACCATGACTTACTTGTACATGTGACTGCTAACACTTTCTACATGTTTATTATTTTAACTTATGCATTATCATTGAGCAAAATTTACACGTGTTGGGACACAGAGACAAGAGATACTGCAGTCTGGAGAAAATAAAACTGCAGGAGGAATTCAGCAGGACAAGCAGCATCTGTGGAGGGAAATGGATAGCCAGTTTTGGATCAATACCATTTATGCAGAAATGTTGATGGCCCATATCTCTCCACAGATGATACCTCCAGCACCTTGTTTGGCCAAACTCTCAGGTTCCCCAGGCGGGTACCTGGAGAATGGTTGAAGTTTGGATAGAAATATTTCTGCTCAGATATCGTGGATATGTGGAACAAATTGCAAAAGAACATGGTTGAAATGAAACCATTAAACACAAACAAGATTGATATCTGCTGAAAATGAAACTGAGGATTGCAAACTGCTTCACAAAGTCTGACAGAGAAAGGTTTTATGAACAGTCGACAGTGGATGAGTGATTAACTTTATTCCATTCCTGATTATGTAACATTAAAATAGAATTTCAATTATTGTAAAATGTCAAAAAGCTGTGGCCTCTGGATTTCTTTAATGAAAGCTGTGTCTTCTGTTTCTATTAATTTTTCATTTTCATTTAGTTTGAGAGTTTGCAAGCAGCACAAATAAACAATTCTGCATGGTGACTTGACATAAATGACAAATCTATGTTGGCTCTTATCAACTAATATTATGAAGGGGTTTCTGTTTTGTGCATGTCGTTTTATGGTGTATAACGTGTGTGTGGAAGACGAGGTGTGGTTTGAAAAGGCGTGGATAAGGCAAACATACAGGTATTGTCTAAATATTATTGTTAGTTTCATATAGCTCAGTCATATCATGAAAAACTTCAGACATTATTTGCAAGATGACCATGGTGTGAAGGGGATGAACTTTGCATTCCTGATAGCTATTTCTCATATTCTAAATTCTACCAGAAGATCACTTTTGATTGGTCCTGGCATACTCAGATAATTCAAATCCTGATAATTTTAACAAAATAGCTAGACTCCGGATTTACATAAAGTAGGTTGCTAAAAGACTCAGATGGAAGCAAAAGAAAACTATAAGGATCGTGAAATATTTAATCTCAGAACATTATTAGCAATATTAACAGATAGCTAAACTATAAGGAGGGATCACATTAAAAAACCTGTGGTCTTTTCCGATGCTGCCTGACTGAATAATTCTAGCATTGTCACTTTTTGCTTCCTGCAGCATATTTTCAGTGCCTGCAACATATTTATCAGTTTATGCAGATAAATAAATACTTTGCCTCAGAATTGCTTCTTCCCAACAACCATCCGGCTCTTGAACACTACAAACACCAACTATACTACCAACCACGAGCTGCCTTGGTCGCAGCAGGGAGCAATGTTGTGCTTTTGTTCTGCATTAACATTGCTTTTTTTAAATTTACTTTTTGTTTTGTTTTACTATGTTATCTATGAATACTATGTTTACAGACCTAGATCTTTGGTTTAGTTTCGAGATATGGCATGGAAACAGCCCCATCGGTCCATCGAGTCTAAGCTGACCATCGATCATCCATTCACAGTTGTTCTGTTATCCCGCTATCTCATCCACACCTCTCACACTAGGGGCAATTTACAGAGGCCAATTAACTTGCAAACCCGCACATCTTTGGGATGTGGGCGGAAACCTGTGCACCTGGAGGAAACCCATGTGATTACATGGAGAACATGTAAACTTCACACAGGCAGCACCTGAGGTCAGGATCTGGTGCCATGAGTCAGCGACGCTACCAGCCGCGCCACTGTGCTGGCCATGGGAAATGTCTTGGGAAATGTTCCCATTAACAGTACCATGGTCTGTAATTACAGATATAGAAAAATATATAGAGAATTACATAGCAAAGTAACTCAAATCGTTAGAGGAAAAGTATCTGAAAGTATCAGAAAGACTAATACCATTATCATGTACATTAACTAAAATAAGAAATAAATACTTAAAACTCATAAAATCAATAATGAATTAAACAATGAAATGTAATATTGAATTTCTTTTCAACCACATTAAAAAACGAACTGTGCAACAGCAGCAATATTTAATGACTCCAACCTGTCAAAATGGTTGTAACTTATTTGCAAGGAGTTCAAAAATGATTGTTTTTCTTGTAAAATTGTAAAGAAAACCTTCTTTTTACATTGGTAGTTTAGCACACCATTCCAGCTCATCAGTGTCTGAACTATTTCCAGCATTGTGTCCGTCACTGAGTGGCGATTATCAATGAGTACATCTCACATCATGGGTTTCAAAGCTCTCATCATTACGCAGAGATTCAAAACTGCTGATGTGGCTTTGGTGCCTAAAAACATTGATGAAGTGGTTATTGCTGAGAAATTGATGCTGAAATTGCTGCGTCTACCAAAACACAGTGATCGAACACAATTCAGTACAGTGTCCTTTCAATGATCCGTGTAATCTAATTAGGAAGAAGAATGATAACACAGGCCTAATGGGCCTTGTGAAAAATAAGATTGTCTAATGCTACATTTACCTTACAGCACTGTCCCTACTATGTCAATTCTGATTGCAGCTGCAGTATTGTAGTGCTAATGAGGTGGCACTGCTGCCTTTCGTGGCATAGAGTCCCAATCAAGATATGTTTATCACTCACACCATTGGAAATACAGTCTCTTTGCCAGACGGTACAACTGGTAGCTGTAGATGCTGCAGCCTGTCATTTATCTGGCTGAGTTGGTTAAGCATTCCGTTTACCAGTACAAATGGGCATTAGTGTTTGCTGATTCCACACAAATTCCCTTACAAACAGGGATGTCAAGGAGATAAAAATTAAAATTAATATGCCAGCACAAACCTGGAACCTGTTGCTTTGATGTTGTGCTTGATGTTATAAACTTCATCCCAGACCATATATAGACTATATATATCTTCAAGCTACCAGAATGATGCCTTGATTTTTACCAGGAAATATGATACGATACGATATGATAGAACTTTATTTATCCCAGGAGGAAAATTGGTCTGCCAACAGTCATAAAACACGACAAGATACATGAAACATTAAATTAAATTGCCAAGATTAAGGAGCATTAGCTACAGGGAGAGGTTGGTCAAACCTGGATTGTTTTCTCTGGTTCTGGAGAGACCTGATGGAAGTAATACAATTATGAGATGCAGAGATTGGGTAAACAGTCAGAACCTTTGTCCCAGGATGGAAAAATCATATACTAGAGGACATTGCTTTAAGGTGAGAGGGGCAAAGTTTAAAGGAGATGTGCAGGACCGATTCTTTACAAAGAGGGTGGTGAATTGCTGGAGATGATAGTTGAAGCAGACAGGTACGATAGTGGCATTTAAGAGACTTTTGGAAAGGCGTATGAATTATGTGCAGTCTGATACGAGTTGGTCGGCATTATGTTCAGCACAGACTGGGTCCTGTGCAGTTCGATTGAGTTTCCTCAATCCAGAATGGTAATATTTTACTTCTCCAAAAGGAGTTTGTTGCTTAATTATTAATTCGTTCTAATTATAATTCCAAATTCTTCCATTTGATGTGTCAACAAAGAGTTACTTTCAGAGTAGACTTACTAGTTCTTGAATCCATTAGATATTGAATTCAATGCAAATCTAGTTTGTTTTGAATAAAGTGGGTTTATTTTAACCAATACCTCCAAGTGATAAATATAGGTATATATTTAGAGTATATAGAGTATAGGTCACAGTCCACATACTGAACTGGGATCACTTCCAATATACCCTTCTGTACTGACCCCATCAGACCTAGTGGGGGTTACTGGAAGGGCAACCTTGTTCTTATGGTTAGACACAGGCAAGCCTTTGGTGTACATCTATTGTCTTTCTGTTGACTGGTTCATTCGCAACAGAAAGCTTTTCACTGTACCTCGGTACACGTGACAATAAACTAAACTGAAACATCTTTGCCATGAGTCTTCCCAAGCTAATGCAATCTGCTCCAAATACTTGGTGGAAATCATTGGCGCACATCTGCAATGCCAAAGAATTCCTTGGGAATCTGTATAAAGGGTTTAAATATCAGCATTGGTTGTTCATTCACTTACCCCTGAATCAGAAGATTGATGGTTCACATCCCTCCCCAAACCTCCAAGCCCACATTCTGGGCTGTCACTTTAATGCAACAATCGAAGATGAGATGGTAGACTGGGACCCAATCTACCAACTTAGATGAGAGAGGTTATTCCTGTTGTATTGGAATTTATTAATCCCTCAAACACCATGTAGAAATAAATATGTAGGAAGGAACTGCAGGTGCTGCTTTAAATCGAAGATAGACATAAAATGTTGGAGTAACTCAGCGGGACAGGCAGCATCTCTGGAGAGAAGGAGTGGGTGATGTTGTAGAAATATATAGACTGGTCATTGTCACTCTACCATTGGTGGGACGTTGCCTTTTGTCAAATATATCCCACTCTTCCTAGATTTTAACAATGATATCCACTTCAATTAGAATTTGCTTGACTATAAAATCATGTGGATGCCCTGAGACCATAGAACATACAACAGTGCAGCACAGAAACAGGCCCACCGCGTATGGGCTGATCATGATGCCGATCTAACTCAAACTATTTGCCTGCACATGGTCCATATCCCTCTATTCCATGGCTGCTTCCAACCACTCCCCTGGCAGCGTGTCGCAGGCATTTACCACTCCCTGTGTGAAAAAACTTGCCTTGCGAATCTCCTTTAATCCTTTGCCCACTTTCCATCAACCTCTGCCCACCAGTATTTGACATTTCCACCCAGGGGAAAGTGTTTTCTCTATGGGAAAGGATTACCACAATGGGAGGTAAGTTTTAATTTTATATAATTTTATAAACTTTTGACTTTTTTGTAATAGTCTATTCTGTTTTCCCACCCCACCAAAGGGACCCATAGGTAATTTTATTTCTTTGTGTTTCATCACATTAATTGTTTTTAAAAAAATGTCAGAGGCAGCATCTGGTGTTCCTAAAAATGAAGTGCTAACACAGTGAAGCTACAGCACATGGCTACGTATATGCTGAATCTAGAGCAGCGTGAATGGCTGAGGTAAGCAAATCCACTGTGGATGGACCAGTGGGAGGAGGACACGCCATGATATTTCAATACCCGCTGATGTGAGGGGAAAAGACAAGACTGAGCACTTCCAAATGCTTTCAACCAGGATTATCTGAAGATATTCCAGTTCAGCTCCGCCCGAGATTCAATAGAAAAGTCACTAATTTGCTAATATGAGAGTACATAAGGGCAATAGGACTTCAACTTCAACACCCAAGTATTTATGCTCCCGAGATTTGTTGCACTTCTTGCCACAGCAAAACCTACTGAGGTTCCCACCTGTTTTAAGAAGACCACTTTCATCCCAGTACCAAAGAAAGGCATGGTAATGTGCCTCAATGACTACCATCTGGTAGTTCTGACATTTACCATCATGAAGTGCTTCAGGCAGCCTCCCAGACAGCCTTGAAACACTTCAGTCTGAAGAAGGATCATGGCCAGAATCGGCGCCCATTCCTTCTCTCTAGAGATGCTGCCTGTCCTGCTGATTTACTCCAGCATTTTGTGTCTACCAGCCTTGAAACACTGCAGTTCGCCTATCGTCTCAACAGCTTTATGGCAGACTTCATTTCCCTGTCTTATACATCACTGGGATATCTGGATAACAAGGACACCCACATCAGACTCTTATTGATTGATGATAGCTCGGCCTTCAATGCCATAATCTCAATCCAATTCATTTCCAAAATCCCGGAGAGTTGGGTTGATATTATGGTCAATCAAAGCTGGAAAGTTGAGAAAATAAGTGTTTTAAGCTACCAAGAGGGAAAGGATAGAGATAATCTTGGGAGAGTGAAATCAAGGTTATCCAGATGATTCAATACCCTGGTGCCATCTGGTCAATAGATGTGTGGGGGCAATTTGAAAGACCCTTTCAAGTTCATCAAAGACCTCTTCGCAAAGGAAAAAAGTGGAACTTTGAAAACATCAAAACAAGAATTGGAGGAACACCTGGAAAAGGCCCACCAAGACACGAGAAGGCATGAGCAGTTAGTCATCCCACACGACATCCCGCCTATTCAACCACCTGAATTCAACCTGGACACCAGCCCTCCGAAATGGAAAGAGGTAGAGAACACTGTCCGGCGAGCAAGAGCAGCATCAGCTCCGGGGCCAAACGGAGTACCATACAAACTCTACAAGAACGCACCGGATGTGTTACGCTTTCTATGGAAGCTCATGAGGGAGGTGTGGAAGAAGCAAATAATACCTAAGGCATGGCGAAGGGCCGGCGGCGTACTAATACCTAAAGAAAAGGATGCGTCAGACATCAGCCAATTCCGGCCAATAAGTCTCCTCAACGTCGAGGGCAAAATCTTTTTCAGCATTGTATCACAAAGGCTATCCACCTATCTGGTAACAAACAAGTACATTGATACATCTGTACAGAAAGCAGGAATTCCAGGATTTTCGGGCTGCTTGGAGCATACAAGCATGATCTGGCACCAGATCCAAGCAGCTAAGAAGGACAAGAGAGACCTACATGTGATCTTCCTCGATCTGGCCAATGCATTTGGTTCAGTTCCCCATGAACTCCTTTGGGAATCTTTTGCCTTTTTCCATGTACCAGAGCTCATCACCACACTGGTCAAGAACTATTTCCAAGATCTGCAGCTGTGCTTCACAACAGCTGAATTCAGTACAACATGGCAGCGCTTGGAAGTAGGCATCATGGCAGGTTGCACAGTCTCACCCTTGACCTTTACAATGGCCATGGAAGTAATCATCACGGCCTCAAAATGGGTGGTGGGCGGTGAACGAACCAGGGTTGGGCTCCGTCTGCCACCCATCAGGGCATACATGGACGACATGACCACACTAACCACTACTGCAGCATGCACCAAGCGGCTACTTGGAAAGCTGCAGGAGAACGTCAAGTGGGCCCGAATGAAAATCAAACCAAGTAAATCTCGAAGCATCTCCATAGTTAAGGGGGTGCTTAGAGACACAAGGTTCTGCATCGGTGACGACCCAATACCAACAGTGTCTGAGCAGCCAGTAAAAAGCCTGGGCAGATGGTACAACGCAAGTCTCAAGGACAAAGAACAGGTGCAACAACTAAGGCAAGAAATTGTCAACGGCCTGGAGAACATCAATCAGACCCTACTGCCTGGGAAACTGAAGCTCTGGTGCCTACAGTTTGGACTCCTTCCTCAGATAATGTGGCCACTGACCGTTTATGAAGCCCCAATAACAACTGTGGAGAAGATAGAGCGAACCATAACTTCATACGCGAAGAAATGCCTCGGTGTCCCACGATGTCTAACTAACATCGGCCTCTATGGCAAAGGGGTCCTGGAACTACCACTCACTAGTCTAACAGAGGAATACAAGTGTTCTAAAGTAAGACTCCAGATGACACTGAGGGACTCTAGAGACAAGACCATCAGTGCTGTTGCGCCGCCCCTAGTAACTGGCCGGAAGTGGACACCATCTGATGCAGTACAGCAAGCTTCATCAGCCCTGAGGCACAAAGACTTCGTGGGGCAAGTGCAGCAGGGAAGAGGAGGCTTTGGCCTTACGACAAGTAAACCAACTTGGCGAAAGGCCACAACATCAGAGCGGAGGACATTGGTGGTTGAGGAGGTGCGGCGACAGGAGGAGGCTGCAAGAAGTGCAAAGGCGGTCTCTCTTGCCAAACAGGGGCAATGGATGCAGTGGGAAGGTGTGGAGCGGAGGAAGATCAGCTGGAAAGAACTCTGGGAAATGGAATCAAGCACGATCAGCTTCATCATCAGAGCGACATATGACGTGCTTCCATCACCAAAGAACCTCCATCAGTGGTACGGCGAGGATCCAACCTGTGCCCTCTGCCCAACTCCCTCAAACACATCATGGTAGGCTGCAAGACCAGCCTCATGCAAGGAAGATACACGTGGCGGCATAATCAGGTACTAAAAAGCCTGGCAACAGCCCTTGAGAACAGGCGGTGTGCGACCAACTCCTTGCCTCCGAGAGCAAGCAACCACCCTTTAAGGGCAACAACCTTTGACCGAGAAGGACAGGAAACGCCTAAACATCCTTCCACCAGATCAGAAGAAGGAAACCTATGCAGGGCCCGTGACTGGAGGATGTTGGCTGACATCGGCCGACAACTAATCTTTCCACCTGAAATTGCTCTAACCAACCTCAGGCCAGACTTGGTGTTCTGGTCCCCTTCACAGAAGACTGCTTACATCATAGAGCTCACAGTTCCATGGGAGAACTCTGTTGAGGAGGCCTATGAGCGTAAGAAGCTGCGCTACGCAGAGCTTGCAGCAGAGGCAACGCAGCGTGGCTGGAACATCAAAGTCTATCCAGTTGAAGTGGGATGCAGAGGATTTGTTGCATCATCTACCATCAGACTGCTGAAGGAGCTTGGAATCCACGGTCAGGCTCTGCGGAAGACCATAAGATCACTCTCAGACACGGCTGAAAGAAGCAGCCGTTGGATTTGGCTCAAGCGGAAAGACCCATGCTGGGCCCCAAGTACGTCATGGTGAATCTTTGGGACAGTTTGACACGGGACACGCGCTGAGGGCTGATCATCCTGCAGCGGGCCGCCCTTGTGGAGGGTGTATAGTGTTAAAAGGCCGAAACACCCAGTGATGCAAGGGTACACTACTGATGATGTATCCTGTGCCCAACTGTCCTGAAGGTTACCCAGGCCAAGATATACGTATACGTATCCCTCCCCCCCCCCCGATGTTGAGTGTCTACCACTCTCAACAATCAACGAATGTCATGAAATGCTCCCCACCTACTGGCACAAGGGACTTCTTAACACCTTGTCCTGTGTATTTGATTCTAATGAAGCTTGAGGAATGCTAAAGGAACAGCACCTTCCTTCCTAGTAGGCACATTGCAAACTTTGGGATGCAATATTAAAGTTATCAATTTCTGGTTTTCTTTTTTTGTCAGAACTTGTTAGTTTGGATGCAAGGTCAGCAGCCTCAAACATTAACTCAGATTTTCTCTCTCCACATATGCTTGATTTCTTACTTCTTCAGTTCTGATGAAGGACTATTGACTTGAAACATTAACTTTGCTTCTATTGCCACATGCCGTCTGGCCTGCTGACCACGTCATATACTTCCTATTTTTACATTCCTTTGAGGGCACACTCAAATGTCAGTAGAATGTAAAATAAAATTTGAAAGATTGGACGAGAGAGAAATTCCATAATATTTCATCAATTGTCTCTCTGTTCATTCAAGGAAGAGAATGACCTTCCCTCTGTTAGCTCAAATTGATGGTTGTCTTGGGGCTTCTAAAAAATGTGCCAAATTGTTTCATAAAAACATGATTTAAAACATCAACAGTTGATGATTAAGATGGACGGAAGAGACAAAATGTAGGGTTTTATGAAGAATCATAAAAGAGAATGAGATGGAGCAGTAAATGGGTTTAAGGATGATATTCTTATACCGCCATGGGGGTCAACGGCAAAGTCATGAAGAGTGGGGAGACAGAAGAAGGGGAGGGATACACAAGGCATAATGAGCGTGAGAAATGATGTAGGACTGGAGGATATTATGAGAAAGGTAAAGAGAGGAAAGGATTTGAATAAGAACAAGCATTTTTAAATTAAACTATTTTGGTAAGCATTTGTTCCTTATTAACTTCAAACATCAGGAGACAATATGTTAAATTTAAATGATGGAATGTGACGTGATTATGTCATAACATTGATCCTGTAGGAGTTAAAACACAATTAGCTTAACAACTCAATAGGAGAACTAATTGTTCTCACCTGATTAAATTATTTTTGTGACCTGCAGTCTTCTCTCAGTGGAAAACCCATCTGTCCTTATGAACATGTTTATTGGATGACCAAAACAATGGATGAGCTCTGTCACCTGCAATAATCTACCAGAAGAAGAACTAAGCCAGTGAATTGCCAATGCAGTCAAGTCAGGGCTCCAACCTTCCCTTTCTGCCAATTTTCTGGAAGGACCGGGCAGGAAGTGATGCACATAAAAGCTGAATCAATCCTCTGGTCCCCTGCCCCCTTCCAAGCGATTTGCCCTGATTTAGACAAGTGAATTGGAATCATGTACAAATAACACTGTTAAGTTATCCTATTTTGTTTATTCACACTCTGGTACTGTACGACTGTCATAATCTATTAAAGGAGTTATATAAGCATGTATTTCATTATCTGTAGCTTACCAACTTCAGACATTAGGTTTCGAGCCTTCCTATTGTCAATAGAGAAATCACTTGATACCTCAACACAAATCCTAAGCAATCAATTGCACTTGCATTAGCACCTAGATAAGAATGAGTTTACCTTTACACTGGAAAAGCAAGGTTGCTGATGGGATACTTTCCAATTAACGTCTGACAAGATTGCAGGTGGAGTACATGAAGGAATCCAACAAAGACTACTGCAGTTGGTACGGATACCACCAACGTAGATGAAATTAAAGGCACTTCTTTGTGGCAGTAGTCATCTTGCTCCATTAGTGGTGTGCTCTAATTCTGAAACATATATCAGGTCCATTGTGTTTAGCAGAATATCAGGAGTTCTACCTTGGCTCCGCCACACAGTTGTGTAATAGACCACATACTTCAGTGTGGACTAAACTAAACACAAAATGAAGGCCAGGATTTTTCCAGAGCTGCTCACGCTCGCTCCACCACTAAAAACTTGGTCAGAAGCTCCATTTATAAACTGGTTGAAGCTGTAATGGCAAACTGAAACTAATTTAAAGTAAGTACAAGAAGGAACTGCAGATGCTGGTTTAAACCGAAGATAGATACGAAAAGTTGGTGTAACTCAGCAGAACAGGCAGCAGCTCTGGATAGAAGGAATGGGTGACGTTTTGGGTCGAGACCCATCTTTAGTTTAATTTAGTTTAATTTAGTTTTGTTTATTGTCACATGTATCAAGGTACAGTGAAAAGGATTTTTGTTGCTTGCTATCCAGTCAGTGGAAAGACAATACATGATTACAATCAAGCCATAAACATGTGTACAGCTATAGGATAAAAGGAATAACGTTTAGAGCAAGATTAGGTCCAGAAACATCCAATGAAAGATAGTCAGAGTGTTTCCAATGAGGTAGATGGTGGCTCAGGATTGTTCTATAACAGCTGGGAAGAAACTATCCCAGAATCTGGAGGTATGCTTAAATCCAGACAATGCTTTATTCTGCAAATGTATGCAGTATAATCCCTTACATTCCCAATCCAGACAACAATCAGAGGGCGAACATTTAAACTTACAATTTTACACCGAATGTGATGATAGTTATTAGGACACTGAAATCCATTTTCTTGCAATAAAAGGATGAAGGAGATTAATTGATACGATACTGTCAATGTTCAAGCAACACAGAAAGTGTTGTGGGTCTAGGCAGGTGTGCAAAGCAAGATCGATTCCAACTACCAGTCCCTGTCACAAGCCAGGGCGTGTTTGCTGATGTCAGCCACTCTCATATTGTCTGAAGCATTTCTTTCATCAATCAGCCCTTTGTGCAGTTTTTCTGATGGAAAGCCTCACTGGCAGCTTTTTTCTCTCAAGCTTGAGCCTGTGTCTCAGTTTTACCTTTCATATTCCCAATCCCTTTCATTGCATCATTAGCTTTTTTACATTTGACATCTGCCCTCCATTTACTCTGCTGCTCAGGCTGTGATCATCATCTGCTTGTGCAGCACCATGCACAAATGCCCAAGCTGATAGGCCTGGAATTCCACAGCATTTTCTTCTAGACTTGTTCCTTTTAAAGTTTAGCTCAGTTTAGAGATACAGTGCAGATACAGGCACTTTGGCCCATCGAGTCAGCACTGACCAGTGATCCCCGTACACTACACACTATCCTACACACACACATAAGGGACAATTTACAATTTTTCCAAAGCCAAAAAAACCTACATGCCTGTACGTCTTTGGAATGTGCGAGGAAACCGGAGTTCCCAGAGAAACCTATACGATCACGGGGAGAACGTACAAATTCCGTGCAGACATCACCCATAGTCAGGATTGAACTTGGGTCTCTGGTGCTTTAAGGCAGCAACTCTACCACTGTGCTACTGTACCGCCCTTCATAGGGCAGACCAATATGTCGGCAAAAAATATATATTCAGAGAAAACAAAACTACAATGCCTGCAAAATATGAAAAGAAAAGTCTGTGTGAAAGTTTATACTAATCTAATTACAATAAATCAATTTAACCAGCCAGGCTCCTTCCTGGCTTATCAAATGGAGGACAATGACAGCAACATTACCTGAAGCTGTGTTTGAAGAGCAGCTGTGGATCCAATGTTTGCATTCCCATTTCTCTCCCAAATCATTCATTCTTTCAGTTCTTATTCATTCTTTCCTCTCACTTGCTATTGAATCAAGATCTTGTCTACGAAGCCCTATGTGATGTAGAAGAACTTGGTAGACATTTATCTTATTTTCGTATTTCAGCCAATGTTCTGGAATATGGTAGTACAGTGGTGAGTGGTGGCATTAGCAGGCAGTAGTCTGGACTCCTGATGCAGTCAAGAGTTTGGGTCCTGCAATAGCAAATTGAGACTTTAACTTTGATTATTTAAATAAATAGTCTCAGAATATGTAACCACTCCTGGATTGTTGTAAACACCATTCGGTTCAGAGAACAAAATTTGCCTCCATTACCCAGTCAGATGTAAATATGACTCCTGACTGACCATTAGGATTAATGTCTAAGCCAATCTTCATGTAGCGAGAGACAATCAAATGCTGGCATTGCTAATGCTGTTGGTGTGCTGTAATGAAATAAAATCTGAAGAACAATTTGAAAAAGTTTCTAGTTTAGGAAAGAACTGCAGATGCTGGTTTAAATCGAAGGTAGACACAAAATGCTGGAGAAACTCAGCGGGTCAGGCAGCATCTCTGTAGAGAAGGAATGGATGACGTTTCAGGTCGAGACCCTTCTTCAGACTGATCAGACCTTTTTCAGAAGAAGGGCCTCGACCCACACTCCAAAGACGTACAGGTTTGTAGGTTAATTAACTTTCTATAAATGTAAATTGTTCCTTGTGTGTGAAGGATAGTGTTAATATGCAGGGGTTGCTGGTCGGTGCAGACCCAGTGGGCGGAAGGGCCTGTTTCTACGCTCTATCTCAAAAGCTAAAAACTAAAATAACTTTATTCTTTGACTCTGACTACCTTGCAAAAAAAGGTCAACATATCACTTACCTTCATAAATGCTTGCTCTACCTAGGTTTAAGTTTAGGTTTATTATTCTCACATGTACTGAGATACAGTGAAAGGTTTGTTGTGTATGCTGTCCAATCAGATAAATAATACAATAAATGTAATCAAGTA
Organism: Raja brachyura; assembly: GCA_963514005.1. The sequence continues at coordinate 186,554,032 of OY740781.1, forward strand.
AAGCTCAAGTACAATAGATAGAGCCACGGGAATGGTACACAGCATAGTTCTCAGCATTGTAGTGCACCATTTCCAATAACAAAGTCCAATGTCCGCAGTACAGTAGAAGTGAATTGGACAGCACCCGAGCTAATGGAAGGGCCATCCAGAAGGCTAGTAACAGAGGGGAAGGGGCTATTCCTGACTCTGGTGGCACTCACTTTCAAGCCTAGACCTGACAGGAGTTGGGGGAAGAAGGAATTGCGTATTTTATTATGTTAACAGCTTTTCTGAAGCAGAGTGAAGTATAGATAGTGTCAATGATGGTCAGTCTGTGTGATGGACTGGGCTACATCCACAACTCTCTGCAATTCCCTGCGGTCTTGGGCAGAGCTGTTCTCAAATGAACCTGTGATGCAATGTATGTGATGCAAATGTATTTATGTATGGTAATAATTTGCTAACCATATAACCATTTAACAATTACAGCACGGAAACAGGCCATCTCGGCCCTTCAAGTCCATGCCGAACAACTTTTTTCCCTTAGTCCCACCTGCCTGCACTCATACCATAACCCTCCATACCCTTCTCATCCATATGCCTATCCAATTTATTTTTAAATGATACCAACGAACCTGCCGCCACCACTTCCACTGGAAGCTCATTCCACACCGCTACCACTCTCTGAGTAAAGAAGTTCCCCCTCATGTTACCCCTAAACCTCTGTCCCTTAATTCTAAAGTCATGTCCTCTTGTTTGAATCTTCCCTATTCTCATAGGGAAAAGCTTGTCCACATCAACTCTGTCTATCCCTCTCATCATTTTAAAGACCTCTATCAAGTCCCCCCTTAATCTTCTGCGCTCCAGAGAATAAAGACCTAACTTATTCAACCTATCTCTGTAACTTAGCTGTTGAAACCCAGGCAACATTCTAGTAAATCTTGGTATCATCTGCATACTTACTAATCCAATTTACCACTTCTTCATCCAGATCATTGATGTACATGACAAACAACAAAGGACCCAACACAGATCCCTGAGGCACCCCACTAGTTACCTGCCTCCAACCCGACAAACAGCCATCCACCATTACCCTCTGGCTTCTCCCATTCAGCCACTGTTGAATCCATCTTGCTATTCCTGCATTTATACCCAACAGTTGAACCTTCTTAACCAACCTTCCATGAGGAACCTTGTCAAAGGCCTTACTGAAGTCCATATAGACAACATCCACTGCTTTACCCTCGTCAATTTCCCTAGTAACCTCTTCAAAAAATTCAAGAAGATTAGTCAAACATGACCTTCCAGGCATAAATCCATGTTGACTGTTCCTAATTAGACCCTCTTTATCCAGATACTTATATATATTATCTCTAAGTATCTTTTCCATTAATTTGCCCACCACTGAAGTCAAACTAACCGGTCTATAATTGCTAGGTTTACTTTTAGAACCCTTTTTAAACAATGGAACAACATGCGCAGTACGCCAATCCTCGGGGACTATTCCCGTTTCTAATGACATTTGAAATATTTCTGTCATAGCCCCGGCTATTTCTACACTAACTTCCCTCAATGTCCTAGGGAATATCCTGTCAGGACCTGGAGACTTATCCACTTTTATATTTTTCAAAAGTGTCAGTACTTCTTTTACTTTGAAACTCATAGTATCCATAGCTACTCTACTAGTTTCCCTTACCTCACATAATTCAATATCCTTCTCCTTGGTGAATACCGAAGAAAAGAAATTGTTCAATATCTCCCCCATCTCTTTTGGCTCTGCAGATAGCTGTCCATTCTGGCTCTCTAATGGTCCAATTTTATCCCTTGTTATCCTTTTGCTATTAATATAGCTGTAGAAACCCTTTGGATTTACTTTCACCTTACTTGCCAAAGCAACCTCATATCTTCTTTTAGCTTTTCTAATTTCTTTCTTAAGGTTCTTTCTACATTCCTTATACTCCTCAAGCACCTCATTTACTTCATGCTGCCTATAATTATTGTAGATCTCCCTCTTTTTCCGAACAAGATGTCCAATTTCCCTTGAAAACCAGGGCTCTTTCCAATTTTTACTGGTTCCTTTCAACCGAACAGGAACATAAAGATTCTGTACTCTTAAAATTTCCCCTTTAAATGTCCTCCATTTCTCCTCTACATCTTTCCCATAAAACAAAATGTCCCAGTTCACTCCTTTTAAATCATCTCACATCTCGTTAAAGTTAGCCTTTCTCCAATCAAAAATCTCAACCCTAGGCCCAGTTCTGTCTTTCTCCATAATTATATTGAAACTAATGGTATTGTGATCACTGGACCCGAAGTGCTCCCCAACGCATACCTCCGCCACCTGTCCCATCTCATTTCCTAACAGGAGGTCCAGCACTGCCCCTCCTCTAGTAGGCACCTCTATGTATTGCTGCAAAAAACTATCCTGCACACATTTTACAAACTCCAAACCATCCAGCCCATTTACAGAATGTGTTTCCCAGTCTATGTGTGGAAAGTTGAAATCTCCCACAATCACTACCTTGTGCTTACTACTAATATCTGCCATCTCTTTACATATTTGCTCTTCCAATTCTCGTTCCCCATTTGGCGGTCTATAATATACCCCTATAAGTGTTGCTACACCTTTCCCACTTCTAAGTTCCACCCAAATAGCCTCCCTAGATGAGCCCTCCAATCTATCCTGCCAAAGCACTGGTGTAATATCTTCCCTGACTAGCAATGCAACACCTCCACCTCTTGCCCCTCCAATTCTATCACACCTGAAGCAACGAAATCCTGGAATATTTAGTTTCCAATCGCAGCTAACCTGTACACCAAAAGGAATTTCACTGTAAAAAGAATGTAATAATAAAGAACCTTTGAACCATTGAACTTTCTTGTCCATTGCTTCAATGTATTTGGTCTATGGCAATATTAACGTCAAGGAACATAAAGCTCTCAACCATTTCCACTTTGTCACCATTGATGCTGATTGGGCCGTGTAGATGGTTTATGCATGCAACTAATAATATAGCTACCTGAGTACCATTAACCCCGCCTTAGTTAACATCAATCATAACGCTTTCCCCTCCCTGGGTATAGTTCAGTAGAAGAATGTAACCAGTGCTTGCTGACGTGTGTTATACCCTGTGCTATCATTAAAGGATGTTGTACACTTCAAGAGTATGTGAATTGCCTATTTACATGGTGTCGAAGCTGGAAGATACCTGCGTCTCCTGTCTATCGGGTTTTATTCATTTCTTTTGATTTTGTGCCTATTTGTGCTCAATCTCTCTGGCCAAGGCGTCTTCTTGCAGAAAGCCCGCGCAGCTTGTCTTTGATGCTGACATATCTGAGCGCTGGGCCACGTTTGAATTTGATTTCACCCACTTTGTCAACGTCGTGCACCGCGCCGAACCTGACTCTGTTAAAGCCTCCCTCCTCCTCAACCTTGTCGGACCTGATGCCATGAGGAGAGCCAAAACTTTCACATACGCTCCAGCGGTCCTGGACACGAATAACGTGGTGATTACTCCTGCAGAATCAGACAGTGACCCCACTTGCCTACTACGTAAGTTCAGGGGGATTTGTGACCTGCCCTCGAACCGCATTCTAGAGAGGGCACGGTTTTTTACAAGGAAACAGTTGCCGGATGAACCTATCGAATGTTTTATTGCTGATTTGCGTTATCTAGCCCAGTGGTGCCGTTTCGGTGACATGACAGACCAGCTCACTAGAGACATTTTAGTAACTGTCATACGTGACCAGAAGTTGCGTTGTGAGCTTCTAAGGGATTCAGATCTAATGTTAGTCAAAGCTATGCATGCCTGCAGAATGTCTGAGGTCGTTGAACTGCCAGACGACCACCGTGATTCGGGCACTAAATCTATCAACCTGGCTGGCTTTAAGAGACCACAGCCTCAGATGGGAAATACTGCCTTTCTGCCGTGTGCCAACCCAGGTCCTGGTGAAATGCCCCCCAAGAGGTGTCCGAACTGTAACTACATGCACCACAGACTGTCGACGTGCCCTGCCTATGGTAAGGCCACCTGTTGCCGCTCGCGGTCCTGACTCTCCTGCTTCTCCCACCCCGCTGCCCTTCTCTGGTTCCCCAGCTGTTTCGCAGCCTCCAGTTCCTTCTGATCTTTCGGGGGAAAGGGGAGAGACGCGTACGCGCTCGGGACGGATTAGTAGGCTACCTGTTCGTTATGGCGATTTTGTTTAATTCAGTTGTCATGGCTTCCAATTTGTTTTGATTTTCTAAGGGGAAGGATGTAGATGGTTTATGCATGCAACCAATAATATAGCTACCTCAGTACCATTAACCCCGCCTTAGTTAACATCAATCATAATGCTTTCCCCTCCCTGGGTACAGTTCAGTAGAAGAATGTAACCAGTGCTTGCTGACGTGTGTTATACCCTGTGCTATCATTAAAGGATGTTGTACACTTCAAGAGTATGTGAATTGCTTATTTACAGGCCATATACCCCGTGCAACACAACAACCTCTTCCTCTTGGGTTACACAAAAAGCTGGAGAAACTCAGCGGGTGCAGCAGCATCTAAGGAGTGAAGGAGATAGGCGACGTTTCGGGTCGAGACCCTTCTTCAGACTGAAGAAGAGTCTGAAGAAGGGTCTCGACCCGAAACGTCGCCTATCTCCTTCACTCTTTAGATGCTGCTGCACCCGCTGAGTTTCTCCAGCTTTTTGTGTAACCCTCGATTCTCCAGCATCTGCAGTTCCTTCTTTAACACAACCTCTTCCTCTTGCTTCCTGAGGTCAATAACTTGCTTCTTCGTCTTGCTGATTGGGGAAAGGTTACAATCCTGTCACTAAGTTATTAAGTTCTCTATCTCCTTCCTGTACTCCATCTCGTCATTGTTCGTGATCCAGCCCACCACAGTGGTGTCATCTGCAAACTTATCGATGGAATTAGAATCGTGACTGTGTAGGGAGTGTAGTAGGAGACTGAGAACACGTCCTTGTGGGGCACTGGTATTGAGAAGTACTCCAAGGCCTGGTTCATAGTAGTCAGGGACTTCATCAGGCCAACCTCAAGAGCATGCTGCCAAAACACTATTACCAAGTCTCCATGATAACTTTAGGTTTCCAATTTTGCTTTCCAGTAAGTACAATGTAAAATAGGCTGCTGATTTCACATCAGTTTTACTGTACTATTCCAAATGTTTATTTTACCCGACCATGTCTATAGATACCCATATATCTCAATCACACAGTAATCTTGTGAGTTTTGAGTTTATGATTCTAACTAGGCAATGCAGGAAACATGGCTATTTTTGCCTTAATCTTCTTTCTGCATTTATTTACTTTTAAGCAAGTCTATGCACTGAGGTCCATGCACTGAAGCTGGGTTGAGATAATTCAAAGAAAATCCAGAAATGAACTTGGTCTGCACTACTTAGCGACATATTGCATCCTGATTATTCACTAAGCTACTTGGAGAGTCAATGGAGATTTTGCTCAAAGAAAATAGCTGTACACATCACAGCATTATTTTTGGTCGAATCATCCAGTAGATTATAGCAAAGTATCAGTGGCACAGGATTATAGTAATCCCAAACGCTTTGGTGATTTGTATCCAACTCAGTTTACCGCAGTGTTTCTATCATGCAATCATATGCTTTTACTCACATACTGTAGGTGATCTTAAAAACAAACATCCAAAAATTCTCAAACTCATGATTATGCAGCCACACTGATTTTTAATGAATAGTTAGTGATGACTCCCACAGTCTCATCGTCATGGCAGCAGGATCATTAATCAATCAGCAACCAGGATTGAGTAAGATATTTAGAGGGAATTCTCAGGCCAGGTTAAAAACACAAAAGAATGCAAAGCATGGAAAAGTTTGTTCTAACGCATATATTGTGTTTCTTTGCATGTTCATGCCCTCTTCTAGAACATTGATCCGACACTGCAGTTACCTTTAGCTAGCATGGTGGAAAGCTATTTTTATTACGAGGGATTTCATACTTTGTACTTACGGCAGGGTTCAGCACCAAAATTAAGTATTAAATGACAACAGACGCTTCTCCAGAATCAAATTGGAAATTTCTATTCTTTTTATAGTTTCCAATATAACAAGTAAAACCCATTACATAGATTTTAGTGACTTTTAGTTTTAAAATGTTCCTGAAAGACATTTTTTTTAAACTATCATGTAAAAGACTTAATCTCATTAGCTGAATTATTTTTTTTATTCAAATAAGCTGTAACGTTTGCCACAGGGTCATTTTTTTTAACGTTTCATTGGAGTAATTAACACATACCATTTTTTAACTTTGGCATTCATTCCAACTATAACACATAATTGATTTTACAATTTAAGATGAACAATAAGGAAAAATGTCTATTCCTATTTCATTGCCTCAAACTGCAATTTTTTCCACATCAAAAAAAGTGTGGGCAATATTAGCTCATCAATAGATGGGAGATTGGTAGAGAAAGGAAGTAGGCTGATTTTACTCTCCATTGATTACAGTCAAAAAGAGACAGGTGGACATGATAAGGTATGCAGAGCTGATCACATCAGGAACATCAATTCTCATATTTTATGCTTCTGTTCAAATGACAGGATGAAGAGACCAGACCAGCCTTTATTGTTCATCTATATTTGCCCTTCTTGAATGCTGGAATGCTGGTGAGGGTATTCCCACAGTCCTTCGGACAAGGAGTACCAGAATTTAGACCCAGCCATGACGAAGCGATCTGTTTACACTGGGGAACTTTTTTTTATTTCCAAAAATAAACATTACTCAAACTAAAAAATATGTACAAAACCAAAACTGTGCAGAAACCCTTGTGACATTCTCAGTGTCTATACATACAGTAGAACATAGAAACATAGAAAAATAGGTGCAGGAGTAGGCCATTCAGCCCTTCGAGCCTGCACCGCCATTCAATGTGATCATGGCTGATCATCCAACTCAGTATCCCGTACCTGCCTTCTCTCCATACCTCCTGATCCCTTTAGCCACAAGTGCCACATCTAACGCCCTCTTAAATATAGCCAATGAACTGGCCTCAACTACCTTCTGTGGCAGAGAATTCCAGAGACTCACCACTCTCTGTGTAAAGAATGTTTTCCTCATCTCGGTCCTAAAGGAATTCCCCCTTATCCTTAGACTGTGACCCCTTGTTCTGGACTCCCCCAACATCGGGAACAATCTTCCAGCATCCAGCTTGTCCAACCCCTTAAGAATTGTGTAAGTTTCTATAAGATCCCCCCTCAATCTTCTAAATTCCAGCGAGTACTTAATTAATGGAGTCGTACTCAGTCGTGTTCACACCTATCTTGAAACAAAACAAAACACCCTTACCACTCCTTGTGCCTTGCTAGGGTGTTAGAGGGGTGTCCCCATCTGACCTAACCCCTCAAATTCAGCAGCGGGAAGACCCTAGACTGTGGTCCACCCCTACAAAGCCTTGGTGATGGCGGCACCAAGCTTCAATGTGACCCTCAGCGTGTACATCTTCAGCCTGCAATGGACCCGTCAACAACATTCCCTCACGGAAATCTTGCTGTGCTGCGATGCCAACAGGTGTTGGGCAGACCAAAGAGTGTCTTTCACCAAGTTGATGATTTCCAGCTACACTTGATGTCCATCTCCGAATGTGTCTCTGGGAACAGAGTTTGTTCTGAGAACTCTGAGAACAGAGTAAACCAGAGTTTACACTGGGGACCTTTTGAAAGAACTTCAATTTTCTTCTCATGCCACCATGAATAACAGTATGTTAGATGCTCTAATTCACCCACCACACTGGTATTCAAGAAGAACTTTGATATGTAGCTAACTAAACCTGTGCTCAATCCTGTATCAAATTATTTTAGAAATACGTTTCCCAATGAAGTTCACCACTGAGCTGTGTATCAGAACGGATATGGTAATAGGGTGACATTTTTATCTGGTTATTGTGCGGACATCACCATTGATGGCACAGTCAATGACATTTCCCAGTCAGTGAAAAGTGTGGATCCACCCCTCATTGATAGAATAACATCTCCTTCCATGCACCATGAATCTGGACTCCCTCTCAACTCCAGCATGGTTGTGGAAAGTGTATCCTGACCCTGCAGTCAGGATTCAATAGTCCGTGAGACCGACATTCATGCTATCTGGCCCCAGAGTCCTGAAAGGCTTTATTGGTTGATATTGCAGATCAACATTTGAACATATTTTCTACAGTGAAGCTAATAAGAAGTCATCAGCTACTATTTTGTTTTAATAACAGGAAGCCAACTGTTTTTGTCCATATCAGGGGATATGTGACTTCTGTGTTACAACAACAAAGCTCCCTGTGAATTGCCCTTTGAAGTAGTCCACAATCTGATTGCTTGCTTCAGATAAGCATCAGAGTGTGGCCAATACATGTTGACCTTGTTGCTAATGCTAACATTCTGAGAATGAAAAGAGACAATCTGATTAAGAAGCTTATTTCATCCACTTGCCTCCAATAAGAACCTTTCACATTATAATAAAAATGACTGCATTGTTGGTGATCTGCATTTAAATCTGGGCAGAGTCTCTTCTAGTGGCTGAAATATGTTCTGGTGGAACATGAACGTTTTTATGCATTGTGATTAACATAGAAACATAGAAACATAGAAAATAGGTGCAGGAGTAGGCCATTCGGCCCTTCGAGCCTGCACCGCCATTCAATGTGATCATGGCTGATCATCCAACTCAGTATCCCGTACCTGCCTTCTCTCCATACCCCCTGATCCCTTTAGCCACAAGTGCCACATCTAACGCCCTCTTAAATATAGCCAATGAACTGGCCTCAACTACCTTCTGTGGCAGAGAATTCCAGAGACTCACCACTCTCTGTGTAAAGAATGTTTTCCTCATTTCGGTCCTAAAGGAATTCCCCCTTATCCTTAGACTGTGACCCCTTGTTCTGGACTCCCCCAACATCGGGAACAATCTTCCAGCATCTAGCTTGTCCAACCCCTTAAGAATTTTGTAGGTTTCTATAAGATCCCCCCTCAATCTTCTAAATTCCATCGAGTACAAACCGAGTCTATCCAATCTTTCCTCATATGAAAGTCCTGACATCCCAGGAATCAGTCTGGTGAATCTTCTCTGTACCCCCTCTATGGCAAGGATGTCTTTCCTCAGATTTGGAGACCAAAACTGTACGCAGTACTCCAGGTGTGGCCTCACCAAAACCCTGTACAACTGCAGTAGAACCTCCCAGCTCCTATACTCAAATCCTTTCGCTATGAATGCTAACATACCATTTGCTTTCTTCACTGCCTGCTGCACCTGCATGCCTACTTTCAATGACTGGTGTACCATGACACCCAGGTCTCGTTGCATCTCCCCCTTACCTAATCTGCCACCATTCAGATAATAGTCTACCCTCATGTTTTTGCCACCAAAGTGGCTAACCTCACATTTATCCACATTGTACTGCATCTGCCATGCATCTGCCCATTCACTCAGCCTATCCAAATCACCCTGCAGCCTCCAATCATCCTCCTCACACCTAACTATACCCCCCAGCTTGGTATCATCTGCAAATTTGGAGATGTTGCATTGAATTCCCTCGTCCAAATCATTAATATATATTGTAAATAGCTGGGGTCCCAGCACTGAGCCTTGCGGCACCCCACTAGTCACTGCCTGCCATTCTGAAAAGGACCCGTTTACTCCTACCCTTTGCCTCCTGTCTGCTAGCCAGTTCTCTATCCACATCAATACTGAACCCCCAATACCGTGTGCTTTAAGTTTGTATGCTAATCTCTTATGCGGGACCTTGTCGAAAGCCTTCTGAAAGTCTAGATATAACACATCCACTGGTTCTCCCTTATCCACTCTACTAGTTACCTCCTCGAAAAATTCTATCAGATTTGTCAGACATGATTTACCTTTCGTAAATCCATGCTGACTTTGTCCAATGATTTCACCACTTTCCAAATGCGCTGCTATCCCATCTTTAATAACTGACTCTAGCAGTTTCCCCACTACCGATGTTAGACTAACTGGTCTGTAATTCCCCGCTTTCTCTCTCCCTCCTTTTTTAAAAAGTGGGGTTACATTAGCTACCCTCCAATCCTCAGGAACTACTCCAGAATATAAGGAATTTTGAAAAATTATCACTAATGCATCCACTATTTCTGTGGCTACCTCCTGGAGTACTCTGGGATGCAGACTATCTGGCCCTGGGGATTTATCGGCCTTCAATCCGTTCAATTTACCCAACACCACCTCCCGGCTAACCTGGATTTCACTCAGTTCCTCCATCTTATTTGACCCCCGTTCCACTGCTATTTCCGGCAGATTATTTATGTCTTCCTTAGTGAAGACAGAACCAAAGTAGTTATTCAATTGGTCTGCCATGTCCTTGTTCCCCATGATCAATTCACCTGTTTCTGACTGCAAGGGACCAACATTTGTTTTAACTAGTCTCTTTCTCTTTACATATCTATAAAAACTTTTGCAGTCAGTTTTTATGTTCCCTGCCAGTTTCCTTTCATAATCTATTTTCCCTTTCCTAATTAAGCCCTTTGTCCTCCTCTGCTGGATTCTGAATTTCTCCCAGTCCTCCGGTAGGCTGCTTTTTCTGGCAAATTTGTATGCCTCATCTTTTGTTTTTATACTATCCCTGATTTCCCTTGTTATCCATGGATGCACCACCTTCCCCGATTTATTCTTTTGCCAAACTGGTATGAACAACTTTTGTACTTCATCCATGCAATCTTTAAATACCTTCCATTGCACATCCACTGTCAACCCTTTAAGAATCACCTGCCAGTCTATCTTGGCCAATTCACATCTCATACCTTCAAAGTTACCTTTGTTCAAGTTCAGAACCCTTGTTTCTGACTTAATTTTGTCACTCTCCATCCTAATGAAGAACTCAACCATATTATGGTCACTCTTGCCCAAGGGGCCACGCACAATAAGACTGCTAACTAACCCTTCCTCATTACTCAATACCCAGTCTAGAATAGCCTGCTCTCTCGTTGGTTCCTCCACATGTTGGTTGAGAAAACTATCCCGCATACATTCCAGGAAATCCTCTTCCTCAGCACCCCTGCCAATTTGATTCACCCAATCTACATGCAGATTGAAGTCACCCATTATAACCGTGTTACCCTTGTTGCGCGCATTTCTAATTTCCTGTTTGATGCCATCCCCAACTCCAATACTACTGTTAGGTGGCCTGTACACAGTTCCCACTAGCGTTTTCTGCCCCTTAGAGTTTCGCAGCTCTACCCATATCGATTCCACATCCTCCACGCTAATGTCCTTCCTTTCTATTGTATTAATCTCCTCTCTCACCAGCAACGCTACCCCACCTCCTTTTCCTTTTCGTCTATCCCTCCTGAATATTGAATATCCCTGGATGTTCAGCTCCCAGCCTTGGTCATCCTGGAGCCAAGTCTCCGTGATTCCAACTATAGCATAGTCATTAATCGCTATCTGCACCTTCAACTCATCCACCTTATTACGAATGCTCCTCGCATTGAGACACAAAGCCTTCAGGCTTGTTTTTACAACACTCTTACTCCTTATACAATTATGTTGACAAGTGGCCCCTTTCACATCGATCCCTATTACACTTGGCCATACTCTCCTATCCCTTTGTGAGCTTTCTTCCCCGTTAATTCTGGGGTCATTAACCATCGCTTTACTCTCTTTCCCTCTAACTCCGTCCTCGACTATCCCATTTGATACCCCACCCCCCTTATTCAGTTTAAAACCATCCGTGTAGCAGTGGCAAACCTGCCGGCCAGAATGCTGGTCCCCCACCTGTTAAGATGCAATCCGTCCCTTTTGTACAGATTAATGAGATAACTAAAACAGATCCTGGCCAATTTGAAGCAAGGAGTAAGTGCAAACAAAATGAGAAACTGTATTTGTATTTACAGACTGGCATAGATTTTCAGTCCATTATTGCTCAAAATTGGTTAGCTGAGCAGGGGCAGTCCACTGAAACTGCACAGAGTGTGTGCCATGAGGTATTTTTTGGTGAGGGCCACATAATGTTGAAAGGCTTCCAGAAACAGAAGTTTTGGACCTTACAATGCCGTTATGGATATCTGTATAAAGTTGTTAACCAGCATACCAGCATTGCTTGGCTGCTGTAACAATGGATAAAGAATCCATTCCCTTGTTAGAGGAGTGTCGCCATCAGACAGCCCCTCAATGTTCAGCAGCGGAAAGACCCTAACATGTGCTCCTCCACCACAGAGCCTCTACTTCCTGAGAAGATTACGGAGAGTCGATATGTCAAGGAGGAGTCTCTCGAACTTCTACGGGTGCACAGTAGAGAGCATACTGACTGATTGCATCATGGCTTGGTTCGGCAACTTGAGCGCCCAGGAGCGGAAAAGGCTGCAAAAAGTTGTAAACACTACCCACGCCATCTCCGGCTCTGACCTCCCTACCATTGAGGGGATCTATCGCAGTCGCTGCCTCAAAAAGGCTGCCAGCATCATCAAGGACCCACACCATCCTGGCCACACACTCATCTCTCCGCTGCCATCAGGTAGAAGGTACAGAGCCCGAAATCTGCAACATCCAGGTTCAGGAACAGCTTCTTCCCCACAGCCATCAGACTATTAAACACAACTTCAAACAAACAGTCTCTTGCATTTTATCTGTTTATTTATGTGTATCTATATGGTCTATGGTATATAGACACACTGATCTGTTCTGTATTTATGCCTCCAATATTCGTTTGTGCTGCAGCAAGCAATAATTTCATTGTCCTATATGGAACACATGACAATAAGCTCTTTTGACTCTTGACTTGACATTTGCTGCACATAGCTTCAGTGAGTCCCTCAGCATGTACATCTACAGTCTGGAATGGACCAGTCAGCAACGTTCCTTCACGGAAAAGTTGCTGTGCTGGGAGGCCAACATGTTGGGCAGACCAAAGAGCGTGGTTGATGATCTTCCAGCAGCACTTGATGTCTATCTCCGAATGTGTCTCTGGGAACAGCCTGCAAATCAGAGTTTACATTGGGGACCTTTGAAAATAATTTCAATTTTCTTCTCATGCCTCTAGCCAGCAAGGAGAAATCTTTAGGAGTGTCTAGGAAGGAACTGCAGACGCTGGTTTAAACCGCAGATAGACACAAAATGCTGAAGTAACTCAGCGGGACAGGGAGCGTCCCTGGAGAGAAGGAATGGGTGACGTTTTGGGTCTAGACCCTTCTTCAGACCCAAAACGTCACCCATTCCTTCACTCCTGAGATGCTGCCTGACCCGCTGAGTTACTCCAGCTTGTTGTGTCTACCTTCGATTTAAACCAGCATCTGCACTTCTTTCCTACACATTGAATCATTGAATACAGCTACAAAGGACCCCGCCGGAAATTTCTGTAATTGTTTAAGAAATAATCATTTTATTTATATCTAGGGTATACACAAAATGCTGGAGAAACCCAGGGTGGGGCAACATCTACGGAGAGAAGGAATAGGCGACGTTTTGGGTCAAGACCCTTCTTATTTATATCAATGTACTTTTACTGATTTGCTTTCTGTTATTGTGGCTTTCTGTTATAAGATCAATCCACCTTCTATTTGTAAAGAAGTCACATAGGGTTTCTCATTGAGTGGGAGGCAAATGGAACAGCAGGTAGTGTCCACTTGATGCTCTCCTCACTGACCATAGTACTCGATCTCCAGCTGGCTTCGAGCTACTCTCCTGAGGTTGCACCACAGCAGAGACCTTTGGGAAGTTGAGCTACACACTTCAACTGGACATCAAGCTCATCTCCACTCAGGCACAGCACACTGGGGATGGATGGTCAGAAAGGCCTTAACTAACCTGAATATTTATATCGTTCAAGGTGCCACTGAAAGGATTATTAACATGAGTGGGCTGAAATGTTCTGCTTGTTAAAAGACATACGTCTGAGCAAATTCTTAAAGCACAGAGGAAGGCCACTTGGTTAATCTTTGAAAGATCTATCTACAATTCTGCTCTTTCTCTACTGCTCTTCAGCTTCTATTCCTTTCACAAGTACATAGCCAAGTCCTTTGGAAAATTACTCTTGAATCTGCTTTGACCTCCACATCAGCAATCTATTTCAGAACATGACATCTTCCTATGTTAAAAAATCAATCTTTTCTTGCTTCTGAATCTTTTACCAATTGCTTTAATTTTTTAAGTAATGCTGCTGGCTACGGAGATATTTTCCTTTTATACATTCTACCAAAGTTTTCTGTAATTTTGTACAATTCAATTCAATCTCCCTTTCAACATCTCTCCTCTAAGGAGAATAATGGTTGCACATGACTCAGGTCCTCGTCCCTGATACTGTTCTATTGAATTCCGCATGCCCTTCTCCAACAATAGTGCTGATGCCAGAATTATATCCTAAACTGCTTCTGAGACCCAAACAACAAATTTTAGTTTAGAGAAACAGGCCCATCAGCCTATCAAGTATACGCCTTCAATCAATCATCAGTTCACTCTAGTGAAAATGGTATCTGAATTGGAGGGCAACTTGGAAGTTGAATTATTCCCAATCCCTTGTCCTTCCAAGGAGAAGGAGTTGTGGATATGGTAATGCTGTTGAAGGAGCTTCAGCAAGTTGTTGGAGTACAAACTGTACCCATGCCCTGGTTAAAGGAGGAGTGATCATTGAAGGTAGTGGATAGTGCACCAACGTCAGATACGTTGCTTTCTCTAGATGGTGTTAAGCTTCCTGGGTCTTCTAGTAGCTGCACTAATCCAGGCAAATGGAGAGTTCCACCATCACACTCCCGGCTAGTAATTTCTGCCTTGTTCCTGGTCAAAGGCCCTTTGGGATGTTGAGAAGTGAGTTTGTTGCAACAGATTATCCAACATTTGTTCAGGTTTTACTGCCGCAAGATTCATATGGGTGATCCAGTTAAGTTTCTGATCAGTAGTAACCTTCCAGAATGTTGATGGCAAAAGATTTAACCTATCTCTAGATATACAGTATCTAGAGAAGTAGCTGCTCTTGACGTCACAGCCTGACGGGTACCCAGCGGGATTTGATGAGAATAATTGATTCTTATACTAGGATTAATAGGCATGTCTTCATTGATATTATTATTTGTAATAGTTTTAGATACAATATATTTTGTTGATTTTCATTGATATATAAATATATATATAATATTTTTTCACTTTTTGTTAATCTATAATCTTTTTTCCTTGCTCTATTTTCTTCTTCTTTTCTATATAATCAAATTATTATTTAATCACTTTCTTATTGATTTAAAACTATTCTATTCTTTTCTTTATTTCCAAAAAAATAGAAGATGATAACTGTCAATGGGTTATTTTAAAAATGTGTAATTAAGTTGAGGTTTGTAAAGCTGTTTACATTATTGTAAATAGATTACTTCTAATAAAATAAAGTAAAAAAAAAAAAAAAAGATTTAACCTTTGCCTTATTAATGTCACTAAATGTTAACAGAAGATAGTTTGAGCTTATTTTATTCAAGGTTGTCATGGCTTGGCACTTAACTGGTGTAACTGCTGCTTGTTACTTTTCGAGCCAAGTCTGAACATTGTCCAGATCTTGTGTTATAATGCTGCAACCACAGTTTCAACATCTGAGAGGTTGTAATGGAACTTTGAAATATCATGTTAGAAGGAAGACCATGGATGATGCAGAAGGGAGGCAGAGCCTTGGATATTGTTTCAAGGAACAGCAAGCAACGTTCTAGTCTTGAGATTATCAACCCCCAAAAGTCACCTTCCTTTGTCCAAGGGTTAGCCAGAAAGCAAAAAGAGTTCATCTTGATTCCCATCATTTTATTGACACTTTTAGTCGTACACTGTATTACTTTGATATCAAGAGCGGTAAATCTCATCTCTGTTTTTTCCTCATATTTTTTATATATGTTTGGTCCAGTGTTATAAAGAGTTCGGGAGTCAATTGAAAATAAAGAAATTGTAGATTCTGGAGATCTAAAATTAAGAAGGATAGTGAAACTGATCTAGAGAAGTCAGAGAATGAAAACTGGCCCATTGGGACCACTGATGTCTGAAGAAGGGTCTCGACCCGAAACATCACCAGAAACTTCTCTCCAGAGATGCTGCCTGTCCCACTGAGTTACTCCAGCATTTTGTGTCTATCCTTGCTGACCATCAAACACCCACTTTATCATAGAAACAAGGAATTGCATATGCTGTTTTACACAAAAGGGCACAAAGTGCTAGAATAACTCAGAAGTGTGAAGAAGGGTCCTGGGCGAACAGTTTCTTTCCAAAATCCATTATCTCCCTGAACTCAGACATGCACTGACTTCACAGCCTAACCCCCGGACTTCCATCTATCCACCTACTGTAATTTGTACTGTAACTGTAATTTCCAATATGTGCAATAACCCATACTGGATATAGGAATCCTATTTATCCATTCTATTTATCCATTGTCTTTTTATAGATATGTATATAGCGCTGCAGAAACTGTGCACCTTATCCACCCCCGTTTTTTGTTTTGTTTTGCACTGAGTAGGAGCAGCTTTTAATCTCATTGTACATGTGTATAGTGACAATAAAAGGCATTCTGATTCTGATTCTGATTCTGAGCTGAAACATCACCTATCCATGTTCTCCTGAGATCCTGCCTAACCTGCTGGGTTACTCCAGCACCCACATTACGCTGTCTTACACTAACCCTATTTTGTCTTCCTAACATTTCCAGCATCATAAGGTCATGTAATAGGAGCAGAATTAGGCCATTTGGCCCATCAATTCTATCCTGCCATTCAATCATGGCTGATCTATCTCTCCCTCCTAACCCAATTCTCCTGCCTTCTCCCCATAGCTCTGACCCCATACTAAAGAATCTATCTATCTCTGCCTTAGACATTCCTTCTCATCTCCTTCCTAAAGGAACACCCTTCAATTCTGAGGCTATGACCTCTAGTCCTAGACTCTCCCACTAATGGAAACATCTTCTCCACATCCACTCTATCCAGGCCTTTCACTATCTGTCCCCCGCCTCCCCCATCAACATACTATTCACCTGTACTGTGGGGTAATTTACAATGTCAATTAATCTACTGACCTACAGGCCTTTGGGATGCGGGAGGAAAATGAAAATGAAATCACATGGTCACAGGCAGAATATGCAAGCCCCACACTGACAACACCGGAGGTCAGGATTGAACCTGGGCTGTGGAAGCAATAATGTGAATGGGGTGGAATCTTATGAGCTGCTCTTGTGTTTAATTCCAATTACTTCAGCAGCCGAGTTTTTCTCTCCCATATTATGTCCCGCTGCTTGTTTAACTCTCACTTCTTTCCTTTCCACAATCACGATTGCTGGTGCAGATCACAACTCAGTTGTCACAAAGTTTTCAAAGTATCTCAGATTGTTTTTTTTTGATAATTCATGGGTGTAAGCTGAGTGCATTGAAAGAAGACTATCAAATGTCAGCTTATTATTGTCAGACTTTTCACCAATTATTTATGCATTCAGATCCAAACTCTGTTATAAATATCACATAACATTTCTTTCACTGTCAATCAGAGGTGGATGCTTACAGTGCTTGCTGCTAGAGTTGTCACTTCTAAAAGTGACTGCCTGATTTTAGGGTGATATTATTGTATTAATTTCTTGACTATTTTTAAGGACAACTATTTTGTGTGGGATTAAAACCCTTTGTGTGTCCTTTCCATTGAGCTCCTGAAGCTGTTTATCACAAATGAAACCAACAAGAGAGGCTGTGGATTAGTGGGGAGGTATTGTATCACTTTTAGCAAGTGACTAAAGCATGGAAAGGATGTTAATTTCTCAATCAAAGTAAACATCCAGTGGATAAAGATAGACCATCATGGAATGCCAGCAACAGCTTCACACTGTCTCACTGACTTTAGTCAGACAATAACAGAGCCATAACTAACAGGAAACTTCTTCCTTGAATTCCGAGGGTCAATTCTTGGCCATGCCTCAAAAAGGTGAACCTGAAAATGTGCAGTTGTTTGACCGACGAGTCAAATGTTCCAGGTAAAATGGCACATATTCCAGCAACCTGTGATTTCTTTTGCTCATTGACACTGAGGGATCTGAATATGGGAGTGTTTTCAGTCTATGAAAAGTTGGATGTTTTCTCCAGCATTATACCGGATTTTTTTCACTCTGTGAGGATGGAAAATCAGGTCTCTGCCCCTGTCAGGCAGCAACTCTACTGCTGTGCCTTTGTGCCGCCCTTGTACTTGAGTTTGATTTGATTGCGTTTATCTATAGTATTATCTGATCTGATGGGATAGCAAGCAAAACAAAATTCTTCACTGTACCTCCATGCATGTGACAATAGTAAACCTAAACCTAAATCTCAGCAGTGGCATCTCTCAGGGAGTCATTATGACCATGACTGAGCATTAAGGGTTGTTCAGGGACCTCAGATGAAGAGGCAGAGATATACAGAGATTCATCAGTCTGAAGAAGGGTCTCGACCCGAAACGTCACCCATTCCTTCGCTCCAGAGACGCGGTCTCTCCCACTGAGTTACTCCAGCTTTTTGTGTCTATCTTTGGTTTAAACCACCATCTGCAGTTCCTTCAGACACAGAGATGTACTTGGATGGATATATACTCTGCTGCCACAGGGTGTGGATACACGCCACTTCCTATCTGGGCTCTGCAAAGAAAAATTAGCCATGTCATTCATAGTGTGAGGACTTTGTTGTACTCTCATGTATGGACTGCTCTCGTCAGGGAGATCAAGGTCATCTCAACTCTGAACGTTCTTGTTGCGGGATCTATCCAACTGCTGGAGCAGATCTCTGCTGAGTCTCTCAATTTGCTGTCCAGCATTTCAACAAGGAGTCACCCAGTGTAGAGAAATTATTTCAGACACTTTAATCACATTAAGGAACAGGCAGTACCCCACGGATAGTGACTGCAGTTATGCCCATTGGAACTTCCTTTAACAACTGGAAAGATGTCCATTCCTTTGATGTGCAGATGACTGTGGATCATCAGAAGAATTTTCTCTCAGTGAATACCATGTTTTGGGGAAACATGTAAGAATGCAGTTTCTCTACAGCGCCGGGTATTGTTGGCAGCTTGCACTGCTCATTGGGATGGAGCAAAGAGCTACCCTCTACTTCCCCAGCTCCTTGCTACCAATGCGCTCTCCAACCACAGCAGCCGGTCGGAGATCTAAGTAGAGCCACACAGGCTAGAAATATTGCAATTAATACAGAGGGGGTCCCACTGTTCAGCAGGGATGAGGTGGGTCGAATGGCCTATTTCCATGCTGTATGATGCCATGACTCTAGAACCTGAAGACTAAAGAACAGCACGACCAAAAAGGACAGAAGGAAATTGTGATGTTCCTGCCAGTATCCTAAGCTCTTCCGTGTAGGAACAAAATGCACATGCTGGTTTATACTGAAGATATTCATAATGTTGCCCGACCCGCTGAGTTTTTTAGTTTTAGTTTTAGAGGTACAGCACGGAAACAGGCCTTTCAGTCCACCGAGTCCGTGCCAACCAGCAAACCCATACACTGGCACCATCCTACACACGAGGGACAATCTACAATCTTTGCCAAACCAATTAACCTTTCAAACCTATACATCTTTGGAGTGTGGGAAGAAACCGGAGCACCCGGCGAAAACCCACTCCATACAGCTAACACCTAGTCATGATCGAACCCGTGCCTCTGGCGCTGCAAGACACCAACTCCACCAAAGCCCAAGTTACTCCAGCATTTTGTGTTTATCCTAACCTCATCTCCCAGCTGTGTGGAGTTAACTTTGGATGCTGAGGGGAGACTTGATAGTTGTCTATAAAATGATGAGAGGGTAGATGGTCAGAACCTTTTTCCCCATGGTGGAAATGTCCAACACCAGAGGGCACAGCTATAAGGTGAGGGGGGAGGAGGGGGAGTTTAATGTAGATGTGCAGGCCAAGCTATTTTATGCAGAGAGTGGTGGTGACTTGGAATGGATTGACTGGGGTGGTGGAGGAGGAGGCAGAAATGATAGTGGTGCTTGAGGCTTTTAAATAGGCACATGGAAGTGCAGGGAATAGACGGCTATGGGTCATGTACAGGCAGATGGAATCAGTTTAACTAGGACACATGTTGGACACAAACGCTGTCCCTGTTCTGTACTGTTCGATGTTCTATGAAAACCATCTTCTTTGCTTTTTAGTTTGGTTTAGAGATACAGCGCGGAAACAGGCCCTTCGGCCCACCGAGTCCACACAGACTAGCGACCCCAGCACATTAACACTATCCTACACACACTAAGGACAATTTACATTTATTCCAAGCCAATTCATCTACAAACCTGTACGTCTTTGGAGTGGGGGAGGAAACCGAAGATCTTGGAAAAGGTATAAATTGGATATTAGATCTCCCTACCTTTTTCTTAAAGGTTAAGGCAGCACCTGCTCTATGACAGAATATTGCAATGTGCGCTAGATAGAACAAGATACTAAAGGGGACAAGAACAAAGAAAACAGCCAGATGTAAAAAGGGTGTGGAGAGATGCCAAGGTAAGATCAGGGATTCTACGAAGCTAGTGAGGCGATGTGGTGAGTCAATATCAAGACAGAAATAAGAATATAAACTATAATCTGAAGAGATTTTAAGATTAAATATATGCACAGCAAAACAAGGCAGTGGGGAAGGCAGGCTGTCTTCCATTGCTGGAGGGCATGCTGAAAGAATGAATGGTTAATCATCAGGAGAAAAGCAGGTGATTAACAAGGAGCTAGCCTGGCCTTATGGGATGAAGATCACGCCTGACAAATCTCTCTGAGCTCTTTGTGCTTATAACAAGCTGTGGTGACAAGGGAACTCAGTGGATGTTGTTTATTTAAATTTCTGCTAAGCTTTTGATACTGTGCCACGGGAAATTGGTACAGAGTCCGCAGAATTGGGAGACATCGGAGAGAGGGCATCAAAATAAAATCATAAATTAAGCGGAACATTAAAATGAGCGGCCGTATGTGGAACCAAACAATCATGGATGGAGGCAATAAGGTGCCTCGGGATGTTGAGGTATTGCACTTAACAACATACGTTAATGACTTGGACACAGGGCGAAAAGGAACTCTGCAGATAACGTCAAAGTGAGAGACATGGTAATAAATAGGGAATTGGTCGACTCAATTCAGAATGAGAGTAATAGATTGGTGTGCTTGGCAGATGAGTGACATTTGTAATTTAATGTTGACAGGAGTAAAATTATGTCATTCAAAAAGGATAATGAACTGTGACAACACAAGCTAAGCTATAGTATTCTCCAAGACACCGCACAGGAGAAGGATTGGAGTGGTGTTAGACAGAGGATTACTACTGGGGAGACTATTATTATATTTGGCAGTAAGAAGTAAAGGTAATATCTTAAGGTGCATACCCAGAAGAAGGCAACACCAGAAAATAGACAATAGACAATAGGTGCAGGAGTAGGCCATTCGGCCCTTCGAGCCAGCACCGCCATTCAATGTGATCATGGCTGATTAATTGCATTAATGCAGTGGGTGCACTGGCTCTGTCTGGAATACCATATGCAGTTCTGGTCATGATCATTGAGAGGAGAGTCAAATGATTTATTGTGTTCGGCAGTGCACAAGACAAGTACCGTACCATAGTTCGCTGACTGATTCAAAAGATTTTTAATGTCCTTCAAAATAGTCCCTTTTAAAGGCAATCAGGTGTCTCACGCTGCCAACAGCATGACCAGTCACATGCTCAGTTGGCGAAGTTAGACACAAAATGCTGGAGTAACTCAGCGGGTCAAACAGCATCTCCGGAGAAAAGGAATAGATGACGTTTCGGGTCGGGACCCTTCTTCAGATTGCAGTCTGAAGAAGGGTTCCGTCCTGAACCGTCACCCATTCCTTCTCTCCAGAGATGCCATCTGACCCACTGAATTACTCCAGCACTTTGTGTGCATCTTCGGTGTAAACCAGCATCTGCAGTTCCTTCCTACACACTCATTTGGTGGATTTGTGCAAAACAAGGTTGTTGATGGTAGGAGAACATTATCATGGGCACACGAACCAGTGCCATATCAGAATTGCAATGAAATTCTTTGTTCGCCTGAAGCTCATAGGGCACACAGGATACATGACCATGATAGATACTACAATAAATTCAAATAGAAAGCAACAGAACTGTGCAAAGATGTTGGTGCAATTTGGGGCACATGTTGATCCTGCCTTCCCTGAGATTTTATTTCCAGGTCAGTGTGACCTGTGTGGTAGCAGATCTCAGTCTAAAGAAGGGGCTGGACCCGAAATGTCACCCATTCCTTCTCTCCAGAGATGCTGTCTGGCCCACCGAGTTACTCAAGCATTTTGTGTTTACCTTTGATGCCAGCTCCCACCAGCTCTCACCAGATCTCACCAGCTTCGCATAAGTTGTCTTCTGCCTTAAGCAACACTGCGCAAGAGACCCGGGTTCAATCCTGACTATGGGTGCTGCTATCTGTACGGAGTTTATACATTCTCCCCATGAGCGAGTGGGTCTTCGGTTTCCTCCCACACTCCACAGACATGCAGGTCTGTAGATTAATTGGCTTGGCAAAAGTGTAAATTGTCCCTGGTGGGTGTAGGCTAGTGTTAATGTTCTGAGATCGCTGGTTGGTGCAGACTCGGTGGGCCAAAAGGCCTGTTGCCGCGCTGTACCTCTGAACTAAACTAAAGAAAGGAAGCCATATTATGCTTCGATGGCTTACAGCCCAGACCAAGATTCACACATTCCTACAATGGATGTTAACTCTATTCCTGAGATGATGTCCTGCAAAGTGAATAATGGTGTCCTGCAGAGTGAACATTGAGAGTTAGGTAAACAATTATAAAACAGGACCTCAAGAGTAGTCACCTCTGGATTACTTCCAGGAAAATTAGACAGAGGAATGGGTGGCTGAGGAGTTGGGGCAGGGGGCAGGCATTCACATTTTTGGACCATTGGAATCTCTACTAGGACAGAGGTGACCTGTACAAGATGTATGTGTTGCACCTGAACTGAAGTGGACCTTGGAGTGCGATCTAATGCAGTGTTGAGGCAGGTGGGAGGCTGGTCGATACAGAAGTCATTGACAGCAAGTTCAGTAGAGAGGAGCACGACAGGGAATGAGGAGAGGCAATTAGGTTAAATTGCATTTATTTCAAGACTAGAAGCTTGACAGGTAAGGCGGTAAACTCGAGACATGGATAGATACGTGTAAGTGGGATGACAGAGCCATTACAGAAACCTGGTTAAGGGGCAAGACTGGAAGCTTAATGTTCCAGGAAACAGGTGCTACAGCCGAGGTAGAAGTGGGGATAAAAGAGGAGAGGGTGTTGCAATATTGATTAAAGAAAGCACCACAACAATATTCTAAGATGACGTTGCAGAGGGATCGTCCAGTGAGACTATATGGGTGGAGCTGGAAATAGAAAGGGAATGATCACCTTGCTGGGACTGTACTATAGGTTCCCAAACAGGCAATAGGAATTAGAGGGACAAATGTGGAGGGAGACTACAGACAGCAGCTAGAATAATAGGATTGTCAGAGTAGGGGATTTTAACTTTCCCAGCATAGGGTAGGACTACCATCGTACCAAGGGCTTGAGGTGGGTAGAATTTGTCAAGTGAGTTCAGGAAAGTTTCCTCTGCTAACATGTAGGGTACTTTACAAGGAGGAAGACAGAGCTTGATGTACTGTTAGTCCGTTGGGCAGGGAAATTGATTGGTGTCATTAGGTGAGCAATTTGAGACCAGCGGCCACAGTTCTATTAAATTTAAATAGTTATGGATAAGGGCAGGACTGGTCCACAAGTTCCAAATTGAGGCAAGGCCAATTTTGATGGTATTGGACATGAACTTGCAAAAGTAGATTGGAATAGTTTGTTTGTGGAAAGTGGGATGCTTTTAATAGTGTGAGAGTGATAGTCCAAGCTATGTAACCGTTTGGCATTATCACTCTCTCTGCTGCATGGCTGGGGTTTGCTGTAACCTCTTGAATGACTGGAAAACATTCAGCTCTGGATACAAAGTCCCATTGAGTCTAACACCAGCTTTTCATGCCTCGTGAGTTATGTTTGAATCCCACTGCCAGTGCCCGCAATCCCACAGATGATGTCTCAAAATGCCACTTGCATTAACTGAAGGCAAATAGGATGTTTTGAGCCATATTGTCACCCATTCATTCTATCCAGAGATGCTGCCCATCTGGCAAATAGTATATCTCAGGTGGCCTGAGAATGGTGGTTTACAGGAGCTTATCACTGGTAAGAATGGAGTTGTTAACAGGGTCTATTGAAGTATGACTGCTAGGGGGAGTTGCAAACAGAAAGTCCAGAAGGATGACATGCCGAACATGATGACTAAACTACCAATTGAAGAGGCAAGGGCGATCAGGGGAGAGGCATCCTGGTGATGAAATTTTTTTTTTAAAAGAACATGCCAATCTTGCTTTTAAACCAGGCAGGCAGTAAGTGCTCTTAACATAGTGCGCTTAATATAGTGAAATATCCAAAGGTCCTTCACAGGGTATCATCAATTAAACTTTGACATTGACCAATTGGGAAACATCAGTGTAGATGACCAATCTTGGTGAATGAATTACATTTTATTTCGGAGTTACGTGAGTGACTACGTGAAAACCCCGTCCAGCACGCATGCGCGACATTAGCGTTCATGCAGTGCACCCACGACGAACGGGAGTTCAAGGCGCTCCAGCTACAATTTGAAAGTCGGGCCGACAGGTAATTGTTTTTACCGCGGCCGTGAGTATTTTCTCTGTGGTCTGCTTTGTGTTCCAGAAAGAATGAGCAAGACCAGAGGAAAGAAATCTGTAGCTCGCCCCTGTTCGTCTCCCGTTGAGGAGCGTTCTTTGGAGGGGGGGCGAGAGGCGGCAGGACTAACTACCGAGCCGAGCCCAGCACCGCTAGTGCAGCCTGAGCAGCGGGCTAGAGGTACCTGCAGCCAGAACCAGGCGGTAGTATCCGACGATTCGGATGAAGATGCCTCACCGCTCGAGAGCGGCAAAGGCAGCCGCCTAAGCCGAATGGAACGGCTTATGGAGCAATTGCTCCAGCGAGATCTGCTGAGAGAGCAGCAGCAGACTCGCCAAGGGAGCTCAGGCACTCCCGCAGTGCCCTTTACTGCACTGGCCATTGCTTCACCTTCTGTTGAAGGCAGCATTGGCGACCAGGTCTGGGCTGTTCAAAAAGAGGGGTCGCTGGCTGAAGATGTCCGGAGTACGCAGGGTGTACAGGATCAGGAAGCGATGCTGGGTGTGGTCAACCGCTATGTGGCCATTCCACGAGCGGGTCAGCCTTTAGAGCCGAAACTTGCAGCCAAGTTTGCAACCTGTCCTCAAAACCCCTACAAGAATGGGTGGTCAATGAGGCTCTTGAATTATATTCAGCCCCAGAAAATTGTACATCACTGAATGTACCAGCTGTAAACAGCCAAATTTTGGGACCTTAGGGGATGGCCACCACCTAGGTGGCTCACGCTGGAACAACTTACCCTGAAATCAGTCATGCTCATGGCATTAGTGTCAGCACAAAGGGTACAGTCCCTCCACCTTCTGAGGGTGGACAGCATGACAGAGTAATTGGACTGTATCACATTCCATATTCAGGGTCTGGTCAAACAAACTAGACCAGGAACCATGCCTCCAGTTATGGAGTTCCGGGCATATTAATCTGACCCATGGCTGTGTGCCAAGTCCCATCTCACCATTTCCATAGACACAACATACAACTTAAGAGTGAGAGAAAAAGCCTTATGGATAAGCCATAAGAAGCCCCATGGTCAGGTGACGAGCCAAACCATTTCAAGGTGGCTCAAGCAAGTGCTTAAGTCCGCGGGAGTCAACACTAATGTTTACAAATCCCACTGCATCCACGTCGGCGGCTAGGCGAATGGACGTGCCTATGGACCATATTCTGGCCAGAGCAGGATGGTCCTCGGAAAGAACTTTCCAAAGGTTTTATAATAAGCCGCTGGCGGAACCTGCTCCATTTGCAGACAGAATTTTTGAGTCTGCAGATAATATTTAATTTAAGCCCGGGGGAGCTCTTTGTTTTTTGTTGTTATTAATAAACCTTTTTTGTTCACAAACAGGTTATTGTTGATTGTGATAGCATACTTCCTCCCACAAAGGTCTTCAGGCAGTGAGTGAAGCACGAGCTGGTACACGGTTCGGAATCACAGAGCTTTGAAGTCTTCACGTAGTCACTCACGTGACTCCGAAATAAAATAGTAAGATTAAATGAGAACTTACCAGTTCGAAGTTTGATCTGTATTTTATGAGGAGTTACGATGAGGGATTACGTGCCCTCCGCTCTCACCCTCTATTATACAGATCAACTGGTAATTACGTTCTTATTTTTTCTTTACTATATTTATTTCAATTGTTGTGTTTTTCTGTGAATCCACACCGCTGCTTTGAAGAATGTCCCGCATGCGTGCTGGACGGGGTCTTCACGTAATCCCTCATCGTAACTCCTCATAAATACAGATCAAACTTCGAACTGGTAAGTTCGCATTTAATCTTACTATTGTAATGCTTAACGGAGGAAAGGCAGTTAGAGCATTTGAGAGCAGGAATTAAAGAACTTGGGGCTTTT
Source organism: Raja brachyura (assembly GCA_963514005.1). Next base: position 186,580,549 of record OY740781.1, read on the forward strand.
TGAACCGGAGGGATGTCTGCCATCAGTATAGCAATAAAATTATCAACAAAGTACGTAAATCTCAGCAGGTTCAAGATAATAAGCAAGTTCGGTATTCCAACTGCGCATGCCCAGGTCAAAGGTCACTATGCAGAAACATTGCTGGAAAGCAGTGCAGCTGTGTACATATACACCTTCATTTCTTCAGTTTGTTCCAGCTTTGTTTCTTCGAGGTAAGAATATACTGCTTTAAAACTATGAATTAGTTGGATTTATTGTTCCTTTGTTAAAAGCTAAGATTATTTTGTTGTTTTTATTGCTTTATGCTTTGGTGAGTGAGCGAGATCGTGCTCATCAGTGGTCATGGTCAGGCCCGGGTCTCTGGCGCTGCAAGCGTAGTTGAGTTGCTGCTTGGCCATTCCCCGTCCCCTCCCGGGTGTCCCGACCCTGTCCGGGGGTGGCCAGAGGTGTTGGGCGGGCTTGCAGCCGGCGTGGAAAGGAGGCGGCTGAGTTGCTGCAGCGCTTTGTGTGCATCCCCGTTGATGGCTGGTGCTTGGCTTTCGCTGGCGCCGGGGGGGGGGGGGGGGGGGTTGGGCGGCAGCTGCTGCCGCTCCCACTGGCTGTGGGGCTGGGGCCGCTGGTGTCATCAGTCCAGGCTGTCGGTTGGCCCGGCGGGACAGGCAGAGTTGAGCTGGGGTTGGCGTTTCTTCTCCATGCTGGCTGTGGACCTGGGGCCGCTGGTGTCGTCGGTCCGGGGTTGTCCCGGATGTCTCCGGCCGCTTTATACACAGTTTCATCAGCCAGAGCTTCATTCGCTTTTTGTTTAAGGTGAATGACCTTTGACAAATCCCATGATTCCTTGCGTTTTTTCGGAATTCCGAACTCGCTTATACAGAGATGGAAGAGGCAGAGTCATAGAGCCATGGAGTCATACAGCACAGAAACAGGCCCTTCAGCCCAACACGTCCTTGCTGACCAAGCTGCCTCATTTAAGCTAATCACCTTTGCCTGCATTCATCTAAATCTTTCCTATCAATGTACCTGTCCAAGTGTCTTTTAAATGTTGTAACTGTGCCATGCGGGCACTTGAAAACTAGGCCTTTGAAATCAGGGGTATTGAATTTTGTCTAGCATTGGTAAATATGGGAATGGGGAGGTGCTACCTAACATCACTAACTCTTCTCACAAGCCCTAGTGCTACCTTTGACAGATTTTCATTCATGCAAACTCAGCCTCCAGCATCTTCACAGTTGTAAATGGGAGAGGCTGCAGGGCTGCAGTTGGAATGACTGTCAAGTTTTGTTGCAAAAACCTCTGATGTCATTGTGAATGTAGCCCTGTACATCAGAACTACCTGGAGGAATTCAAGCGCAGCCCTGCTTGCCAACAAATGCTATGGAGGAGGAACGTCTACCCATTGACACAAATGATTGTATTACAGAAAATTTGGAGATATTTTAAATGTTTCCTAATTTGTCCATTTGAACTTTGTTGCTGGATCTCCAAATATTCCTCTAATTAGCTGACTCCACAAATTCAAGGGGCAGGATCAGTACGACATATCATCAATACAGCGACACAGTGGCTCAGCTGGTAAAGCTGCTGCCTCACAGCACCAAAGACCTGACCTCAGCTGCTGTCTGTGTGGAGTTCTCACTGTGACCGTGTCGGTTTCCTCTGGGTGCTCCAGTTTCTTCACACATTCCAACGTCCTGTGTGTTTGTAGGTTAATTGGCCTCTGTAAATTGCCCCTAGTAAGTAGGGAGTGGATGTGGGATAACATAGAACTAGTGTGAACGGATGTTCAACGGTTAGCATGGACTCGGTGGGCCGAGGGCCTGCTTCCATGCTGTATCTCTAAAATTCATAAACAACGGATGATAATCATGCTGGTACATTCTCTGCTCATTGCATTATGAATTTCAAACATATTAGCTGGACATACCTAGTGTGTAGTTGGTATAATTCTCAATGTGCAAAGAAGATTAATGAGGATGTTGCCAGGACATGAGAGACTGAGCTAGAGGGAGAGGTTCGGTAACCTAGCAGTTCATTCCTTGGAGCGCAGGAGGATGAAGGATTTTCGTATAGAGGTGTATATAACCTTGAGGGGAGTAGATAGGGTGAATGCACAGAGTCTTTTAATTAGAGTAAGGGAATCAAGAACCAGAGGACATAGAGTTAAGGTGAGAGGGGAAACATTTAATAAGAACCTGAGGGGCAACTGTTTCACACAGAGGGTGGTGGGTATATGGAACAAGGTGACACAGGAGGAAGTTGAGGCAGGTACTATAACAACATTTAAAAGACATTTGGACAGGTACATGGATAGAAAAAGGTTTATATGGATATGAGCCAAACACAGGCAGGTGGAACTAGTGTAGATGGTGCAACTTGGATGGCATGGACAAGTTGAGCCAAAGGGTCTGTTTCTATGCTGCATTCTATCTCTGTAGCAGCACTTCGGAAAAAAAACATGAGAAGAAATCTGCTTGGATAGAGTAAAATTGGCATGTCGTAACGGTAATGCTACGGTTGTTATGGGGGTAGACTGGGTAAATCAGGTTTGTACTGGACCCCAAGAAAGGGAGTTTGTGGAGTGCCTCCGTGATGGATTCTTAGAGCAGCTTCTGGAGCCTACCAGGGAGAAGGCAATTCTGGATTTAGTGTTGTGTAATGAACCTGATTGGGTAACGTTTAAAGAGCAACAAAAGATAACCAAAAAGGCAATATGGGGAGAAAAGATGTGGTACGAAGGTAAGCTAGCCAAGAATATAAAGGAGGATAGTAAAAGCTTCTTTAGGTATGTGAAGGGGAAAAAATTAGTTAAGACCAAAGTTGGACCCTTGAAGACTGAAAAGGGTGAATTTATTATGGAGAACAAGGAAATGGCAATGAGTTGAACAGGTACTTTGGATCCATCTTCACTAAGGAGGACACAAACAATCTTCCTGATGTACTAGTGGCCAGAGGATCTGTGGGCACAGAGGAACTGAAGGAAATCCACATTATTCAGGAAATGGTGTTGGGTAGACTGATGGGACTGAAGGCTGATAAATCCCCAGGGCCTGATGGTCTACGTCCCAGGGTACTTAAGGAGTTGGCTCTAGAAATCATGGATGCATTGGTGATCATTTTCCAATGTTCTATAGATTCAGGATCAGTTCCTGTGGATTGGAGGGTGCCTAATGTTATCCGACTTTTTAAGAAACGCGGGAGAGAGAAAACGCAATTATAGCCCAGTTAGCCTGACATCGGTGGTGGGGAAGATGCTGGAGTCAATTATAAAAGATGAAATAGCAACACATTTGGATAGCAATAAGGGATCAGTCTGAGTCAGCATGGATTTACAAAGGGGAAATCATGCTTGGCTAATCTTCTGGAATTTTATGAGGATGTAACTAGGTAAATGGATAAGGGAGAGACAGTGGATGTAGTGTACCTGGACTTTCAGAAAGCATTTGATAAGGTCCCACATAGGAGATTAGTGGGCAAAATTAGGGCACATTGCATTGGGGGTAGTGTGCTAACATGGATAGAGAAGTGGTTGGCAGACAGGAAACAAAGAGTATGGATTAATGGGTCCCTTTCAGAATGGCAAGTAGTGACTCGTGGGATACCGCATGGCTCGGTGCTGCGACCATAGCGATTTACAATATATATTAATGATTTAGATGAAGGGATTAGAAGTAACATTTGCAAATGACACAAAGCTGTGTGGCAGTGTGAACTGTGAGGAGGATGCTATGAGAGTACAGGGTGACTTGGACAGGTTGGGTGTGTGGGCAGATGCATGGCAGATGCAGTTTAAAGTGGATAAATGTGAGGTTATCCACTTGGGTAGCAAAAACAGGAAGGAAGATTATTATCTAAATGGTGTCAAGTTGGGAAAAGGGGAAGTACAACGGGATCTGTGGGTCCTTGTTCATCAGTCAATGAAAGTAAGCATGCAGGTACAGCAGGCTGTGACAAAAGCAAATGGCATGTTGGCCTTCATAACAAGAAGAGTTGAGTATAGGAGCAAAGAGGTCCTTCTGCAGTTGTCCGGGCCCTAGTGAGACTACACCTGGAGTATTGTGTGCCATTTTATTCTCCAAATTTGAGGAAGGCCATTCGTGCTATTGAGGGAATGCAGCGTAGGTTCAGAAGGTTAATTCCCAGGATGGCGGGACTATCATATGCTGCGAGAATGGAGCAACTGGGCTTGTATACTCTGGAATTTAAAGGAAGAAAGAGGATCTTATTGAAACATATAAGATTATTAAGGGTTTGGACACGCTAGAGGCAGGAAACATGTTCCTGGTGTTGGGGGAGTCCAGAACCAAGGGCCACAGTTTAAGAATAAGAGGTAAGCCATTTAGAAAGGAGATGAGGAAACACTTTTTCACACAGAGAGTTGTGAGTCTGTTGAATTCTCTGCCTCAGAGAGCGGTGGAGGCTGGTTCTCTGGATACTTTCAAGAGAGAGCTAGATAGGGCTCTTAAAGATTGCAGGGTCAGGGGATATGGGGAGAAGGCAAGAACAGGGTACTGATTGTGGATGATCAGCCATGATCACATGGAATGGGGGTGCTGGCTCGAAGTGCCAAATGGCCTACTGCTGCACATATTGTCTATTTCATAATTGACACAAGGAACTAAGAATGCTAGTTCACAAATAAAGACACAAAGTGCTGGCGTAACTCAGTGGGTCAGTCAGCAATTCTGGAAAACATGAATAGGTGGCACTTTGGTGTTATAGTAAAAGCACAAAAGCCATGCTCAATACTTTATGCAAGATGAGATGAAGTAAGACTCCTGAAATGAGGGCTCTATCCAAATTACGCAAACATTCTCCAGCTACTGGTAGACAATTCTTATGGCATCATTATCCCACCTCACTAAGGTCTCCTGAGCTCAATATTTGTTGGGCCAGTGTAACCTACTCTGATAGATAGACAAAAAGTGCTGGAGTAACTCAACAGATAAGGCAGTATGTTTAAGAAGGAACTGCAGATGCTGGAAAATCGAAGGTAGACAAAAATGTTGGAGAAACTCAGCGGGTGCAGCAGCATCTATGGAGTGAAGGAAATAGGCAATGTTTCAGGCCTATCTGTCTGAAGAAGGTCCAGACAGTATCCCTGGAGGAAAGGTAAAGGAAATGGATATCCTTTTCCTCCAGAGATGCTACCTGATCTGCTGAGTTACTACAGCACTTTTTCTCTATCTTTAGTATGAACCAGAATGTGCAGTTCTTCGTTTCTACATAACTTGCACTACGTTGGTCATAACATTCACCAGTTGCTTTTTCCTTAAAAGAATAAACACGTATACTGAATGACTCATCTTTGTGTACCCTGCGCATCATTCTTCATGGTATTTGTGCCAAGTGATTCATGTCTTATTTTCTTTTTGTCTGTCACTACATCTTTTGCAGGTTCTACAATGTACACAATTGAGGACTTACAATCATTCACAGAAAATGTCAATGAGAAGGTGTTGAACATTAGGATACAATGCTCTTCAAGATTTAATCTGACACGCTAATCCTTTCATGCAATCAGGTAATTTTCACCTTCTCATTTATTCAATAAAATACTTTCCTTCACAGCATGAGCCCCACAATCACATCACAATCCAATTTAAAAGTGTTAATGCAATAAATATCTTATGTCCAAGATGCCATGTGTGATGAACTTATTGAAGGTTATCCCTTCAATAAGCAATGGCTTTGAGACAGATTTGAGATCTTCCAATTTCACTTTCTAAATGCATTAGAAACCTCTTTCACATTTAGTTTATAGATACACCTTTACCATCCTTGCACATTGCTCTAGCGATATTGCTCACAGTGCTCGAGAGTTTCACAAGAGATGATCACAAAAGCAAGTGTTGTAGAGCAGAGGGATCTTAGAATGCTAGTACATAGTTCCTTGAAAGTGGCATCACAGGTAGATAGAGTGGTCAAAAATGCTTTTGATAAATTGGACTTTTTCAGTTATGGTATTGAGTATAGAAGGATTTTATGTCACAGTTGTACAAGATTTTGCCAAGGCCGCATTTAGAGAACTGTGTTCAGTTTTGGTCACCGTGCCACGGGAAGGATGCTGTTCAGCTGGAAAGAGTTTAAGAAGATTGATGAGTATGTCACCAGGACTTGAGGACATGAGCTGTAGGGAGAGGCTGGGCAGACTAGAACTTTATTCCCTGTAGTGCAGAAGGATGAGGGGTGATCGTATAGAGGTGTGTAAGACCAGGAGGCAAATAATTAGGGTGAATGCACAGTTTTTTACCCAGAGGAGGGGAATCAAGAACCAGTGAACATAGGTTCATGGTGAGAGCTGCGTGGGGCAAGTTTTTTAGGGAGAATAGTGGATGCCTGGAACATGTTACCACAGGTGTGGTGGAAGCAGACATGATAGTGACATTTAAGAGGTTTTTAGGTAGATATATAGATATGCAGGGGATGGAGGGATATGGATCATATGCAGGCAGAGGTGATTAACGTGGAATTGGGTTCAGCACAGATATTGTGGACCAAAGGACCTGTTCCTTTGCTGATCTGTTTTACATTCCATTAATCTTTCCATTTCCTCTTTAATTGAAAATTAAAATTTAGCTTGTGGAAAACTGTTTAAAATCCACGTCCACAAGCCAAGAGACAGAGGAGGGGAGTGAATTTCAGGTTAATGCTGCTGTTGAGCAGTGGGATTACAAATGCTAGCAGTGGGGTTGCCAGTGTTTTGCTAGGATCTGGATTGCCAGATGAATTTCTGTTGTTCTGCAAAATCTGTACTAAAACTCTTATGGCACTGCATCTTCACATTTCTCATCTCCTTCTCCCTCCTAATGCCACATGAGTGTGATGCTTTCTCATGCCAAGATGCACCCAATTGGTTTAACTTAAAATTAATATAAGGATGTGTTCCCAAAGGAGGCGCATCCAACAGCACAAGAGAAATGGGTACCTGAATGGGGAACCTAAGGCACTCTAATGCTCATCAACCATCAGGCTCTTGACTACTACACAATACTAACCACCACCTCAGCAACTATGATCCTAAATGGACTGTATCTTTGGTTGCACTATGGACATCAGTTTTTGTACTTTCAGGGTTACCTCATATTATGGTTATTAATTGTATTAATATATTATTATTATTGTTATAATATATTTATTGTTGATTATTATACACTTATCTGCATGTTATTGGGTCTGCTAAGCTGCAGCAAGTAAGAATTTAATTGTTCCATTGCCAGTTCATATGACAATTAAACACCTTTGACGCATATCGTTGCTCCATTTGTGAATGTTATTTCTCCTAATAGGTAAGAGCCTCTTTGTTGGGCTTTTTATGAGATGAAGTTGTGCACCATTAAGAACATAGCCATGATCTCTAAGACCAGATGAATGCAGGTATGTAGTGCTTTGTAGTGTAGGTACTTTGAGCATGTTGAATGTGCTTCAATATTAATTGCAGTAGATGAATGGGCCTTCTGAAAGTACTGCTCAACTGCAATTCTGGGAAGCAGCGATTGAGGCAGGGTGAAGTCTGCTGAGGACAATTGTAATCTTTGAAGATCCACACAGAGATCTACCTTTCTGAGCTGGAGTGCCTGCTCCTTGGAAAATTTTCAAATAAAAACATCTTTGCAACTGACAAGTAGACAATCAATTGCACGATAGCTAGTTACTGTCACCAGCAAACTGCACAATGAAAGAAGAGTATCCTTTGCTTTTGTTATATATCCAGTGAAAGGAGCATATCAGGGCTTGTCTGTGCCATTTATTATATTGTGGAGGTCCTTGCCATTTGATAATATTGAAGTACTCTATCATATTGGCAATCTGATGAAACTGCCAGCTATAGAAAACAATGGATTCTTCATCTGTGCCTCAATTTGGCTTATTTACAGATGTTCCCAGTGAGAGCTGGAAATGAGAAACTGCCATACGTGCTAAGGGCAATCGTGACTTTAATAATCACAGGCAATGTGGTTTGCTTAGTGAAAAAGAGCTGTAGCACATGGCATAACGCCAGCAACCAACCATCGACCAACATCGGTAGTAGGAAGGCAAATGCAATGCTATCATTTATTTAGAGGACTAGAAAATAAAACCAGGGAGGTAGTGCTGAGGCTTCATAAGGCGCTGATCAGACCTCATTTGGAGCATTGTGAGTAGTTTTGGGCCCCATATCTCAGGAATGATATGCTGGTGTTGGAGAGAGTCCAAAGGAGGTTTACAAGAATGATCCCAGGAATGATTGGGTCAACACATGGCGAGCGTTTGACATACAGCACTGGGCCTGTATTTGCTGGAGTTTGGAAGGATGAGGAAACTTACCGAATTGTGAAAGGATTGGATAGAGTGGATGTGGAGAGGATGTTTCCACTAGTGAGAGAGTCCAGGACCAGAGCCACAGCCTCCGAATGAAAGGAAATACCTTTAGAAAGGAGATGAGGAGGAATTTCTTTAACTATAGGGTGGCGAATCAGGGGAATTCAATCCCACAGTGGGCTGTGGAGGCCGTCAGTGGATATTTTAAGGTGGAGTTTGACAGCTTCCTGATTAGTATGGATGTCAGGGGTTATGGGGAAAGGCAGAAGAATGGGGTTGAGACGGAAAGAGAGATCAGCCATGATTGAATGGTGGGGTAGACTTGATGGGTTGAATAGTCTAATTCTAATCCTATAACTTATGAACCAAGAAGTACAGTACTTGCATGTTCAAATGCAAATAGGAACATCTCTGCCAATATGTTTGAAGTGGGTAAAGATAGGCACAAAATGCTGGAGAAACTCAGCAGGACAGGCAGCATCTCTGGAGAATAGGGATGGGTAACGTTTCAGGTCGAGTCTCGTCTTCAGGGGGAATCTGTGGGTAGTTGCCAACTGCCAGTCCAGCTTCCTTTTTCCTCCCAGGTAACAAAGACAGCGAGGAATCCTCAATGGGAAAGCCACTGTGACCTACTGGAACCAAAGGGAAATGCTGCACACACAGCAGAGGGTTGTACAAGTCTGCCTTTGCCCACAAATGTAGCAGTGTTGAAGCTTGGTTATGTCATGAGAAATTTCCATTCTACCCTTTGAACATGCTTGTCTCTCTCCATTGAGACCTCAGACTGGAAGCATATATCATTTATTATTTTTCTGCGCTGGACAGGTTTTTGACAAGTTATTATTGGCTTGTTTGCCTTCTTGAGCAAAAAGGCAACATCACACGACTTGCCACAAACAATGTTAAACAGTGTCTGAACCAGATTTGACAGCCACTTTCAAAATCAATTGTTGGCATAAATTATCACTAATCTGGAGCTGCCACATACGAGTCGGAGAGAAATTGAGTGAACTGCAACAAAAGATTTGTTGGCCTAAATATTGCAAATGATGAAGACACAGGGAACTGCAGATGCTGGAATCTTGTTAATGGTAAAATGGTAACTAACCATTTGAACTATCCTTCCCATTCCCATACTGACCTTTCTATCCTTGGCCTCCTCCAAAGACAGAGTGAAGCTACGCCTCATACTAGAGACACAGCACCGCAACATCCCGCTTGGGTGGCTTACAACCCCACAGTAAAAACAATAATAGACAAGAAAAGCTGGAATAACTCAGTGGGTCAGACAGCATCTCTGGAGAAAAGGAGTAGGTGATGTTTTGGGTCAAGTCCCTTCCTCAGAACATTGAACATTATAAGAACATTGAATTCTCCAATTTCATATAATCCGTTTCTCTTTGCTGTGCTCCTACCACCACCCTAGTGCGCATACGTTTCTCCCACTATCTCCCATCCCTTCTCACCCTAATATCCCTATTCCTTTCCTCTCTTTTGTACTCTCACACATTCCCTTGTCCTGCAATCCCTTTATCCCCCTCTCTCTGGTCCCCCACTGTCTGCTTCTGCCTATAGACCTCCCTCTGACAATATTTCACTCTTCCTCTCCTTATCTGACATCCCCTTGTCTCCTCTGTCATCCATCTGTTAATCCAACCACCACCTGCATCACATTGCATCCACCTATCACATGCCAGGCTTTATCTATGCACCACCTCGTGTTTCCAGCTTTCTCTCCCCTACTACAATCAGATTGCAGAAGGGACCCAACCCAAAATGTTGCCTGTCCATTCCTGCCTGATACACCGATTTCTTTAGCGCTTTGTGCATTATTGTAAACAATGGGCAGCCATGGACAGGTCTTCCTAATCCAAACGTGCTTCAAATCTCATGGGAAATTGGTCTTTTCCTTTATGACTAAAAAACGTTGTTGCTCTCAGTAGTATCTTCTTTAGATTTTCCGACACCTCGATGCAAGACCATGAAATGAAGTTTTGGATGCAATTTTTAATGAACTGTTCTCACACTCTTGCTGGATGCACTTATTCATTGAAATCAGAATTACGTTATCCTTCCAGTTGAATTCATAACTTTAATTTTAAATATTTTTGTCGATTCCTCCCCCTGTGGAATCATAACATTTCACAACAGAAACTCGAGCCCATCTGGTATCTCACACTCTTTTAATCTCGCGTCAAGTGTTTTATTGTCATGTCCTGAAACCAAACAATGAAATATTTACTTGCAACAGCACAACAGACATGTAAACATATCAATCTATAAAATCCGTAATGAAGAACACCAAAAAAAGTGCAGTGTATATTAGAAAATAATGGCCACAAGTCTATATAGTTTGGAGCCTATTTGGGGATTGTAGTTTTTAATAGCCTAATGGATGCAGGGAAGAAGCTGCTGCTGGACGTTGCAGTTTTCAGGCTTCTATACCTTCTTCCCGATGGCAGGAGTGATATGAGAGCATGGCTAGGGTGGTGTGGGTCCCTGATTGTGTTTTTTGAGGCAGAGACCCTTGTAGTGGTGTATTGTGACTGTCGATGGTGGGGAGGTCAGCACCTGTTATGGGCTGGACAGTGTTCACCACTTTTTGCAATCTTCTTCATTCCTGGTTTGAGCTGCCAATCCAGGCTGTGATCTGATGGTATTCTTTTAATTTCCTATGTGCTGGAAAAGTCTGATCCAGTTCCTTTTTAGAACATCAGTACTGCCTATTTTAAGCATAGTTTGTGCCTCTGAATTTTGCATATTTTCCCCATCCTTCCCATAAATATTTTATTTCCAAGCTCATTATTAATTTATTTTGGTTTTATTTTGTTTCTAACTTCTAGTAAGCACCACGACAGACAATGGAAACCTTCTATCACTGTATATCAAATCGTAACTTCACATTAATCTTATGATCTCTAGGACAATGGGGGTAAAGTGGAAAGATCTGGTTCGTAAACAATCAAGGACTGCTTCAGATGAAACTTTAATGTGACAGAGATCAAGAATATTTAATTGTCATATGTACCATGAACAGAACAATGAACTTCCTACTGGCAATAGTATAACAGGTCTGTAAACCTCATAGATAATATAATAAACAAAAACAATCAATAAATTAAAAACCCCGAATATTAGTGCAAAAAGTCCAGTCCTCAGTACAACTAAGACAGTTGATAGTCTATAGCTTAGCTAGAATTTGTAGTCATGGAGTCAAAGAGCCATACATCACAGATTCAGACTGCTTCCGCCCATGTTGCCCATGTGGACCAAGCAGCAATGTCTACACCAGTCCTACCTGCCCATGTTGCCCATGTGGACCAAGCAGCAATGTCTACACCAGTCCTACCTGCCCATGTTGCCCATGCTGACCAAGCAGCAATGTCTACACCAGTCCTACCTGCCCATGTTGCCCATGTTGCCCATGTTGCCCATGTGGACCAAGCAGCAATGTCTACACCAGTCCTACCTGCCCATGTTGCCCATGTGGACCAAGCAGCAATGTCTACACCAGTCCTACCTGCCCATGTTGCCCATGTTGCCCATGTTGACCAAGCAGCAATGTCTACACCAGTCCTACCTGCCCATGTTGCCCATGTTGCCCATGTTGACCAAGCAGCAATGTCTATACCAGTCCTACCTGCCCATGTTGCCCATGTGGACCAAGCAGCAATGTCTATACCAGTCCTACCTGCCCATGTTGCCCATGTTGCCCATGTTGACCAAGCAGCAATGTCTACACCAGTCCTACCTGCCCATGTTGCCCATGTGGACCAAGCAGCAATGTCTACACCAGTCCTACCTGCCCATGTTGCCCATGTTGCCCATGTTGCCCATGTTGACCAAGCAGCAATGTCTACACCAGTCCTACCTGCCCATGTTGCCCATGTTGCCCATGTTGACCAAGCAGCAATGTCTATACCAGTCCTACCTGCCCATGTTGCCCATGTGGACCAAGCAGCAATGTCTATACCAGTCCTACCTGCCCATGTTGCCCATGTTGCCCATGTTGCCCATGTTGCCCATGTTGACCAAGCAGCAATGTCTACACCAGTCCTACCTGCCCATGTTGCCCATGTGGACCAAGCAGCAATGTCTACACCAGTCCTACCTGCCCATGTTGCCCATGTTGCCCATGTTGCCCATGTTGCCCATGTTGCCCAAGCAGCAATGTCTACACCAGTCCTACCTGCCCATGTTGCCCATGTTGCCCATGTTGCCCATGTTGACCAAGCAGCAATGTCTATACCAGTCCTACCTGCCCATGTTGCCCATGTGGACCAAGCAGCAATGTCTATACCAGTCCTACCTGCCCATGTTGCCCATGTTGCCCATGTTGCCCATGTTGACCAAGCAGCAATGTCTACACCAGTACTACCTGCCCATGTTGCCCATGTTGCCCATGTTGCCCATGTTGCCCATGTTGCCCATGTTGCCCATGTTGCCCATGTTGCCCATGTTGACCAAGCAGCAATGTCTACACCAGTCCTACCTGCCCATGTTGCCCATGTTGCCCATGTTGCCCATGTTGCCCATGCTGACCAAGCAGCAATGTCTACACCAGTCCTACCTGCCCATGTTGCCCATGTTGCCCATGTTGCCCATGCTGACCAAGCAGCAATGTCTACACCAGTCCTACCTGCCCATGTTGCCCATGTTGCCCATGTTGCCCATGCTGACCAAGCAGCAATGTCTACACCAGTCCTACCTGCCCATGTTGCCCATGTTGCCCATGTTGCCCATGCTGACCAAGCAGCAATGTCTACACCAGTCCTACCTGCCCATGTTTAGTCACGGTGTTCAAGTTGTTGGAAAGAAGCTGTTCTTGAACTTGGAGGTCACAGTGTTTCGACTTCATCCCCTTGACAGGCATGAAATGAGAGTGTTGCCAGGGTGGTGGGTCCTTGCTAACGCTGGCTGCCTTTGTCTCCTGTAAATCGCTTCGCCGGTAGTGAGGTCAAGTACCCATGATGGACCGTGCAATGTCCACCATTGTTTATCGTCTTCTTTGTTCCTGGGTGTTGGAGTTGCCGACCAAAACATCTTAAACGTGAAATGGAACATATTAAAATACTGCAAATAAAAGCATTAACATACAAAGCATAAATAAATGCATTAAGCATTTCATTAAATTAAATTAAAAAAAAAATCTACCAGCCTTCATGCTGGGAATTCATATTGAGATAAATGGCGCCTCCAAGTTCATGGCAGATCTGATTGATATAGAATGGGAAGAGAGTGATTTGCCAATATTGTGCTGAGGAATCCCAACACTATTGGTTGAGTTCAGTTTATTGCCATGTGTACCAAGGTACAGTGAAAAGCTTTTCCATCATCAGGCTCCATGTAGAACCCAGTAATACTGCCAAGTGGCAGATGTACCAGCATTTGCCAGACATCATCTGTCTTGAACTTAGCACAAGCTACCTGGAGCGGCTGAATATTTCAGTACTTTATGGCAGCATGGTGGTACAGCGGCAGAGTTGCTGCCTTATAGTGTCTATGGGTGCTGTTTGTACGGAATTTATACGTTTCCGCATGTGATGGTTTACACTGGGTGCTCCGGTTTCCCCCCACACTCCAAAGACGTACACATTTGTAGGTTAATTGTGGTGTACAGGGATTACTAGTCGGCGAGTACACTGTGGGCCGAAGGGCCTGTTTCCATGCTGTATCTAAAGTAAACTAAATCATTGGCGGCCACAGGTAATTGTATTCTGTCTAATGCTATGAAGGTTTTGGTCCATCATTTGTGAAGCTCCACAGCTTCAAATTCAGACATCTTTTGGAAAACCTTGTACCTTTCACTCTTCAATTAAGCCAGGATGAGAAACAATCAAAATGTGTAGGAATGAACTGCAGATGCTGGTTTAAATCGAAGATAGACACAAAATGCTGGAGTAACTCAGCGGAACAGGCAGCATCTTTGGAGAGAAGGAATGGGTGATGTTTCGGGTCGAGACCCTTCTTTAGACTGGTGTCTATCTTTGTGAAACTATTAATGTTGTTTGAGAAAAATAACCCGGTGCTTTTACATTACCTCAAACTATATGAAGTTGCGGTTTAAATGCCAAAAGCTCAGGTATCTCCAGGGAAACATCATATCAACATGGCATGAAATGCCTGAGATGGTGCAGAATGTCCAGCCTTTGTTTACCTCATTAATATTCCAGATTTCCTTGGCAACCGGTCTCAGCTCCTTGCTTTCTGACTTTAACATTAACTCCAAATGTTACATTGGATATTGCAAAGAATATTATGGGTCTCAGAAAATCAGTCCGTGCAAACGTGATGAAATTGGACAAACTGCCTGTTGCCGAATCAGTCTCAACAAAGAGAAACTTGTATCCCCACATGTGTATCATGCTCACCAACACTCACCACATCCTTGGTCAGTAATCTTCATGGAAATTGTATGTTTGTTTGACGTGTCTGATGTCTCGCCCTTGAACATGGTGAGCACTTGGCTAACAAAACAAACTATATGAACATGTTAAAAGAAAGTAATCAATGGTTCAAGGAGACAGAAGATACTGCAATTGGTGGAATCTTAAGCAAAAAACAAGCTGCCTGAACAAACTCAGCAGGTCAGGCAGCATCTGTGGAGGGAATAGATAATATTACGGATGGGGACCCTTCTTCTGACATTGGAGTGGGGGTGGGGGGGAATAAAGCCTGGCAAATGATAGGTAGATACAGGTAACAGGGGGGTTTACTTAGTAAATGTGTGGAATAATTGAATTGAATTAATTGAATTGAATTGTATTTATTTGTCATTCAAAAATAATTTCAATGAAATATCGTTACCATACAGTCATAACAATGAAATGCAAACAAAACACACAATGACATAAATTTAACATAAACATCCATCACAGTTATGGGCCTGTCCCACGGCGATTTTTTCGGCAACTGCCGGTGACTGTCATAGTCGTAGCAGGTCGCCGAAAAAACGGCAACAACCTACATCATGCAGTCGACAACCTACGACAGCACCTATGTCAGCACCTACAACCGCGCCTACGTCAGGAGAAGTCAAGCTATGCTCGTTGGCATCAAACCCATGTTGAAAATTTTGCGCTGACCAGAAAGACGCTACGACTTTTTGCGCAACTTAGGAGACTACTCCCGGCGACCACCGGTGAAACTGTGGCGACAAACTAGTTACCTGTAGTTGCCTAAAAAAATCACCTAAATGGGGCAGGCCCGTGACTCTCCTCCAGGCACCTCCTCATTGTGATGGAAGGTAAAAAAATATTTTCCTTGCTTCTTCTCCCGCGATCAGGCACTCAAACTGCTGTGTCGAGACGATCGAGGCTCCCGATATTGAAGCCCCCGCTACGCGTCCGAGCCACACCAGCGATGAAAAGTCCTGCAAACGGGCCGATTCAAGCCTTGCGATTCAGGGCAGGCGAAACTGCTGTGCTGGAGCTCTCGAAGTCGGCCGCCAACCAGGGACCTGCGAGTTCCCGATGTTACAGCCCATAGGGCCCATGGCCAAAGCCACCGAAGCCTCCGAAGCCTCCGAAAGTCGAGTCGCAGCCACAATCACAGCGCCACCACAGCCTGCGAAAGTCAGCCAGTTCCGTGAGTCCACAGGCTCTGTTACCAGCTGGAGGCGGCCAGCTCCTCGATGTTAGGCCGCAGCGCGAACGGAGGGAGGTATGCCATGGAAATAAAGTAGCATCTCTGTCGAAGAAAGAGATTTTAAAAGTTTCCCCACCCCTCCACATAATACACAACATAAAATAGACTATTACATACATCTAACATTAACGATAAGACGAAGAAGGAAGAGGGACAGGCAGACTGCAGGTGAGCCGCAGCCACAGATGGAATAAATAACAAAGCCTAGAGATGCAAAATAAATAAATGAGTGTCGGACAAGAAGTGGAGTAGTGAAGTGTAAAGCCAGCGGGAGGGATGTGGGTGGAAGGGAACAGGGGCGGTAGGGGAGAGGGAAAGGGCTAATGGGGAAAAAGATAATGGGGGACTCGGGGATGGAAGATAAGTGTATGATGGAGGAGAAAGGAGAAGGGTGACTATGGGAATGGGATATGGTTGGAGAAATGGGTGGTAGTCGGGGGCACAGGAATAAATACAGCGGTGGGGGGAGCGGGGTATTACTCCAAGCGAAGTTGGAGGATTCAATGTTCATACCGAAGATAGACACAAAATGCTGGAGTAGCTCAGCAGGACAGGTTCATGTTCATGAACATGTCAATATTCATACTGTTGGATTGTAAGCCATCTAAGTGGAATACAAAGTGATATGAACAGATTAAGTGGAATAAAAGGTAAAGATAACCAAAATTATAGAGCTGTGACTTAGTAGTCCTGGTTTTCCCAATAGGATCTGCTAAGTGGGCTTTGCAATGGAGCACCCTAGGATAAAATGAGCCAGGATTGGAAGTTGTTTCAGTTGAACAATTCTGCTGGCTCTGGGAGTCGGGCCCAGAGACAAGTGTTAGAAGTTGGAAAATCTAAAATCATGGATTTTATGGCTTGTGGCCATAGGACTGAGCGGTGGGGTTGGGGGAAAGGGGATTCAAGAGAGATGGGAGCACTCTGCACTGTGCCATCGGAAGAGGAGAGTGTGAACAGAGGGATTGGGACACAAGGCTATGATGGATGGGGAGACGGTGAGCAGGACTGGAGTCCTGGACTGTGGTGGGGATGGTGATGGGGTGGAGGGGATAGGGGTTGGACTCATAGCTGCATCGCAGATCTGGGTGTCGGGGAGGTCAGTGGAGGGGTGGATGGTGGAATGATCAGAATGGGACAGTCTGGAGATCGTAGATACAGGGTTAACAAAAAGAAGGATGACAGATAGCTTGGCCGTGGGCCTGGAAGGTTTTAAGTGATGGGGGGTTGGTGGGATGTTGAAGGTTTGGTTGGTTGCATCTACTTCAGTTGGTGGGATGAACTGCACTGTAGGGTGGGGTCAATGGGGTTTTAACTGCCCGAGATCCAAGTCCAGTGTAGCGCTTCAAGGGTCTGCTAGTCCCAGGAGTGCCCAATGTTATTTGTTGTCTGCACCACAAGCTTCAATTTCCCCAGCAAATTTCCAGTGGGATCTTTGGTGAATCCTTTCAGCTCATGCCATAATGTGGAAATTGAGTCAGAGTAGTATATTCTACTACGTTGTTCACGGAGTGAAATGTCTAGTTGAATGGCTACAGTAATGCAAAATGAGGCAGAAATCATCATGATCACGTCTCACTCTGGGGAAAGAAAATCTTTCAATTGCATAATGTAGGAAAAAACAATACAATTGAATTCCTCGCTCTAGGAACGAGATTCACAAGTTTTTTGAGGAAGGAGATAATGAAATTATTTTGGAAGGATATTTTTTAATGTTAGTTATACACAGCATTTAAAAATCATAAATATATTGTGACAATGGTGTATTACATACTTTTAATACATTGAGTGGAGGTAATTTCTTAATAAATTAACACCACGACAAATCAGGAACACAAAATTTTCTGATGCTGGACTGTGAAATGCATTATCTCCATGTAAATCAAATCAAATTAATTGTCATATGCACAATTACTATAAGGTACAGCTACAATGAAAATCTTGATTGTAGCATCATCTCAGGCACATTGATATAACCATATAAACCATATAACAATTACAGCACGGAAACAGGCCTTCTCGGCCCTTCCAGTCCGTGCCGACCATTTATTTTCCCCTAGTCCCATCTACCTGCACTCAGACCATACCCCTCCATTCCCTTCCCGTCCATATACCTATCCACTTTACTTTTAAATGTTAAAATCGATCCTGCCTCCACCACTTCTGCTGGAAGATCATTCCACACAGCCACAGTAAAGAAGTTCTCCCGCATGTTACCCCTAAACTTCTGTCCCTTAATTCTCATGTCATGCCCTCTTGTCTGTAGATATAGGCAACATACAAATACATAAATTACACAGAAATCACCCATAGATTCTGCAAAACAGTGAAAAAAAATACTATGCAGAAAAAAACATTGCAGCAAAACACAATTAAAATAAGAGGTCCGTGCTAGTACAAGGGCAGGTGGGCAGTAGTGCGTAGAAAGGATCTGTAGATGCTGGTTTAAACCGAAGATAGACACAAAATGTAACTCAGCGGGACAGGCAACATCTCTGGAGTGGAATGGGTGACGTTTCGGTTCGAGCCCCTTCTTCAGATTCAGACAGGTGTCAACCTGAAATGTCACCCATTCCTTCTCTCCAGAGATGCTGCCTGTCCCCGGTGGGCTGTAGTGTTGCCGAGGTAGGCTTAGCAGTTCAAGCTGTACATGGCCGTCCGAAGGGGGGGTGCGTTGGGTGCGACCACACCCCCCTTTTTTTTCAGGATTAAGAAAAGATCCTGAGGAAAGATAATTGGAAAAGAAAAGAAAAATCGGAAAAAAAAGTCCGAGTTTCCAATTTGTTGGAAAAGCTCCCGAAAGTAAGAAAAAATCCCGAGGGGGATAAAAAAATTAAAAAAATTGGAAAACAAAATCAGCGTTTGCATTTTGTTGGAAAAGTGCCCAAAATTCTGGTTCCGGCCGCTGGATGATTTGGGAGAATAAAACTGCAACCATCCGCGCCTGCGCAGTTGGGGAAGTGACACAAAATGACGCCGCCTCTCCGCATGTGCGCAGTGGGCCCGGGCGGGATCAGACTGCCATTTGCACTCCACACATTGAGCTCGGTGCCTCGTGTTGTCTACTTTAGGTAAGTAGTGGAATATTGCGTTGCAGGACGGGGAGTCCTTTTTATCCTTGGTTCAAACTACCCATGAGGGGACTAATCTGGCCCGTGGGATAAGGGAGTGCCCATTTCTCCGTGCCGGGGGGGAGGGTGCGGGGTGCGGTGTCTGCCCGCCCGGTCCAGCGTTTCCATCCACGGTGTCGGAGCCTCACCAACGGCCAGCCTGGCGACCAGGAAACCGTTCTCCCGTCGCGGGGCGGGAGTGGCTGAATCTGAATCCAACACCAGACGCCGCTGCGGCGGGGCCCGCTCCCCCTGCCGTCGGGGCCCAAGCCATCTTCCCCCCACGCCACCCCCGCTGGCCCATGCCACCCCCGCTGACCCCCACTGGGCCCACGCCACGCCCACTGACCCCCACTGGGCCCACGCCACCCCCACTGATCCCTGCTGGGCCCCCGCCACACCCTGCAAAGATGTACTGTCCCTGCCTGGTTCAAAGTCTCCACTATCGTCCCTGTACCCAAAAAGGCAAGGATTACTGGTCTTAATGACTACAGGCCTGTCACACTGACCTCTACAGTCATGAAGAGGCTTGTGCTGGCCAAGCTGAAGACTATCACAATCCCTCTGTTGGACCCTCTGCATTTTGCCTATTGGGCCAATAGATCTGTGGATGACACAGTCAATCTGGGCCTACACTTCATCCAGGGGACTTGTGCGAGGATTTTGTTTGTTGATTTTAGCTCTGCATTCAACACCATTGTGCCAGAGCTATTACACTCCAAACTTTCTGAGTTGACTGTGCCTGAACTCCTCTGTCGGTGGATCACCACCTTTCTGACAGACAGGAAGCAGCATGTGAGATGGGAAAGCATATCTCGGACCTGCAAACGCTCAGCATAGGAGCACCGCAAGATGCGTACTCTCCCCTTTCCTCTACTCTCGCCACACCAATGACTGCACCTCCACAGACACCTTTGTCAAGCTTCTCAAGTTTGCGGACGACACAACCTTGATTGGACTGATCCAGGATGGGGATCTCTGTACTCTTTTCAGTTTGACATCTTTCCTATAACATGGTGCCCAGAACTGAACACAGTATTCTAAATGCGGTCTCACCAACGTCTTATACAACTGCAACATGTCCTCCCAACTTTTATACTCAATACTCTGACTGATGAAGGCCAAAGTGTCAAAATGCGTTTTGACCACCTGATATACCTGCGACACGACCTTCAAGGAACCATGCAACCATCAACCATTCCTCTGCCCACCTGGCTAATTGATCCAGATCCTGCTGCAATCTTTCACAACCATCTTCACTATCTGCAAAACCACTCACTTCTGTATCATCAGCAAACTTGCTAATCTTGCCCTGTTCTGTGACGTTTCACAGAGTGCTGGAGTAACTCAGCGGGTCAGGCTGAGTATAGAGGTTGGAGGTCATGTTGCAGTTGCATAAGAAGGTGGTGAGGCCGCATTCAAGAGTATTGTATTCCGTTCTGGGCACCATGTCATAGGGAAGATGTCATCAAACTGCAAAGGGTACAGTGAAGATTTACGAGGATGTTGCCAACACTAGAGGGCCAGAGCTATAGAGAGAGGTTGAGTAGGCTGGGTCTGTATTTCATGGAGCACAGGAGGATGAGGGATGATCTAATAAAGGTGTATAAAATAATGATTTGAATAGATATGGTTGAGTCTTTTGCCCAGAGTAGGTGAATCGAGGAGCAGAGGACATAAATTTAAGGTGAAGTCAAAAGATTCAATAGGAATCTGAAGGGTATGTTTTTCACACAAAGGGTGGTAGGTGTATGTAACAAGCTGCCAGAGGAGGTAGTTGAGGCGGGGACTATCGCAACATTTGACAGGTACATGGATCGGACAAGTTCGGAGGGATATGGATCAAACATGGGCAGGTGGGACTAGTGCAGATGGGACATGCTGGGCCGAAGGGCCTGTTTCCACTCTATGACTATCTATCTTTCCCTCTCAAACCCATTCTCCTGCCTTCTCCCCATTACCTCTGACACCCGTATCAATCAAGAATCTATCAATCTCCTCCTGAAAAATTCTCCTCCATTGACTTGACCTCCACGGCTGTCTGTGGCAATGAATTCCATAGTTCACCACCCTCTGACTTAAGAAATTCCTGCTCATCTCCTTCCCAAAGGAATGTCCTTTAATTCCAAGGCTGTGGCCACTGGTCCTAGACTCTCCCACTAGTGGAAACATCCTCTCCACATCCACTGCATCCAGGTCTTTACCAGGCTGGGACAGACGGCAACAGATTCACACCGTGTCCCAAAGCTTGTGTCCTGTCCTGCATCACCCAAGTTATAGGAGCGGGCAAGCACCATAACAAATTAGCTCATGATGGTTTGGGTAACATTCAGGAATGTCTATGCATGTCATATCATGAATATTACTGAAGAACGGTCTTGACCCGAAATATAATCTATACCTTTTCTCCAGGGATGCTGCCTGACTCTGAGTTACTCCAGCACTCTGTGACATGTCATCTATCCATGTTCTCTAGAGATGCTGCCTGACCCGCTGAGTTACTCCAGCACTCTGTGAAACGTCGCCTATTCATATTCTCCGCAGATGCTGCCTGACCCACTGAGTTACTCCATCACTTTATGTTTATTTTCCTTTCACCCATCTGCCCAAGCCCACTCTCCCCCCTCCTTTCCTGTTCCTTTCCACCCATAAACCTCTCTCTGCCTTTACATTTCAATCCTCTTTCAAATCTGCTCTACTTATCTACATGCATTTTTCTTCTTAACTTTTTAGTCCCAGCCTTAACTACCTCCTCTGGCAGCGTGTTCCACACACCCAGCACCCTTTGTGTGAAAAAGCTACCTGATTCCTGTTAATTTCTGAAATATTGGTCATAGATTTGGTGCACAAATGCTCCAAAATAAGGCACAGAATGCATCAGAGAGCATCTAAAACCCCAAAAACCCTGGCATCGAGGGACTTCACACTTCGCACTCGTGATGTGCACAGCACGCACATTATTTCACATTAAATTTTCTGTAATCCTGTCATGCCACCCCCTTTTTGGAAAGCTTCGTACGGGCCTAATGTGGGAAAGTAACATTTCCTGAATTTGTTGGTAACCCGGGCCAATTACAGTATCAAGAAAAGGGCCCTATCCTGATGGTGGGGGTGAGGGGGGAGGGGGGGAGAGCGCGGGAGGGGGCCGGAGGGGCGGGAGGAGAGGGATCTTTGATGATAGTTGTCACCTTCCGGGGTCAACGTCTCAAGATGGTGCTATCGATGGTGGGAAGAGCAGTGCTCTCCGCAGCCACTTGCACTCCTCTGTGTTGGAAATGTCATACTCGGCTATGATGCAATCAGTCAGGATACTTTCTGCAGTGCATCCGTAGAAGTTCGCTGGAGTATTTGGTGATATTTGCTGAATCCCTTTAAACTTCTAAGAAAGTATAGGTGCTTCTATGTAGGAAAAAGAACATTGAAGTATATTATTCCTAAAGGACTACATCTAGAATCATAGTCACAGAGCACTAAAACATGCCCATCGGCCCAACTTGCCCATGCCGCATCTACACTAGCCCCACTGCATTTGGCCCATATCCCTCAAAACCTTTCCTATTCTTGTACCTGACCAAATGTCTCTCAAATGTCCTTATAGTACCTGCCTCAACTACCTGCCAGCTGGAGTACGTGTTCCACATACCCACCACTCTCAGTGTGAAAAAATGTAGCCCCTCGAGTTCTTATTAAATCTTCTCCTCTCACATTAAACCTATGTCCTCTGGTTCTTGATTCCCTTCCTCTGTCGATTTACCTTATCCATTTACCTCATGATCTTATACACCTCTCGATAAGATCAACCCTCAGGCTCCTGCACTTCAAGGAGTAAAATCCTAGCCTGTCCAACCCCCTCCTATAGCCCAGGCCCTCAAGTCCTGACGACATGCTCGCAATTTTTCTCTGCACTCTTTCCAGCTTAACAACATCCTTCCTGTAGCAGAGCGACCAAAACTGAACACAATACTCCAAATGCGGCCTCACCTACGTCTTGCGCAGCTGTAACATAACATCCCAACTTCTATATCCTTATGATCTATTTGTCTCTGAACACGGGTAGCAATATCTAAAGTACAAAGGATGACAAAAATGCGGGAGAAACTCAGCGGGTGAGGCAGCATCTCTGGAGCGAAGGAATTGCGACGTTTCAGGTCGAGACCCTTCTTCAGACTGATGGGGGGGGGAGAGGGAAGGAAGAGACGGAGACAGTAGGCTGTGGGAAAGCTGGGAAGATGATGGGGAAGGAGGGAGGGGCAGCACAACGGTATGAACAATGACTTCTCCAATT
Organism: Raja brachyura; assembly: GCA_963514005.1. The sequence continues at coordinate 186,603,886 of OY740781.1, forward strand.
TCAGGTTGTCCTTTCTTTCTTCTTCCCCTCCCCTTCCCAGCTCTCCTACAGCCTACTGTCTCTGCCTCTTCCTTTCTTTTTTTCGCCCCACCGGACATCAGTCTGAAGAAGGATCTCGACCCGAAACGTCACCTATTCCTTTGCTCCATAGATGCTGCCTCACCCGCTGAGCTTCTCCAGCATTTTAGTCTACCTTCGATTTTTCCAGCATCTGCAGTTCGTTCTTAAATATCCAAAGTACTGTCACACTACTTTGTTCATTTGGTGGTTGTCACTCACTCATTCACAAAATGATTATTTAAAAAAATTAAGGAGTTAATATGTCAGTATATTGTATACATTAGAGGAGATGTAAATAAATTAAATACACTTCCTTACACAGTGTCCTTTCCACCTCATGTCATTCTCCTTGTGCTGAGGTAGACCCAATATGTAGTAAATGAGTGGTATAGTAGCTATAGCAAGCCATGTTGAATCAGATAGCTGATCATTACGTTATTCAGAAGATAGACACAAAATGCTGGAGTAACTCAGCGGGAATGGGTCAGAAGAACGGTCTCGCCCTGAAAATGTTCCCATTCATTCTCTCCGGAGATTCTGCCTGTCCACCTGAGTTACTCCAACATTTTGTGTCCATCTTCGGTTTAAACCAAGGTTCCTTCCTGCACATAACGTTATTCATACCTTCTTAGCAGCATTCAGTCCCTTAAGGTACGGGAGGGGTAAGATGTTCCTTTTGGGGAAGAATACTATCATCCTTGCCAGGTCAGGTGTAAATATCACTCCAAACCTACAATGTTGTGGTCGACTCTTAAATGTACTCTGAAATGGTCATAAGCTAGACTGTGCGGGAGCAATTAAGAGTGGGCAACAAATACTGGCCTTGCGAATAATCTCAACATTCTAGAAAATTAGTAAATTCCAATCTGCCATTGAATGAACTTGTGGCGAATCCTGTCTCCATTTATCCCATTCTCCAGTTGAGGCAAATTTACCGTGCATGTTCCAGCTGGACGTTCATTGCATATCCACAACTTAGGCTCATCGAAAACAGCTACATTGTATTGCACATGTTTGACGTTACCCGTGCACAACTTTCAAAGTAGCATTATGCACTATGCAATTGAATTTCTGGGCCTCAGTGCAGAAAATGTACACAGTGCTCATATCCAATGAAGGTTCTTATGAACAGGTGGGACCTTAGGACCTGCATTTGTAGGTCGCAGGTAATGTCCGTACTAGGTGCATTCAAATTAAAACAAAAGTGAGAAAAATGTAATCATCGCAATGTAAGATGAACAGGTGTGGCCCAATTGGCAGGGCATGCATCAGATCTACATTGTATGAGAACTCACCAAATTAATACTTTGCATCCTCCTGGCATCCAGACACAATTTATTGAAGATCAGCAGTTGCAATAAAAAAATCTAAGCAGGAAAATAATAGCCAGTACTATGAGCTACATCTTTGTGGATCTTCTTTTTGTGCTCTCAGATATCACGACACATAAAGACAATGCACGTAGTAAATTTATTGACTGACCACTAGGTAATAGGAGATGTGTATCACCCTGTTGTAGACAGATTTCAATTGTATGCTAAATCAATTTTATTGTCAATAATTGCTCAGGTAAGAGGTGATTTATTTTGAAGCAAGGTTATAATTAGAATCATGTATTTAGTTCATGCAACTAGATGATGTCTAGGTTCTGGTGAGAAAAACTGGTTTGCACATATATGAGAACACCTACAATGCTTCAGGTGAAGAATACTCCATTTTCTGGTCAAGGTGCAGGTGCTTAGATTTTCAGATATCACACAAATCAAACTAAGGCGTCTTGATTTTTTTAATTTAGGGATTAAGGCCTTATTGTTGGGATTAAGGCGTTATTGGCAAAGCCAGCCTGCACTACAACCTTTGAGAAAGTGCTGGTGATCCATGTTCTTCAACCATGGCAGTCCTTCACCGAGACTCCTCCTAGAGGCTGTTGTCAGGATTTAAATCAGTTACCCTGGTGGAGCAGAGATGCATTCCCTGACACAGTGGCACAGCTGGAAGATCTGCTACCTCACAGTACCAGAAGATTTGATTCCGACTTTGGGTGCTGTCTGTGTGGCGTTTACACATTCTCCCTGTGACCACGAGGGTTTCCTCTGGGTTCCCAAAGACGCGCCAGTTTGTAGGATGATTGGCTTCTGTAAATTCCCTCCAGTGTATAGGGCGTGGGTGCAAAAGTGGAATCACATATAACCAGTAAGAATGGGTGATCGATGGTCAGCCTGGATTCAGTGGGCCAGTGGACCTGCTTCCATACAAATCTTCCAATCAATCAAAGAGGGTATATGGAGGAAGCTTACAGGTGGTAGTGTTCCAACGTACTCTTGATCCGTCTTCGTGGTAGAGATTGCTGTTTTGGGAAGTGTTGTGCAGTGCATTTCATGTCCGCTACATCCTACCACCCTAAGCATTTGTGCCAATGGATGCAAGAAACCCATAAGGTGGTAGATGAGGTATCAATGTGGATGGTGGCTGTCTTCCTATAGATGCAGTTGAGCTGAGTGTTTTGAAGCTGCATTCATCCAGACAGTTGGATCTTATTTCACCATGCATCTGACGTAGATATGGGAAAGGATTTGGTATGCCGGGAGGTGAATGATATTTTAGGGCATATTTAACTTCTGACCTGCTCTTGAAACAAAGTGGCAGGTACAGCTGAACGTCTAGTCAGTGGTAACTCTTGGGATTTTGTGGTTGGGTACATTGTGATGACAATGTCATTGCCTGGTGCTTTAATGTTGTGACTATTACCTGCCACGTCATCATCGCTATCCTCCACCATGAAATCCTGAGGTTCACTTGAAACTCAACTGGATCAGACACATTAATAGTGCGATTTAGAAATCAGATCAGAGATTGGAATGTGATCTTTCTCTTGCCGCCTACTTCGTTCTTGGAGGATTTGCAAGTGTAATTATCTGTAGTCATTCTGATGTTATGATGAAGGAAGGTTATCGATCAATCAGCTCTAAATGGTATGGCGTATGGGACTTCCCTAACAAAGTCCCACAAGGATATCAAGGATTTTTCGATGACCATTATAATTTCTATCCATCTGCATTCATCTTCATTAAACATGGCAGGTATATTCCAAATGTTGAAAGTGTGTCCGTTTGTCAGTACTTCAAACGTCTCTCCAGAATTATGAACTCAATATCTGGACCAGTGCCCCAGTAAACACATTAGGAGATGCAGTCCTTTAGGTGGAATATTGAAGGAAGACCTGTTCCAATCGACGAAGATAGCCTGTGATCATTTAGCACTGATTTGGAGAAGAGAAGCGGAGTTCTCTCCGCCAATACTTATCCTCCAAGGAACATCACCACAAAATGTCATTACCTTGGCAATATCGTGGTGCTATTTCTAGGGCCTCACAGCAAGCAAAACACCTTATTCTTACAACAGTGATAATGCATCGAAAAGTTTAGTTCCACAGCATGGAAACAAGTCCTTTGGCACACCGAGTCCACGCTGACCTTCGATCACCTGGTCACACCAGTTTTATGTTATCCAAACTTTCTCATCCACTCCCTACCCATTAAGGGCAATTTTACAAAGGCCAATTAACCTGCAAACCAGCAGGTCTTTGGGATGTGGGAGGAAACAGGAGCACCTGGAGGAAACCCACGCGTTCACAGGATGAATGTGCAAACACCACACAGGCAGCACTTGAGGTCGGGATCAAACCTAGGTCCCTGGAGCTGTGAGGCCGTGGCTCTAACAACTGCGCCGCTGTGCCGTCCTGATCTCTATTAATAGTAAATCACTTTGAGAGTCTGAGGTTGTGTTATATAAATGTGTCATTTTCCTCTGTTGTTTTGCAGGAATCAAGGGACTGTTGGTGACAAAAGGCCCGTTAACTTTATATTAATGCATTCGATGGAAATGTTTTGAAAAGTATGTCTACAAGGTTAGCTTTGGGAAATAATTCCATCGCTCGCTCAGATCCAGCTGTGAAAGTTTCTTCGCTGGTCATAAAAGAGGAGAACTCGAATACACTAAGCTTAGATAGACACAAAAAGCTGGAGTAACTCAGTGGGTCAGACAATATCTCTGGATAAAAGGAATAGGTGATGTTTCGGGTCAAGAGCCTTCTTCTGAAGAAGGGTCTAGACTCAAAACGTCACCTATTCATTTTCTCCAGAGATGCTGTCTGACCCGCTGAGTTAGTCCAGCTTTTTGTGTCTATCTTCGGTTTAAATCAAAGATCCTATAGATCCACTATAGGATCTTTGGTTTAAACCAGCATCTGCCGTTCCTTCCTACATAGAAGCTTTTCAGCTCCTTAACGAGCTCCACTTAACGACACTGGGAGGTGGACGTGGTCAGATTATGAGTGCGAACTGAAGCACCTGGTCCATAACCACTTATTAAAGGTTTAATCATTTTCACAGCTCAAGCACTATAAGAGCAACCTGCTACATCCTTGATGAAGGCACTGTTTGAAGCAAATAACCATTTACAATGGCCACTCCTCTACACACTGGTAAAGTATTTGAATCATTTATCATCAATGACAATGAAATAGTATGGTGCCTATTAAATCCCTACAAGTGCTTATTCAATCACATTCTTAGAAGTTTTCACTCCAATAAAACACTCAACGGTATATAATTGCTCACCACATGCCCATATCATCACACCTATTACAGATTCATGCTGAGAACCGCATAGAACGGAATATCTTGGTAACTATTTTAAATTTGAATCTGCAGGAGATATCTTTTCAGATTCAGCAGTCCCATTCACCCTGATAAGTGATCTGAGTATTTGATTTCTATAGAACATGTCTGACACTGCCCTGTGCTAACTTGTATGGCAGGAGCCTTAACGCTACAAACCACCCGTGTGACGGAGACTTGACCTTTGTAGCTTTTCTGGTACTCTTCACCCCTCTAACGTCTGCCCATGTTATTCTTCACCCCTCTAAATTCTGACCTCTGAAATGCGAAAAATTGCTTCAAATCCACAGTAAGTTGAACAGTCAACAGTGAAAATTACCTACGCAATTGGCTAATTTGCTGGTGTGTCATACTTCTTGATTAAGCTGGTCATTCTATTAGTTATTGTCTAACATTTCCAACCTCTTTATCAATGCGGTTTCTGGGTTTGGGGCTGCTCCTCTGGACAGTAGCTTCCTCTCTCAACACTGTCCCGTAGACAATGTAATTACACAGGCCTCATATTTAAGCTGAGCCTGGAGGCTGTTGAAATTCCAGGAGGCACACAATGCCACTGTAAGTACAGTGAAGAGAATTCTAGTCTCAAGTCAAAGATAGACACAAAATGCTGGAGTAACTCAGCAGGACAGGCAGCATCTCTGGACTGAAGGAATGGGTGACGTTTTGGGTCGAGACCCTTTTTCAGACTGACCAGTCTGATGAAGGGTGTTGACCCGAAACGTCACCCATTCCTTCTCTCCAGAGATGCTGCCTGTCCCGCTGAGTTACTCCAGCATTTTGTGTCTATCTTTGGTTTAAACCAGCATCTGCAGTTCCTTCCTACACATTTCATCTAGCTTCAAGTTTGTCCGTCCTGGACTTGAACTGCCCCAGAAATGAGGCCAATTGCAAGACTTCAGTGACCTGTTGGCGCCATTTGTAGTGCCCCTTCAATGGCAACCCATGAGGAAGCAGCAAATTCAGAACATCAAATGATGGCACTTTCTTAAAAGTGGTCTACTGCTGCTGCTGATATGAAAGCAGCATTTGCATCGGAATCACACCCCGACAACACAGATCTGAATCTGGAGTGTACATGTAATTTGCTAGACTTCTGCCTAGTGATGTCAGCTTATACAATACCTGAAAGAAGTTTAATTATATTTCTGGCAATATATACCATTCTGCTTCTTTTTTAATCCAGTACACACTCCTCATCCGAAAACACAGCGATTGGACAATAAAATAAGATATAACAAAAACTTATATATTACTATTTACTTCCCCTCTTAAGATCCCTGTTAGGGCCTGTGATACAGCCCAGGCAAGAAACTACTGAATCCTAATAGATCACGTGAACATACAGACTGAGAACAGACATGGGACTCTCAACGTCTTGACCTCTACATTCACCACCCTGTGAAAGAGAGTTCCCCAGTCTAACGACCATCTGGGACGAAAAAAAAGTGGTTAATCCTTGTCTTAAATTGTTTCTCCTCCAAGTGGAAATATCCTCTTCATTAATGTAAAATTATAACAGAAAATGCTGGAATAACTCAGTGGGTAGAAGACCCTGCATCAGAATCTCAACGTGAAACATTAACATTCTCTTTCCTGACTGACTGGAGTTTTCCAGAATTTTCTTTTATTATTTCACATTTCCAGTGTTTTTGTAATTACATTCTCTCCGCATCCACCATGTAAATTAAAAAAAATTGAGTCATATTTCTTTCAATCAAATCCCCTCGTCTAAACTAGCCTGGCCCATCAATCCTCACAAGACAAGTCACCTTCCACGTTTGGTTTAGTTTAGTTTGTACCAAGGTAGAGTGAAAATTTGTTGTTGCGTGCCAAGCAGTCAGCGGAAAAACAATACATGATTACAATTGAGCCATGCAAAGTGTACAGATAAATGATAAAGGGAATAACGTGAATAAGGTTAGTGCAAGATAAAGTCCAGTAAAGTCTGATCAAAGATATGCTGAGGGTCTCCAACGAGGTAGATAGTAGCTCAGGATTGCTCTCTTGTTGTTGGTAGGATGGTTCAGTTGCCTGATAACAGCTGGGAAGAAAGTGCCCTTGAACCTGGAGGTGTGCGTTTTTATACTTCTATACGTCTTGTCTGATGGGAGTGGGGAGAAGAGGATGTGCAACTCGTCCTTGATTATGCTGGTAGCTTTGCTAAGGCATTGTGAGGTGTAAATGGAGTCAAGTGAAGGGACATTGGTCTGTGTGATGGTCTGGGCTGCGTCCACAATTCTCTGCAATGTTTTGCAGTCTTGAATGGAGGTGATCCCAAACCATGGTGTGATGCATCCCGATAAAATGCTTTCTACGGCGCATCTGTCGAAGTTGGTGAAAATTGTTGGGGACATGCTGAACTTCCTAAGACTTCTAATGTTCTGGCCTATGACCTGTTTCTAAATCAAAAATATCTTTCTTAAAAAAGGAGACTAATACTTAAAAGGAGAACAATATCTCAATAACACCTGATACAGACGCTCACCAGCTTACATAAGGGTTAATAAGTTTGCTATTCATATAAGTTTGCTATTTGATGCAGAGACCACGTGGGAGCTTGACACGAAGACTAGGTGGGTGCTCCAACATGGAGACCAGAAGGGAGCTCTGACACGGAGATCAGGTTGGAGCTCTGGCACGGAGACCAGGTGGGAGCTCCAATGTGGAGACCAGATGGGATCTCTGACCCGGAGACCAGATTGGAGCTCGATGCGGAGACCAGGCGGATGCTCCAGCACGGAGCTCCACGAGGGAGCTCCGACGCCTCCATGCAATGGCTGACCAGCTTGCGAAAATGGCCACGTGCACAATAAGTAGCTCACTGCTACCAAGACTACCGAGATGTGCAACTCAGAAAAAAAGCAGAGGGCTTAAAGAATTGCTTACGTAGGTGCGGGTTTACCCAAGTCACCTATTACGTAAGTCGGGAAGTGGCTGTAATGTGTAGCATAATTTGCCCATTATTGTATTAAATTCTCCTATTAATATACAATAGAATTTTATTAGCTTTCCAAAAACTTGCTATATCTCTACACAAACCCGTCACACATCATGTAATAGGACAGCCAGATCTGTTTGCTGTTTAGATTTCTGCAGTTTCTCACCATTTAAATAAATGCTTTCCATTCTCATATGCTTTCAGTTTTCATATCAAAAGGGACAATTTCATATTTTCTCACATTTAATTCTATTTGTCTGACTAGACCAACTCACATAACCTATCTATGTAACCCCCAGTGACATCCGAAGATATCCTGTATGGTATTTGCAGGAGTCCTTGTATGGCTCTATTAAACTGGTATCGTTTGATAACAGTTCAGGGTGCCATCTATTCATATTCCTAATTCCAATCCAATATGATCCCTTTTTCATTAAAGCAAGGTTACTGGCCCATGCTACCATTAAACGAGCGATTATTGTTGTCTTGACATCGAGTTATAATGCTCTCTATCTCCTTCCTATTCTCCAGGGCATGTCATCAAATACTCTAACAAACTTCAACAGATGCACTGTCGAAGGTATCCTGACGGGTTGCATGGTCTGTCCTGGTATGACTATTCCAATGAACAGGAACACAAGAAGCTGCAGAGGCTGGTGGACTCAGACTGATCCATCATAGGACAATCTTCCCCACCACCAAAAGTATCTACTGAGTCATTGCCTGAAGAAGACAACATCTATCATCAAGGACTCCTATCATCTGGGTCATGACCTCTTCTCACTGCTACCGTTGGGCAGGAGGCACAGAAGTCCCACACTTCCAGATTCAGGAACAGGTATCAAGTTCTTGAATCAACCTGCACAACCCTATTCCTATCTCGGCAACAGAACACCACAGACCACCTCTTGCACTACCATAGACATGTTTTCCAATTGTGTATTTTACACTAATGTATTTTGTTTTGCTCAGTACTTTTCATTTCACTGTCTAGTAGAACATGTTTAATTTATAGTTTTGTATTGTCTGAGTCTGTGTGTCTGTGATACTGCTGCAAGCAAGATTGTCACTGTGTCTGTACCTCATTTGTGCATTTGACAATAATTTTGACTTAACTTAACATGATGACATCTACTCCATTATTCCCTCTCAGAACCTATATTGTTTCAATGCGATTCCCTTTCAATATTCTTTAAATGTCAGTCTACCAAGCTCTTCTCAAGGAACAACAAAGAATAATTCTTAATTCTGAATATAATCTACCAAACAACCGTCTCCAAGTCAAGTATATCATTTACACATGAAGGTCAAACTGTTCCTGATGTCATGTCTGTACAATCGTAGAGTCATACTGCATGGAATCAGGTCCCTCGGCCCAACTTGCCTGCGTTTGGCTCATATCCCTCTAAACCTGTCCTGTTTATGTACTTGTATAAATGTTTTTTAAACATTGCGATAATACCTGGCTCATCTAACTCCACCAGCAGCTTGTTCCATATACCCATCACCCTTTGTGCGAAAAGGTTACCCCTCAGGTTCCTATTAAATCTTTCCCCCCCTCACCTTAAACCTGAGTCCTCCGGTTCTCAATTCCCCTAGTCTGGGCAAGAGACGCTGTGCGTCTACCCGATCTATTCCGCTCATGATTTTTGTACACCTCTGTAATAGCGTCCCTCACTGTCCTGCCATCCAAGGAATAGAAGAGACCCAGCCTGCTCAACCTCTCCCTACAGCTCAGACCCTCGAGTCCTGGCAACATCCTCCTAACTCTTCTCTGCTCCTTTTCCAGCTTGACAACATCTTTCCTATAACATGGTGCCCAGAATTGCAACACTATTTTTTTAACTTTTATGTTTCAACCACTTGAAAAAAAATGTTTTTTTAATTACTTGCTGGATCTATTGTTATATTCTTGATTTCCATGAGCAAGAACATCCAGATCCCATTCTATACCTATATTTATTATTTTCTCCGAAAAGGGTCTGAGATTTGTTGGCTTTCTTGGACATGAATATCTCCAATATATTTTCTTTGGCAATATCAATTATTTCCATAATCTCATGAGACTCTTTGTTCCAATTCTCCCTAGTATATATGTATCGTGCTTTTTATTCTAAAGATGGATGTAAAACATTTCAGTCATTTGCTTATTTCTCATTAAAGTTTCACTTAATTCTGCCTCATGAGATCCACACTTCTGCTACTCTCATCGTTTTTATTTATTGGGTGAAGCTTTGGTGTTTTTGTTTGTTTATCTTCTGGTGTCCTATTTTTATTTTCTTAATCATATCTGCAAACTCCACACAGACAGCACCCGAGGTGAGGATTGAATCCGGTCTTTGATGCTGTGAGGCAGAAGCTCTACCAGCTGCGCCAGAGTGCTAGTTAACAACATTATTAGCCTCTTCTTTGAACCTAATATTATTTTTTCCCTAGATTTAGTATAGTTTAGTTTAGAGTCTTTATTGTTGTCATGTGTACTGAGGTACAGTGAAAAGCTTTCTGTTGCATGCTATCCTGTGAAAGGAAACTTGATGATCATCAAGCCATCAACTGTGTACAGATGTAGGATGAGGAATATAACATTTAATGCAGGATAAAATCCAACAAAGTCCGATTAAAGATAGTTACAAGCTCTCCAATGAAGTAGATGGGAGATCAGAACTACACTCCTGCTGGTGAGAAGATGGTTCAGTTGCCTGATAACAGCTGTGAATAAACTGTCCCTGAATCTGGAGATATGCGTTTCCAAACATCTGTACCACTTGCCTGATGGGAGAGTGGAGAAGAGGGAGTGGCTGAGTTGAGAATGGTCCTTAATTATGCTGGTAGCCTTGCTGAGACAGCGTGGTGTAGATGGAGTCCATGGAAGGAAGGTTGGTTTGCTTGATGGTCTGGGCTACGTCTGCAATTCTCTACAAATTCTTATGATCTTGAATGGAAATGTACCCAAACCATACTGTGATGCATCACAATAAAATGCTTTCTACAGTGTATCTGCAGAAGTTGATGAGGGCTGTTGGGGTCATGCCAAACTTCCTATCTTCTAAGGAAGTATAGACATTGGTGTGATTTCCTGTCCATTGCATTGATTTGGCTGGTTGAGGACTAATTGCTGGTGAATCATTGGAGAAAGTTTCTTATTTTTTTTTAAATTATAATGTACATGTATCTTGATGCATTTCCTAATGGTACCAGTGGAAATAGTAATAAGGAAGGAAAGCATAGACCCTTCATCGCTTCTGTAATGAAACACATCCAAATGAATGTTGACCAGCATATCACAAAAAATGATCTGAGAAATATTAGATGCTGTCAGTTAGTGAAGTCTGTTCTTCCTTTAGTGATTCACCTGTTAGTAAAGCTGGCCCCATAACTCCTTCTGCAAGAAAACATTTTCAGATATTCTCAAAATAAACAGAACTATTATGTATTAAGGAGGTTTGAATTAGTTAAGTCACACTGACTATCTTTAACCGAAGTCCTCTGTAAAGTCCTGCATTTCAGCAATTGCGTAAGTCAGCTTTAATACCTATGTTTAATGCCAGCAGGACATAGTTTTTGCATTAAATCGGTGTGAGGTCACTTTGTTTCCAACTGCATAACTGAAACTTGTCTCGTTCCGTATTTTTTTCCAGGAGAAAAAAATGATCACATTATTGAAACTTGGCAACTATCCAACAGGCAAGCAGCCAACAGACTCATCAAATGTATTCTTGTCCTACTCATAAACAATTAAGGCCTTATACAGCAAGTTAGAACTAGATTTTGCAAAGTCGACTGCAGAGATATATAATACATTAAGATGCTTTGAACTATGCATGTATCAACTTTTATACTCTCTGACCTGTGGAAAGCAGAGAAAGTTAATCAATTTACACAGCACACAATTGCGGACATTTGACATTAATTTTAGACTAATAGGCTTTGTTAAACTTTACCATGGATTGGAATGCATATTTGAAAAGATTTATAAAGATTGTTATATCATTTATTTATGATTTTATCAAGACAGCATACTGTACATCTTAATATTGCTTATCAGTTTCAGCAATGGACTTTGATTTGGATTCACGGCACTCCCTTTGCTTCAACAACTTTACAGGCCATGCTGGATTACAAAATGCTGGAGCAACTGGCTTTGCTTCTCAGCACTTTTTTGTGGGTCTTTGTGTCCATTTTCAGTCTTAGTTTAATGTTCAGGAAATTATATACTTGAACATGAAATCTTTAGTCCTGACTCAGCACAGGAAATCTCAAATTGTCTAACGAAGACAAAAGAGACTGCAGATGCTGGAATCTGGAGCAACAAGCAATTGACAAATGAAATCATATTTCAACATTTTATAACCTTTTGCCCTTTTAAAAAATATTTTAAATGTGAACTTCTAAGAAGTAATTATCTTTCTCCCTGATAAACACAGTTGATTTCTTAAGTTTGCCTCTATTTCTGTTTTGCATCTTATACAACATACTGCTTTCTTTTATATGTACATACTGAACTTTTTTGTTGTTTATGATGGTATTTACAGAGTACTGTGTTTACATATCTGTGGTACTGCTGCAAGTAAGAATTTCATTGTTCCGTTATGGCACATATGATAATAAAATACACTTAAATCCCTTGACCCTTGATGTGTGGTGTGCTGCTCAATAGCCTCAAAGTGCCATTATACATATGAAAACTGTACAGAAACCTAATGGTTAAAATATCAACGATATGAGTTCTATCCCACCGTAGTAGCTCAGAAAATTAAATTCAGATATTTAAATAAAAGTTGGAATAAAAGTAGATAGACACAAAATGCTGGAGTAACTCAGCGGGACAGGCAGCATCCGTGGATAGAAGGAATGGGTGACGTTTCGGGTCGAGAATTCAGACTGAATTCTCCAGCATTTTGGGTCTATCTTTGGTGTAAACCAGCACCTGCAGTTCCTTCCTAAACATGGAATAGAAGTAACTGGTCTCAGCATCAGTGACCATGAAGTGACCTGATGATCATTGCAAATAGTTCACTAATATCTTTCCCGGAAGGAAATGTGCCATCCTTGTCCTCTCTGCCCTAAAGATGCCTCCAGAATCACTAATATGGTTAACTCTTAGCATCAATCACAATTAGCCTTTTGAAATGGCCAAGCATGACACTCAGTTCAAGAGCAACGAGGAATGGTTAATAAATGCTGCATCAGCCTGGGCATCCACATCCTGCGAATGCGTAAATAAAGAAAGGGGGGGGGAGAGGGGGGGGAGTGGGGAGGAGAGAGGGGGGGAGGGTGGGGGGAGACGGGGGAGAGAGGGGGGGAGAGAGGAGAGAGGCTGGGGGAGGGGAGAGGGGGGAGAGGGGGGGAGAGGGGGGGAGAGGGGGGGAGGGAGGAAAGATGCCGGGGAGGGGGGAGAGAGGGGGGAGAAGAGGGGGGGAGGGGAGGGGGAAGGAGGGGAGGGAGAGGAGGGGGGAGGGGAGGGGGGAGAGGAGGAAGGGGAGAGGAGAAGGGGGAAGAGGAGGAAGAGGAGAGGAAGAGGGGAGGGGAGAGGAGGAGGGGGGAGAGGAGGAGGGGAGAGGAGGAAGGGGAAAGGAGGAAGGGGGAGAGGGGGAAGGGAGTGGGGCGGGCGGGCTGGTGAGGGACCAGACAGCGGGCGTCAACCAAAGGATTGCGAGTTTGGTGGCTTCGATCCAGTGCCCGACTTGCTCGTCTTTTGAATAACCGGGGGGGGGGGGGGGGGAGTGGCCGGGGAGGGGGGTGACATCACTCAGAGCTGGTACAACGGCAGGCATGCAGATCCATTGTGATGTCATAAGCAAAAGACAGTCATTTTTATTTCAAAGTTGTCGTATTTTTGAACATTTTCATTAATAACTCGAGAAATAAAGCATGAAATTTTTAGATAAGGTAATTTCGGACTCCACGGGAAATATCTCTACCGGAAAATGGAAAAATGTTACCATTACCATGTCGTTTATTTCGCGAAGATGTAATTATACACAAACAAATAAACACGCACACACACCCAAGATCAGAGTTTTATAAGTATGGAGATATGATATAAATGGAGGTAATTAGCAAATCATTGGATCATTAAAAGGTACACTTACAATTGTGATTACTAACCCTAACTATTCGTGGTGACTTTATTTAGTATCCTCCACACAGATAGAGCAAATCATGACGTTCTATTTGTTTCAACAGAGGGGCAGACACTGAAGTTACCATCCAAGAACATTACAAATCACTTCACAACCAATTTAGCTCTGAAGTGCAAATATGGCTATAAGTAAAAATCAGAGCATCGAAGGTTTACTCAGCTAGGTCATTCAAATAGCAGTAAGATAACATCTTTACTGTCACTATCAATTATCTGCTTTTGAAGTGGTTACATTTTCACAAATCTTAAGGTGAAGAAGCAGAACTCAAATGGCAAGCTGTACAAATTCAAATGGAAGTGCACTTTTAGTCACATTGCCCTGTTGACAGAAATTCTGGCAATTGGTAGTTGTAATAATTAATTACGGCCACTTTCTGCTTCTCCATTGTAGAAATATTTAGCGTTAGTCCTTTAGGATATCGGAATATATGTGAGGCTGGCCTTGTTGGCTTTAGGATTCATATGGAATCTGATTTATCTATCTTTGGTCAGCATATAGATGAGAAATAGAAAGGAGGAGAGAGCAGGAAGAGAACCTATTGCCAATGATTTTCAACCTTTGGCTCAGAACAAGGCTAAAATAGACCCCACAATTGAATAATGGAAGAGAATCATTTGAAGAGCTTGCCCAGAGGAACCATGTCAGGAAAAATGAGAAGACCAACAAAAATAAGAAGGTAAGGTTTATCACGGTTGCAGTCACATTGTATGCCATTTGTTCAACTAAGGATATTCGGACTCCGATGTTATCACACAGGCAAAACTCACACTTAAAAGTACAAACAAGATGGAGAGTTAAAGTAGATACAAGGAATTGCAGATACTGGTTTACAGAAAAAGACACAAAGTGCTGGAGTATCTCAGCCAGTCTGAGGAGCATGAATAGATAATGTTTTGGATCAGGACACTTCTTCAGGTTGATTGAGCAGGGGAGGGGGAGAAAGCTGCAACAAAGGAAGGATGAGACAAAATCTGCATGTAATAGGTTAATATAAGTGATGAAAGGGGGTTGATAGGCAGCTGGTGGACAAAGGGCAGAGATGAAAAGGCAGAAGGTGCTACACAAAAAGATTGAAGAGTTGTGTGTTATGAAACTAGAGTAAGGAATGTAGATGGAAGGAGAGGGGGACGGGAGAAATAGATAGAAACATAGAAACATAGAAAATAGGTGCAGGAGTAGTCCATTCGGCCCTTCGAGCCTGCACCGCCATTCAATATGATCATGGCTGATCATCCAACTCAGTATCCTGTACCTGCCTTCTCTCCATACCCCCTGATCCCTTTAGCCACAAGGGCCACATCTAACTCCCTCTTAAATATAGCCAATGAACTGGCCTCAACTACTTTCTGTGGCAGAGAATTCCACAGATTCACCACTCTCTGTGTGAAAAATGTGCTAATCTCGGTCCTAAAAGACTTCCCCCTTATCCTTAAACTGTGATCCCTTGTTCTGAACTTCCCCAACATCGGGAACAATCTTCCTGCATCTAGCCTGTCCAACCCCTTAAGAATTTTGTAAGTATCTATAAGATCCCCCCTCAATCTTCTAAATTCTAGCAAGTACAAGCCGAGTCTATCCAGTCTTTCTTCATATGAAAGTCCTGACATCCCAGGAATCAGTCTGGTGAATCTTCTCTGTACCCCCTCTATGGCAAGGATGTCTTTCCTCAGATTTGGAGACCAGAACTGTACGCAATACTCCAGGTGTGGTCTCACCAAAACCTTGTACAGCTGCAGTAGAACCTCCCTGCTCCTATACTCAAATCCTTTTGCTATGAATGCCAACATACCATTCGCTTTCTTCACTGCCCGCTGCACCTGCATGCCTACTTTCAATGACTGGTGTACCATGACACCCAGGTCTCGTTGCATCTCCCCTTTTCCTAATTGGCCACCATTCAGATAATAGTCTACTTTCCTGCCACCACAGTGGATAACCTCACATTTATCCACATTATACTGCATCTTCCATGCATTTGCCCACTCACCCAGCCTATCCAAGTCACCTTGCAGCCTCCTAGCATCCTCCTCACAGCTAACACTGCCCCCCAGCTTCGTGTCATCCACAAAATTGGAGATGTTGCATTCAATTCCCTCGTCCAAATCATTAATATATATTGTAAATAGCTGGGGTCCCAGCACTGAGCCTTGCGGTACCCCACTAGTCACTGCCTGCCATTCTGAAAAGGACACCTTTACTCCTACACTTTGCTTCCTCTCTGCCAGCCATTTCTTCATCCACATCAATACTGAATCCCCAATACCATGTGCTTTAAGTTTGAATACTAATCTCTTATGTGGGACCTTGTCGAAAGCCTTCTGAAAGTCCAGATATAACACATCCACTGGTCATCCCTTATCCACTCTACTAGTTACATCCTCGAAAAATTCTATAAGATTCGTCAGACATAATTTACCTTTCATAAATCCATGCTGACTTTGTCCAATGATTTCACCACTTTCCAAATGTGCTGCTATCCCATCTTTAATAACTGACTCTAGCATTTTTCCCACTACAGATGTTAGACTAACTGGTCTGTAATTCCCCGTTTTCACTCTCCCTCCCTTTTTTAAAAAGTGGGGTTACATTAGCTACCCTCCAATCCTCAGGAACTACTCCAGATTCTAAAGAGTTTTGAAAAATTATCACTAATGCATCCACTATTTCTGGGGCTACTTCCTTAACACTCTTGGATGCAGCCTATCTGGCCCTGGGGATTTATCGGCCTTTAATCCAATCAATTTACCTAACACCACTTCCCGACTAACCTGGATTTCACTCAGTTCCTCCATCTCATTTGACCCCCAGTCCCCTGCTATTTCTGGCAGATTATTTATGTCTTCCTTAGTGAAGAAAGAACCAAAGTAGTTATTCAATTGGTCTGCCATGTCCTTGTTCCCCATGATCAATTCACCCGTTCTGACTGCAAGGGACCTACATTTTTTTAAATCTTTTTCTCTTCACATATCTATAAAAGCTTTTGCAGTCAGTTTTTATGTTCCCTGCCAGTTTCCTTTCATAATCTATTTTCCCTTTCCTAATTAATCCCTTTGTCCTCCTCTACTGGACTCTGAATTTCTCCCAGTACTCTGATAGGCTGCTTTTTCTGGCTATGCTTTGTACGCTTCATCTTTTGTTTTGATACTATCCCTGATTTCCATTGTTATCCACGGATGCACTACCTTCCCTGATTTATTCTTTTGCCAAACTGGGATGAACAATTGTTGTAATTCATCCATGCGGTCTTTAAATGCCTTCCATTGCATATCCACCGTCAACCCTTTAAGAATCAATTGCCAGTCTATCTTGGCCAATTCACGTCTCATACCCTCAAAGTTACCTTTCTTTACGTTCAGAACCCTTGTTTCTGAATTAACTCTCCAGCCTAATGAAGAACTCAACCATATTATGGTCACTCTTGCCCAAGGGGTCTGAAGAAGGGTCTCGACCCGAAACGTCGCCTATCTCCTTCGCTCCTTCGATGCTGCTGCACCCGCTGAGTTTCTCCAGCTTTTTGTGTAACCCCCAAGACTGCTAACTAACCCTTCCTCAATACTCAATACCCAGTCTAGAATAGCCTGCTCTCTCGTTGGTTCCTCTACATGTTGGTTTAGATAACTATCCCGTATACATTCCAAGAAATCCTCTTCCTCAGCACCCCTGCCAATTTGATTCACCCAATCTATATGTCGATTGAAGTCACCCATTATAACTGTTTTACCTTTGTTGAACGCATTTCTAATTTCCGGTTTGATGCCATCCCCAACTCCATTACTACTGTTAGCTGGCCTGTACACAACTCCCACTAGCGTTTTCTGCCCCTTAGTGTTTCGCAGCTCTACCCATATCGATTCCACATCCTCCAAGCTAACGTCCTTCCTTTCTATTGCGTTAATCTCCTCTTTAACCAGCAACCCTACCCCACCTCATTTTCCTTTCTACCTATCCCTCCTGAATATTGAATATCCCTGGATGTTCAGCTCCCAGCCTTGGTCACCCTGGAGCCATGTCTCCGTGATCCCAACTATATCATATTCATTAATAACTATCTGCACATTCAACTCATCCACCTTATTACAAATGCTCCTTGCATTGAGACACAATGCCTTCAGGATTGTTTTTACAACACTCTTACCCCTTATTCAATTATGTTGACAAGAGTCCCTTTTTGATTTTTGCCCTGGATTTGTCTGCCTGCCACTTTTACTTTTCACCTTGCTACCTATTGCTTCTACCCTCATTTTACACCTCTCTGTCTCTCTGCTCCCCCTCACCACAAATGTTACAAAGATGGAGTTCCCCTGGTCCTCACCTTTCTCCCCACCAGGCCCCGCATCCAATGTCGCATCCTCTGTTCTCTCCGTCACCTCCTAGGTGATCCCACCACCAGTTACATCTTCCCATCCCAACCCCTTTCTGCCTTTCACAGTGACCACTCCCTCTGTAACTCCTTGGTTCACTCATCCCGTCACACCCAGACTCTCCCCACTCCAGGTACTTTCCCCTGCAACCGCAAGAGGTGTAACACCTGTTCCCGTACCTCCTCCCTCATCCTCATCCAGAGACCCCAGCAGTTTTACCAGGTGACAAAGTGGTTCACATGTACCTCTTCTAACCTTAGCTGCTTGCAGTGTAGCTGCTGCTGCTGGCGCTGACGATGGCAGCCACGGTGTACTGTTCTTGCTATTTTCTATATGTTTGTTCATTTGTGCCGTCTGTGAAAACCCCACAAAGATAACTTTCACGAGAGAGGTACTCATAAACATACGGTACCTCCAAACATTGTTCCGGATTTCTCTCACTAGCTGGATTATTTGGACATACTTTTTGGCGGGGCTGTGGCTGTGTTCAAGGTCTTGAGATGGAGGGGGACCCATGGGAAGCGCTCTGGAGCACTCGCCCGACTCCGGCGACGAGGATCACGCACACCACTCCTGAGCATATTCCTGGCAAGTGTACATTCTCTCAAGAACAAAGTGGACGAACTGCAACTCCTGCATCGGACAAACAAGGACTTCTCTCGAGCTGCTGCCCTGTGTTTCACCGAGACCTGGCTTTGTGAGTCGACTCTGGACAGCGCGCTGCAACTGACTGGCTTCCAACTTCAATAGACAATAGACAATAGACAATAGACAATAGGTGCAGGTGTTGGCCATTTGGCCCTTCGAGCCAGCACCGCCATTCAATGTGATCATGGCTGATCATTCCAATCAGTACCCCGTTCCTGCCTCCTCCCCAGTTTTTTTTTTTTAACTCAGTGTTCCCGTGGATTTTGAAGCAACAGCAACAAAGAGAAGCAGGAGAAAGCACTGATTGGCTCTAGCCCGAGTGGGAGGAGAGTTCTCAGTGAGTCAGAGGGGGAAAACAGTTGAAAACTGAGGAATTTGGTTTGTAAATTAGGCAATTTAACAGTCAATATAAGCAAGGCAGCTCTTGGGGAACGGCAGTGAGGGAAGTGCCCTGCGAGTAAAGTGTGAGTCTTTGGCTCGAGAGTCTTTGGAGAAGAGGCTGCGCAAAACACTGGATAGGGAGAGACCGAGGCAGAAGAAGGAGATGTCAAGCAAGCAGATGCAGTGTGATGCTTGCAGCATGTGGGAGGTCAAGGACACTGCTGGTGCCTCTGGCTGCTACAAATGTGAGAAGTGCATCCAGGTACAGCTCCTGAAGGACCATGTTGGGGAACTGGAGAAACAAGTGGCTGACCTCGGGTTCATCCGAGAAACTGAGTCGTTCCTCGACAAGTCCTACAGTAAGATTGTTACACCCAAGCCACTAGAAGAGAGAAGGTGGGTGATGGTGAAAAAGGGAGAAAAACATGGAATGCAAAGGTCCCCGGGTGTTGTACCTCTTGTGAACAGGTTCACCCACATGGAAGCTGCCGGGACAGAAGACGGTATCTCACTGAGCGGCGGACTGGCTTGCAAAACAAAAAGGGCTGTTGAGCCAAAACCAAAGAGGCCAAAGTCGGGCAACGCCATTGTAGTTGGAGACACCATTGTGAGAGGTATGGACAGGGGTTTTTGCGGCAACAGACGGGATTCGAGGATGGTGTGCTGCCTTCCCAGTGCCAGGATCCAGGATGTCACGGACAGAGTGCAGACAATCCTCAAGGGCGAAGGTGAACAGCCAGAAGTGGTCGTGCATGTTGGCACAAATGATGTTGGAAAGAAGGGGATGAATATTTTGCAGCGGGACCAGAGAGCTCGGACAAATGCTGAAAAGCAGGACTTCCAGGGTCGTTATCTCCGGTTTGCTTCCAGTTCCTCGTGCTGGCGAGAGCAGGAACAGGGAGATATGGGACCTGAATGTGTGGCTGAGGAACTGGTGCAGGGGGCAGGGATTTAGATTCTTAGATCACTGGGATCTGTTTTGGAGTAAGGGGGAACTGTACAAAAGGGACGGATTGCATCTTAACAGGTGGGGGACCAGCATTCTGGCCGGCAGGTTTGCCACTGCTACACGGATGGTTTTAAACTGAATAAGGGGGGTGGGGTGTCAAATGGGATAGTCGAGAACGGAGTTAAAGGGAAAGAGAGTAAAGGGATGGTTAATGACCCCAGAATTAACGGGAAAGAAAGCTCACAAAGGGATAGGAGAGTATGGCCAAGTGTAATAGGGATCAATGTGAAAGGGGCCACTTGTCAACATAATTGTATAAGGAGTAAGAGTGTTGTAAAAACAAGCCTGAAGGCTTTGTATCTCAATGCGAGGAGCATTCGTAATAAGGTGGATGAGTTGAAGGTGCAGATAGCGATTAATGACTATGCTATAGTTGGGATCACGGAGACATGGCTCCAGGGTGACCAAGGCTGGGAGCCGAACATCCAGGAATATTCAATATTCAGGAGGGATAGACGAAAAGGAAAAGGAGGTGGGGTAGCGTTGCAGGTGAGAGAGGAGATTAATGCAATAGAAAGGAAGGACATTAGCGTGGAGGATGTGGAATCGATATGGGTAGAGCTGTGAAACTCTAAGGGGCAGGAAACGCTAGTAGGAGCTGTGTACAGGCCACCTAACAGTAGTATTGGAGTTGGGGATGGCATCAAACAGGAAATTAGAAATGCGTGCAACAAGGGTAACACGGTTATAATGGGTGACTTCAATCTGCATGTAGATTGGGTGAATCAAATTGGCAGGGGTGCTGAGGAAGAGGATTTCTTGGAATGTATGCGGGATAGTTTTCTCAACCAACATGTGGAGGAACCAATGAGAGAGCAGGCTATTCTAGACTGAGTATTGAGTAATGAGCAAGGGTTAGTTAGCAGTCTTGTTGTGCGTGGCCCCTTGGGCAAGAGTGACCATAATATGGTTGAGTTCTTCATTAGGTTGGAGAGTGACAAAATTAAGTCAGAAACAAGGGTTCTGAACTTGAACAAAGGTAACTTTGAAGGTATGAGATGTGAATTGGCCAAGATAGACTGGCAGGTGATTCTTAAAGGATTGACAGTGGATGTGCAATGGAAGGTATTTAAAGACTGCATGAATGAAGTACAAAAATTGTTCATACCAGTTTGGCAAAAGAATAAATTGGGGAAGGTGGTGCATCCATGGATAACAAGGGAAATCAGTGATAGTATAAAAACAAAAGATGAGGCATACAAATTTGCCAGAAAAAGCAGCCTACCGGAGGACTGGGAGAAATTCAGAATCCAGCAGGGGAGGACAAAGGGCTTAATTAGGAAAGGGAAAATAGATTATGAAAGGAAACTGGCAGGGAACATAAAAACTGACTGCAAAAGTTTTTATAGATATGTAAAGAGAAAGAGACTAGTTAAAACAAATGTTGGTCCCTTGCAGTCAGAACGGGTGAATTGATCATGGGGAACAAGGACATGGCAGACCAATTGAATAACTACTTTGGTTCTGTCTTCACTAAGGAAGACATAAATAATCTGCCGGAAATAGCAGTGGAACGGGGGTCAAATAAGATGGAGGAACTGAGTGAAATCCAGGTTAGCCGGGAGGTGGTGTTGGGTAAATTGAACGGATTGAAGGCCGATAAATCCCCAGGGCCAGATAGTCTGCATCCCAGAGTACTCAAGGAGGTAGCCACAGAAATAGTGGATGCATTAGTGATAATTTTTCAAAATTCCTTAGATTCTGGAGTAGTTCCTGAGGATTGGAGGGTAGCTAATGTAATCCCACTTTTTAAAAAAGGAGGGAGAGAGAAAGCGGGGAATTACAGACCAGTTAGTCTAACATCGGTAGTGGGGAAACTGCTAGAGTCAGTTATTAAAGATGGGATAGCAGCGCATTTGGAAAGTGGTGAAATCATTGGACAAAGTCAGCATGGATTTACGAAAGGTAAATCATGTCTGACAAATCTGATAGAATTTTTCGAGGATGTAACTAGTAGAGTGGATAAGGGAGAACCAGTGGATGTGTTAAATATAGACTTTCAGAAGGCTTTCAACAAGGTCCCGCATAAGAGATTAGCATACAAACTTAAAGCACACGGTATTGGGGGTTCAGTATTGATGTGGATAGAGAACTGGCTAGCAGACAGGAGGCAAAGGGTAGGAGTAAACGGGTCCTTTTCAGAATGCCAGGCAGTGACTAGAGGGGGGCCGCAAGGCTCGGTGCTGGGACCCCAGCTATTTACAATATATATTAATGATTTGGACGAGGGAATTCAATGCAACATCTCCAAATTTGCAGATGATACCAAGCTGGGGGGTATAGTTAGGTGTGAGGAGGATGCTTGGAGGCTGCAGGGTGATTTGGATAGGCTGAGTGAATGGGCAGATGCATGGCAGATGCAGTATAATGTGGATAAATGTGAGGTTATCCACTTTTGTGGCAAAAACATGAGGGTAGACTATTATCTGAATGGTGGCAGATTAGGAAAAGGGGAGATGCAACGAGACCTGGGTGTCATGGTGCACCAGTCATTGAAAGTAGGCATGCAGGTGCAGCAGGCAGTGAAGAAAGCAAATGGTATGTTAGCATTCATAGCGAAAAGATTTGAGTATAGGAGCAGGGAGGTTCTACTGCAGTTGTACAGGGTTTTGGTGAGGCCACACCTGTAGTATTGCGTACAGTTTTGGTCTCCAAATCTGAGGAAAGACATCGTTGCCATAGAGGGGGTACAGAGAAGATTCACCAGACTGATTCCTGGGATGTCAGGACTTTCATATGAGGAAAGATTGGATAGACTCGGCTTGTACTCGCTGGAATTTAGAAGATTGAGGGGGGATCTTATAGAAACTTACACAATTCTTAAGGGGTTGGACAAGCTAGATGCTGGAAGATTGTTCCCGATGTTGGGGGAGTCCAGAACAAGGGGTCACAGTCTAAGGATAAGGGGGAATTCCTTTAGGACTGAGATGAGGAAAACATTCTTTACACAGGGAGTGGTGAGTCTCTGGAATTCTCTGCCACAGAAGGTAGTTGTTTCCAGTTCATTGGCTATATTTAAGAGGGCGTTAGATGTGGCACTTGTGGCTAAAGGGATCAGGGGGTATGGAGAGAAGGCAGGTACGGGATACTGAGTTGGATGATCAGCCATGATCACATTGAATGGCGGTGCAGGCTCGAAGGGCCGAATGGCCTACTCCTGCACCTATTTTTCTATGTTCTATGTTTCTATATCCCCTGACTGCCCTATTTTTAAGAGCCCTATCTAGCTCTCTCTTGAAAGCATCCAGAGATCCTGCCTCCACCACCCTCTGAGGCTGAAAATTCCGCAGACTCACCATTCTCTGTGAGAAAAGGTGTTTCCTCGTCTCCGTTCTAAGAGAGTGTTCACAGAGCGGATCGCGAAGTGCAGGCAGCGGGGAAATCAAGAGGCGGTGGAATATGCTTCTATACCAGCCAGAACTGGTGCAGCGACATCACGGTACTGTCAAACTTCTGCTCTCCCAACCTAGAATCCCTCTTTATAAACTGCAAACCCTTCTACTCTCCGAGGGAATTTAACTCCGTTATTCTCGCTGGAGTTTACATTCCCCCCCAAGCCTGCGTACGTGAGGCGCAAGCGCAACTCGCTGACCAGGTAATGAGGGTGGAGAGTGATTTCCCGGACTCCATGGTCATTGTCCTGGGGGACTTTAACAAAGCTAACCTCGGCCGTGACCTTCCAAAATACAGACTTCATGTTACCTGCCCCACCAGAGGGGAGAGAACACTCGATCACTGTTATACGACAATCAAGAACGCATATCGCTCTGTTCCCCGGGCGGGTCTGGGTCTCTCTGATCATTGTCTAGTTCACCTTATTCTGACCTACAGGCAGAAACTAAAAGCTGCTAAGCCTGTGGTCAGAACAACGAAAAGATGGACAAGCGAGGGCATTGAGAACCTACAGTCCTGCTTTGACTGCACGGATTGGAATGTGTTCATGGAAGCAACCACAGGCCTCGATGAGTGTACGGAGACTGTATCATCATATGTCAGCTTTTGCGAGGACAGTTGCATTCCAACTAAGACCCGGACATGGTTCAACAACAACCAGCCCTGGTTCACTGCAGAACTCAGACAGCTCCGACGGTCTAAAGAGGAGGCCTACAGGAGTGGAGATGCAGACCTCTACAGGCAGGACAAGTACCAGCTGAGAAGAGGAATCAGAGCTGCCAAGGAAAGGTACTCTGAGAAGTTGAGGAGCAAGTTCTCAGCTAGTGACTTCTTCAGCTTGGAAGGGCTTACAAAAAATTACCAGTTATAAGAGGAAAGCCCTCCACTCTTTAGACAATCGTCAGCTGACCAATGACCTGAATGAGTTTTACTGCAGGTTTGAAAATCAGAAACGTAACCCTGGTACCCCCTCCTCCCCTCCCCAACCAACACAGCCAGTCCTCAGTCTACAAAGAATGGACCCTGCACCCGCTCCTTCCCATTCACTACTTCACACCTACTTAAGGCAAGACTCCAGCATGAAAAGACTCGACCATTTCCCACTCCAACCAACACTTCACACCCATTCATGGCCTGACCTCATTCTGTAAAGACTGGGCCCTTCTACACCCACCTCCCTCCAATCACCACTTCATACCCAATCACCCACACCCTCTGTGTTGCACAACATAACTTATCCAATATCAACAATAAAAATAAAGGTGGAGAGGCTTTTCAGAGGACAAAAGAGCCGGAAATCTCCAGGACCTGACAATGTTTCCCCCTCTACTCTTAAGCTCTGAGCCAAACAGCTGGTATCGGTCTAAACAGATATTTTTAACCAGTCCCTGCAAACATGTACTGTCCCTGCCTGCTTCAAGGTCTCCACTATTGTCCCTGTACCCAAAAAGGCAAGGATTACTTGTCTTAATGGCTATAGTCCTGTCACACTGACCTCTGTAGTCACGAAGACACTCGAAAGGCTTGTGCTGGCCAAGCTGAAAAATATCGCTCCCTGCTGGACCCTCTGCAGTTTGCATATCGGGCCAATAGATCTGTGGATGATGCAGTCAACCTGGGCCTGCACTTCATCCTACAGCACCTAGACCGCCAAGAGATCTAAGCGAGGATCCTGTTTGTTGATTTTAGCTCTGCATTCAACACCATTGTGCCAGAGCTACTACACTCAAAACTTTCCTAGTTGACTGTGCCTGAACGCCTTTGTCAGTGGATCACCAACTTCCTGACAGACAGGAAGCAGCATGTGAGGCTGAGAAAGCACATCTCAGATCCGCAAACACTCAGCATAGGAGCACCGCAAGGCTGCTTACTCTCTCCGCTCCTCTACTCTCTCGACACCAACGACTGCACCTCCACAGACACCTCTGTCAAGCTTCTCACGTTTGCAGACGACACAACCCTGATTGGACTGATCCAGGATGGGGAGGATGATGGGGACGTCGCCTATCTCCTTCACTCCTTAGATGCTGCTGCACCCGCTGAGTTTCTCCAGCTTTTTGTGTAACCCAGGATGGGGAGGAATCTGCCTACAGACAGGAAGTGTCACAGCTGGCGTCCTGGTGCCGCAGCAACAACCTGGAGCTCAATGTTGGGGTGGGAGAATGCAACCTTCAGGTGGTCCGCCCTGTTTCGACGAATGCAATCAACCCGGCATGCACAATCAACTAAGATCAAATAGAACAAGTTGTCCTACAACTTTAGGCTGTGCACGTCATACACAAGAAGAAGAAGAAGAAGAGCTCAATGTTCTTAAGACAGTGGAATTGATTGTAGACTTTAGGAGAGCTCCCTCTCCCCTCACCCCACTCACCATCAACAACACCACAGTCACATCTGTGGAGTCTTTTAAGTTCCTGGGGACCATCATCTCCAAGGACCTTAAATGGGGGGCTACCATCGACTCCACAGTCAAAAAGGCACAACATAGGATGTACTTCCTGCGGCAGCTGAGGAAGCACAATCTGCCACAGGCAACGATGGTCCAATTCTACACGGCCATCGTAGAGTCTGTTCTCACCTTCTCCATCATGGTCTGGTTTGGCTCAGCCACCAAGCACGACAACTGGAGGCTGCAGCGAATCGTCCGATCAGCAGAGAAGGTTATTGGCTGCAACCTTCCCTCCGTTGATGATCTGTACACTGCAAGGGCCAGGAAGCGAGTGGGCAAGATCATCTCTGACCCCTCTCACCCTGGCCACAAACTCTTTGAATCAGTTCCCTCTAGAAGGCAACTCCAAATTGTCAAAGCTACCACAGCCAGACATAAAAACAGTTTTTATCCATGAGTAGTTGCTCTACTCAACAGCCAAAAATCTGAGGCCTCCCTTTGATCTGGTATTTTGTTGGTTCACATGCTTGATCAATGGTGTTTTATCATTAATGTTTTATTATTGATGTTTAGTGTTTTCTGCGTCATTCGTAACTGTCACTGTATGTCATGTTGTTACTTGTGGGAAGATTCCTTGTATGTTAATACTTGGCCAATATACTTACTTACTTACTCATCTACTGCATTTGGTGTTCCCTATGTGACCTCCTGTACAACAGCAAGAGCAAGCATCGACTCAGCGGCCATTTTGGCAAACACTTGCAAGAGTGAGGCCACACACAAAGTGGAGGAAGAGGAATCTGGGAGGAAAAGTGGAGGAAAAGTGATGGAACATGCACCTCATGTTCCACTTGGGTAGCAAATAACTGAACAGTATGATCATTGAATTCACCAATTTTAGGTAATTAAAAATCTCTCACCCTCTCTCTTCTTCCCCCAACCACCTCTACTGCCCCACCTGGACTTGCACCTATTTCTCCCCCTCCCCCCCCACCCCCCACCCCCCCCCCCCCCCCCAACTTCTCCCCCGACATCCTGATTTTCTACCTGCATTCCTTGAGGTAGCTTCACAATTTGAAACACTTCAATCCTATTTTCGCACACCTTCTGTCCTCCATCTCTGGCCTTTGTCCAACATTTGCCTGTCAAACACCCTAACTCTTATCAAGCTATTTTACTTCGGAGTCACGTGAGTGACTACGTGAAGACCCCGCCAGCACGCATGCGCGACATATCATCGTTCGCATGCAGAAGCGACAGTCGGGAGGAGCGGGGCTCCTCCAGCGTAATTTACGAACGGTAAGACTCACCGGAGTGGTGAGCGCGGCGAGAGTAAGCGGCTAGAGCTGCTGCTGTAGAGAGCAGCCAGCAGCGTGCCGTTTTTTCTCCGAGCTGCAGGTGCTACCTGCAGCTCCCGAATTCCGCCCGGGAGGGCTGCTGGTTCGCCACGGACAGGCGGTAAATCCACCCGTTTTTTCTGCGAGCTGCAGGTGCGACCTGCAGCTCCCGAATTCCGCCCGGGAGGGCTGCTGGTTTGCCACGGACAGGCGGTAAATCCACCCAGAAGCCGATCGGGACTGCCGACTCAGCTGGGTCCAGTCCCGAGGACACCCCGTTCGCTGTTAGCGACGGAGGTCGTCTTACCCGCATGGAGCGGATGGTGGAGCAATTGCTCCAGCGTGACCTGCTTTTGCAGGGGCAGGGTCACGGTGGGCCTCTTCGCAGGCCCACGGCAGGATCCTATTATGGACTGCCTAAATGTCTCACCCTCTTCGCAGGGAAGCATTGGGGGTCAGAACTGGGCTGACCCTGAAGGGGGGGAGTTGGCTGAACAAACCAACAGTGTCAGGGGTGCAGTGAAGAGTTTCTGGATATGGTAAGCAACATGCAGTTCCTTCTAAGAAAGGTTACCTATCCACCCCAAGATGACTACAAACCAGCTTCAGGAGCAAGCCATCAATGCTACAGCTGATAAGTATCTTGCTCCTGATAAATTGTAACTCGCTGATTGTTCCCGCGGGGAATACCCTATTTGGAGGATCATGAGCCCTACGATTAGAGGGCA
Organism: Raja brachyura; assembly: GCA_963514005.1. Next base: position 186,631,952 of record OY740781.1, read on the forward strand.
GGAGCCAACTTCAGAGGATCCTGAAGCTTTTGACCGCCAGAATTTCGGCAGTGCCAGTACTGCGGTGGGTATAGAACTACCGGTAGAAACAGGATGCTCTGGCCTTACTGTGTAACACAGTTTGAGCAACTCAACCCCAAATTGCGGGGTTATGCAAACCAGGTACGCTCAACCACCAAATCTGCTGTGCGGAGCTCCCCAAATAGGTGAAAGACCTGGACAAAGAGCTACCAGCAGCAACAGCACCCCTACACACCCACCGGACAGAGATATCACTTCAGATCGTCCGGTGGTGAAAGCTCGAAGGCCGGCCCACCTGCACAACAGCCTTTTTAGGCCATGGCCCAGCCCGGCTTTCTTGGAAAATGCGCCACCCCTACAACGCAGCAACTCAACAGAAGAAATAACGGTGGTATTGGACCACAACACCAGCAATACCTTGGAGGTAGGTGGGTCTGCCTCCCCCAGGAACATCATATGTCTAAAATTCATCTTGTGGGGGAGGCCGGTTGCACTTGTTTATAAAGTATGGCGCACTTTTACCTCTGATCCTTACATACTCGGAAGTATTCAGGGCTATAAAATTGAATTCATTTACGAACTCCCTACCCCGGTCCAGCATACGCCTAGCCGAAAGTTTATACTTTCACAAAGAAAGAACGGCAGGCCATGCTGAACTATTAAGACTAATTAGCAAAGGGGTAATTGAGAGAATCACAGGAGTTTGTATCTAATATATTTACCAAAAATAAAAAGATGGCGGATGCCGTATAATCATAGACCTGACCGAACTGAATACTTCTGTTCAGTATGTTCATTTCAAAATGGACACTTTCGACACAGCAGATAGCTAATAGCTATGGGTACTACATGGCATGCATTGACCTCAAAGATGCATACTATTCAGTACCAATACACAAGGATCATAGGAAATACCTTAAATATATCTGGATGGGACAATTATGGCAATATATAGCCTTACCCAATGGGTTATCATCAGCACCCAGGCTGTTCACCAAATTATTGGAACCAGCTTTGGCCTATTTAAGGAAACAAAATCATACTGTTATGGCCTATCTTGATGATATCCTCATTGTCGGGGAGAATTTGGAAACGGCTACATTGGCAGTTCGAGCCAAAAAACATCTCTTTCAAAAGCTGGGGTTCATCATACATCCAGATAAATCAAAGTTGGAACCCTCTACTACCATGGATTACTTGGGGTTCACCACTGACTCGGTGCAAATGTCTACCACCTTACCACCGAACAAGGTGGTGGACTTGATAGAAGCTTGCAGAAGCCTTACTGGCATCAGGGATCCATCCATACGGCATGGTAATTGGGAAGATAGTGGCTGCTTTTCCCGCAGCGCAATTCGGACCACTACATTATCAAAACCTACAAAGAGCTACAATTATAGCTCTCAAAAGTCATACCATTTCAACAGGCCTATGAAGTTATTAGAAAAGGCAAGAGTTGAATTAAATTGGTGAATGGGAAATGCTCAATTCTGTTCCAAATCCATCACTATCATAAATCCCTCGGTTTACAGACTGATGCCAGTGTTAAAGGTGGGGAGCAGCTAATACCACCACTGTTTGTGGTGGCAGATGGAATGCACAAGATTTAACCCTGTTGGGAGCACTAGGGTTTAATTATCTAGAAATACTGGAAGCATTCATGGACCCCGGGGCCTACTGCTTAGATATGCACCAGTTGCATGTATGGTTACAAATTATAATACCACAGTGGTGGCCTATATTAATCTTTTGTGTGGAATAAAATCGATATCATGTGATGAATTGCCTTTTTTACAACTAGCACTGGTGTCTGGATAGAGAGATTTGGATCTCAGCCACTTACCTTTCAGGTAAACTAAATACGGTGGCGAACACCAGGTCACGCAATTCAATGACAACATTGAATGGATGTTGGATCGGGACCGGGGCCAGCAGCGATGGATGTTTCTCGCTGCATTGGGGGGATTGTTTGCTATGCATTTCCCCCCTTCTGCCTCATCAGTCGGGTCTTACAAAAATTTAATAGACTCCGCAACGGGTATTTCGGGTTTCCCGACTGGCCTACCCAACCATGGTCCCCAGCAGTACAAAGATGGCCGCAGAACACTGCTTTCGGATCCTCAAACGGCCGGGCCTGTTGGCACACCCTGTGACGGGTAAGTCATCCGTGCCATGATCGCATTAACCTATTGATGCTGTTTCTGAACAGGCCATTTCTGGACTTCGGATACTCCGACAGGACGATCAATGTCATCACTTCGTCGTGCAGGGAATCCACCAGGGACAGCACTGACATATGTCAGCAGATGGGAGTGTTTTCTTCTTCAGAACAAACACTTCATATGACTCGGCCACCATCACTGGATTTCAGGAGTTCTGGCCACCCTTCATTCCATGAAGGTTTGAGCTACAGTGCCATTAAATTTGCAGGAGTGCCCTACCTACCAACCTGGACCGAGGGGGTGATCACCAGCGTATAGGATCACACCCTCTGGTATCAATCTGATCAGGGGTATTAATTATTTTTCCCCTAGGCCAGATACACCCATACATGGGACTTAGGCATAGAATTTACTATGCTTCGAGGATGGACACCAATATCGGGGCTCTCTCTGGATAACTACATATAATATGGTTATGTTTATGGCACTTGTAACAGCACAACGGGTCCAGTCTTATAAAGCTAAGGCTGCATCCACGTCAGCGGCTAGGATGATGGGAGTTCCTATGGACCACATCCTTGCTACAGCGGGTTGGAGCAGTGAACGGACTTTTCAGCACTTCTTTTATAAACCCGTGGCCGCTCCTGAGACGTTTGCAGGGGAATATATTAAGTTTCTGTTACATGATTTACCCAATGTGGGGCATATCATTTTAGGTATGATTAAATACCTTCTTTGTTTTTCAGCCAGTGTTATGTCTGAATTACGTTCATCCTCTTATCCCAGCATAGCGGTGTGTGAGCATGGAGCTTCCAGGGCATGAAATCACAGAGCTTTAAAATCATCACGTAGTCACTCACGTGACTCCGAAGTAAAATAGTAAGATTAAACGAGAACTTACCAGTTTGAAGTTTGATCTATATTTTATGAGGAGTTACGATGAGGGATTACGTGCCCTCCGCTCCCAACCCTCTACTATAAAGATCACCTGGTATGAAAGTTCTCTCTTATCTTACTATATTAGTCATTGTGACTGTCTGTGATTTCACACCACTGCTTTGAAGAATGTCGCGCATGCGTGCTGGCGGGGTCTTCACGTAATCCCTCATCGTAACTCCTCATAAAATAAAGATCAAACTTCAAACTGGTAAGTTCTCGTTTAATCTTACTATTATCTGCCAGGCCTTGTCCTGCCCCCCCTCTTTCCCAGCTTTCTTTCCCCCTATAATTAGTCTGACGAAGAGTCCCGACCTGAAACATCAGCTATCCGGGTATTCCAGAGATGCATGCTGATCCGCTGAGTTACTCCAGCATTATGTATATATTTTTGGAAGGCTAAAGTGACATGTGACTGGAAGCTCAGGATCATCAATGAATTTACTTTCGAATTAGTGGTGGGTTGGTCTTGACAAGTTAAAGTGATATAAAATGTTTCTGAAGAGGTTACTCTCATGGCAGATGAGGGAGTGTCAATGCACGTTGTCCATTTAAAAACATTCTAAATGGACAATACTGGAGTACATTAAACACAGTTCTGCAGAAGAGATTATATTATTTTCCAACCATTGATTTATGATTTATGGATAGTGTGGCACCTATAAAATGCTTTAAATATCAGCCTTGCTCTAACTGAAGTTAAAATTGATGGTGTGAATCTTAATAGCTCTCACTGTTGGAAAATGTGAATTTGAAAATATCTAGTTCTCTCCTGAGTCTGAATGCAAATATGGTTGACAAGGACTGGAAGCTTCATAATACCAATAAAAGGTTAATAGGATATTAATTTCTCAGACTTTATTATGAATCCTATCAAATTTATGGCCAAGCTAAAGGATGTTAAATGTCTGCTGCAATCGCTGTTCTTTGGATACTGGATGCTAATTATCTTGGAGTTCAAGGTTTCAAGGTTTCAAGGTCAGTTTATTGTCACTAGTGCCAATTAAGGTGAAGTGAAATTTGAGTTACCATACAGCCATACTAAGTGAAAAGCAACAAGACACACAACCACATAAAAGTTAACATAAACATCCATCGCAATGGATTCCACATTCCTCACTGTGACGGAAGGCAATAAAGTTCAATCTTCTTCCTCGTGTTCTCCCGTGGTCGGGGCAGTCAAACCATCCAAAGTCGGGGCGATCAAAGCCCCGAGCCGATGATCAAAGCCCCCGTCAGCGTGATCGAAACTCCCATGTTGGGGCGGTTGAAACTTGCTCCACGGCATGGCGCGTCCGAGTCGGCCTCTTCTTATCAGAGAACACGGGAGAATATGGGACTTTCAGAGCAGGTTAATGTTCCAAGAGTGTTTCATGGGAAAACCATAAATATAGGAATAATTTATAAAATATTTGTCTATAATAAAGGAATAAAATGTAAGAAATGAATCACATGATTTCTCTGGAAACACAATTAACGCCAGAAAATAATCTGTTCTGCAGAACTATAATTAATGTTTGTCCATTTAGAATGTTACTAGATGGACAATATTCATTGATACTCCCTCATCTACATGAGAGTAACCTCCGGAATAGAGTCATACAGCTCAGAAACAGGCCCTTCAGCCCAATTTGCCCATGCTGACCAAGATACCCCACCCATACTAGTCCAACCTGCCCACGTTTGCCCATATCCCTCTAAATCCTTCCTGTCCATGTACCTGCTAAATGTCGTTTAAATGTTGTTGTAGCACCTGCTTCAATTACCTCCTCTGGTAGCTCGTTCCATATACCCACCTCCCTATATGTGGAAAAGCTTGCCCCTCAGGTTCCTATTAAATCTTTCCAATTTCACCTTTAACCTATGTCCTCTAGTTCTTGATTTGCCAACTATGGATAAAAGTCTCTGTGTATCTACCCTATCTATTTCCTTCATGATCTTATATCCCTCTATAAGATCACCCCTCATCATCCTGCGCTCCGAGAAATAAAGTCCTAGCCTGCCCAACCTCTCCAAATAGCTCAGGCTCTCAAGTCCTGGCAACATCCTCGTAAATCTGCTCTGCACTCTTTCCAGCTTAACAAAATCCTTCCTATAGCCGAGTGACCAAAACTGAACACAATACGCCATGTGTGACCTCACCAACATGTTGTACAAAACATTTTCATATCAAATTAACTCGACAAGACCAATCCACCACCAACTGGAAAATAAATACAACAATGATCCTGAGCTTTCATTTAACTGTCACTTTAATTCTCCATCCTATGTGTAGTCTAATTCACATCAGGAAGCATCTGTGGAAGAAGAAACAGTTAACGTTTCAGGTCTGGGCTCCTTCATTAGAACGGGAAAATAATGATGTTTGAGTAGCAGAGTAGGTGGGAGAGAGGTAGATAGAACAAAGGAAAGAGGGCTGAGTGCAAAGGATAGAATTTGATAAATGTGTCTAAGAAAGCATCCTCAATCAATATATAGAGGGCCCTACTCAAGAGGATGCAACAGAGATCTTGGAGTACAGGTGCATGGTCCCCTGAAAGTGGCATGTGACGTGGACAGGGTGGTAAAGAAAGTATTTTGCATGCCTTGCCTTCAATAGGGAGTTCATTGAATTCAAAGGTTGGGACATCATAATGCAGCTTTACAATTATAGTGAGACCGCACCTGGAATGCTGTGTGCAGTTCTGGTCATCCACCTAGAGCAAGGATGTTGTTAAGTTGGAAAGGGTGCAGAAAAGGTTCACCAGGATGTTACCTGGACTTGTTGGCTTGAGTTATACAGATAGACTTAACGGGTTATTTTTTTGTTTGAAGCACAGGAGGCTGAGGAGTGGCCTTACTTCTTCTTCTTGCGTAAGGCATGCACAGTCTAAAGTTGTAGGACAACTTGTTCTATTTGATCTTATTTGATTGTGCATGCCGGGTTGGTTGCATTCGTCAAAACAGGGCAGACCACGTGAAGATTGCAATCTTCCACCCCAACCTTCCTAAAGCATACAAAATCATGAGGGGCATGTGAATGAACACTCACAGTCTTTTTCCCAGAGTAGACTAAAACTAGAGAGAATAGACTTAAGGGCCTGTCCCACTGTACGAGGTAATTCAAGAGTTCTCCTGAGTTTCCTCTGATTCGAACTCGGAGAATTACGGTAATAGCCGCTCGTAGGTACATTTCACACCATTCACTCATGGCTGATCTATCTCCCCTAATGCCATTCTCCTGCCTTCTCCCTGTAACACTCCAATTCTTGGCCTCCACAGCTGTCCATGGCAAAGAATTCCACAGATTTACCACCCTCTGGCTAAAGAAATTCCTCCTCATCTCCAAACTTAGGTTGTTTAAAAAAGTGCTGCTGTTTGAACTGATAATCCATTGCTACTTTCAAGTGTATTCCAAGTGTTTTGTTCATTGCTGGAACATAGCCTCTAATGCAATGTTGCTTCTGGGTGTATAGTTTTATGTTAGGAAAAACAGAACTGCTATCTCGATACAAATTGAGTCACAAACTTAATTAGTAATGATGTTTTAGAAGATGTGAGGTCCAATTTTTTCGGGAGAAACGTTATAGTTAGTAAACTAAACTGGCTTCTGTACCGGACTTGGCAGGAACTAAGTTGGTGAAAAAAGGGAATTAATAATGAATGGGAATATAACACACCAGGAGCCACAGATCGTGCAAGTCCATACAATACTCATGTTCTTGTACTCCTAACTATCTGAACCTAATATCCAATTCCTATGTTCTCACATTTATTTAAAAGTGAATGGTTTAACTGAATATTATATCAAGTATTCATAGGGGACGACATGATGTGGTCTACCAACAAATTCATCCCAAGTAAAATCGATAATGCTTATAGAAATGCTATAGAAATAAACCAGCTATTGTTCTTCAATAATGTTCCCTAATGTTTAGCCTCGAATGACCAGTAAAACAAGAGTCATGAGGTTGCGTTATTGCAAGAGAGTGTGTAGACCGTGAGGGCCCCTGTAGTTGAAGAACATCGTTATGCATAGCCGATGCTAAAATAAAAGTCATACATCAGACACCACTGACCTGTTTATTTCCTTCTGTTCCATGTAAAATAATGCTACTGACTATTGTTCTTGTACAAAAATAACAACATTTTAGTTTTGTTTTAAGATACAGCGTAGAAACAGGCCCTTCGGCCCACCAAATCCATGCTGATCACGATCCCCGTACACTGGTTCTATCCTACACACCAGGAACAATTTACAGAACCCAATTAACCTACAAACCTGCACATCTTTGTAATGTGGGAGGAAACAGGAGCACCCGGAGAAAATCTATACTGTCAAAGGGAGAATGTACGTACAGACAGCACCCGGAATCGAGATTGAACCCGGATCTCAGGTGCTGTAAGGCAGCAGCTCTACCGCTGAGCCACCATCCCCCATATTGCTTTAAAAATAAAAGATTCTGTAGGACCAAGATGTGGTAACCAAATTTCATACATGCTCAGCTCAGAGCTGCAACTGGAGTAGTGCCTCCATTTGTGGCAGGGACGTGCGGGCAGGGGAGGCACGGGAGGGCAGAGCCTCACCTGTCAAACTCCCAATGAAAATAGCTGTTAAGGAAAATAAAGACAATTAATAATAAAATCAAATAAATAAACGATTCTTCCACTGATCTGTGATAAATCTCATTTCTATATGAATCTAATCATTTTTAATAGTAAAAATCGCCAAATTTGCGCAGCTCCGCTGCAAATACATGAAGAGATGAGAGGTGAGGCAGCGACGAGCTGAGCCTCCCCTCTGATTGCGCAACCCCTTAGAAACTGCATGGAACGCGGGCAATAAGCATGTGCCTGTTATGCCCCTGTCCCACTTAGGAAACCAGATCGGAAACCTCTGGTGTCCTTGCGCCCCACCCAAGGTTTCCATGAGGTTCCCGGAGGTTTTGGTCACTCTCCCTAATGGTCGAAAGTGGTTTCCGCTTGGTCGAGGCTTCTTCTATGTTCCTTCAATTATTTCAACAAAATCAAAACCGGCCTCGACTAAAAATAGGTTGCCGTTTGGTCGAAGCCAGTGGAGTGGGGTCGCTATTTACTTACAGGCAGTCAAAGGCCATCTCCTTCACTGACCGGCCATTTTGATTGGCTCATTGGAGTTTCACAACCTAGAAGGACCCACTGGTAGGTAAAATGCCAGCTAAACTTTATTAAACTTCTTAAAACTGTCTCCACTCCTTCTCCTCCCTCCCCCCCCCCTTATCTCCCCTTCTCTCCCCTTCTCCCTCCACATCTCTCTCAGCCGTTTACCTTCCCCTTCATCGCGCAGACAGCACTCCTCCGCTGTCCCTGGCCCCCACCTTTGCGACGTGTTTGTGTGTGTGTGTGTGCGGTCAGTAGCAAAGAACCTGTAGGATCTTTGGTCAGTAGATGCAGCTCACGCTTCGGTCGAGGCTTTCCAGGCAAATGACCAAAACCTCTGGCCTCATGGAAACCTTGGGTCGTAGGCAAGGTCACCAGAGGTTTCCGTTCAGGTTTCCTAAGTGGAACGGGGCATTACTATCTCTATTTCCATCACCAAAACAATGTGTGTAAACCCCTTCATTACATGTCCTTACCTTCCATGGTCCAGGTAACGTATTTCACATGTAAAGATATTAAATTTGTGCTCGTTGGTCTCGCATAAAACTGCATTGAAAAAGCACCAGGGGAGGCAGCGATCACATCTGCCTCACAAGGGGGCGTGTCTTGAGCCCAGTGGAGAAAGAGCAAGCGTCAATTACATAGGCTCAGCTTACGTAATTGACGCTACTTCACTCTCCCTCCACGTTAGCTAGCTTCAGCAGCGGCGGCGCAGTACTGCATTCCACCGCTGTCGGCGCTGACCAAAGATCATGGAGCGGAACAAGATACGCCACTCAGCCAAAAAACGGTCATTGGGAAGGTAGACTTTGTCGGTACATTAGAAAGTTATTAGATTTTTTTTAAATAGATCTATACTTATCACAATAATAAAGTCATCAATTTTTGTACTTCTCTACATTTTTGTTTAGTTCATGTAAGACAGGAGTCTCCAAAATATGGCCCGCGGGACACATCAGGCCCATCACCTGATTTTTCAAGCTCAGATTAGAGTCGGGGAGCGTGGCAGCCCGGGGCTGCTCTCAGTGTTATTACCGGTTAGATCCCTCGAATTGTCAGAGCCGAGACATCACTGCGCCGCCGTGAAGAAAGGTGCAATGGTGCGGTGGGGGGTTCAGCAGCGGTCAGAATGGGACGGCTACGGGTTATAACGTGCCATCGTTCCTCTCTCCTTCTCTCTCTCTACCCATTCTCTCTCTCTCTCCTTTCTCTCTCTCTCCCTTCTCTCTCTCTCCCTTCTCTCTTCCCCTTCTCTCTCTCCCTATTCTCTCTCTCTCTCTCTCTCTCTCTCTCTCTCTCTCTCTCTCTCGCCATTCTCTCTCTCTCCCCATTCTCTCTCTCTCTCTCTCTCCTTTCTCTTTTTCTCCTTTCTCTCTTATGGCGGCGCTGGGTTAACAGCTGCGGCCCGCCTGCAGTCCGTCAGTTATTTTATTTTTCTGTCCTGTTTTTAGTTGGGTACGTTCGTTTTGTTAGATTGTGTGTGTATGTGGGTGGGGGGGGGGGGGAGTAACATGTCCGGGTCTCTTCCTTCTGAGGGGGGGGGTGGGACTTTCTGTCGTATTCCCCCGTCTCTGTCTGCGCCGAGGCCTAATGGCGCAGCTGGCGGCCTCGGGCCCAGGGGCTGTTCCAGCAGCGGCAGCAGCGGCAGCGGCGGCACGACTCCCGGAGCGGTTCCAGCAGCAGCGGCGGCCCGACTCCCGGAGCGATTCCAGCAGCAGCGGCGGCCAGACTCCCGGAGCGGTTCCAGCAGCGGCAGCGGCGGCGGCCCGACTCCTGGAGCGGTTCCAGCAGCGGCGGCGGCGGCCCGACTCCCGGAGTGGTTCCAGCAGCGGCGGCGGCGGCGGCGGCCCGACTCCCGGAGTGGTTCCAGCAGCGGCGGCGGTGGCAGCAGCAGCGGCGGCCCGACTACCGGAGCGGTTCCAGCAGCTGCGGCGGCGGCGGCGGCAGCGGCGGCCCGACTCCCGGAGCGGTTCCAGCAGCGGCGGCAGCGGCAGCGGCGGCGGCGGCGGCGGCCCGACTCGGTCCCGGAGCGGTCCCAGCAGCGGCGGCGGCGACAGCGGCGGCGGAAACCCGACTCGGTCCCGGGGCGGTGACCCGACTCGGTCCCGGAGCGGTTGCAGCGGCCCGACCATGGGCCCGGTGGACGCCCCAGGCCGCGGAGTTGAACCGGCCCATTCGTGGAGCTCGGTTGAACCGCGGGACTGACTTAATTACCATCGCCCAGTGCGGTCGCGGCATCTGAGGCCTGGGATTACCTCGGCGCAGAGGGAAACAAAGAGGGAAGAGACACAGACTTTAAGACTTTGCCTTCCACCACAGTGAGGAGGTGTTTGGTGAACTCACTGTGGTGGATGTTAAATTTGTGTTTATTGTGTGTTCTGTCATTTTTGTTTATTTATTTTTAATTATATGTATGACTGCAGGGGAACAGAGTTTCGTTCAGACCGAAAGGTCTGAATGACAAATAAAGAATCTAATCTAATCTAATCTAATCTAATCTAATCTCTCTCCCTTCTCGCTCTCTCTCTCCCTCCTCTCTCTCTCCCTCCTCTCTCTCTCTCTCTCTCTCTCCCTTCTCTCTCTCTCTCTCTCTCTCTCCCCCCCTCTCTCTCTCCGTTCTCTCTCCCTCTCCCTTCTCTCTCTCTCTCTCTCTCTCTCTCTCTCTCTCTCTCTCTCTCTCTCTCTCCATTCTCTCTCTCTCCCTCCCATCTCTTCACTTCTCTATCCCTCCCTCCCAGCCACGGCTCCACCTCTCTCTCTCCTCGGGGAGACGCGGTGATCAATACAGGGAGGGCCGGGCCACTGATACTAGCCAGTGCCTCCCCAGCCATTGACCTCACCGCACGTCACTGATCTCTGGTCAGCAGACTTCAGGAAGGATGTAGAGGTCTTTGAGAGAGTTCAGAGGAGATTTACAAGATTGGTTCTAAAGATGAGGGACTAGAGTGACTATCCACATTAGGCAGGAAATCCACATTAGGCAGGAAATGGTGTTGGGTAGGCTGATGGGACTGAAGGCTGATAAATCCCCGGGGACTGATGGTCTGCATCCCAGGGTACTTAAGGAAGTGGCTTTAGAAATTGTGGAAGTATTGGTGACAATTTTCCAATGTTCTATAGACGCAGGATCAGTTCCTGGGGATTGGAGGGAAGCTAATGTTATCCCACTTTTTAAGAAAGGCGGGAGAGAGAAAACGGGGATTTATAGGCCAGTTAGCCTGACATCGGTGGTGGGGACGATGCTGGAGTCAATTATAAAAGATGAAATAGCCGCACATTTGGATAGCAGTAACAGGGTCGGTCCGAGTCAGCATGGATTTACGAAGGGGCAATCATGCTTGACTAATCTTCTGGAATTTTTTGAAGATGTAACTAGGAAAATGGACAAGGGAGAGCCAGTGGATGTAGTGTACCTGGACTTTCAGAAAGCAGTCCCACATAGGAGATTAGTGGGCAAAATTAGGGCACATAGTATTGGAATAGAGTGCTGACATGGATAGAGAAGTGGTTGGCAGACAGGAAACAGAGAGTAGGGATTAACGGGTCCCTTTCAGAATGGCAGGCAGTGAGTAGTGGGGTACCGCAAGGCTCGGTGCTGGGACCGCAGCTATTTACAATATACATCAATGACTTGGATGAAGGGATTCAAAGTAACATTAGCAAATTTGCAGATGACACAAAGCTGGGTGGCATTGTGAACTGTGAGGAGGATGCTATGAGAATGCAGGGTAACTTGGACAGGTTGGGGGAGTGGGCAGATGCGTGGCAGATGACGTTTAATGTGGAGAAATGTGAGGTTATCCACTTTGGTAGCAAAAACAGGAAGGCAGATTACTATCTAAATGGTGTCAATTTGGGAAAAGGGGAAGTACAGCGGGATCTGGGAATCCTTGTTCAGCAGTCTATGAAAGTAAGCATGTAAGTACAGCAGGCAGTGAAGAAAGCGAATGGCATGTTGGCCTTTATAACAAGAGGAGTCGAGTATAGGAGCAAAGAGGTCCTTCTGCAGTTGTGCAGAGCCCTAGTGAGACCACACCTGGAGTATTGTGTGCAGTTTTTGTCCCCTAATTTGAGGAAGGACATTCTTGCTATTGAGGGAGTGCAGCATACAAGGTTAATTCCCGGGATGGCGGGACTGTCATACGCTGAGAGAATGAAGCAGCTGGACTTGTACACTCTGGAGTTTAGAAGGATGAGAGGGGATCTTATTGAAACATATAAGATTGTTAAGGGTTTGGACACGCTGGAGGCAGGAAACATGTTCCCGATGTCCGGGGAGTCCAGAGCCAGGGGCTACAGTTTAAGAATAAGGGGTAAGCCATTTAGAATGGAGACAAGGAAACACTTTTTCTCACAGAGAGTTGTGAGTGTGTGGAATTCTCAGCCTCAGAGGGCAGTGGAGGCAGGTTCTCTGGATGCTTTCAAGAGAGAGCTGGATAGGGCTCTTAAAGATAGTGGAGTCAGGGGATATGGGGAAATGGCAGGAACGGGGTACTGATTGGGGATGATCAGCCATGATCACATTGAATGGCGGTGCTGGCTCGAAGGGCCGAATGGCCTACTCCTGCACCGACTGTTTATTGACTAATGTTATTTTGTAGAAGCTGATGTTTTTCACCAGGGATGTTTTAGGATATCTTGGAGATGTACAAACTCATGGTAGATTTAAATATGGTAAAGTGAGAAACACTCTTCTCATTTGCTGATAGTCTAAATAACCAGGTGGTATGGACTTGGGATTTGGGTGGGTGGGAGGGGAAGGGGGAAATGGTTGAAAAAAATTGTTTTAACAGGGAATGGCAATGACTGAATCTCACTGCCAATGGTGTGGTGGTGGATATGATCAATGATTTCAAAATGACGCTGGGTCGACACATGACGAAAACAAACTTGCAGCGCTGTCGTGATGGAGTGTGGGAATGACAGAACTGGCATGGATTTGTAGAGCCAAATGTCCTACAACGAGATCTGGGGGTCCTTGTTCATCAGTCGCTGAAAGTAACCATGCAGGTGCAGCAGGCAGTGAAGAAAGCGAATTACATGTTGGCCTTCATAACAAGAGGAGTTGATTATAGGAGCAAAGAGGTCCTCCTGTAGTTGTACAGGGCCCTATTGAGACCACACCTGTGTGCAGTTTTGGTCCCCAAATTTGAGGAAGAAATTTCTTGTTATTGAGAGAGTGCAGATTCACCAGGTTAATTCCCGGGATGGTGGAACTATCATATGCTGAGAGAATGGAGCGGCTGGGCTTGTATACTCTGGAATTTAAAAGGATGAAAGGATATCTTATTGAAACATAAGGTTATTCGGGGTTTGGACAGGCTAGAGGAAGGAAACATGTTCCCAATGTTGGGGGGTCCACAACCAGGGGCCACAGTTTATGAATAAGGGGTAGAATGGAGATGAGGAAAAACATTTTCACACAGAGGGTTGTGAGTCTGTGGAATTCTCTCCCTCAGGGGGCGGTGGAGGCCAGTTGTCTGGATGCTTTCAAGAGAGAGCTAGATAGAGCTCTTAAAGATAGCAGAGTCAGGGGATATAGGGAGAAGGCAGGAATGGGGTACTGATTGTGGATGATCAGCCATGATCACATTGAATGGCGGTGCTGGCTTGAAGGGCCGAATGGCCTACTCCTGCACCTATGTTCTATTGTTTATTGTCTATTCTCTGCCGTAACATTTGTGTTTCACATTCAATGTAAAGAAGAGACGTATCTCCGACCTCAAAAGGCCTTGGGTGAAGCTTGACCTGAAAGTTCACAAATTAAATTCAAAATTATGAGTGTTGGGGATTGAGAAATAGTTAAGAACCATCTGAAGGACAGGAAAAGAATGAATATTTATTAGTAGCTCAGTGTTGAGAATGTTACTGTTTCTAATGTATATAAATGACATTGATTCTGAAACTCGGCACAAAGATGTTAGCAAATCATGAAGAAGAATGAACAGAACAAAGAAGTTCAGAACTTCCTGGAGATAAGTTCAGAAATTCATAGGTTTTTTAAAATATTTATTTAATTGGAAGCAACTGTACAAGAGAAAGTAATCGACATAACACTTACACAATTTTTGTACTGCTTCACTTTTAACATTTTATAAACTAATAACTAAATCGGAAAAAAAGGAAATAGGAAAAAAGGGAAAGAAATAGAAAAGAAAGAATTTCGAGAAAGAAACGAAAACGTAAAGAGAAAAGCCCCAGAACTAACGAGAAGTGAAAGAAGCGGAGATATATCCCACTGCGTTCCCTGCGCCCGCTCACCCCACCCCAGCGTCGGTTTTGAGTTTGTGTTCAACCATTATGTTGTTGAAGAAATTCAATAAAAGGAGACCATAAATTCATAGTGTTAGGCGTGGAATTAGGCTATTCGGCCCATCATCTACAACCGTACTAATCAAGAATCAGTCATGCTCCGCCTTAAAAATATCCGTTGACTTGGCCTCCACACTGCGTAACCAAACCAATGCTGAAGCAGTTCAAAGAGTTGACTGTCCATCACCTTCTCATAATCATTTAGGGATAGGGAGTAAATGCCTGTGGCAATGAATTCCACAGATTCACCAGCCTCTGGCGAACAAAATTCCTCTTCATCTCCTTTCTAAAGGTACGTCCTTTCATTCTGAGGCTATAGGTTCTGGTCCTAGACTCTGGCACTTGTAGATACATCCTGTCTACATCCACTCTCTCCAGGCCTTTCACTTTTCACTTTAAGTAAAACTGGACCGAGTATCGAACATCAATAAGATTAACATCAATAAGCAAATATAATTCCTCTATTCAAGAAGCAGGAAACTTCAGGCCAGTTAGTTTATCACAGGGAAAATGTTAGAAACTGTTAAAAATATTATAGGAATGCACTTCAAACAATTCAAAGTATTCAGACAAAAGCAGCATGGTTTTGTGAAGAGGAAGTCACATTTGGCCAATTTATTGGAGTTCCTTGAGAAGTAACATGTGCTGTGGATTATGGAGAGCTGGTGCATCTGCTATACAGTACTTAGATATCCAGAAACATGTTGTGTGTCCAATGCTATAACAAAAAAGCTCATGGCATCGGAGGTAATAATTTGGCATTGATAGAAAATTGGCTGGCTAACAGAAAACAGAGAGCAGTCGTAAATAGGTCCTTTTGTAATTGGTTAAATGTAACCAGCGATATGCCACAGAGTTAAATGCAGAAGTAAGGAACAAAGAACAAACTGCTGAAGAAACTCGGTGGGTAAGGCAGCATCTGAGGAGGGAGTGGACAGGTTACATTCTGGATTTGGACTCTTCTTCAGACTGATGGAATGTGGATGTGGGGGGGGGGAGAAAGCTGGAAAATGGAGGCGGGGGTGAGGAAAAGCCTGATGAATGATAGGTGGATGCAGGTGAAGGGGAATGTGATTGCCAGATGGGGTGGAGTAAGATGTGAAGGATAGAGGCAAATCATCATCATCATCATCAACTTCATCGTTGAAAACATCAACGGACACGGTGCCTTACAATGCTATGTACGACAGTGATCGCATCCTCTACTGAAGTCTGGATGGCCGTTGGCTCGCTCAGACCTCATTCGCCCTTTGACGGGTCTTGGTTTTTTTTTGTTTTTGGTCCTGCTGGGGGTCCACAGCCCCCTCCTCACCTGGCAAACCAGGTGGGGGAGATGGTTTAGTCGCCGACTATCCGACCGTGGAGCTGGTAGCATGGGATTACATGGTACCCATGGTGGCGAGGTAAAAAGGAGACCTGTGGGTGTCAGATAAAGAACGGAGGTGTGAAATGTAAAGCTGGGGGGGGGGATTTGGATGAAATGGCACAGGTGGAACGGGAAAAGAAGGGTATCATAGGGAAATGCAGGAGATGGAAGATGTGTATATGGATGAGGGGACTCCGGTGGTGAGAGAGGGTGGGAGTTATGTGTTTGCACTGGAGTGAGGCAACAGAGGGAATATGGAAGGACAGCATGTCATATCCCAACAGTATGAACAATGATTTCTCCAGTTTCATAATAAGCCACCTATCTGCCTCACAGGGCGGTAGAGGCAGGTTCTCTGGATGCTTTCAAGTGAGAACTAGATAGGGCTCTTAAAGATAGCGGAGTCAGAGGATATGGGGAAAAGGCAGGAACGGGGAACTGATTGTGGATGATCAGCCGTGATCACATTGAATGGCGGTGCTGGCTCGAAGGGCCGAATGGCCTCCTCCTGCACCTATTGTCTATTGTCTATTGTCTATCGTCTATCCACCATCTCCCACCATCCTGGTCACCTTCGTCCTTCCCCATCTTTTGTAACCACATCTCTCATGCCCCCAAATTTCCCCTTTATCTCCCGGCTTTTCCTCTTCCCCCGACTCATTCCTACCACATCACACCTCCTCATCTGTATCCCCTTAACTTACTAGACTTTATCCCACCCCGCCTCTCTTTTCCAGCTTCCCTCCCTCAATCAGTCCACGGTGTCTGTTCATTCCCTCCACAGTAGCTGCCTGACCAGCTGTGTCCTTCCAACAGTTTGTTTTAGTTCAAGATTCCAGCATCCACAAGTAATAAGGTGGTTTTCTTGAAGTTGTGTGAAGCATTGAAGAGACCACATCTTAAGACTCTTCACAGTGTACAAAGACATGACAAGGGAAACGACATGAATAACGTGTAGTGCAAGATAAAGTCAGTAAATGACCGGCTCCGATTTCCAATTCACATTTACAAGGTAGGCAAAATATGTGTGCCATGAATAGATTTGAACGTAAACCTCTTGAACCAAAGCAAAGGAACAATCAACAAAGCCGACAAACTCCTGGAATATATTGCTGAGAAAATGGTTTGTTGGTCCCAAACCTTATAGCACTCTGGTCAGATGATACCCAAAACACTTTGTTCAATTCTGGGGGCAGATAAGAAGAAATACATTCAGCGCTGGAGACAGTGTGAAGAAGCAAGAGATAGACACAAAATGCTGGAGTAACTCAGCAGGACAGGCAGCGTATATGGAGAGAAGGAATGGCTGATGTTTCAAGTCGGACCCTTGGATGATCCCAGATTCTGGAATCTAAGGAACGACTAGAAAAATGTAGGCTGTTAAAAGAATTTCCACAATATTCATTTTTGATATAATGTGGGAGAAGAGCACATGGAAGCAGGTTTCAATAATTTTTTTCCATTTAAAATTATTTGTAGTACAATAATCACGTTTATCTATATTATTTTTTACACCAAATGGTCAGCATGTAAACAAAGTTTCTGGAGAAGATAGTGGAACCAGTTTCTTGCGCATCCCAAGATGTAATTGGATAATACTGGAGCTAGACTGTTAGGATCTCTCCAAATGCATCCATTAAGATGGAAAAAAAACTGCCTTCCATAACCTATCATTTTGAATAACAGGTAGACAAATAATGCTGGAGAAACTCAGCGGGTGAGGCAGCATCTAAGGAGAGAAGGAATAGACAATGTTTCGGGTCGAGACCCTTCTTCAGACTGATGTCGGAGTGGGGGTGGGGGGCGTGAAAAAGGAAAGGTAGAGGTGGAGACAGTAAGCTTTGTGGGAGAGCTGGGAAAGGGGAGGGGAAGGAGGGAGAAAGCAAGGGTTATCTAAAATTAGAGAAGTCAATGTTCATACCACTGGGGTGTAAACTACCTAAGCAAAATATGAGGTGCTTTTCCTCCAATTTGCACTGGGCCTAACTCTGGCAATGGAGGAGGCCCAGGACAGAAAGGTCAGATTGGGAATGGGAGGGGGAGTTGAAATGCTGAGCAACCGGGAGATCAGGTTGGTTAGTACGAACTGAGCGGAGGTGTTGGGTGAAGCGATCGCCGAGCCTGCGCTGCGTCTCGCTGATGTAGAGAAGTTGACAGCTGGAACAGCGGATGCAGTAGATGAGGTTGGAGGAGATGCAGGTGAACCTCTGCCTCACCTGGAAAGATTGGTTGGAGGATGGATTATATGTTGTATGCGACGACTGATGGGGTGGAAGGTGAGGACAAGAGGGATTCTGTCCTTGTTACGAGTGGAGGGCTGGAGAGTAAGAATGGAGCTGCGGGATATAGAGGAGATCCTGGTGAGAACTTCATCCATAATAGAAAAGGGGAACCCATGTTCCCCAGAGAATAAAGACATCTCTGATGCCCTGGTATGGAACACCTCAACCTGGGTGCAGATGCGGTGTAGACGGAGGAATTGGGAGTAGGGGATAGAGTCCTTACAGGAAGCAGGGTGGGATGAAGAGTAGCCAAGACAGCTATGGGATTACAGGAATGGGATTACAGGAATGGGATTACAGGAATGGGAGAAAGTGTAGTCAAGACAGCTATGGGACTACACTTCTTCCCACCGGGGGGATGGGAAGAAGTGTAGTCAAGATAGCTATGGGATAATAACAGTAACTGCATATCTTATCAATTTTAATGTTTATAAATTGAGAAAAAAGTCTCATAAAATATTACTTCCAAAAATTGCCCAAGGACATTCAACATAGATGTGTTTATTTAATTAATTTGAGATTTTAAAGAAAACTTATGAAGTGACAGTGTCTGTTCCCATTTACTTTATTCCGTAGTCGGATGTTTCCTTTCTTCATTCACTGGCTATACGTATGTACTCATTAATCTTCTTGACAAATAGTCTCGACTGCATTGTGATGGTATTTAAAGTCCTGTTCCAAGAGATAATCTATGCCGGTTTTTAAGTGTCACCTAATCCCGATCCCAGTGAAGATCTACGCCATATTTTAACTAATGCCGTATAAAGAATGTGTTGGGACTTCTCATCCGAAATCCCCAGTACGTTGGCTGTTGAACCCAGGTCCTGATCCAGTAAAATCTCTATTTCATATTTTGTTTATATTCCTGGAGAATGTCCACTTAAATCCATCTAGGCTACTGGTTTGCCCACTGCAGGTATTAGTTTTGTCAAAATTCAGAGTTTCTTGTCCTCTGCCCCCCCCCCCTCCTCCCACCCCCGCCCCATTTAGACTGCGGGCACATGTAGTTTGAGTGTTGCTGAAACACTGCATGAGTGTGACTATAAAGAGGGAGCAAGACAGAGAAAGCAGCTTTTGTTATGGGGAGTAGCTTCATTATCATGAGAACAACGAGGCTGCTGAGATACCAATACTGGCGTCACACGACCTGAGTGTTTACAGTGGGAAAACTCTGCTATGTAAGTGATATGAAACCCAAGTCTGACGAGGTAAGTTTTACTTCATTTAAACTATTGTAATGTCTCAACAACAGCCTCATAAATGGGATGTTACGAACATAACATCAGCGTCTACATTACTCTAATGTCCGAATTCAAGGCATGCTTCCAAACATTGTTTACTTGCCCGTTTCATGCTGTTTGTTGATGTAGGCAGTTCAAGAGAAAGGTAAGAAAGACGTGGATCTGAATCTAACTTTTAAATGAGTTTGTCTCGGTCTGCGACAAAATGAGATCTTAAAGAAAGAGTAAATGAGTGTGAAACAAATTAAAATGTATACTTATGCTATAAATTGCTTTTGTTTTTATTTCTAACCAAAGCTGAATGTACAGGCAGAAATATACCAGGTAATATATTGTGTTACTTGAGGCAGGGCTTATTCATAGGGCTGGTGAGTGCAATTCTCTCACACTCTACAACTGAATGTGGGGATGTCCTGAAACTGAAGTCCACATTTATGCTGATAATCCAGTCCGTATTTTTATTTTTTTTCCCTAGTCCTTTAACTACTTGGGTGTCATATTTCTCACCACTTCACAGTTTCGCACATCAGTCCATGAATCGATCGTAAACTCATCCATTGAAGGTCCCTCCGCAGTCCACTCTCGTTTTATCGTTAACATAAATGTAACCTGCGCGAATAGTCTCAGGCGAACGGTTCGTGGATCTGGACCATGTTTTAACCAAGATCACTGAGCCGATCTCGTCACGATCCCGCGACTACATTTCGTTTCTCAGTCCGATTCCGATAAATATTTCATCGCACATTTTAATCGTGAACCCAAGCCTGCTCCTGTATCGGCACTCTACGATGTATAACTGTACACTCCACCCTTTCATCCCTACTGCAACCAAACCTAATCCTTTTTTCTCCCATTTTCCGCTCTGGTTCATTAAGGTGTCCGCTCTTGTTTTTATTTCCAATCGGACCATACAGGGTTAAGCCTGGGGCCACGAAAACAGGAAAAATGCTTAAAGTTTGGGAGCGGGGGGGAGGTGGTGGCTGCACATTACTTGGTCATGATCCCCATGAATGCGTTGAAAGATGTGTGTTCTGTACATTGTCATTGAGATGTTATTATTGAATGTTTAAAAAAGCTTATTTTCTATCTTTTCATGTATTTTGGCCAAGGTGTCATGTCCCAATCCTTTATTTCATGCATTCTATATTTAGCCGATATTGTGTTTTTCTGGCTTTAGTTCCTACCCTGCAAGCGCTCCGTCTCTTGCTTGTTATTGGACTCCCACCTGTATCTGCCGTGACTCTCTTCCACATATTTCCCTCTTTCTTTGACATTATGCTCGCAAGTCTAAGTGCAGGGTTTGAACCCATAACTTTAAAACCCAGGAATAATCTTCTAAGCACATTCACATCTCTGGTGCACGTCGAGGTGCTTCAAATGCAATTCATTAGTTTGATATAAAGTGAATGGACCCGTCTCTGTAACGACCTGTTGATTATGGTGTACCCACACACAGGAATCTAATGTTTGAAGGACGACGTTGATGTAACGATCCTGCTTGTTTTAAAGAGGTGTTCTATTCCACATTTTGGCCCATTGTCTTACACGTCTTGTTCTATGTTTTAAAGAAGGATCTGCAGATGCTGGAGAATCGAGGGTTACACAAAAAGCTGGAGACGAAGGGCGAAGGGTCTCGACCCGAGACGTTCTTCAGACGAAGGGTCTCGACCCGAAACGTCGCCTATCTCCTTCGCTCCTTAGATGCTGCTGCACCCGCTGAGTTTCTCCAGCTTTTTGTGCAACCAACGTCTTGTTCTATGGTTATTTTTAAAAAAAAATTAAAGAACACCTTAAGATTGCTTCTTAACTGGAATAGCAGTAGACTGGTTGGCTACTCCATTTAAAAAAATGTTGAGAGATCCTTAACTTATACCAGGTGCAACTCTTTTGTTTTTAGGTTTATTATTGTCATGTGTACCGAGGTAAAATGAAAAGCGTTGCTGTGCATGCTATCCAAGCAGATCAGATGTACTATACAATTAGGTAAAACCACAGTACAATAGGTAGAGTAAAGGGGAAGAGTGAAGAGTGCAGAATATAGATCTCAGCATTATAGCGCCCAAGTTCATAGTTTACTGAGGCACTGCAACATTCAGATTTGATCAGTAAGTGACCCAGGACATTGGATTTGGTTCTGCGCAGGTTTTTTAAACTGCAACTTTCAGAATCGGAGGAATAACGAACGCACCAGCTATAATTGAATCAAATTGACACATTGTCAGTTCATTTCAGGTGGAGTGCTCCATCCCTGGTTTTAGTTTGAGCCAGCAGCGTTGAGAGGTCTCAGGTAACGGAGAAATTCCTCAGCATTGAAGAGTCCACAAACTTTCACACTCCCGCCCCTCTTGAACACCACCCCCCTCAACGCAAATACAGACGATTTTATGGAGACACAAGGAAGTGCAGATGCTGGAATCTTGTGCAAAAAACTGACTGCTCAACTGATGAACACAGTTGGTCAGGCAGCATCTGTGGTGGGAAATGGACAAATGATACTCTGCGAATCCACCCCCTCTGGATTCACCTATCACTTGGCTGATTCACCTATCACTATTACCTGGATTCACCTATCACTTGGCTGCTCTGGTCCACCCCTCCCCTCATCTTTTTCTACTAGTTATCTCCACTCTACTCCAGTCTTGAACAGGTTTCTTAACCCGCAAAGTCTTCCGACCATTTCCCTCCACGCATGCTGCCGGACCCAATAGTTTGCTTTTGTATTGTACGTTTTAGCTGCTTAAGGCTGCAAACAAATAGTTTAGTGCAAGTCCATTTGGAGTTAAGAGCTCGGAATTCCGAGTTTGGTTAAATCCCATGCGTGCGAAGCTGCTGTATGTTACAGACAATCAAAACGCGTTGATGGTAGAAATCTCCTCAATACAAACAGCAATGCTTGGAACACTCAGCAGGTCGGGCAGCATCGGCTGAAAGAGGCAGTGGTGGAAAGAGGCTCTTCGCCACATCCCGAAATATGTTGTACTGTACCACGGAGCCGGGCTAAGTTAGCAGGAATGTTTGTAGCGCTTCTGACATGGGAAATGGTTGTCCATCCTCGGTAAAGGCGTCAAGAAACCGATCAAACCTGCTTTCCTCTTGAAATTTCCCTCAGGATAGCAGGCACTCATTCCACACACAGTTTTACCCAGTGAAGCAAATGATTAGAGACCTTGGGGGCAAAATGTTTTCTCTCTCTGTTATAGTGAAATTACTGTTGATGTTTTTGTTTGTTAAACTTCAGTGCACTGCTACATCTCTTGCTTTAAAGATTCTGACTCCGTAATGACATGTATTACTTTTTAAGATGGACAATTTATATGAGATTCTGTCAGGTTTTTCTTTTGTCAAGTTGTTATATTGTCTCCGTGTCCTAGGATTGAGACGCTTTCCTTTAAATGTTCCATTCCCATGATATTTTTCCTTGAGACAAGTTAATATCGCATGCCATTAAAATACTGTACAACTTACATTTACTATTTTGGTTAACAAAGAACTGCAGATGTTGGAAAAATCGAAGGCAGACAAAAATGCTGGAGAAACTCAGCGGGTGAGGCAGTATCTATGGAGCGATGGAATTGGTGATGTTTCGGGTGAAGAAGGGTCTCGACCCAGAACGTCACCTATTCCTTCGCTCCATAGATGCTGCCTCACCCGCTGAGTTTCTCCAGCATTTTTGTCTACTATTTAGGTTATAATTCAATTAATTTATTCACTGCATGTTGTGGTCATGATGTTGGTTGTCACGATGACCCCGTGAATAGTTGGGAGTGTGTGCCTTCCTCAGGCTTAACCCTTGTGGTCATGTTTCTGGGCTCAGCCATGGAGAATGCAAGCATAACTCGCTAGGAACTGAGATTCATTCCAAACCTCAGAAGTAAATTATCCACAGGTTTGGGCTTTAAATGACTCCAGTAGCGCATAAGTTCCTGGAATTAATTTCATGTTCACAGTTATAGAGGCAGAATTAGGCCATTCGGCCATCCTCTACTCCTCCATTCAATCATTGGCTGATCTATCTTTCTCTCTTAAACCCATTCTCCTGCCTTCTCCCCGTAACCTCTGACACCTGTATTAATTACCCTCCAGGCCTTTCGGTTTGTTGATTATCCTTCCATATGACAGAATCAACCCTGAAGCCATAACACCCAATTTACATTCTCCATATCCTGTACAGAATCTTCTAAGACCACTCACAATACATACACTGAATTTTTCAGATGAAGGTTCTCACACAATGCTGTTGTGTAGAGGATTTAGACCCAGTGACGATAACAGACCAGTGATATATTTCCAGATGAGGATGATGTATGACTTGATGGGGAATCTGCAGGAGGCAATGTTCTCATGTGTAGGAAGGAACTGCAGATGCTGCTTTACACTGAAAATAGACACAAAATGCTGGAGTAACTCAGCGGGTCAGGCAGCATCTCTAGAGAAAAGGAATAGATGACCTTTTGGGTCGAGACCCTGCTTCAGACTAAGGTTCTCATGTGAATGCTGCTCTTGTGCTTCCTGGTGGTGAGATTGTGAGTTTGGGAAGTGCAAACAGAGCAGTGTTGGTGTGTAAATACAATGCATTTTGTGGCATTGGTGGAGAGGATACATTTTTAGATGTTACACACTGCAGCTACGGTGTGCTGGTGAAGGAAGGAAGGAAGGAATGAATGTTGATGGGTATGAATCAAGCAGAATGCTTTATCCTGACGTCATGCTTCTTCAGATTTCTCCGGTCAAGTGGAGAGCATTTCGCACTCCTGACTTGTATCCTGCAGACAGAGGCTTGTATCCTGCATGACCACTATCACACAGTGTCATAGTGATAGAGTGTGGCAACAGGCCCTTCGGCCCAACTTGCCCACACCGGCCAACATGTCCCATCTACACTGGTCCCACCTGACTGCTTTTGGTCCATATCCAATCCAGTCCTATCCATGTACCTGTCTAACTGTTTCATAAATGTTGGGATAGTTCCTGCCTCAACTACGTCCTCTGGCAGCTTCTTCCATACCCTGACTACCCTCTGCATGAAAACGTTACTTCTCAGATTCGTATTGAATCTTTTCCCCCTCACCTTAAACCTATGACCACTTGTCCTCGATTCACCTACTCTAAACAAGTGACTCTATGCATCTACCCGATCTATTCCTCTCGTGATTTTAGACACCTCTATAATATCACCCCTCACCCTCCTGCGTTCCAAGGAATAGCGTCCCAACCTACTCAACCCCTCCCTATAGCTCAGACCCTCGAGTCCTGGCAACATCCTCGTATATCCTCATTGTACCTTTTCCAGCTTGACAACATCTTTCCTATAACATGGTGTCCAGTTTCCTATAACACAAACTGAACACACAGATGGCGGAGAGATTAGATTAGTTTACTGTCATTTACACCAGGGTGCAATGAATTTCCTTATTCACATGAAGCTCATAGAGTAATTCGCATAATGCAGTAATGATAATAACAGCAATAAATACAATGGCGGATGCAAAAATGGCTCATGACTGTAGTGCAATATCCACCTAATGCTAAAGAATATTAAAGTACAATTGAGATGTCAGGAGGTGCGTTAATTGGCACCTATTTTTCTATTTATTTATTTTGTAACAGCGTTCATTCTCCCAAGTGCTTTCTCACCAGTCGTTATCCCCACCTTTATAATTCCCTTTTCCAACCTTCTCCCACAGATAAGGATTCCTAATGGGATGCAGTTGATGAAGTACCGCCATTGTCTAATGACTCTCTAATGCTGGAAGCATTGGTGGGAATATAAAGATAGCAGCAAGATTAGACATGGAAGCATTTAACCACAAAACATTCAGGATCAATAATTACTATTATCATTAAGTAACTCCAACCTGAAAAGCTCACTAATGAAGTGCATTCAAACTAAATGCAAATGAGATATTAACTTCCTGATGCTGCTTTAGTTTCTCACACTACCTGAATATTTATTATTTTGATATTCTACATTATATGGCATGGAACTTGATCATCGCCATTTAATTTAGAAACATTCCTACTATAAAATTAGAGTTCAAAATGTTTAGATTGATTTTGAGCACGTTCTGGTTAGGTAACAGCTGTGTTACAGTTGTACAAGACATTGGTGAGGTTGCATGTGGAGTATTGTGTTCAGTTTTGGCCACCCTGCAATAGAAAGGATGTTGTTAAGCTGGAAAATGTTCAGAGAAGATGTACAAAGATGTTGCCAGGACTTGAGGGCCTGAGCTATTGGGAGAGGTTAGGCAAGGTAGGACTGTATTCCTCGGAGCACAGGGGAATGAGCGGTGATCTTATAGACGTGTATAAGATAATGAGTGGAATAGATAGGGTAAATACACAGTCTTTTACCCAGTATACGAGAATCAAGAACTCGAGGACATAGGTTTAAGGTAAGCAGGGAAAGATTTGGTAGGAACCTAAGAGGCAACTTTTTCACGCAGCGAATGGTGTGTATATGGAATGGGCTGCCACAGGAGGTAGTTGAGGCAGGTACTATAACAACATTTTAAAAGACATTTGGACAGGTACATGGATAGGAAAAGTTTAAATGCATATGGGCCAAACGCAGGCAGGAGGGACTAGTGCAGATGAGGCATCTCCGTCGACATAGGCAAGTTGGCCGAAGGGCTTGTGTCCGTGCCATATGTCTCTGACTTTATACCAGATATTCTAATCACCATCTCTTCGAATATAAGAACACTAACTAACAAGCAGTTCTCTGTAAAATTGTGCCAGATGCTAGTCAGCAGCACACTTTAGTGAAATATTTTAATGGATGTATATTTTTAATGGAATAAGCCTATGATAAAGTGCTCATTTCAATTTCAGAACAATGTGGCATCCCTAAAAAGGGTACAGAAAAGATTTAGGAGAATAGTTATAAGGATGGGGATCTAGGTTAGACTGGAGTAGCTGGATTGTTCTCCTTGGACCAAAGGTTGAGAGATGATATGATTGATTTGTACATGACCATAACAAGTAGACACAAACAGAAGCTGTACAATTAAGTGAAGGTTCAAATACAATATTTCTTCAGCCCAAGCACAGAGCTGCCAGGCAACGTAGGAAATGTAAGACAAATAGATAACTAGGGCATTGGCAGAGGCAATTATGAAATGGGGGAGCATTTAAAATTCTTCCCAAAGCAGAATAATAGTCACACAGCTCGTAAAAATAGTCCCTTCGGCGCAACTTGTCCTTGCCGATCAAGTTACGCCATTCAAACTCGTTCCATTTACCCGCATCTATCCCATATCATTTTAATCACTTCATGTCCATGTACCTGTCCAAATGTCTTGTAAATGTTGAATTGGGGAAAGGTCTACAATCCTAGGTATAACTTCAGACCAAAATGCTGGAGTAACTCGGTGGGACAGGCAGCATCCCCGGGGAGAAGGAATGGGTGACTTTTCAGAAATGCTGCCTGCCCCGTTGAGTTACTCCAGCATTTTGGGCCTATCTTCGGTTTAAACCAGCATCTGCAGTTCCTTCTTACACACAACTTGATTTTTTCATTGGGTGGTAGACTAATTGTAAACGATGGCATGTCCATCATTTCCTCCCAATTTCCATTTTACATAAGCAAATAGATCTTTTAGTTTGCCCAGCTGAGCAGATCAATTAGCATTTCCACACATTATTTTACAGACATCTGTTTCTAGACCTTTGAAGCTCAACTGAAGGCTTGCAGTAGTGTTCATGGACATCTTTAATGTCTCCGTTCGGAGGTAGCCACCTGCTTCAAGAAGACCACTGGGATTCCACAAACTAACTACCCTCTGACTAAAGAAGTTCCTCCTCACCACCTTTCTAAAAGAGCGCCCTTTAATTCTGAGGCTATGACCTCAGAATATGGCCGAGACTCTCCCACCAGTGGAAACATCCTTTCCACATCTACTCAATCTATGCCTTTCATTATTTTGTAAGTTTCAATGAGGTCCCTCCTCAACCTTTTAAACTCCAGCCAGTAGAGGCCCAGTGCTGTCAAACGCTCAAATCCTGTCTTCCAAGCAACCTTGATACACTGCATTTCACCGTCTGGCACAACGGATCCACAGCTGATGCTATCGCCCTAGCCCTACGCTCATCCCTGGAACACCTGGATAAGAGAGACATCTATGTCAGACTTCTATTCATAGACTACAGTTTTCAATACCATTATCCCATCCAAGCTCATCTCCAAACTCATGGAGGCAGCACTCTTCTCTGCAACTGGATCCTTAACTTCCTGACCAACAGGTCGCAGTCAGTGGGGATAGGTGACAAATAATCCTCTACGATAACCCTCAACACTGGTGTTCTGGAAGAATGTGTTCTCAGTCCTCTTCTTTACTCATTATACACCCACGACTGTGCAACCAAATACAAACCCAACTCAATTTACACATTTGAAGACGTCACCATAGTGGGCTGGATATCAAATAATGATGAGGGAGTACAGGAAGGAGATTGAGAACCTTGTAACTTGGTCTCAAGGCAACCACCTTTCTCTCAATGCCAGCAAGACAGCGGAGATAGTGATCGACTTGAGGAAGTGAAGCAGTATACATACCCCGGTGTATATTGATGGCACCAAAGTAGACGTGGTTGAAAGCTTCAAGTTCCTAGGAGTAAATATCACCACCAACTTGTCCTGAACTAGCCATATCAAAGCAATGGCCAAGAAAGCACACCAACACTACTACTTCCTTAGAAGGCTTAGGAAGTTTGGCATGTCCCCAACAACTCTCACCAACTTCTACAGATGCACTGTAGAAAGCATTTTATCAGGATGTATCACATCATGGTTTGGGAACAGCTCCATCCGAGAGTGCAAGAAATTGCAGAGTATTGTGGATGCAGCCACAAACCAATCTCCCTTCCATTGACTCCATCTACACTTCACACTGCCTCAGCAAGGCCATCAGCATAATCAAGGTTGAGTCTCACCCTGGACACTCCCTCTTTTCTCCTCTCCTATCAGGCAAGTACAGAAATGTTAAAACACACACCTGCAAATTCAGGGACCTCCAAATCCAAATCCCAGCTGCTGTCAGGCAACTGACTATCGCTAACTACGGAGTGGTCCTGTTCTCCATCGACCTCATTGGAAACCCTCAGACTATCTTTAATCAGACTTTACTGGACTTTATCTTGCTCTAAGCATTATTCCCTTCATCTTGTATCTGTAAACTATGGACGGCAAAACTATAACACGCAACAAAAAAGCTTTGCACGCTACCTTGGTACACGTGACAATAAACAAAACTAAACTAAACTAGCTGCAGTTCTATCTCACACAAAGGAAGGCGAAGGATAATCATGTCAGCTCATTTTCTGCTCTCTGATATTGTTTTATTGAATTTGGTTCTGCCATTTGATTTTTGTTTATTGCAAGGGAAGGGAGTATGCACAAGAGATATTGTCTCCCGCCTGGTTGACTAATATAGTCTAGCCACAGTGAAATGCCAATTCTATGCATGTTCTCTATGCAGTATTGTATTTCCCTCTCTCCAAAATTTGGCCTTATTCTGCCATGGGTTTTTGATTTTGTTGCATTCAGTTATTGTCTCCCATGTAGAAACAAAGAACTGCAGATGCTGGTCAATACACACAAGGACTGTAGAAAGGTCTCGACCTGAAACGCTGCCTGTCGGTGTTTTCAAAAATGACTGCCTTTTCTACCGAGCCACTCCAGCACTTTGTGTCCTTTTTCTACTTTGTACCATGCTTTGGTCTTGAGCTTTCAGAGCTCAGAATTGCAATTTATGAGTACGGTTTTGTTTTGTTTCAGTTCTCTCACCTTTTGTCTTAATCCTGTGATATGCTTGTGATCCACCAAGTCATACTCTAGCCTGGATTAGTGCTGATCTATGTTTATCTGATTTTGCACCACTTCTCAATCCTGTAGATCCACATTGGACCGTGTGCTCATTGTATCAGTGTCAGCTGGACAGCCTCATTTTATCTCAATTCTATCTCGTAAAATTGCCTTTATTTAACATTTATGTGCAGTTGTGTTCTGCTGTGCCTGTGTCTCTGTCCTGTACAGCTGCTCTACATTTTGTTCTGATCTTGCAGCTGAAATCAAGCTCTTTTTAATGATTATGATTTTGATTGAAATGTTCTGCATATCTATTCCCTCTTTGTTTTAGAGTTGGTCCTATTGATAAGCCCCCACTAGTGTGGCTCTAGCCTGAACATTTGAGATATGTTCTGAATCGTGATTGCTTGGCCAATTTTCATCTACCATTTTGCAATGTTCATATATGATTTTTATTTCCATATTCATGTTAAATCCTGAGCACGTGTATGTTATTTGGTCACAATAACATTGACTGTGATTAAGAGTGGAAATGTAACCAACATTTCTTTGCTTTTATCTAAATCCAGGTCAACTAGTTGGGGCAGATTAGCAATCCACCTTCAGTCTTTTTTGATCTGTAAAACGTCAAGTCACATCCATGGC
Source organism: Raja brachyura (assembly GCA_963514005.1). Next base: position 186,661,840 of record OY740781.1, read on the forward strand.
ATATTTGCGTCATATAGTGTAGTTTATTTTGTTATTGTCATGTATACAGAGCTAGTGTAAAACATTGTTGTTGTGTGCTGTCCAGCCAACAAAAGGACAACACGTGATCGCAATCTCGTCATCCACCGTGTACAGATACAGGATAAATGGTGTATTATTTAGTGCAAGATAAGTCCAATTAAAGATAGTTCAAAGGTCTCCAATGAGGTAGATGGCAGGTCGGGACTGCACACTGGTGAGAGGAAGGTTCAGTTGCCTGATAACAGCTGGGAAGAAACTGTCCCTAAATCTGGAGGTATGCATTTTCAAACTTCTGTACCTCTTGCCTGATTGGAGAGGGGAGAAGAGGGAGTGAGCAGGGTGAGACTGGTCCTTGATTATGCTGGTGGCCTTGCCAAGGCAGCATTCAATGTATTCAATGATACTTTATTGTCATGTGTGCTTGAGTACAGTGAAATGCATTTGTTTTGCATACAACCCGGTAGAATCATGTACCAGACCTCACCCAGACAGTACACAAGTGTCGCCAGGCATTGGCACCAACAAAGTTACAAAAGTTCACCAAACATTCCTATCTACTGCCTGCAGCCGCAGGTGACAGCAGCACCCCCTTCCCTCCCGTGCCATGTTACCCTTCATTCTCTGCACTCTGTCCCCCCCCCCCCCACCCCATTGTGACGAATCCTTCTCCGTTCTCGACGCCCCCCCCCCCCCCCTCCCCAACCAGGTCCCCCCTTCGCTCCCTGCGCCCCACCTCTCTCCAGAATTCATCTTATTCCACTTCCTTATTTATCGTTCAATTGTATTCCCACCACTGTTGTTCCCCAACTTACCTTCCTGGTGCCAAATCATTTCCACCATCAGTAACTTCACCATCACCTTCAGAGCACATAAGGTGGAGGAATGGCTGGGTCTATTTGTGCTTCTGTATGTAACAAGGCATATAATGTGGTGAGGCATCTATTTCATTATTGTATCAACTCTAAAGTTAGTTGAGAGCTTTGTTGTCTACCATCAATAAAGAATATAGAATGTAGCTCCCTCCTTGTTTTCTTGCCTGATGAAACCAATATAGAAGAAGCAATGGATACTACATTGGCAATACAATTGTAACATTGTTGCTGAAGAAGCCAAAACAATGATTCAAAGTAAGTGAAATAGAGCAGATTTGTTTTTCAGATAGCATAGTAATAACAGCAGAGATATATGAATGTGTGAGCTGGGAAGGTATGAGATGTTACAGCTGTTTGCTCTGTACATGGAACAGATAGAAATGCCGCTGAAAGCAGATGGTGTCGTGGAGATCATAGATGGTAGTCTCTGCTTACCTTTGATCTGACGGGGCCTGTAGAAACGTTCTGATGAGCCACCATGCAGGTATTGGAATCAGAGAGTGAAAGTTATGTATATTAAATGGGGTTTGCAATACTGTTACAAAAAGTGTTATCAACAATTCATCAAATGAAAACATCATGATCAATGTGCTTATTGACATATCTGTAAACCAGTCAGTGACAGGGCAAAATGCATAATGAAAAGTGACTTGAGTATTTTTGCTGAGCTGGAGTAAACATGCCTAATAAAGAAGGGTTCTTTGGGCTATTTATTGCCAATAGAGATGGATGGGCCCAGATACCTACCCTAGTGATGGGCCAAAACTGTGTCATGATTGGATTGAGTCATTTCACCAGATTGGCTGTGTGTTTCAAAGTTTTACAGTGTTGGATGGAGACAAGACCCTGGAGCCTCTCGTGCTGTGTTGTGCACTGGCCCCACTGAGACAGCATTGGAGAAGAGCTGCTGAGAAAACAGCTACAGATCCTGCATGGTGACCACAGAAAATGGAAATCACGACACGATATGATAGAACTTTAATTACCCCAGGAGGGATATTGATCTGCCAATGGTCATAAAACACAAGATACATGAAACACAAAACTAAAGTGATGAGTGGAAAAGATTGGGGATGTGCAACGAATGGGGAGGTGGTGGGGTGGGTGGGTGGGAGAGGGGAGGGGGAGGAGGGTCAGTCTACCATGCGAGAGAAGGGGGAGGAGTTGTACAGTTTGATAGCCACAGGGAGGAAGGATCTCCTGTGGCGTTCTGTGCTGTATCTTGGTGGAACCAGTCTGTTGCTGAAGGTACTGCTCAGGTTGCCCAGTGTGTCATGGAGGGGGTGAGCTGTATTGTCCAGGATGCTCCACAGTTTGAGGAGCATCCTCCCCTCCAAGACCACCTCCCATGAATCCAACTCTGCCCCCAGGACGGAGCCAGCCTTCCTGATGAGTTAAATTGTCCGCAGCCTTCGCCCTACTGCCCCAGCACACGGCAGTGAAGAAGATGGCACTGGCTACCACCGATTGGTTGAACATCTGCAGCATCTCACTGCAGATGTTGAAGGAGCGGAGCCTTCTCGAAAAGTACAGCCGGCTCTGTCCCTTCTTGTACAGGGCCTCAGCGTTCCTGGACCAGTCCAGTTTACTGTCCAGGTTAACTCCAAGGTATTTGTACTCTTTGGTAAACTGCACACCCACCCAAATCAGTAGCCACTGTTTCACCATTTGAAAAGAGGTGATGGCTAGTGACCCTTTCCACAGATGCTGTGGTGGTGACTGGCAGTGATGCACTGTTGTGAGTACAGGACAGCTCATCTGAAGAGGAGAGTATGGATCGGATGATACGTATGTGAAGGGAAACAAAGGAAAGAAATTGGGTCAATGCATGTAATGGTTGTCCTGGAAGAATCACCTCTGTGGAATCAAGAGCCGGAATTAAATTGGATGAAAGCACATGGATTGGTGATATTCCCTGGTGTGAAGTCATGGTGGCTGCTGGGAATTTTATTTTACCATATCTGCAACATAGAAATTGTAAGAATATTTCTCAAAACCCGCGCTGTATTTTCAATTTGACAGCTCACAAACAACCAGTGTGCATGGGTTTACAGCACTGAGAGGCACCACATCCTTCAGCACCACAGCAGTGAGATACTGGGGGTGGGGGGTGACAGCCCAGGGTGGAAATGGCTAGAGGCCACCAGGAGTTGAAAAATAGGTGACGGAGCACAGCTTGAGGGTAAAGACACAAAATACTGGAGTAACTCAGCAGGTCAAGCAGCACTCTTGGAGAACGTGGATAGGTGATGTTTCCGAAGGATTCTGACCAGCATTGTCGCCTGTCCTTGTTCTCCAGGGATGCTGCATGACCCACTGAGTTACTCCAGCATTTAATATAATAAAAAGGAACTGCAAATGCTTATTTAGATCAAAGATACACACAAAATGCAGGAATAACTCTATGGGGTCAGGCAGCATCTCTGGAGAAAATGCAACGGTGACATTTTGTGTCGGGACCCTTCTTCAAACTGACTGTAGTAAGAAGAGTGAGGGGGGGGGGGGGGGGACTGTAAGGGAAGAAAAAAACAGGACAAATTGGGGCTGGCAACCTCAGGCAAGGAGGTTCTTTGATAGGCTGACTGTTGGCTAGAGGCAGTTGAGAGCCTAAGAGTGATGCATAGTTGTGAACTGTGGAACGAGTGAACTGATATTTAGTGGAGGGAGGGGAGGGGAAGTTACCTAAATTTGGAGAATTCAACGTTCATACCATTGGGTTGTAAGCTACACAAGAAAATTATGAGTTGCTGTTGCTCCAATTTGCGTGCAGCCTCACTGGCAATGGAGGAGGCCCAGGACAGAAAGGTCAGTATGGAAATGGGAGTTAAAGTGGTAGCAACTGGAAGATCCAGTCAGCCTGAGCACAAGTGTTCAGTGAAATGGTCGCCGAGTCTATGCTTGGTCATGCCGATGTATAGGAGCCATCATCGGGAACACCGGATGCAGTAGATGAGGTTAGAGGAGGTACATGTGAACCTCTGTCTCACCTGGAAAGACTGCTGGGGTTCCTGGATGGAAGTGAAGGGGCAGGAATTAGAGCAGGTGTTACTCTATGGTTGCAGGGGAAGGTACCTGGAGAGGGGTTGGATCGAGTGGGAAGGGATCAGTGAACTGAGGAGTTGTGGAGGGAGCGGTTTCTGCGGAAGGCAGAAAGGGGTGGAGATGGGAAGATGTGATTAGTGGTGGGATCACGTTGGAGGTGATGGAAATGATGTGTTGGATGCGGAGGCTGGTGGGGGTGAAAGATGAGGACCAGGGCAATTTGTGTCTTTCTTTGGTATAAACCGGCATCTGCAGTTCCTTGTTATTAGATATTACAGTTTCATGGGAGAGCCAGGAAATGTAGCACAGAATGAGATTTTGCAGATGAATGTAGTCTTTGATAGGTGCTTGAATCTACAGTGCAGCAGAAACAATCATCTTGCTCCTTTAGAGAGCTGCGAATATTCTTCATCTCTTTTCTATACTTGATCTCATCATTGTTGTAGATCCCTCGGACAATAGTGGTCTCATCAACAGACTTAAAGATTAAGTTGGCGTGGTACTTGGCCACACAGTGATGGGCGTACAGGGAATAGAGCAAAAGACTGAGCATACAACCCTGAGGGGCACCAGTGTGGAGACTCATGTGGAGGAAATATTATAACCAATTCTAACTGACTGATGTCTGCTGGTTAGGAAGTCCAGGCATCATTTGCAGATGGAGGCCCCGAGCCCTAGGCCCAGAAGCCTATGTATGAGCTTATTTGGTGTTACGGATTAGTTTAATTTTTAGTTAATTTAGAGATACAGTGTGGAAACAGGCCCTTCAATCCATCGAGTTCGCTCCGACCTTCAGTCTCCGCACACCAGCACTATCCTACACACACTAGGACAATTTGCAATTTACCAAAGTCAACTAACCTACAAACCTGCATGTCTTTGGAGTGTGGAAGGAAACCGGAACCTATGTAGGTCACGAGGGGAACGTACAAATTCCGTACAGACAGCACCCATAGCCAGAATCAAACCCGGGTCCCTGGCACTGTAAGGCAGCAACTCTACCTCTGTGCCACTGTACTTTGGTGTTGAGGGCTTGGTTGTCGTCAATGAATAACATCCTGGCATAAGTATTCTTATTGTCAAGGCAATTCAGATCTGAGTCATGGCATTCTCCATCGACCTACTCTTTCTGTGTGCAAGTTGCAAAGGGTCTAGAATGTCTGGAACCCTAACATCGAGATTTTAGTACATGAAACACAATATCTGGTGATCAGAGGTGACAGGATCTGTCTAATTCTGAGCTGAATGCCTCGAGAAACATGTCGTTGACGTAATCCGGAGATGATTTTATGGGTCTGAAGATGTTACCTTACACCCAGATGTACTGATATCTGCCAAGATGCAATAAGACCAGTTGAGATTCATCATGGCTGACTTGTTTACAATGGAAACCACCCTGAGAGGGAAAGTCAGAGATGACAACTTCTATGCTTCTAACGAGTCAGCACAGAAAAGGTAAGGTTCAAAGGGTAATCAGAGTTGTAATGTGAAACGGCATGTATGAGAGGGCAAAAAGATGCAAAACATTAAAGAAGTATTAATTTATAAATATTTATCATTGGTGTTAGGACATTGGGAATACTTTGCTTGCTTGCAAATGCTGCAGTGCTCTGTGGATTTATTGGTCTGAGTTATGTTTGTGTTTACAAATGGTGAAATAGCTAAATTAATAGTTATTGATGTTTCTATCATACAGCATGGAAACGGGTCCTTCGGCCAAACTTGCCCACACCGAAAAACATGTCCCACCTGACTGCGTATGGTCCATATATCTCTAAACCTATGCTACCCATGTATCTGTCCAAATGTTTCTTAAACATTGTGATAATACCTGCCTCAACTACAGTATCTCCCCCGGCAGCGCATTCCATATTCCCACCACCCTGTGTGTAAAAAAAGTTACTTAACCCTATGTCCTCTAGTTCTATATTTATAAATATCCAGTCACAATTTTACATTTTATATGTAGACAGCTATTGATGTTAAGAATTTGTTATTCTTCTTGAAAAGGGGAATGCAGTGATTTACCCAAAGTGAAAAGACATTTTAAGAACCACGTGTGCCATGTGGAAAGACTTCCGACACACTTTTTTCAACCCTTGCTATTAAGAGTTCAAGAGAGTTTATTGTCATGTGTCCCTGATAGGACAATGAAATTCTTGCTTTGCTTTAGCACACCAGAACATAGTAGGCACGAATACAGTACAGATCAGTGTGTCCATATACCATTGTATAAATATATACACACATGAATAAATAAACTGATAAAGTGCAAATAAATAGATTATCGGCTATTAATGTTCAGAGTTTTGTCCGAGCCGAGTTTAATAGCCTGATGGCAGTGGGGAAGTAGCTATTCCTGAACCTGGTCATTGCAGTCTTCAGGCTCCTGTACATTCTACCTGAAGGTAGTGGGGAGATGAGTATATGGCACGGATGGTGTGGGTCCTTGATAATGATGTTGCCAGCCTTTTTGAGGCAGCGACTGTGATAGATCCCCCTCGATGGTCAGAGCCAATGATGGACTGGGCAGTGTTTACTACTTTTTGTAGCCTTTTTCGCTCCAGGGCGCTCAAGTTGCCGAACCAAGCCATGATGCAACCGGTCAGCATGCTCTCTGCTGTGCACCTGTAGAAGTTAGAGATAGTCCTCCTTGATAAACCGACTCTCTGTAATCTTCTCAGGAAGTAGAGGCGCAGATGTGCTTTCTTTATGATTGCATCAGTGTTCTCGGACCAGGAAAGGTCTTCAGAGATGTGCATGCCCAGGAATTTGAAGCTCTTGACCCTTTCAACCATCGACCCATTGATATAAACAGGTCCCCATCCTACTCCTTCCAAAGTCCACAATCAGTTCCTTGGTTTTGTTGGTGTTAAGGGCCAGGTTGTTGTGCTGGCACCATTTGGTCAGTCGGTCAATCTCACTTCTGTACTCCGACTCGTCCCCATCAGTGATACGCCCCACAACAGTGGTATCGTCAGCGAACTTGATGATGGAGTTCACACTATAACCGGCTACGCAGTCATTAGTATAGAGTGAGTACAGCAAGGGGCCGTGCACGCAGCCTTGAGGTGCTCCCGTGCTGATTGTTATCGAGGCTGACACATTTCCGCCAATACAAACTGACTGTGGTCTGTGAATGAGGAAGTCGAGGATCTAATTGCAGAGGGATGCGCAGAGACCCAGTTCTGCAAGTTTGGTAACCAGCTGATTAGTTGATTGATGTCCATCATAATAAAGGATCTTTGATTAGAAAGCTTTATTTTTATTCCTTGCCTATTGAACAGTGATTGTAGAAAACCCCCAACAAATATACAACAGTTATTTCCTTTCTCCTTTCTGAGTTGTTAAATTGGGTACATTTGAGGAGAATGGTTCAAATATTCATCAGGACCTCCTTCTGTCCCCTCTCTTTTAAAAGCCAGCATTTCCACCCACACTTATTTTAATCCCGTTTCTATTTTTTTTCCCTAAGCCTGTTTTCAGGATTCTATCCCCTATTTTAGTAGCAATTCTGTGAATTTCTGTTCTCCAGTGCTTTCATCCTAATTCAGACAGATCGGCCGCCCTGTTTTATCCCCCAGCTCTGTGTTTAGTTCTAGTCTTGCAACTAGGTTTCAGTCCCGCTGATTGTTCATTTATCATCTAAACTATAATTTGCTGTTTGGGATGTTAATAATTTGCTGTCCATATTTACAGCGAGTACAGTAGGAAGCCTTTCAGCCACACATGGTATTTTCTACCTGTTGTCTTGATTATTAGCATATTCCCTCTGGTGTTCCCAAAGATGACTGCAACCCCAATTGTCCTGCTATCTGTTGAACCTTCCTTTGTGCTTAACTCTGTATTTCTTTTCTCTCAGCTTCTTTGTTGTGTTAAACTAAGATTCTTCACTCCCTGTTGTTGTAACAACCTAAACCCTTTGGTAACATTCCTGCCGTTGTTTAGCTGAATGTGTATCCTTGTTATATTTGGATTTCCTAATCCGCCACATTACCAACAGGTCCATTTTCACTTTTTTCTTGCGATAGTCCAGATCCAGATTTCAATTCATCCCAGGTTTTCAATCTGTCAACTGTTATTGCAACACAGCAGTTACAACTAGTATTTATTTACTTGCCTCCTTTAACACAGTAAAATGACACGGGCATTCCTCGGAAGTGTAATGGAATACATTTTGACGTGCAGCCACATATGGACAGGTGACGAAAGAAAACATGCCTTGTCAAAGAAAACGATTTTATGGAGAGATTTGGGGAATTCTGGAGTTTTGGGGGTTCGATACTTATGACAAATAGCCAATGTTTGAGCAATACAAGACAGGGCTGTGCAAGGGGCCAGAATCGGAGGAGATTGGGTCTGATTGAATGGAGGAGATTAAAAGGGTGTGAGGAGGTGAGGTCATGAAGCAATTTGCAAGTGGGGGGTGAGAATTTAAAAAATTGAGGCACCAAGACCAATGAAAGTTCACATCAGTGTGTGAATGTGACTTGGAGGAAGGTAAAAAACACAAGCCACTGAATTGTGGAGAAGCCACAAGTTAAAGCATCATTTCAGTGACATCGTATCATAGATATTTTTTTCTTTGCCACAATTATAGTGTTTTGTTTCTACGAGCCGTTAAAGTGTGAGGCACATTTTTAAATAAAACTCTAAAAAAAATGTTGATTTTTAAAATTAAAAAGAATTGTAAGTGTATTATTTTATTGATGTTTGTGTTTTTATTGTTTAACGTATTGATTTTATACTTTTTAGTTATTAGTTTATTAAATTAGTTGATTGGTCACAAAATCAAAACAGACAACAGGGTTTATGGATGGCGGGGAGGGTGGTGGGGGTGTGGAAATGTTGACAAATGCATCTTAATTTTTAATTGATATGCGTACCGTTTTGTCCACACTTCTTCTTCTTCTTGCGTTTGAGGCAGCAGAAGTTTACAGCAGGGTGATACCATGCGGTTCGACATCCGTAGGTGCCCGCCCTAAAAAAGGCACATGCTCCTGTGCATGACACATGGGGGTCATGGTAAATAGGAGATAGACACACAAAGCTGGAGTAGTTCAGTCCAAGGGACAGGCAGCATCTCTGGAGAGAAGAAATGGGTGACGTTTGGGGTCGACTGGTTAGGATAAGGGAAACAAAATATATAGATGGTGATGTGGAGAGATAAAGAACAATGAATTAAAGATCTGCAAAAAAGTAACGAAGATGAAGGAAACATACCATTGTTAGCTGTTTGTAGGGTGAAAACGAGAAGATAGTGTGACTTGGGTGGGGGAGGGATAGAGAGAGAGAGAGGGAATGCTGGGGCCACCTGAAGTGAGAGAAATCAAACCTTGTCACCAAAATGACCAGGGGTGTGGAGGGTAAGGCACATTTGAGTCGGACGTTGAGAGTTTAATAGTGCCAAGGATTCAGTGCAACTGAATGCAGACAAGATAGAGGTGAAACTAAAAGGGAAATTAGGAAAGCAAAGAGAATTCATGAGAACATTCAGGCAAGTCAAACCAATAAAAAAACTAAGGTGCTCTGCAAGTACAGATAGACAAAGAGGATGACAATTGTGCCTGTCCCACTTAGGCGACTTTTTAGGCGACTGTAGGAGACTATGCAGTCACCACATTGGTAGCGAAATGTTCGCGGGTGGTTGCTGGGGAGTCGCCTTCATGGTCGTGAGGAGATCCCGCATTCTGGGAACTAGTCGCGGCCTCATTATGGTCACCGTGAATTTTTCAAAATGTTGAAAAATTAGCGGCGACTAGAATGAAACCGCCATGGAGAGTAGTGAGAATTTGCGTGCCGTAGGTGGGTCGCCAGGAGGTCCTAATGGGTTGCCAGGAGGTTGAAGGTTCTCGGAGGTTCTCGTAGGTTGTAGCCGGTGCTGACCAGTAAATTTCATTGGCTCATTGGGGAAGAAAAGATAAGCAGTAGTTTTCAGAACCAAGGATAACCGACCGGTAATGTTAAATGTCCGCCGAGCTTCACAGCCGTGTATCTCTGGCTTCTTAAAAGTTGTCTCCATTCCTTCTCCCCCCTCTCCCCCCCCCTCCCCCTTTTAAAGGACTTACCGTACACTGTGCTTTAGCCATCTTTTTACAGCGCCAACCTTCCTGTTCATCGCGATGTGTGTCTGTTTCACCTTGGCTTTGCACCATGTGAATTTTTTAGACAGCGCTCCCCCCGCTTGCCCTGTACCCCGCCTGCGTAAAGGGCTGGTGAAGGAAGCGATGTGTTTGTGTGTGTGTGTGTGTTCCACTCTGACAGTCGCCGTTCCAGTTGCCGGTTTTTCAGGCGACTGCCGGCAACTTAACAGTCGCCGGCAGTGAAAAATCGCCTAAGTGGGACAGGCCCATAAGGGAAGAGAAAGAACAAAAGAAATAAAAGCAGTACCAGGCTATTCAATTCCTTATAGAAACATAGAAAATAGGTGCAGGAGTAGGCCATTCGGCCCTTCGAGCCTGCACCGCCATTCAATATGATCATGGCTGATCATCCAACTCAGTATCCCGTACCTGCCTTCTCTCCATACCCCCGATCCCTTTAGCCACAAAGACCACATCTAACGCCCTCTTAAACATAGCCAATGAACTGGCCTCAACTACCTTCTGTGGCAGAGAATTCCACAGATTCACCACTCTCTGTGTGAAAAATGATTTTCTCATCTCGGTCCTAAAAGACTTCCACCTTATCCTTAAACTGTGACCCATTGTTCTGGACTTCTCCAACATTGGGAACAATCTTCCTGCATCTAGCCTGTTCAACCCCTTAAGAATTTTGTAAGTATCTATAAGATCCCCCCTCAATCTTCTAAATTCTAGCGAGTACAAGCCGAGTCTATCCAGTCTTTCTTCATATGAAAATCCTGCCATCCCAGGAATCAGTCTGGTGAACCTTCTCTGTACTCCCTCTATGGCAAGAATGTATTTCCTCAGACTAGGAGACAAAAACTGTATGCAATACTCCAGGTGTGGCCTCACCAAGACCCTGTACAACTGCAGTAGAACCTCCTTGCTCTTATACTCAAATCCTTTTGCTATGAATGCTAACATACCATTCGCTTTCTTCACTGCCTGCTGCACCTGCATGCCTACTTTCAATGACTGGTGTACCATGACACCCAGGTCTCGTTGCATCTCCCCTTTTCCTAATCGCCCACCATTCAGATACAGTGGCAGATACAGTGGCTTGCAAAAGTATTCATACCCGTTCATACCCCTTGAACCTTTCCACATTTTGTCACGTTACAACCACAAACGTAAATGTATTTTATTGTGATTTTATGTGATAGACCAACACAAAGTGGCGCATAATTGTGAAGTGGAAGGAAGTGGAAGGAAAATGATACATGGTTTTCAATTTTTTTTACAAATAAAATACTGAAAAGTGTGGCGTGCAAAAGTATTCAGCCCCCTTTACTCTGATACCCCTAAATAAAATTCAGTGCAACCAAATTGCCTTCAGAAGTCACCTAATTAGTAAATAGAGTCCATCTGTGTGTAATCTAATCTAATCTCAGTATAAATGCAGATGTTCTGTGAAGGTCTCAGAGGTTTGTGAACAAACAGCATCGTGAAGCCCAAGGAACACACCAGACAGGTCAGGGATAAAGTTGTGGAGAAGTTTAAAGCAGGGTTAGGTTATAAAAAAATATCCCAAGCTTTGAACGTCTCACGGACCACTGTTCAATCCATCATCTGAAAATGGAAAGAGTATGGCACAACTGCAAACCTACCAAGACATGGCCGTCCACCTAAACTGACAGGCCGGGCAAGGAGAGCATTGATCAGAGAAGCAGCCAAGAGGCTCATGGTAACTCTGGAGGAGCTGCAGAGATCCACAGCTCAGGTGGGAGAATCTGTCCACAGGACAACTATTAGTCGTGCACTCCACAAATCGGGCCTTTATGGAAGAGTGGCACGAAGAAAGGAGAAGTCCCGTTTCCTCTTCCTGTATCATGACTGGCCACCCCCTTATTTTAAGACTGCGACCCCCAGTTGTAGAACTCGGCCTGTGGAGACATTCCACTCCATATCGAGCTTCATGTCATACGTGGCAAACCCCTTGTTTAAAACTGATCCCCAGTTCTAGACTTCGGCCAGGTGATGCATCCACTCCACATTGAGCTCATTAAGAAATGTGTGTGTTTCAATGACATAATCACTGAATAATAAATGTCAAGAGATTAGAGGCCAAGTCTACTCAGTCTCTCCTTATGTGCCAAACCCGCCAGCTAGGTGAAATCTTTTCCTGGCAGGTATTTTCCTCCTTTTGTGTGAGAACAGTCATGAATGCGGCATCCCAGGGCTTTGTGTAATTGGAACAAGATGTCTCTGCTCTGCTACTCGAATTGTCTTGCAATAAAGACCAACACACGGTGTTTATCTTTCAAATTGCTTGCTGAGACTTCGTATTGACTTTCAGTAATATGTGTACAAGAACACCCAGGGCCCCGTTGATCACCAACGCCTTTCAATCTCTCAACAGCTCCAAGTTATCTGGCTTGCTCATTTTTTCCTTGCAGTTAATTATGGTTAAAGTTAATCTTAAAGTTCATTATGACACATTTTTTTCATATTATATTTAATCTTCCAGTGCTTGCCCATTCATTTAGCCTGTCAGTGTCCCACTGAAGCCTCTACATACACCTCGTGGCCCACATTGCCACCTAGCTTTGCATTAGTCAGAAATATGAAAATGTTATGCTTCACTAAATTGTGAGCAGATAGGGCTGAGCCCTGCTGTTTTTGGCCCATTAACCAATCCGTAATTTAATGCTGGAAAGACTCGGCTTGACCTATGGATGTTGAGCAGCATTTTCTACTTGTTTTTAGTTTCAGGTTTCCAACACTTGCAGTCTTTTGATTGTTTTAAATTCATGCCAGTAAATTTCCCCCCATATAACAAGCCCCTCTAAATTGGTTTAATAATTTCTTGTATGTCATCTTTCTTTGTATTTGAGTTTGACTTGACTGTATGTATGTATGGTATTATCTGATCTGATTGGAGAGCATGCAAAACAAAGCTTTTCATATTACCTTAGTACACGTGGCAAATAGAAATCTAAACGTAAGCTTCAGAAATTCCAAATATACTACAGCAACTGTTTTTCCCACGTGTATTTTGTAAGCTATAACCTCAAAAGATTCCAACAGATTTTTTTATTATGTTTTTCCTTCTCATATATTTGAGTTGACTTGGCCCAATTTTATTTATTAATCTCCTGAATGTCCGGTTGCACTTCTTCGAGAATAGATTCCACCAATTTTCATGCTTCTCATCAATAATTCCATGTTTTCTCTCTCCTTCCTTTAAACAGTGGGATTGCATTTGCAACTTTTTAATCAGTGAAAAGTGTTCCAGAAAATGTGGGATTTTGGTAGAACAGACAAAACTATCAACGTTTATGATACAATTGGACAGGTACGTGGATAGGACACGTTTAGATTGTTATGGGTCAAGCATGGGCATGTGGGATTAGTGTAGATGGGACATGTTGGTCGGTGTGGGCAAGTTGGGCCGAATCGCCTGTTTCCACGCTGTATGACATCTGCTTTCTGCCACGTTTGAAAACTTATTAGGTTACATTTTCAGTCCCTGCATTTGCAGTCAGTGTTGTGGATAAGTTTCTTATGGGATATTTCACAGATGATGAAGCCAATACCAATGTTGTACTTAAGGAGAAAGAGTGTGAAATATTGGATGGGATAAACAAAGCAAGAAAAGTATTTGTGGATAAATGACCAAACTTGGATTAAATATATCCCAAGCATTTGGGGGAAGGAAAATGACAGAATCAATTATTCTGCCCCTGACCACCATTTTTCAATCTAGGAGTGGTTCCAGATGTTTAGAGTACTGCTAACATTGTTGCATCAGTTTAAAAAGGGGATGAAGAGGTTAAACAAGTAATCACAGTCCAGTTAGTTTAACCGAAGGTGGCAAATTATTGTAAATCTTTCTGAGGATAGTATAAAGCTTCATTTAGAAAGGCAGAGATGAATAGAGGACAATTTGCATGGATTTGTTAAAAGGTGGACATGTCCAACTGGAATTGAATTTTTTTTGAGGCGATGACAAGAAGCTTTGAGGATAGTGTGTTTGATATGAACAAGATATTTAACTGGGTTTTTAACAAGATATTTGATTGGGTTCCACATGGCATGTTGGGAAAAAACTGTAAAAGCCTATGGAATCCAAGAAAGTGGCAAATTGGATGTAATATTGCCCGCAGCGGCAGGAAACAAAATATGATGGTTAATTGGCAAACTTGTAACTGTAATGGTGTTATCAATAGGTTTCTCCAAGGCTCAGTGCTTTGGGCCAGTGCTTTTTGATATATGAATGATTTAGACATTATTATTCTCCTTCGCTGTAGCTGTAACCTCTTAAAACTATGTTCTGCACTCTGGTATTTTTTTCTGAACACTACCTATGCCCTCAAACGTCTGGCCTTGATAGTACACCTGGGTCCTGTTCTCAAAACCTGCGCGGACAAACTGTCTGGAGTTTGTATGGATATCTTCAACCTTTCATTACTGAGATCCGAGATCTTACTGATAACCGCTTAAAAAGGCCATCAATAATACATTTATGAATTTGTGCCCAAGAGGAAGAGTAAGGTGACATGCTCTCAAGGACTGAAGAAGGGTCTCGACCCGAAACGTCGCCTATCTCCTTCGCTCCTTAGATGATGCTGCACCCGCTGAGTTTCTCCAGTCTTTTGTGTACCCTCCCTGCTCTCAAGGACTATTGACCAGTGGCACTAACATCAGTGAGGAAGAAGTGCTTTGAGATATTGGTTATGACATGTATCAACTCCTATCTCAACTATAACCCGGACCACTACAATTTGCCTCCCACCACAATAAATCAATGGGGGTTGTGATCTTGCTGGCTCTGCACTGGACTAATTGGACAATAAAAATACACATCAGGCTGTTGTTCATGGACTACAGCTTGGTGTTTAACACCATCATCCCTTCCAAACTTGTTACCAAGCCTGGGGAGCTGCGTCTCTGCGCATCCCTTTGCAACTCGACTTCCTCATCAACAGGATGCAATCAGTATGAATTGGCAACACCTCCTCCTTGATAACCATGAAGATTGAGGAGATTTGGTATGTCAGTCAGTACTCTCTTGAACTTCTACAGGTATGCGCTAGATAGCATATTAACGGGTTGCTGCACAGCCTGGTTTAGCATCTCGAACACCTAGGAATGAAGGAGATTACAAAAAGTGTTGAACACTGCCCGGTCTATCATGGGTACTGACCTCCCCTCCATCGAAGGGATCTATAGGAGGCACTGCCTCAAAAAGATAGCCAGCATCATCAAGGAACACATCACCCTAGCCACACTTCATTTCACTCCTGCCATCGGAAAGAAGGTAAAATAATCTGAAAATCATGAACCTCGGGTTCAGGAATTACTTCTTCTCAACAACCATCAGGCTATTGAACACAGGGAATTCCAACTAAACTATGAAATATGAACTCTGTTGGTTGCACTTGGGACTTTTGTTTGCATAATATTGTTCTTTTTAAATTTATTTAACTATTTTTGTTTGTTGATTATGTTATCTATTGAGAACTGTGTTTACAAACCGGCTGTACTGCTACAAGTAAGAATCTAATTGTTCCAATTTGGTTCATATAACAATTAAACACTCTTGACCCTTGTACTTGTTTACACTTGATTGTACTTGTGTATAGTATGATTTGACTAGATAACATGCACACAAAATGTTTCACTGCATCTTGATACATGTGTCAATAATATACCAATGCTAATATGAATACATTTAAGAAATGTATATAAGCAACAATTGCCCATATAACTGACAGTGCAGAGGGAAGCTCTAGACTGCAAGAAGGTAGAGAAATTCAATCTGGCAAATGTCTCGGGGTATTACACTGAGGAATGTGCAACAAGGAAATCATGGAAATCAGGGAAATCATGATAAGTAGCATACTGAGAAGTGTGGAGGAGCAGAGTCACCTTGGAGTGCATATTTCTTTGTAACTTTGTCAGTGCCGTAGGTGGCTGCTATTTGCGTACCTTGGGTATGTAAGCAAAGAATTTCACTGTGCCTTGTCACATGTGACCATAAAGTATTCCATTCCATAAATTATTCCTATTCCATTCCATATCCATGTTTCTTTAAAGGTGGCATGACAGGCTGAACGTGGGGATAGAGGATACTTCCCCTTATTAGCCCAGACATTGAATAAAGAAAAGCTACACTGCAACTCGTTTAACCACCACTCAAGTACAGGTCTGGTCCCCAACATTTCAGAAACTATGTGATTGTATTTGAGATGGTTGGGAAGGGATTTACCAAGATGAAGTTGGAGTATTTCGGCTTTGAGGAAAGCTTGCACAGTCAGGGTAATTTTCTTTGGTCCAATGTAGGCTGAGGAAAGGCTTAATTGATGTGTATAATATCAGATGGGGTAAAGAGGAAGGACTCATTTCCCTTGGCAGATTCAGCAACTGGGGGACACATTTCTAAAGTAATCAGAGGAAAGAATAAAGGGAAGATGAGGATACTTTTTTTCACCAAGAGGGTGGTGTAGTTGAGAATTCTTTCTGAGGGACAGAAAAAGTCCTTTATAAAAAAAAGTCCTGATTCTGTACACATGATCCGTCACTGGGTTCCTCTCTGACACTGCCTTATGATTGTACTCTGAAGTCTGCAAATGTACTCTGTTCTGGTGTTTTTTCCATTCCTCCTCCAAGTTGCACTTATCCTGATACTCAGTTATACCCTGTCCAACAGTTTTAAACATTTTTAAAATTACTTTACAACTCCTTATTCTGCTTCCTGAAACAGTGGAATGTTTGGCAGGGACTTGTGGGCCGAAGGGCCTTTTCCTCTGCTGTACTATTCTATGTTCTATGATACTGTTTGCCACTGTGCATAAATCCTGATTATGTCTCTAAAATCTGTTCCTGAGTTTCTATCTGCCCCGTAGTTTGGACACGAGTCCAGATTCTATATAAAAACTCCACGCCAGTATTTCACCCCTTCCCTCTATTGATCCTTTGGTCCCGGTGCAATATTGAAATTCTGCCCCTGGATTTCTGATCTAATGTATTAACTCCGATTTAAAATCTTGCACTGCGTCCGGATTTCTCTCTGCGATCTGCATTACAAATGATTCTGGGCTTTCGGTCTGCCCCTCATTGCGTGCACTTTACTTTACACAAATCTTGATTCCTCGCCTCCACCTCGGGAGTTCCTTCCTGGTTGAGTGCGTGAGTCCTGACCCCCCACATGTAAGCTCAGCCCCGAGTGTGTGCCCCCCCCCCCCCCCCCCACACACACACACACACGTTTCCCTCCAGCCCGCTCCTCGTTCGAGTCCTGATCCGATCCGAGGTTGAGCGGGGATCTGTGGCGTGTGTTGCTTGTTGCCCCTGGGTCTGCTCACGGCCTCTGGCTGATGTTTACTGTGTGATTGTCCCAGATCAATGCGCTGGCATGGTGGAGGTGATGGTGGTGGTGGCGGTGGCGGCGGTGGCAGTAGCAAGCAGCTGCTCGCCCTTCCCTCCGACTTTCGCCATCCCATTGTCGATCTTTTCCCCCATGCAGAACGCCAGCATTTTAAGCACGAATGCCGCGGGACGCCTGCAGACCTAGATCCGCTTCTTCAAACACAGAGCAAATGTAAACAGCTTTAAAAAAAAACTTTCTTTTAAAAAAAAAGCTTGCACGATTCGTTGTTGTATGATGATCGCTCATAATCGGACCTTTCAGTGGAGTTGATGAAGAAACAGTGGAATATATATGAAAAAGAACGATCGTTTCACGCAGCTTAATACTGTGCTGAACTCTGGAAGACGCTGGCTTGCAATGAGTTAGTTATCACAACCTGATTTTTGTTGTTTTCTGTTGCTTTATTTATTTCCGAAGGCAAGGCAGCGTAAGATCGTCGCTTGTCTGCCCTGTGCAATTTTCCTCGTATGTGTGTGTTTATATATTGCTGGCTGTTGTACGCACACTCGCACACCTACAGAATCATAGACAAGAAAAGTTGTCCTGGCTAATTGTTTTTTGCAAAGGATGGGGGATTTCGTAGCCCCCGCGGCTGCGAACGGCAACAGCCCGGCGATGGCCGGTAACCCGAGCAGCGGTATCCCCAAGCACAGCACCGTGGTGCAGAGGCTCCGACAGCGGATCGAGGGCTTCAGGAAGCACCACAACAACTGCGAGGTGAGGCGGCAGCAAGCCCAGGCTCAACAGATTGAACTGGACCGCCAGGAGACCTTGACGCTTCACCAGAGGTGCCTGGAGCTGAAGGCGAAGAAGACGGGCAAGAGCAAGCAGGACGGCGCTTACAGGAACAAACTCTGCGAGTCTGACCCTCCGTCCGCGCTGGCCGCCCTGCCGGCGGCCGCGGATCAGAGGACCAGCACTCTGATCGCGGTAAGACCAAACTTTCCCAAGTCTGCCCGCCTGTGTCTCCGCGTTTAAAGGTCCACACAGACTCCGTTGCCATTGGTCATTGGTGGGCCGAGGGGGTGGTGGGGTTATTGTCGGCTGGGAAACCCCGAGGGAGAGGTGGAGGAGAGACCCCTGTACCCTTTATAGCGAGGAATTGTCTTTTTGTTAAATATGTATCATCTGACCGAGCCGCAGGAGTTACAAACTTGATTTAATGTTGAGAGAATGGGAATCCTTGGAGCCATAAAACTTGTTGAAGCATTTGCAGTGGGCTGCAGTTGGAATAATTCAGTCACCTGACACTTGATTTAAGGCTCCCTGACATCGCCTTTCCTTGGGAATTGTGCAGGTCCGGCTCGGCTCAGCTCAGCTCTCGGGTTCATTGTAACGAAGCTATGTGGTTGCCTTTCGCTTTCTGTACTGAGCGGCTCTATTAAGATCGCATCTCCTGCAACATTGCGCTCATCTCCCCGACAGGAAACCCGAATGCAGCTACCAGTGAAACAACAAAGTGCAAAACTTTTGCCCCCACCCCCTGCAAATGTCCCCCTCACGTTTTTTCCTGATCTTATATATATATATATATATATATATATATACGTGTATACGAAACCCCGTGGTTCTTGCTGTTTTACCACTCCAACCATCGATCCAAGATGTTTTAAGCACTCCTATGTACTATCGTTTCCTGCCCCCATAGTAAGGGGAGTTGTGCTGCGATTTGTATTTAAAGAGATAGGCGGGACTTGGTTGATGGACGGAGGAGAGGAGGAAGCATTGAAACATGCATAAGAGGGGGAGAGAGCGCTCCGACAGACCAGTCTTGGTTTAGCCACGGTTGAAAGCTGACTGTTCCGAACATGTTGTTGATATTGACTCAGATTAGAATGCTTCGCTCTGTGTGTGTGTGTGTGTGTGTGTGCGCGCACATATTTGCTTCTGCGAAATGTGTACAGTAACCTATCATCGCCTGCCTTGCACTCGTACATGTGTAAAATAAGCGATACAAGGAAGTCGAGTAGGAAAACATTTTGAAAAGACATGGCCGTTAGCGGCGGAGAGGCTTCGGTAGGGAATTTCGGGGGGCGGGGGAGGGCTGCGTATGATAGCAAAGGATATTTGGGGAAAGGGGTGTGTATTCGAGGGCTGAACCGATGTTGAACGAGGAGGTAGAGATTTGCAGAGGAAGGTGGTGGTGGGGTACAAGGCTGAAGTGTCGGCAAAAGCGATAACGGGTGCAGTTTGGCAAGGCTAGAAGCGATGAGAGGGCGAGTTTGTCGTAGGGCGGGATACAGACAAAAGTATTGGATGCGAATAGTGGACATGAGCCTCATCAGAAAAGGACCTTGCCTCTTGTGTGGTGTCTTCACCGTCATTGGACAATGCTGGCAAAGCATCTCACAACCAATACTTTACAGTACATTGATAAAGTATAATTGATATTTTAAGGACAAATATGGCAGTTAATAATGTGGTATTTACAAAGAGTAATGAGACGAGTAACTATGTAATATCTGTTCGAGATAAATGCAGGGCAAGTCACCAGAATATACCCCAGTCTCATTTGAGCAGGCTGTCAAAATCTTTAATTAAAATTTTATTTAAACATTAGTACCTTTGACAATGTAGTACTCCCTCCTACATTAGATTGTTTGCCTGTATTTTTGGCCTTGCAACCATTACCAGTAGAAGGCTGAATGGACAGTTTCAACTGTTGGGGTAAGTAGGGGGTGGTATTAAGAAAGTGGTGGTAGGCCTTTGCAGTTGAATGAACTGTACAAGAGAGAGATCAAGGAGGATGAGAAGGGATCATTCTTTGCAATTGTGGAGATTGCTGTTAGTGATTTTTAGAAAGAACAATCTTGGGGTATGAGAATGTAGAAAAGTACATGCAAAGCAGATTTACGGGGGGGGGGGGGGGGGTTAAATACAGACCTGGGAGGTGTGACCACATTCCAGGGTCTTGGATCGGAAAAGAAAAAGTTGGAGATGGGATATTAGCTAATGAATTTAGAGGTTAATTGAGGAAGTGATGCTCTTGGTAGGTTTGAAAGGGAAAAGGACAGGATCTGACAAGAATGATCTATTTATGATGTCTAATTACGATTGAAAGGCAGGAAGCGAGCTCGAGTGATTACTTGTATATTGGGAAGGTGTCGAGGAAACACGAAGTAGGAATTGTGGATAAGATTAGTTTGATGAAACCAGTGGGAGGAAATTGTCAAGAGACAGGTGTTGTACTGAGATGGAACTAGTGCTAAGTCTGCCTTCGTAGGACGGACGCAGGAGATAAAATAGCCGAAGCAGCTGGACTGATGGTCTTTAGTCACAGATAAATCCATGCACTTATTATGATCTTACAATTATTGGTGGAGGTGAAAGTGGAGAAGTAGGGGAGTGGTTCCACATGACTGTAGATGAAAATAACCCAACTATATCTGAAGAAAAGTTTGGCCCAAAACGTTGCCTATTTCCTTCGCTCCATAGATGCTGCCGCACCCCCTGAGATTCTCCAGCATTTTTGTCTATCTTCGATTTTCCAGCATCTGCTGTTCCTTCTTAAACAGCTATATCTTTTCCCACCCTGCAGTGATGAGTCTTCCTGGGTGAGGAGAATGAAGCTTGCTGCAGATTCATGTGATTTGATCTGATAGTGGACAACAGAGGCATTTCTGTAGGAGCCACAGCAACTTTGCATCCCTGTAAGGAATAAAAACAGGGCTGTACCAGAGATTAATGATGGGAATGGTCAGAGAATGAAAGTTTAATGGAACATGCCCTTAAGCTGGAGATATTTGAACAATAGGCAATAGGTGCAGGAGTAGGCCATTCGGCCCTTCGAGCCAGCACTGCCATTCAATGTGATCGTGGCTGATCATCCCCAATCAGCACCCCGTTCCTGCCTTCTCGTTCTGCTCATATTGTGATGAGCAGAACGTTAGCTAAATGATTGGCAATGTGGAGAGAGCACGATCATTAGAAATTTGAGGCGATGAGGTTATTCACCAACAATGTACGAAATTCCTGAATAATAAAGATAAATTCTTAAATTCTACACTCGCTCCCTCTCTCCCCAGATGCAACAAGGACAGAGTTCCCCTGGTCCTCTCCTTTCACCTCACCAGCCTCCACATCCAATACATTATCTTCTCACATTTCGCCACCTTCAACGTGTTCCCACCACTAATCACATCTTCCCATCTCCACCCTTCTCAGCCTTCTGCAGAGAACACTCCCTCCATAACATCTTGGTTCACTCATCCCTTCCCACCCAAACCTCCCCATTTCCCAGGTATTTGCCCTGGCAACCACAAGAGGTGTAACACCTGTCCTTATATCTCCTACCTCAACACCATCCAGGGACCCCGGAGGTCGTTCCAGATGAGACAGAGGTTCACACACACTTCCAACCTCATCTACTGCATCCGGTGGTCCCGATGTGGGCTCCTGTACATTGGCAAGACCAAGCGTAGACTCCTACCATTTTGCTGAAAACTTAAGCATTTCAACTAACCTACAAATACCTCCCACCCCCAACCATCCTTTAATTCTGAGGATATGACATCTAGTCCTAGACTCTCGCACTAATGGAAACATCCTCTCCACATCCATCCAGTCATAGTGTCAGAATGGAAGGATGATCTTTTAGGAAGGAGATGAGGAGAAATTTATTTGGTCAGAGTGAGGTGAATCTGTGGAATTATTTGCCACAGATGTCCATGAAGGCCAAGTCAGTGGATATTTTTAAGGCAGAAATAGATAGATTCTTGATTAGTACGGGTGAGGTTAAGGGGAGAAGGCTGGAGAATGGGGTTAGGAGGGAGAGATAGATCAGCCATGATTAAATGGCAGAGTAGACTTGATGGACCGAATGGCCTAATTCTACTCCTATCACTTATGACCCGCTGAGTTACTCCAGCATTTTGTGACTAGCTTTGGTATAAACCAGCATCAGCAGTTCCTTTTCATTACATTAAAGAAAGAAATTCCAATTTGCTGCAGAATACAAATAATTTCTGGAAGTTTGAAACCAAAATGACTCCTGCTCCAAAAACACTGTAGATCAGCAGTGTTAAAAGGAGCACTAAGTTCCAAATGTAGATCCTTCATCAGGCAGTGACTCAAAGCCTACCAAGTTTCCATGGAAAAGGAGAGAAGTGACTTAACCCTTTTATCAGGTGAAGGTTTGACCCTTTCAGTGTGTAAGATAAATGTAAAGGATGATCATCAGGACAAAAGGTACCATGGGCAAATGTTTCATTGTCTTTATTGAAATAGAAATAGTGTACGTTCATTTAGTACCTTTTCCTTAACAGCAGAGACTGTTTTCAGTTAGTGGGCATGTCAACTTTCATGTGCTTATGAAATCTGAGTTTGAATATTTCCTGGGTTCATTCCAGCGCCAAACATCATGATGTATGGATTTCAATTAACATTATCCATGCAGTGGGTATGTATCTAATGAACTTTCACATCTTTGTATATCTTCCTCATATTTCTCACCAGGTTCTGTCTTCGCTCAAAGTGCAGATTCTTGCAAATGAGAATACACATTGCCCTTGAATCTCATGAGCTTTGGTTAGTGGCAAGATATGCACTGTCTGGCTTTACCCCCTTCTATACACAACACATTGAAAAATACACATCCTTCAGCAAATTCTAAAAGGAAAATAGCTTTATTTTTACTTGCACAAAAAATGGTTAGTACAGACCAACCTTTGGTCAAATCTTGCTTCCCAGCTTTATGCATCGGCTAAGGTGTCTTGTTTGCTCTTTGGGCACAAGTTATTTGCTTCCTTGTATGACTAAGAATTGGGGGAAATAAGTGTGTGTATGTTTTTAAAACACATTAACATCGGGTCTCTTTTGCAAAATCTTGTCATGTAGTGTACCTGGACCTTCAGAAAGCATTTGATAGGGTCCCACATAGGGTGCTGACATGGATACAAAATTGGTTTGCAGACAGGAAACAAAGAGTAGGGATTAACGGGTCCCTTTCAGAATGGCAGGCAGTGACTAGTGGGGGTACCGCAAGGCTCAGTGCTGGGACCGCACCTCTTTACAATATACATCAATGATTTAGATGAAGAGTTTCAAAGTAACATTAGCAAATTTGCAGATGACACAAAGCTGGGTGGCAGTGTGAACTGTGAGGAGGATGTTATGAGAATGCAGGGTGACTCCAGGTTGGGGGTGTGGGCAGATGCATGACAGATGAAGTTTAATGGGGATAAATGTGAGGTTATCCACTTTGGTAGCAAAAACAGGAAGGCAGATTACTTAATGGCGTTAAGTTGGGAAAAGGGAAAGTACAACGGGATCTGGGGGTCCTTGTACATCAGCCTTTGAAAGTAAACATGCAGGTACAGCAGGCAGTGAAGAAAGCGAATGGCATGTTGGCCTTTATAATAAGAGGAATTGAATATAGGAGCAAAGTGGACCTTCTGCAGCCCTAGTGAGACCACACCTGGAGTATTGTGTGCAGTTTTGGTATCCCTAATTTGAGGAAGGACATTCTTGCTATTGAGGGAGTGCAGCGGAGGTTTACAAGGTTAATTCCCGGGATGGCGGGACTGTCATATGCTGAGAGAATGGAGCAGTTGGGCTTGTACACTGTGGAGTTCAGAAGGATGAGAGGGAATCTCATTGAAACATATAAGATTGTTAAGAGCTTGGACACACTAGAGGCAGGAAACATGTTCCCAATGTTGGGGGAGTCCAGAACCAGGGGCCACAATTTAATAATAAGGGGTAAGCCATTTAGAACGGAGACGAGGAATCACTTTCTCTCACAGAGAGTTGTGTCTGTGGAATTGTCTGCCTCAGAGGGTGGTGGAGGCAGGTTCTCTGGATACTTTCAAGAGAGAGCTAGATAGGGCTCTTACAGATAGCAGAGTCAGGGGATATGGAGACAAGGCAGGAACGGGGTACTGATTGGGGATGATCAGCCATGATCACATTGAAAGGCGGTGCTGGCTCGAAGGGCCGAATGGCCTACTCCTGCACCTATTGTCCATTGTCCATTGCAAAATCTTTGGGTTCATTTCTGCCGAGTAGAAAAAGTATGCTTTGCTTGCACCTTTTATCTCGAAGTACACCTTCCCCACCCAGTTGAATAGTTCACCTATTTGCTGCATTGGTCCATTTGTGGAATCTGCTGATTCACGTGCAGTTAAGGTGCTATAGTTTGTGTGCCCATATACCAGTTGAAGCAATAAAGAAAGTACATGGGAGGGAGTTGAAGGTTGGGGGGTGGGAATAAAAGCTTCAGCCATAAATATCTGTAGATATTTCCATATTCTATCCAGCTTCCAAGAAAGATTGTTATTTTCACTGACAGGAAGGAGGTCCATGGAGTAGACAATCACCACGCCAGTGGATTGTGAACCTAAGTTTGCAATCTTCCACATCTGCAATAAAAGACAAACGTGTAGAATCCCGTGCTTTGAAATCTTGTTCTGTGCTTTAAAACTGTGTTAATGGGTTGATCCACTGCCATGGTTAAACCAACTCCTGTTCCTCTACTCGTGATGGTATACATTGAAATATTCATCCTTGCACCTTTGTAAATGCTGTGTAACTGTGCATTCAGGGCTGTTGAACTTGTCCCAAGAAAGAGCTTCATTCACTCGGTTGTCAATGTCATATGAATACCTGATCTCTCCACTGTACATCTGAGCATTGGATCCATGAGTGGAAATTGATGGTTAACTCTGAATTTCAGTGGTGTATTTGCTTAGTTGCCCCTCAGGATCATGACTGCTGAAGTCAACCTGCAAGGGGAAATATTGAGAGTGGTGGCACAAAAATCAACTCTTCTCCCACACAGACCATTGAGAGACCCACCTCTCTTTCTGGTTGGGTCAACCATCCGTTTACCTCCACAGATGCTGCTTGACCCACTGAGTCCCTTCTGCAGTTTATTTTGTGCTCTGTCAATGATTGTATGGGTTTTGACACTGAAAGATCCACAATCTGCGATGACTGTGGTCTCCCACTCCCCACAATACCATCAGGAACGGGAACAAGCTCAAGGGGCTGAAATGCTCAACGTTCCCATATTTTGGACCACAGCACCCCAACAATTTGTTGTTAATAGTTTGACAGTTGACTTGCTTGTCATGCCTGATCTCTTGGTCTACTATCTATTGTAATAATTGAGCCGCCATGTGTTAATTTGCCTCAGTTTGCAATCTCTCCCTTCAACTGTTGAAGGATGTAGAACTCTGGCAGGATGTTCTTCTTCCTTCATTCTCCAACAACCTCTGCCCACAGGTGATTCTGCACAGATTAAACTTGAAAGCCATCGGTCCATTTAGCATTGAGGTAGCTGATGAACATAGAATAGTACAGCACAGCACAGGCCCCTCGGCCCACAGTGTTTGTGCTGGACATGATGCCAAGTTAAACTGTGCTCATCGGCCTGTACATGATCCATATCCAACTATTCCCTCCACTTCCATGTGACTATCTAAAAGCCTCTTAAACACTACTATTTTATCTGCCTCCACCCCCACCCCTGGCAATGCATTCCAGGCCCCCACCGCTCTGTGCAAAAAAACTCGCCCCGCACATCTCCATTAAGCTTTAGCCCTCTCACCTTATAGCTTTGCCCTCTAATGTTGGACTTTTCCACCCTGGGGAAAAAGGTTTTGATTGTCTACCCTATTTATGCCTCTCATAATGTGATACACCTATCAAATCTCAATGGTTCAATAATCCTTTATTGCCAAGGTACAGTGAAATCCCATTTCTTTTTGCATGCAGTTTAACAAGCACGACCCTAGATTAAGTGCAGAGTGTATAGAAACATTCCCTTGAAACAATATACATGAGTCGCCAGGTTATGGCACCGGTTTCAAAGTCCAAGTTGCTTCCAGTGCAACTGGCCATAAAGGCCCGTTGTTCTGGTGGCGTTGCAGGGTCGGCCTGGCCAAGCAAAGTTGCGGCTGCCCTCTGTGTCACTGCAGGCCATGTCTGGTCCATGCACTGAGTCTCTTGGAGTGAGTCTCCCCTCAATCACCGACGTTCCAGAGAAATGTCTGACATTTCAGAGAAGTTGTTCGAATTGTTGTTGTCTTGAAGAATCCAGTGAAGAAGTTGGAGGTAGTGTTGACATGTCGAAGCCATAACTGTTATCTTTCTTCTCTTCACATTTCAACTCATTCAAAGCTCTGGGGTAATCTACAACTCCCCTTTATCCATTTCCTGTAATTGCAGAAGAAACTTTGGACACCTTGCTCAGCCATTCTCCCTCGGTTCAATATTCAGGCCAGAGTTTGAACAATGTAACCCACCCAAGACGAGCAAGAAGTTTTAAAAATAGAATGCTGTAAATAATAATCATCAGGTCAGACAGCATCTGTGGAGAGAGAAACAAGAGTTACCATTTCAAGCAATAACTTTTTTAATCAGAGGTTTGTGTTTGAATATCAGTCCCAACTTGGATACTGACCACAGTGGTCACGGAAATTTAGCCGCACGATGATCAGGGTAAGCTAGGCCTAGTTTTTCTGGACACTGAGTGAATTAAAGAGCAGCTCCTCGGACCTTATTCAAAAATATATCTTCTAGCCCACAGCCTGTCGACTCTTGCTCCTCTTCATTCAACACTGACCGTGGCAATCCAATTCTGCCAAACGGCAGAAGCGTGTGAGATTTCCATCATGTGCTAGAATAGCTGCCTGTTTACCTCTACACTCCCTCCAGACCCTCTCTCTGCCCACGACCCAAAGCCTCTTCCCACCCCCCACCCCTGGCGATGGGAACATGATGAATCCAAAAGTACTGCGCAAGACGCCTTTGAATAATGCTGGCCCGATTGTAACATTTTATGAAGTCGATTCGTACTAATTCATTGGACAGAGCCTACAATACACATTGTTGTTCTGTTCCTTAGAAACACAGGATGTACCCTGTGCAAAGAAAGGAGCCTCCCTGTCAGAAGCAAGGGCTAAGGACAACTGCTTGCTACATGGTCGCGTCGTGACTGGTTTTGTTTAGTCTTGGTTTTATTTTTAAAGTTTGTGTTTACTCCCTTTATTTGAACGTACAATCTTTCCGGGGGAGTGTGCCATTAGCGAACACAAGAAGGTTGGTGCAGGAGTAGGCCACACAGCCCCTCAGGTCAGCCCTAGCACTCAACATGATCATGGCTGATCTGCCCCAGGCCTCAACTCCTCATGTGACAATCCCCCAAGTCTCTAGATTGCTGTCTGTGCGGAGTTTGTACGTTCTCCTGTGACTTTTCCTCCGTGTGAATATTTTCCTGGATCTCCGGTTTCCACCCACACTCGAAAGACGTACAGGTTTTTAGACTAATTGGCTGGGGAAAATTGTAAATTGTCCCTAGTAGGATAGTGTTAGTGTGCGGGGATCACTGGTCGGCACGGACTCGGTAGGGCCGAAGGGCCTGCTTCTGCACTGTATCACTTAAAAACAAATCCTGCAGGGTAAATAATTCCAGGAAGTGCTTTTAATATGAGCCTACAAAGTCGGTCTCTGCAGGCCTTTCAGTGAGAGGAAAACAATCCCAATTGAATCCCAAACTATTCACATCATTGTTTGCATGGGCCACTATTTAACAATAGGGGTGATGGTAATTTCTCTAATTGTAACCATAGATTGGATTAGAGAACAGACCAAACCAATTTTTTGATTTCTATTGTGTCATTTGCATTCTATATCGTCGTGAAAAATTCAGGAATTCTGATGATAAATAGACATGACTTTAGACTTCAGAGGCACAGTGCAGGCTTCGGCCCACCAAGTCCACGCCGACCAGCAATTACTGCGTACACTAACCTACACACACTCATTTTACAACTTACCAAAGCCAATTAAGCTCCAAACCTGTACGTCTTTGTAGTGGAGGAAACCAGAGCATCCAGAGAAAACCCACGCGGTCATAGGGAGAATATACAAACTCGGTGTAGGAAGGAACTGCAGATGCTGGTTTAAACTGAAGGAAGATACAAAAAGCTGGAGTAACTCAGCGGGACATGCAGCGTCACTGGAAAGATGGAATGTGTGCCGTTTCAGGTCAAGACCATTCTCCACTCTGAACAAGGGTCTCGACCCGAAACGTCACCCATTCCTTCTCTCCAGAGATGCTGCCTGTCTGGCTGAGTTACTCCAGCTTTTTGTGTCTATGTACAAACTCTGTACAGGCAGCAATGAGGATCGAACCCAGATCTGTGGCACTGTTTGGCAGCAACTCTACCGCTGCGCCACTGTGCCGCCCATAAGTGATATTATTGTTGGTGCTCCAACCATGAATTGTCTCAATGGTTTGTGTGCCTGTGAATGAGAGCCATTGACAAGGTTATAGCAGTTCATTGAGGAAACCCACCAAGGGCGTTCTTGATGATTGTTCATACCTCTACCACTACATCATCAGCACCAGAGGTAGATGCTGTGTGTGTGCATAGAGTGCTCCAAAACCTCTCAAAACCAGGATTAGCAGCAAGAGCAAAATGGTGCAAATTAAAGAGTGAGAATTGTGCCATTCTAATCCTCCTCAACCCGTCCTTAACAAGCTTTTCTGGGGGTAGGCAGGGGTTGGTGGTCAGCATCCCTGCAAATCTCACCTGTCGCCATTCGTTATGAATCACAAAGAGCAAATTCTGGAGATGCTCAGCATCTTTTGAAGAGAGAAAACGGTTCATGTTCCAGCTTCATGCCCTTTCTCTGAAACATTATCTCGCTCCTGCTACAGATGCTGCTCGGCCTGTTTAGTATCTCTTGCACTTCCTGTTTTTATTTCCGATATCCAGCATTTGCATTATTTTGCTTTAGGACATTTTCTCATGTGCGATTGTGGGCAGTATTGCAATGGAGAGGAGCAGAGACAGAATTATCTGCCTTCAACTTGGTGTCCGTGAATTTTTGCATTGTGTGCATGTTGTGCTGATGATACTTAAGCAGAAAATAGCATAGAATTGCCTGAGAAGATGGCTTCATAGGCAGCTATAAAAATGCAGTTCAAATTGGAGCATGTGATCAAAACATTTCATGTGTAATTGTTTTAATGTGTAATATAATAAAATCCAAAAGCATTTTTAACTTGGATTAAAGTTTACAATCCCAGTTTGTGTGAAGTTTTCAGTAAAAGCATAGAAGGGTCTCGACCTGAAACGTCACCCGCTCTGTCTTTCCAGCGGTGCTGCCTGTCCCAAGAAAGTCAAGAGTGTTTTATTGTCATAAGGTCCCAGTAGAACAATGACATTCTTACTGACTCACTCCAACATTTTGTGTCAATCTCAAGCATTGTGACTGTTTTGCTTGGAATCTTCCAAAACTCACTAACAAGAATAATCAGCTTCACTACCTCACTTGCTCAGGGACAAGTTAATTTACAGTTGAACATAGCATTGGTTGGGCTACACATGGATTATTGATTGCATTTCTGGCCACCACACTAATGGAGAGATGTGATTACACCAGCAAATGTCTAGAAAAGATTCACAATGATGGTGCTCCCTGGATTGCAGGATTTAAGTTATGAATGATTGGATAGGCTGGGTCTGGTTTCCCTGGAGTAAGGGTGGCTGAGAGCGACATGATAGAGGTATATAAAATTCCAAGAAGCAGATATAGGGGAGGTAGCCAGAGGCTGTTTGTCATGGTGGGATTGCCTAAAACTGGAGGGCATGGTTTAAGATGAGGGTGGAGGGGGTTTAAAGCAGACCTAATGGGTGAATTTTTCAAACAAAGAGTAGTTGGTATCTAGAATGAGCTGCCAACAGAGGTGGCAGGGACAGGGATAGTTACCACCTTTAAGAGGCATCTGGACAGGCACTTGGAATTAATGCAGACAAATGGATAAGCATTGACAGGCATAATGGTTGTCATGGACGTATTTGGCTGAAGAGTTGGTTCCTATGCTGTACAACTTTGACTAAATCAACCGGTTGGATTCTTTAACCCAATATTCGAAGGAAAAGATTGAGCTAATGTGTGACGTGCTCCTTAATATTTCACTCTGTTTGGTTTCATTTGGTCAACAGTGGGATTTCACTTGCACATTAACGTTTACAAGGTACCCTAATCTTTGTTGACACAGCCAAGAAGCACAACTGAGGCCTGATAGCTTTGGTATCCCTTCCGTTTATTGTAAATGAACCTTTTAAAGTTACAACAAATGCATGGATGGAGCCCAGAGCTCCCAATAGGTTTCTGTATAGCATTCGTTAAATATTTACTAAACTTGTATCCTTAAGAGAACCAAACACTGTCTGAAGTAGTACAGAAACATTACCTTTCAAGTGCTGAACAGTAAATAGACAAGTGCCTGTTTCATTAGAAGTAATTATTCAGTTAATTCAAACTAAAAGAACACTACTCCCTCGGGCCTGTTACTGGGTAGAGTATTCTCAAGTGCTCAGAGGACACTGACCCTGCACTAATGTTGGACATTTGTCCTGTTCGGAATTTTTTTTTAAATTATCTGGTGAAACAGGAATCTCTTTCCCTGTGAATATTTTGTCTTTGGAAAGAGCGCACAGACTGTACTGGAGAACTGATCCATGCAACAAAAGACAAGTTTGGTACTTGCAAATTCCCTCCCCCGAGCCTTAATTTAGCATGTGACTGATTGCAATAGGAAGCCTTTAATCTGCTCTGTTCTGAAGGCTTTATGCTGTGACTAGTGGGTGGGGTGGAGCTGGTAGGATGGTTGGTCAGGGGTGTGTGTGGGCGGGTGGGAGAGGGGCTGGGGGAGGGCAATGGTGGCGGTGGTTGATGAACTATTTCAGCCGGCACAAACGGGAGGTTGTTTTTGTTAAAAGAGTCAACAGTTCCTGTGGCTTGGAATGCTGTGGAATGTGGCTGGAGTAAGCTAGTGACCATCTTGCTTCACACCCCCACTTTCTTTACTGAACTGGAGTTAACAGCCTCTAACTGGAGCTTTCATAGCCGCCTCTACCACCATAGGCAGTAGAAATTGACTGGAAATACAGAGTCGTAAGTTTTTAGTCTTGTACATATGACACAAGGCTGAAGAAAAATAAATCTTGGTGAGCATGAATGCATAATTCAGCCCCCTACCAAAGAAATTGTGTGAAGATGCAAGCAGGTAATTGCAGGGAATATAACCGAGCAAAAGATGAGTTATGTTCACTTGATGGTACTTGGATTGTGCTTTATTGATTTATGTTATTAAGAGCTTTGCTCTAAAGTGGCATTCAAGTGGTGCTTGCTACTTTATTTGAGGTGGAGTGTCCTACCTAGGTCATAGGGGTTGGCTGGAAACAAACCCACCGCCCCAGTTAGGAAGGGACAACCGTGTTGAGGGGGATGTAATTTGCACCAAGTTTCTCATTCCTGGCTACATATCCTTCTATGGCCTACCATTCTCTATCATGTCCCAGCTTTTCCCTGATGTCCTACACGCCAACAATTCCATAACTTTGCCCATAAGCTGTTTTGGCTCCTGGGATTCCCCAAGCTCCTATGCTGAGCTACCTCTCTTCCTGCAAACACACTGCAAAACCTAAGAAAGACCAAAAATGCTGGAGTAACTCAGTGGCACAGGCAGCATTTCTGGAGAGAATGAATGGGTGACGTTTTGGGGCGAGACCCTTCTTCAGGGAAATCTTTGGGTAGTCGCCAACTACCGGTCCCGCTGGGTTGAGACTCTTCTTCAGACTGAGAGTCGGGGGAGAGGGGGACATAGAGATATGGAAGAGTAAGGCGTGAAAACTCAGATCAAAGCAGATGATACGGAATTGAAGAATGGTTATTTGTCAGTTATGGAGAAGGTGACAAGGAAGCATTCTATCAGTAAAATTTAATCAGGACAATGAAACTAATTGGAGACCTAGGATGGGGGAAGGGACGGAGTGAGAGGGAAAATAAGGGATACTGCCCAAGCGAAATATGAGGTGCTGTTCCTCCAAAACCTGCATTGTTGACCATAATACTGGCCAGCTGTCTTGACGTCTTCTACGACATGGTGTCCAGTTTTGATTGACAATGTTCTTAAAAATGTCTTACAACGAGTTATTGCAGTAACTGTGGTATAAATGCAAGTTGTTATTATGTAACTGACCCTTCCAGTAGAATGCCGCACAGTTAATGGTAAGCGTACCACCACAGCTCTAGCAAGATCATCTCAATCGACATTTCAAGTGCAGAAGTTTGAATGGAAAATATAATAAAACCTAAGATGATTTGCAATCAACATAATTTAAAGAACAGCATTATGTTTGGTAATCAGTGAAGACATTGTGGATTTTTACTCCTCTTCCCATTTCCAAACTGACCTTTCGGTCCTGGGCCTCTTCCACTCGCAGATTGAGGCCACACGCAAATTGCAGGAACAGCATCTCATATTTTGCTTGGGCAGCTTACAACCCAGTGGTATGAATATTGATTTCTCTAATTTCAGGTAACCCTTGCATTCCCTCCCTCGCCGTCCCTCCCCCACCCTAGTCGTCCAGCTGGTTTCACTCTACGTATCCCTTCATTATCACCTCTTCCACAGCCAACAATGGACCAATGTGGGCTCCACCTTTCATTGGTCATTGGTGTCGGCTCTGTTTGTTCTGTGCCTTTTCATACCTCTAGTTTCCCTCTCCCCTGACTCTCAGTCTGAAGAAGGGTCACTATCGGGAACTTCACCTGTTCCTTCTCTCCAGAGATGCTGCCTGACCCGCTGAGTTACTCCAGCATTTTGTGTCTATCTTCAGTGTAAAACAACATCTGAAGTTCCTTCCTACACATTGTGGATGGTTTAGTTGGGATGTTCCAAAACTCACTTGATCCAGAGATAGTTTCTCAGACTGAAAAATTGCTGTTCATACCAGATGTATGGAAGGAGAAGGTAAAGAATGTTGGTGGATGATATTGGAAACTTCTGCATGTTTGTTGAAACTCTGGTGTGTAAATGGACACTTTGTTGTAGGTTAGTTTTTGTGTCATGATTTGCTTCAATTTGTAAATGGTTTAGTTTAGTCCATCCACACTTTGCGCAGCCCCGGCAAGGCCACCAGCATAATCAAGGACGCGTCTTGCCCCGGATACTCCCCTCTCCCATCAAGGCAAGAGATACAAAGGTTTGAAAAGGCATACCTCCAGATTCAGGGACAGTTTCTCCCCAAATGATATCAGATAATTGAACCATCCTATCACAAACTAGAGTGTGGTCCTGACCTACCATCTGCCTCATTGGAGACCCTTGTACTATCTTTAATCAGACTTTACTGGACTTTATCTTGTACTTAGTGTTATTCCCTTTATTCTGTATCTGTACACTGTAGATCGCTTGATTGTAATTGTGTAGTCTTTCCGCTGACTGGATAGCACGTAACAAAAAAAGCTTTACACGTGACATTAAACTAAATTGTTTACATATATCCTGGTAAATGAAAAAAATCTCTTTAATAATCTTGCACCAAGTGTTGATGGTTATAATTTCTAAACGATGCCATTCTATGTAGCGTGATCATGTGCTCACAACACCACACTCTGTTGTTCAAATTGGGGTATTGCAAACTATTGTTGCTGCCATGTAGCTACTGATGGAGGGTGGGTGAAGTGCTGTTTGATTCTGATTTGGCAAAATTGCCACATTTGTTGTTGACAGGTTTCCTTTTGGAGAAGCTTAAATCTATATTGCATGTGACATGGTTTACAAAAGAAACAAGTCAAGAAGTATACAGGTTTGTAGATTAATTGGCTTGGTATAAATGTAAAAATTGTCCCTAGTGTGTGTAGGATAATGTTAATGTGCGGGGATCACTGGTCGGTGTGGATTTGGTGGGCTGAAGGGCCTGTTTCCATGCTGTATCTCTAAACTGAACTAAACTATAAGTAGTGGCTTGTTAACATCAAGTTTGATTCTTAAAAGGTTGCATTAGAAGCAATAAATGCAGAGGTGAGGATTGGGGTAAACTGGTTCTGTTGCTTTAAGGTCCTGGGAAGAGTTGGAATTTGAGCAGGAGACTACACAATAAGTCTTGATTTCTGCACTGTAGGGGTGTACTTAGAGCATGAAAGGAACAAGGCCAGATATTTCAGAGACGTAAAGACCATAAACTGTTTCAGTAGCACGAGGAGAGACGAGAGAAAAGTTTGCATTGATAAAACTCGTAAGGCAGTTTGATCTTTTTCAATTTCCCTTGAGCAGTACTATTGGTTAAGTTGTCCTTTTAGCAGATTGCCACTTCCAATTCACTTCAAATCAGATTTGGCCAGCTGGCCACATATTGCCTCACTTAACCTGGCCAAGGCCATTCTAAGTGGCAGCATTCAGCAATTGCTCCACTTAAATAACTTTCCTTAACTGGAGTGCTTGCTTGCATGGTGTATTAGCCAATCCTATATATCCTTTATTATTATGGTCTAAGCCTCATCAGTGAACTGAAGAATGGCACATCTTTCCCTGGGGGCAGCCTATCTGCACTTGAAACCTCACGTCGATGATGCTCACAGAAATAGAGTATCTCCTTGAAACTGCGCTACAGTTTACTTAATTTTATTTCTGTACCTCACTCCATTCTTTAGACTTAAAGACTTTAGACTTACAGCGTGGAAACGAGCCCTTTCGCCCACGGAGTCCGCGCTCACCACTGATCACCCCATACACTAGCACTATCCTATACACTTGGGACAATTTACAATTTTATCTATGCCATTTAACCTACAAACCTGGATGTGTTTGGAGTGTGGGAGGAAACCGGAGCACCCGGAGAAAACCCCATCTGGTCTTGGGGAGAGCGCACAAACTCCATACAGACAGAACCCACCCAGATTTAGGATCGAACTCGGGTCTCTGGCAGTGTAAGGCAGCGACTCTACCACTGCGTGATACAACTCAGGCACAGTGGAATTAATTGCCTTTTACACCATAACCTTTTGCCTAACAAAACTCAGCATTGAAAGGTCTTATTCATCCAGCATCCACTGTCTTATTTTGAGCTATTTGATGGTTCCAGCAATAGAGGGAGGCCATTCAGCCCACTGTGCAAGAAGTCCTTACTCAAAAGACCAGCCTCTGTTGATAGCAGCCGTGGTGGTGGCCCTAGAAACGGAACAGTGGTTCCATTAGCAAATCACAGTAACCTCTGGCAGTAATATGTGGAGCACAGTCGTGAGTGGCAGGAACACATTGTCATGCATTTCTGCAACCTCTGGGATTTTATCACACGTTGTAGAAAGTGGAATATCAAGATGCCTATTACAGTTGTTGACTGGAACAATGGATGGGATTCAATGAATTTGAATGCCCTACACTGGGAATTCTTTGCCTGTGTTGGAAAGGATTGGGCATAAAGTCCACAACCGACGAGTAAAGCAGTGAACATTTGGGAATTTAGTATAGATAATATAGATAGTATAGGATAAATGTGAGGTTATTCACTTTTGCAGCAAAAACAAGGGGGCATATTATTATCTCAATGGGGTTAGGTTAGGTAAGGGGGAAGGTACAGTGAGACCTGGGTGTCCTTGTACACTGGTCACTGAATGTTGGCGTGCAGGTACAGCAGGCAGTGAAGAAAGCTAATGGAATGCTGGCCTTCATAACAAGAGGATTTCAGTATAGGAGTAAAGAGGTTCTTCTGCAGTTGTATAGGGCTCTAGTGAGGCCACATCTGGAGTATTGTGTACAGTTTTGGTCTCCTAATTTGAGGAAGGACAACCTTGTGATTGAGGCAGTAGGTTCACGAGATTGATCCCTGGGATGGCGAGACTGTCATATGAGGAAAGATTGAAAAGACTAGTCTTATATTCACTAGAGTTTAGAAGGATAAGGGGGATCTTATAGAAACATATAAAATTATAAAAAGACTGGACAAGCTAGATGCTGGAAAAATGTTCCCAATGTTGGGCAAGTCCAGAACCAGGGGGCACAGTCTTAGAATAAAGGGGAGGTCATTTAAGACTGAGGTGAGAAAAAAGTTTTTCACCCAGAGAGTTGTGAATTTATGGAATTCTCTGCCACAGATGGCAGTGGAGGCCAAATCACTGGATGGATTTAAGAGTTGGATAGAGCTCTAGGGGCTAGTGGAGTCAAGGGATATGGGGAGAAGGCAGGCACGAGTTATTGATAGCGGACGATCAGCCATGATCACAATGAATGGCGGTGCTGGCTCAAAGGGCCGAATGACCTCCTCCTGCACCTATTTTCTATGTTTCTATGTTTCTCATTTCCAAAAGATCAAGGTTTATTGCCATCTCTGGCTCTGTAAAAGAACATGGTGGTGAGCTGCATCGGGTGATAACAGTCAATAGTCAACTGTCCGGTGAGGTAGCTGGCTCCAGGCATTAAACACTTTAAATAATAGTGCTCTGGTGGGGGATCAATATTTAAAGTGGTGCATGGTCAACCAGCCAGTGGTCAACCAGCCAAGTGAACTGCTTTTTTCCCCTCCTTGATGGTGTTGCAATTCTGTAACGTTGTGAATACTTTTGAGAGTGACGCACCGTCATTACTCCTCCCCCTCCCTCTCCTCCCCCTCCCTCTCCTCCACCCCTCACTCCTCCACCCCTCCCTCCTCCTCGCCCTCCCTCCTCCTCCCCCTCTCTTCCCCCTTCCTTCCCCTCCCTTCCTTCCCCTCCCCAACTCCATCTCTGGCTCAGAAGCCTAGCATTTTACAGAATGTAAGCTGACAAGTTGCAAGTGACCAACCAATAGCAATAATGTTGGGAATTATTATATTACATTATAATATATTATTACACTTGGACAGGTTTGGAGGGATATGGACCAAACGCAGGCAGGTGGGACTAGTGTAGCAGGGACATGTTGGCCGGTGTGGGCAAGTTGAGCCGAAGGGCCTGTTTGCACACTGTATCACCCTATGATTCTAGTTGTCTTCTCCTGGCCTATCGGCCAGTTAAAGGGATCAGAGGGACTTCCAAGCAAGAGGGCACTAACAAAGTAAATAGTGGTCGACTTCAGGAAGTGAAGCCGTACACATACCCTAGTTTGCATTGACGGCGCCGAAGTAGAGGGTTAAAAACTTCAATTCCTAGGAGTCAGTATCACCAAAAACTCCTCCTGGACCACCCATATTGAAGCAACGACCAAGAAAGCACACCAACATCTCTACTCTCTTAGAAGGCTTAGGGTGTTTGGCAAGTCCCCTACAACTCTCACCAACTTCTACAGGCCATAGAAAGGATTTTATCAGGATGCATCACAGCTTGTTTTGGGAACAGCTCCATCCAAGACTGCAAGAAATTGCAGCGAATTGTGGACACAGCCCAGACCATCACACAAACTAACCTCCCTTCCATCGACTCCATTTATACCTCACACTGTCTTGACAAGGCCAACAGCATAATCAAGGACAGGTTGCCCGCTGGCCACTCCCTCTTCTCCCCTCTCCCATCAGGCAAAAGGTATAGAAGTGTGAAAATGCACGACTTCAAATTCAGGGACAATTTCTTCCCATGTGCTATCAGGCAACTGAATCATCTGACCACAACTACAGAGCAGTGCTGAACTACCAGCTACCTTTTTGGTGACCCTCGGGCTGTCCTTGATCGGACAGTGTTGGCTTTGCCTTGCACTAAACGTTATTCCTTTATCATGTATCTGTACACTGTAAATGGATTGATTGTAATTATATTGAATGTCGATGCGGGCTTGAACGGCCGAATGCACCTATTTTTCAATGTTTCTATGTATTGCCTTTCTGCTGACTGGATAGGATGCAACAAAAACTTTTCACTGTACCTCGGTACACGCAACAATAAACTAAACTGAAACTCCATCAGAATATGACAAAAATCTTAGAATAAAGGAGAGGTCATTTAAGACTGAGGTGAGAAAAAACTTTTTCACCCAGAGAGTTGTGAATTTGTGGAATTCCCTGCCTCAGTGTGCAGTGGAGGTCAAGCCACTGGATGGATTTAAGAGAGAGTTAGATAGAGCTCCAGCGGCTAGTGGAGTCAAGGGATATGGGGAGAAGGCAGGGACGGGTTATTAATAGGGGACGATCAGCCATGATCACAATGAATGGCGGTGCTTGCTCGAAGGGCCGAATGGCCTCCTCCCGCACCTATTTTCTATGTTTCTAAATACAGCAGTATGAGAAGAAGAAATATCTCTAGGAGCTCAGTTTGAATTTAATGCAAACTGATAGATGAACGTCTGACGTTTCTGATGGCTGTAGAGTCATTGGAATCTTCATGTGCACACTGCTGTGATTTGATAACATCCTGTATGTGAAAGGTGATTGGTTGTTTACTGCATCCCCTTGATAGTTGGGCTGCAGCATCTTGTTGTGGCCTTTTGAAAAAGACAACACTGGACTGACGTGGGGTCACCCAGTGTACACAACGAACAAGTATCCAGCTTCCCAACACTGACATCCTTCACTGAAATGAGTACAACAAAGCATATGGAACGGAAATGTTTATTTCAAATGGAGCACATCATTTGTGTTGAGGAAATGATCCATTTCTCATATTTATAAATGAATGGCAAACTTGTTCATCTCCATTGATCTTGCCTGCTGAGTGGTTGCTTTTGTGCAATTAAATAGTCTCCTGGAAGATCCTCTGATCAGTTTCTCTTGGCAGATCATATTTGCAAATGTGTACTTCATATTGAATTTTTTGCAGTTTTAATTTTTCTGCTTCAGGGCAGTGGTATTTGGGCAAAACATTGTTTTGGGCATTTTGTGGAAACATCATGAATGAAGTGGTAGCTCGGTTTACACTTTGGCTACTTTTTGTAATGACGATATACCAAGGGTCTCTTGCTCGAGAATGTATAATGATTCAAATTCTTCTGAAATTATCAGCAGCCACTAACCAGCTAAGGTGCGGTCCTGAACTCCCATCTACCTCATCGGAGCCCTTTGAACTATCTTTAATCGGACTTAATTGGACTTTATCTTGCACTAAACCGTATTCCCTTGATCCTGTACACTATGGATGGCTTGATTAGAATCATGCGTAGTATTTTTGCTGACTGGATACAACACAACATAAAAGCTTTTCACTGTACCCCAGGACATGTGACAATAATAAACTAAACTAAAGTCGTTCAAATTGTTTGAAACAAATATAACATTTTTTATCCACGAAGCAATTAAATATTAATTGAAATCTTAAACGTGGGATTGTGTACTTTTTATAAAAGGAAATCCCCCTGCATTTTCGATCCGAGCCATCTCTCTGTATTCTGGAAGGCATTGGGCAAAACCTGTGATGTCTTTTGCTGTGCAGGGCATGATTGACATCACATCTGTGAATTATTAATTGCCACACCTGTCTAATTAAGAACCAGATGTTTCCATAAGACCATAAGTCATGGGACATAGGAGCAGAATAAAACCATTCAGCCCATCATGTCTGTTCCGCCATTTGATCATGCCTGATCTATTTTTCCCTTTCAACCATCAACCCTGCCTTCTCCCCGTAACCATTGACGACCTTATTAATCAGGAACCTATAAACTGTGCTTTAAAAATACCCAATGTCTTGACCTCCACATCCATCTCTGGCCACGGATTTATTACCCTCTGGCTAAAGAAACTCCTCTTCTCTGTTGGGTTGAGGCCGTTCTTGTGTAACGTATCTGTGGGGTTAATCTTCCGTAATTTAGATTCCTGCTTTAGCCTTCTGTCGGCCCCTAGTATCTTCATCCTCCTGCTGTCACTTTTTTCCCTGACACCTTCCTTCACCCCCATAACCACCTTGGATTACACTCCCATTTCTCTCCTCCATCAACCCTAAAAATCTTGAGTCTCAAGAAATGTCCTGACCTGAAACGATGTCTATCCATTTCCCTTTGTTGATGCTGCCTGACCTGCTCAGTACTTCCTCCAGTACTTTTGTTTTTACTCATGATCCCATCCCCAACTATCTTCTGGACAAAATTGTCTTCAGCAATCTCCACTCCCTGTGATAGTGGAAGATGGCACGAGAAGGGCCTTTGTGCCTGTTCTGCCGTGCAGAATACATTGGATGCGGGGCTGGTAGCACACTGGGGCCTCCGGGCCTTTACATGAAGACCCATGTTAAAGTAATTGTAGGCTGCAATCTCTCCATGGAGCAAAGTTTCCATATTTTAGAAGGGAAGCCATGAACTATTTAGTTATATGTACTGCACATTGGAAATATTTCCTGCTAATAAGACCCAAAGTTATCATTTGTCGGAATACTTGGAGTGCTAAATTGTGGAACACCACAGATATTTTATAAGAGTTCTGATGAAGTGTTCTTCAACCTCACACCTATTTCTCTTTCCAGAGGTGCAGAGGTTTCGCAGACCTGCTGAGTTTTTCCAACATTCTTTGTTTTTAGTTCAGATTTCCAGCATCTGCAATTTAAAAAAAAATCCATTGAATGTTAATCTTGCCTATCAGATGGAAACTGCGCAAGTGGGCTGCTTAAAAATGCACGGCCTTCTTGTGTTTTGTTCCTTTACCAGCAGAATCTTTGCAGATGCCTCAACCTACCATCCTGAGGCGTGCAGAGATCTTTTATCCTTGTGTGAATCATGTTTCTGTTTTGTTAATGACATTCGGATGCGGTTTTACTGGACGTGAGCAGAGAAGCCACAGACAAGAGGCCCATCAGGTGAATACCTTTACCTGTTGGGACAGCAGGAAGCCCCGTGAGAAAAATCATACCTACCATGACTCTCTCATAACTCTGTCACCACAGCTGAACTCCTTTAGACGGCCAGCAGCATCTCGATCTGCACTATTAAATGTAAGCATTCCGAGTCAGAAAATTCACTTTTCTAGAAATTGGATTTAATCTTTTTCAGCTCCTGTGCCGTGCATTGAGCTAACAGCGAATATAAACCCATGAAAAATTAGTCGAAGCATGATAGTAGTTTACCCCCCGAATCACACACCAAAACGGGGCAGGACAGGGTCAGCTGTATGCGGCTTCCAAACACTTGTTGCGTGTCTTTCTGAGGAGACTATCAATCCCCAAAGGCACATTTCCACAGCAACAACACATATTTTGGCTGCTACAGAGGAAGAGGTTGCAGGAATGAAGCGAGAGAGAGAGAGAGAGAGCTCCCAGATTTAGTGAAAGGGATCAAGTGTCATCATCAAATGGTGGGGCAGCGGTAGAGTTGCTGCCTTACAGTGTTAGAAACACGGTTTGATCCTGTTTTATCCTGACCACGTGCTGTCTGGACCGAGTTTCTATGTTCTCCCTGTGACCGTGTGGGTTCTCCCTGGGTGCTCTGGTTTCCTCCTAAACTCCAAAGAGTTAATTGGCATCGGTAAAAATAGTAAATTATCCCTGGTGTATAGTGTGTGCGAGTGTAACGGGGATTGCTGGTCGGCATTGGCTCAGTGGGCCGAAGGGCTTGTTTCCGCCCTGTAGCTTTAAACTAAACTAATCTAAAAACCAAATCGGTGAGATGAGTGCTGGGAGTGAGGTCCTCTACGCCAGAGGGCTGGAATATGTGCTGGAGCACCTGAGGAAAAGCATGGCAGCAGATGGCTCCTGCTGTCTCCTTCTGGTGTGACAGTCTTCACAAATTTGACCCTTGCTGAAAGATATTTAATGTCATCACAAGTTATGTCTGGGTCCAGGCAGAAAGCAGAACCAGTTCAATCAATAGATCAGGGTCTCGTTCATTAATGCGTTTTGTCCACCGCAAATGGTCCTGCAAAATGGAAACAGGAGAGACTATTACAAGTTGTCCGGGCCCTCTTGACTGGTGAACTTTGTTGGTGTTGAGGATCAGCTTCGAGACAATCAATTTTTCTGGAATGGACTCCTCGTGTCAGGACATGTTTCTCCCTCTCTCTCGCTCTCCCTCTCCCTCTCCCCCTCCCCCCTCGCCCTCGCCCTCTCCAAACGCATGGCACTGCAAAGACATTTGGCGCAAATATGATGCATGGAAGTACCAGTTCAATTTACCAGCATCTGCAGTTTCAGCATGAGTGGACCAAACCACGTGACGTTGTTTTATTGCCTGATTTGTGCACATTAAATTAAAAAGGTGTGAATAAATCCAGTTTCTAGACCACAGTTTGTTGTGACAAGGGAATTCCCGGAGTACCTGAGAGAAGCTGGAGTGTTCACAGGGAAAATGTCCACAATTTGCAAAGATGGCACTGGAGGATCAGGTTGCTGGACCTGTAAGCAGTTGCTCTAACAGCTCTTGTCCCTCCAAAAAAAGACACCAGTGGAGGCAGATTTCAATGCCTAAGATGCCTTTAGACTTCAGAGATACAGCGTGGAAACAGGCCTTTCAGCCCATCGGGTTTGCGCCGACCAGCGATCGTCCCGTGCACTAGCACTGATCCTACTCTAGGGACAATTTACAATTTTATCAAAGCCAATTAATCTCCAAGCATGTACATCTTTGGAATGTAGGGAGAAACCTGAGCACCCGAGAAAACCCACACGGTCACAGGGAGAACGTACAAGCTCCATACAGATAGCTCCTGTAGTCAGAATCGAACCTGGGTCTCTGGCGCTGTGAGGCAGCAACTCTGCCGCTGTGTCACTATGCCGCCCACTCCATCTGTGATGAGGAAGTACGTTGATAATCTGACCTTGACGTCCACACAGAGACATATCTGAGGATGAGAATACAGCTGAAGATCTTCCCATAGAATTCAAGTCAAAAGTCAAACAAACTTTATTGTCATTTAGAAATACATTGATATATGCAGTTCCAAACGAAATTACATTGCATTTGGCTCCCTGTGCAACACAATAAATTAACCGAAGGATAGGTATGTATGAAAAGGGTAAATAGACAATAGTGGCAGCCCATTTACATGGCATTCAGGAGTCTGATGGCTCGTGGGAAGAAGCTGTTGCAGAACCTTGATGTTCTGCTCCTTATGCTGCGGTATCTTTTTCCCGAGGGCAGCAGAGTGAACAGTCCGTGATGGAGATGTGAGGGGTCCTTTATGATACTGCTGGCCTTAGACACACAGCGTTTGGTCGCAATATCCCCGATTGAGGGGAGATAGGTCCCGATGATTTTTTCCGCTGTCCTCACCACTCTCTGCACAGACTTCCAGTCGGAGGCTCTACAGTCCCCAAACCAGACAGAGATACAGCTGGTCAAAATACTCTCTATGGTATACAGCTGGTCAAAATACTCTCTATGGTACCCATTGTACCCATCTCTGGGATGGCAGGGTTTGGGAAGCCTGTGCTTGTTAGACACAAAATGCTGGAGTAACTCAGCGGGAGAGGCAGCATCTCTGGAGAGAAGGAATGAGTGACTTTTCTGGTCGAGACCCTTCTTCAGACGTTTTATGTACTGTTCATCGGGGAGATATAGTTAGGAAAATGATGTCCCTGAAGATAACGTGGGAGCAGTCCCTCTGCAGTCTTCCTGCAGGGTGAGTCATTGCCATCACATCGCTTCCACTAAAGGAGTGCCTCTGTTATCACTGTGGCACCCACTGCATGATTATCTCAGCAGCTGAAAATGGCACTGAACTTTGTGAAGTGTTTGAGCAACTGGCAGTGAACTCTGAAGCTGCCCAGTCAAATTTCCCAATATCTTTAAATAGATTTCAAAAGCTTAAGAGCACGTTCCATCAGACTTGGAAAGAGGGGGACCGTTCTCCCCCGGCGAACGGTCCTTTCGGAAGCTAGGGTTCAGTCCTAATTTTCCATCCTACCTCATTGCAGACATGGTACATTTTCTCTGAAACTGTTATGCTATAATGCTGACACACTTTATTCTGCACACTGGTATTTGTCTCTTCCTTCTATCTTTTGTAATTGAGTTTGGCTGGATTGTATTCGGTATTCATTTATAGTATTGTCAGCACGTAAACAAAAAGAGTTTTACATTACTTTGGTACACGTGGCTCAATGTTTTAGTTTAGTTGAGAGATACAGGCGGAAACGAGTCTGTGCCGACCAGCAATCACCCTGCACACCAGCACTATCCTGTACCAGGGACAATTTACAACTTTTTTTGAAGCAAATTAACCTACAAACCTGAACCTCTTTGGAGCCTGGGAAGAAACTGGACCCGCCCGACCCCCCCATAGAAAACGTAAGTGGCCACGGGGAGGAGGTACAAACTCTG
Organism: Raja brachyura; assembly: GCA_963514005.1. The sequence continues at coordinate 186,706,216 of OY740781.1, forward strand.
TACGGACAGCACCCGTAGTCGGGATCAAACCCGGGTCTCTGGTGCTGTAAAGCAGCAACTCTACCATTGGGCCACCGTGCCGCCCTGCTCTAAGTTGGACTGCGAATGGGCAGAAGTTACATTCTAAGGCTCAAATTAATTCTGTTGAGGACAGATGCAGGCACTGCAAAGGCATTTGGCGCAAATATGATGCATGGAAGTACCAGTTCAATGTCCCAGCATCTGCAGTTTCAGCAGGAGTGGACTGCTGATGTGCTCCAAACCACGTGACGTTGCTTTATTGCCTGATTTGTGCACATTAAATTAAAAAGGTGTGAATAAATCCAGTTTCTAAGCCACAGTTTTCTGTGTTCATTTTTCATCTGTTTAACTCATAAGGAATACAGTGCTGATGAAGCTTTTTGTTGAGCGTTAAACTTGCTCTGTGGCTCTTTCTCACTCATCAGAAACATCTGTGCTATCATTCAGGTACAGTCTGTCCAGACATGTCTGGCAGGGCCTAGAGAGACAACACTCATCAACTGCTGTTTGGGATACATTACTGTTGTCTGTGCTTTGCTTTCCATTTATAAATGAACACTCTGTGTGGGCTGCTCGGAGAGTGGTAGACCTAGAAGTTCCGTTGTGTATTTTTGTTTTACAAGAAATGGGCGGTGCTGCTTACTAATACATATACAGTACATGCGCATGCACACACAATACTCATACACACACACACAATGCTTGCTCATATATATACATGCACACCACACACAGGCTACACACTCACACTACACACACACACAGGCTACACACTCGCTCTACACACTGACTCACATGCAATACTCATACACACACACACAATACTTGCTCATATGTATACACACACACACACACACACAGGCTACACACTCGCTCTACACATTGACTTACATACAATACTCATACGCACACACAATACTTGCTCTAGTCATATGTATAGACACACACCGCACACAGACTAAACACACACCACACACTCACACACAATACTCATACACATATACACACACACACTCAATACTTGTACACACATAAACATAGATACTGTATACACACCAAAACAGGGATGTGATTCTGAGGCTTTATAAGGCACTGGTCAGACCGCATTTGGAATATTATGAGCAGTTTTGGGCATCATATCTGAGGAAGGATGTGGAGGGGGCCCCGAACAAGTTTATGAGATTGATCCCAGGAATGATTGAGTTAACATATGATGAGCATTTGACAGCACTGGGCCTGTGCTAGCTGGACTTTAGAAGGATGAGTGGGGACCTCATTGGAACTTACCGAATACTGAAAGACCTGGTTGGAGTGGATGTGGAGAGTATATACCACAGGCCATGGACTCAGAATAAAAGTATGTATGTTTAGAAAGGAGATGAGAAGGAATTTTGTTAGCGCATCAGTGGTGAATGTGTGGAATTCATTGCCACAGACGGCTGTGGATGCCAAGTCATGCGTTATCTTCAAAACAGAGATTGAAAGGATCTTGATTAGTAAGGGTGCCAAGGGTAATGGGGAGAATGCAGGAGAATATGTTTGAGAGGGAAAGATAGATCAGCCATGATTGAATGGTGGAGTAGATTTGGTGACCTGAATGGCCCAATTGTGCTCCTATCACTTATAAGCGCACACACACACCTCATACACAGAATACCGACTCACACATACACACTCAGTACACACGCACTATGCTCACTCGTAAACGCATAGATAGAAACATACACATACACGCTACTCACTCATGTACAAACACTCACACATGCTCATCCACTCAATACTCACACGTTCAATACTCACTTGCACACACACTATTCACACATACTCTCTCTCACACGCACATTATGACCACTGCCCATTTCCAGAATATTTGAGTTAAAGAAGGAACTGCAGATGCTGGAAAATCGAGGGCACACAAAATGCTGGAGAAACTCAGCGGGTGCAGCAGCATTTATGGAGCGAAGGAGATAGGTAACGTTTCGGGCCGAAACCCTTCTTCAGACTGTACCTTCCAGAATATTTGATGTCACTGGACATGTGGGTATTTCACGTATAGCGATCTGTCCTGTCGTACGTATCAATTTTCATGCAACCTTACTGTTTTGCAGAATGATGCTGGGTGAATTTCATTCACATTTTTCCCAATGCTTCCTTGTCTTTTGTCACTTACAAACCAATCAAGTTTCTTAAAGGTGATTTCTCTGCCGCAAGCAGCAAAGGATAACATTAAAAAAATATGTACAGGGAGAACAATTCTAACTCCTTTATTTAAGGAAGGATATATTTGCATTGTAGGCTGTGCAGAGAAGTTTCATGGGCTTTATTCCTGGAATGAATGTGTTAACATATGAAAAAAAGGTTGGGCTTATACTCATTGAAGTGCAGGTGAATAAGAAGCAATCTTATCGAAACAGATAGGATTAAGGATACGATACCATAAAACTTTATTCAACCCCGGAGCGAAATTGGTCTACCAACATTCACAACACACAAGGTCAGGGATCGAAATTAACGTTTGCCCGGGTGCCAATGGCCACCTAAAGTCCCGCTTGGCCGCTATTGCTGTCTTGCTCTCTGGAGTAACTCTTGCTTCTTGGTTTCCTGGCCCTCCAAATATATTCCAAATGGAATTTAAACTGGAGTGGACCCTCCACCTCCAAACTCCAAAATAACAGCCTATTGCACTTTATCTGTTTACCTATTGTGCATATATATGGTGTATGGTATATAGCCACACTGAACTTTTATCTCCTGTTCTGTATTATGTTTACATATTCTGTTGTGCTGCAGGAAGCAATAATTTCATTGCCCTATCTGGGACACATGACAAAAAACTTTCTTGACTCTTGACTTGGACTTAAGCAAAAAAGGGTTCTTGGAGAAAAAAGAGCTACCTTAAATTTAGCTACGTCTGGTTGGGTAACTATGGTAGGGTGAAGACTATTCCATGCTTTAATTGTGCGGGGGAACTCCATGGAACAGGCAGCATTTCTGGATAGAAGAAATTGGGTGACGTTTTGGGTAGAGACCTTTCCTTAGATTTCCTCTGGTTTTAGTTTAAAGATACAGCTTGGAAACAAGCCTTTCGGCCCACCGAGTCCACGCCGACCACCGATCATCCGTACACTAGCAATATATATACACACACACACACACACACACACGCACACACACACACACACACACACACACACACACACACACACACACACACACACACACACACACACATACAATTTCTCTCCTGGGATTAATAAAGTTCTATCGTATAGTATGTGTGTAGGAAGGAACTGCAGATGCTGGTTTAGACTGAAGATAGACACAAATAGCTGGAGTTACTCAACAGGTCAAACGAATCTCTGGACACCTTTGGAATGTGGAAGGAAACAAGAGCACCCGGAGAAACCCCATGCGATCAAAGGGAAAAGGAGCAAACTCCATTCAGACAGCAGCCATATTCAGGATCAATTCCAGGTCTCCGGCACTTTTAGGCAGCAACTTTATGGCCAATATACTGCCCCATATTCTTGAACTGAATTAAAACATATAGTAGCTGTAAAGGGGAACTTAGCGTCACTTAGAGATTTAAGATCGCAAATGGATAGTTTCTTTTTTTTAGTAACCAAAGTTATCGACGTATAATTTTTTGTGTGTTGGAAAATAAAATATAGTGGCACAGCTGGTGGACTTGCTGTCTCACACGCCAGAGATCTGTGTTCAATCCTGTCCTCTGGCACTGTCTGTGTTGAATTTACACATTCTCCCTGCAAGCGTGTGGGTTTCCTCCCACATCCCAAAGACGCATTGGCTCTGTAAAATTGCCCCTAATGTGTAGGGAGTGGGTGAGGAAAGTGGGAAAACAGAACTTGTGTGAATGGGTAGACAAAAATACTGGAGAAACTCAACGGGTGAGGCAGCATCTATGGAGCGAAGGAAATAGGCGACGTTTCGGGTCGAGACACTTCTTCAGACTGATGTGAGGGTGGAGGGGATGGGAAGAAGAAAGGAAGAGGCAGAGACAGTGGGCTGAAAGAAATGCTGGGAAGGAGAGGTGTAAGCAGGAACTACCTGAAATTGGAGAAGTCAATGTTCATACCGCTGGGTGTAAACTGCCCAAGCAAAATATGAGGTGCTGCTCCTCCAATTTATGGTGGGCCTAACTCTGGCCATGGAGGAGACGCAGGACAGAAAGGTCGGATTCGGAATGGGAGGGGGAGTTGAAGTGTTGAGCCACCTGGAGATCAGGTTGGTTATTGTGAACCGAGCGGAGGTGTTGGACGAAGCAATCTCCAAGCCTACACTTGGTCTCACCGATGTAGAGCAGCTGACACCTAGAGCAGCAGATGCAATAGATGAGGTTGGAGGAGATGCAGGTGAACCTCTGCCGCACCTGGAAAGACATCTTGGGTCCTTGAATGGAGTCAAGGGGGGAGGTAAAGCAACAAGTGCAGCAGTTCCTGCAGTTGCAAGGGAAAGTGCCAGGAGAGGGGGTGGTTTGGGTGGGTAGGGAAGAATTGACCAGGAGGGAGCGGTCTCTGCGGAAAGCCGACGGGAGGAGATGGGAAGATGTGGCCAGTGGTGGGATCACGTTGGTAGACAGCGGATGAGGCAGCATCTATGGAAAAGAAAAGGTGGAGACAGTAGGCTGTGGGAGAGCTGGGAATGGGAGGGGAAGGAGGAAGAAAGCATGGACGACCTGAAATTGGAGAAGCCAATGTTCATACCACTGGGGTGTAAACTACCCAAGCAAAATATGCTGTTCCTGAAATTTGCGGTGGGCCTCTCTCTGGCCATGGAGGGGGCCCGGACAGAAAGGTCGGATTCGGAATGGGAGGGTGTGTTGAGCCACCAGAAGATCGGATTGGTTATTGCGAACTGAGTGGAGGTGTTGTGCGAAGCGATCGCCAAGCCTGCACTTGGTCTCACCGAGGTTGACCATACGCTGAATAATCCAACCACATTTTTGTTTGGAAGTGGAATAAAATAATAGAAATTGCATTCATTGCTACATGTAAAAAGAGTTGAGATACTGTATATACTGTGTTATAATTTTGCTGCATGTCATTGTGGTATATATCATGTCTTGATTGGTGAATATGTTTAGTTTGTGACTTTAATTGAAGCAGAAATAATATGTGAATGCTTCATTGAGCATAATTCCGACTGGTAACTACGCACTTCGTCCGAGCACATTATCGCACGTGTCATGCAAGCCGTCTTAAATGACCACCTAAACTGTCATTTGGCAACCTAAAAAGCTGCCTAGGTTGCCCGGCTGGAAACAGAGAAAAAAAGTTAAGTGAGAGCCCTGAAGGTACACAAAAACTTTAAATTAAAAGTGAAAACACAAAAAATAAGACTAGCGAGTGTTGTCTGGCTGCTGTGTGTACAGCGCCTTCACCAGAACAAATGAATGAACTAACAAACACAGACTTATCCCCTGGGCAGTGGATTGTAAACTGGAGCTCCCCTCCACCACACCAGGTCCCCCTTTGTTTTCCCACCATCTCTCACGGAGGTCCCCCAACGCCGGGTCTCCGTTGTTCTTCATGGCGGTCACCCCACACCGGGACCCCAATGTCTTCCCCTCCCCCCCTCACGCTCATTGACCACGAGGCCCCACCGCCATCAATGCTCCTGTGCCACCGAGGCCCCTGCTGCAGCCGTCGAGGCTCCCATCGCCGCCACCGCTGAGGCTCCTTCTGCCCAGACAAGCCTTGCCACCCGGCTTCACCGCAGTCCACGGGGAGGCCTGTGGGGGGAGTCGGGCCAACCGGGGTGCGTTCCAGTCGTCTGCGCTGTGGTTGTTTGGCGGATGGGTCGTGCCCACGTGGCTCCCCGGGACATTCCCACCGTGCGTGTGGCTATCTGGGACACTCCAGCCGCACACGCAGCTCTCCGGGACAGTCCTGCTGCACGCGCGGTTTCCCGGGACACAGGGGGAGGGGGTAGATGAGAGGATGATATCCCCCCTTTCTCTTCCACTTCACTCTCCATTGGAGTGGAAGCGTGGTTTTTAAGTAAGGGGTGACTCATTTTAGGCACAAATAAGGAGGATTTCTTCACTTGTTGGGAATCTTTTGGAATTCTCTAACCAAGAGAGCTATGGAGGAAGAGTCAGTGAATATTTCCAACATTGAAATAGGAGGGATTGTGGGCTGGGGTTCGGCATGGGGAAAGGGTCTGGAGAGTAGTGTTGAAGCCAAGATTAGATCAGCCATGAACTTATTGAACGGAGGAACAGGCTGGAGGGGCTGTTGAACCTCCTATTCCTGTTTCTTATGTTCATGCTTTTTTGCTGAATTACTTGGCACTGGTCCACAGGCAGCAGAGGAGCCATAGGTTTGGTCTGGGTCTGTGAGAATAGAGAGTGAATTGGTTTTGAACTGAAGAAGTGGAGTTTAGACATTGTGATGCACAGTCAGAGACCCTTCATTCTCAGAGTCATCCTCCAGCACGGACATTGGGGGGAGACTGGTGCGGGGATGTGGTCCCCTTTTGTTCTCCCACCGTCCCTCATGGCGGTCCCCCCCACTCCAGGTCCCCTTTGTATGGACCCCAGATGGAACGTGTCAATGCCAGATGGAGCGTGTGTGTTGTGAGGAAGGGCAAACATGTTTTTGTAGTTTCATTTAGTTTAGAGATACAGTGTGGAAACAGGTCCTTCGGCTCACTAGTCTGTACCAACCAACAATCACCCGCACACTAGCTCTATCCCTACACACCAGGGGTATTTAACCAGAAGGCAATTAGCATATAAACCCGCATGTCTTTAGAGTGTAGGAGGAAACTGGTACACCTGGGGAAAACCCATGCAATCACGGGGAGAAGGTACAAACTGCGTACAGACTGTCAGGTTCAAACCCAGGTCTCTGGCGCTGTTATGCCGCTGTCCCACTTAGGAAACCTGAACGGAAACCTCTGGAGACTTTGCGCACCACCCAAGGTTCCCGTGCGATTCCCGGAGGTTTCCGGAGGTTTTTGTCAGTCTCCCTAATGGTCGAAAGTGATTTCCGTTTAAAAAATCAGTAATTATTTAGTCAAAGCCGGTTGCGATGCTAGGGGAAGGTGGTTGCCGGAGGACAAAAACCTCCGGGAACCGCACGGAACCCTTGGGTGGGGCGCAAAGTCTTCAGGTTTCCTAAGTGGGACAGGGGCATAAGGCAGCAACTCTACTGCCGTGCCACCTTAGCAGATAGATTGCACACCTGGTGCACTGAAGTTTGGCTTGTGATTGACTGATGTGGCATCCATTGAAGAAGGACATGCTCCTGGAGACTGGAGTGTGGGTGAGGCTGAAAAGGCCCTCTTCCCCCCCGTCTGGGACAAGTCATCACCGTCCTGTGTTATTAGTGAAGTGGATCAATTATATGAGTTGTGTTTTATGGTGTGAGTCAGTGTCTGGGCAAGGCAACAAATGTGGCATGTGCAGGGTGCTCAGGTCTTGCTATCACATAGCTTGTGAGATGATGCAGTCACTTCTAATGTTGCTCCACGCTTCAGGATGTGCAGCACCTGGGTAGTGAACATTGCCACCCCCAGCCAAGCCTGTCTGACCGTTGCCACCGATGAAGAACACCACCTCCTTCAGTGGGTTTCTTCCACTGTAATTTGGAGTTCTCCGCCAGTGAATCTCTTTGTCCCCTCTGCTGCTTCTCTCTCTGTGCCATTTCTCACGAGTTGAAATGAGGTTGGCTTGGGACATGTTAAGGAATGGAGCCACAAGGTTGGATTGATACAAAAACATTGGCAGCTGAGCAGATCTGCACTGGATGTTCGAGTTAGGGAGTAGGTAGGAACTGCAGATGCTGGCTTAAGCTGAAGATAGACACAAAATGCTGGAGTAACTCAGCGGAACAGGCAGCATCTCTGGATAGAAGGAATGGGTCACGTTTCAGGTCGAGACTTCTTCAGACTGAAATCACCCATTCCTTTTATCCTGAGATGTTGCCTGTCCTGCTGACTTACTCCAGCATTTTGTATCTATCTTCAGGTTAAGGGGGCATCTGTCTCTGCATGAAGCGGTACCTGTGGAAAAAAATATCAATGTTGAGCAAGGATTATGATCCTTTACCGACTATTAAAATGGGCACTGGTGCCACAGATACAGGTCTGATTTTGTGGGAATTAATGTGTGGGGGCCTTGGTTTTTATTTCATGAGGCCCCTTTTCATGATACATTAGAGAAGCAGTGGGAAACAAATGCATTTCATAACAATGAACATTGGACTGCGTTAGGAAATAAGAATATGTGTTCGGCCCGGGGCTTTTGTTCAGGCTGGCTTCAGCTATGACAATGAAACAATATTTCTTCCTCCTTGTTTTATCCTTTTTTGGACCTTGGGGATGTCAATTGAAGCGTCTCTTTCTTTCTAAGGGACCTATTTGCCTGGTGTGAATACCACTGCACGTTCTCCAACAGTAAGCCCTTGTTGTTTTCATAAATAAGACGCTGCACTGCCATAAATCCTGTGGTATTGTGCACTTGGAATAAATTCCACATCGTAGCGGTACAAGATAACATGAATTTATTACACGCAGTTCAGTGGAGTCGCTGGCTGCAGTAAAGCATCGCGGTGGGTGTGTGAAATGTGTGACACTCAGCAGAACAGAAACAGATTTTTATCAGTCCAGACTTGGGTTGTGCCTGGAGAGAACGTTTAATGTAACAGTAGGACAAACTACTGGTGGTTACAGGCCTCTTACTGCTAGTAGTGGTGGAACAAACTGTGGTAATGAAACAAGCATGTTGACCACAGTAAAAAGCACACATGCCTGATTGTTTTTGTTCCAGTTTATCGGTCAAAATATATCCACCTCTAGGTAACAAAACTGAGTACAGACACGAAGTGCTGCCTGACCGGCTGAGTTACTCCAGCACTTTGTGTCTGTCTTTGGTATTGAACCAGCATCTGCATTTCTTTGTTTCTAACAAAACAGAGTTACTGGTTGCTTGTTACTGGTTGTAACATACTGGTTGCATGTTAAAAAAAAGGTGTGCAAGCAGGAGTGGAGTCATTCAGTATCTGCCAGTGTGAGGCTCTGTGGATGGGCTCTGTGGCCTCCTCCCTATCCTTTGGAATATGTGTCATGTTGTACATCTCCAGTGAAGGTGGGCTTACCGGTATGTGGAGAATCCCACATCGTGTTATTCCAGAACATATCCTGAGGTGTTAAGACTATAGCAGCGAGCACTTAGCTGTTCAGAACATCAGGCGGGCAAGACTGCGCGCCGACAATGTGGTAACAATTTTGTGATGTTTAAACTGTCAGTCAGTCTCAGAGCCGGCAATCCAAGATAGCTTCATAACAGATACTTAAGTCTGCTCCTTTGGGAATCATGACCAGGGTAATTGCATGAAGTGAATGGAGTGCAGCAAACTAGCCCAGACACCGTAGTTAAATAAATTATGCAAAAGAGGGACCATGGAACAAGAGCTTTAATGGTTTGTATCTAAATTTCACTATGCGGCAATTTATCTTCTGGGAAGTTGTGCAATCAAGCCAGCAAGTCAGAGGCTTTAAAAAAATAAAAGAATGACATATATGCATGATGATAAATGAAGCGAGAAGTCATCTTATTTATGTCTCTGCTTCCTCGAACTGCAGGCAAAGTGCTTGATTTAAGCAATCCGGAACGCCTCCACATACTGTAGCAGGGAATCTAATGCTCAGGGTTTGATTGAAAGATTTGGCCTGCAAGGCTTGCCTTCAATCAGAACGTGCATTGCTTGCTCCCTGTATACAACGCATAGCAGTTGGTGCTTTTTCAGTAGCTGTTTAGTCAATCAAAGATTGAACACCTTCCTGTGACCTTGTCAAGGGGTTGAATTGCTAATAGGGCGGAGGGGTGCAGTCAGGGCTGGAAGTGGACATCATGGAAGCTGGGACAGGAGAGCAACAAAAATCCACGGCAAAAAGTATATTGGAGAAGAACGTGGAACTCAATTTACTGCTCAGCCAGGCTTAGTTTTCATTTTAATGGATGTTTGTTGGATCCAAGGAATGATCTGTTTCCACAGTTTCCAAACATGGCTCCGCCCCCACCCTAGTCGCCTGCTAATTTTACTGTTCTTGTCCCCTTATTATCACCTCCTCCACAGCCAACAATGGGCTATTGTGGGCTCTTTGGTCATTGTTGCCGGCTCTGATCGGTTCTGTAATTTTTCATATCTCTAGTTTCCCTCTCATAGAAACATAGAAACATAGAAAATAGGTGCAGGAGGAGGCCATTCGGCCCTTTAGAGCCAGCACCGCCATTCATTGTGATCATGGCTGATCGTCCCCTATCAATAACCTGTGCCTGCCTTCTCCCCGTATCCCTTGACTCCACTAGCCCCTAGAGCTCTATCTAACTCTCTCTTAAATCCATCCAATGACTTGGCCTCCACTGCCCTCTGTGGCAGGGAATTCCATAAATTCACAACTCTCTGGGTGCAAAGGTTTTTTCTCACCTCAGTCTTAAATGACCTCCCCTTTATTCTAAGACTGTGGGCCCTGGTTCTGGACTCACCCCACATTGGGAACATTTTTCCTGCATCTAGCTTGTCCAGTCCTTTTATAATTTTACATGTTTCTATAAGATATCCCCTCATCCTTCTAAACTCCAGTGAATACAAGCCTAGTCTTTTCAATCTTTCCTTATATGACAGTCCCGCCATCCCAGGGATCAATCTCGTGAACCTACGCTGCACTGCCTCAATCACAAGGATGTCCTTCCTCAAATTAGGAGACCAAAACTGTACACAATAGTCCAGATGTGGTTTCACCAGAGCCCTATACAACTGCAGAAGAACTTCTTTACTCCTGTACTGAAATCCTCTCGTTATGAAGCCTGACTCTCAGTCTGAAGAAGGGTCTCGACCCAAAACGTCGCCTTTTCCTTTTCTGCCGGACCCGCTGAGTTTACTTAGGATTTCCTGACTCCAAAGTAGAGCTTGGCTCTAGAGTTTTGAGGAAGACGTATCAAGAGTCCATTGCCTGGGAGAGTAATTGGAGCTTGGCCGACTTAGTCACATTTACGAAATGCACTGGTTCCAACTTATGAGAGAGTAAGTGTCCATATGTATTCAAGCATTGTATCCAGAGCAGATTCAGTGATCAAAAAAAGTACTGTGTGGAATGATAATGGCACTGCAGTGTGGGCCTTCAGAGCCTTAATAATACAATTTAAATAAAATAATTCACTTGACATATCTATTAGTGCACCTGTCAGATGAAACGTTTTAGCATACATTATCATTGGAAGAAGGGACCTGATACAGTGGTTGACAGCTGTTCATTTTTGACAGTGAATGGTTATTCCATTTAATTGACAGATGTGAATGTTTCTCCAGATGACACAACTGGGACTCTGGACACAGTCTACCTCTCCAGCATGGATTCGTCACATCAAGTGGTAGCACCCCTTGTCTGATACAGATTCTGTCCTTCCAACTCAACACAAGCTGAGAACTGTGGAAACAAGGAACTGCAGATGCTGGTTTACAACAAAAAAAAGACACTAAGTGGTGGAGTAACTCAGCAGGTTCAGACAACATCTCCGGAGAACGTGGATAACCCAGGTTTCGGGTCAGGACCTTTCTTCGGAGCAGCGTCTGAAAAAAGGTCCTGACCACAAAATGTCACCTATCCATGTTCTCCAGAGATGCTGCCTGACCCGCTGAATTACTCTAGCACTTGGTGTCTTTTTTTTGCATACCGAGAACTGAATTGAGGACCTTGTAATCTACCTACGCAGTCCACTACTTCCTACTTGGCTACTTCCTATAGCCATTACTGTTACTTTTCCTTACGTTGTCCCAAATCATTTAGAATCATTGATCATGACGCAGCCTGTGTCTAAATTAAAATAAGGTTCAGAGGCACAGTTAGTCACAGTAGTGTTTACCCTATTAAGGATCATTATATAATTGAACAAAAACACACATACTGTAAGTGCTGGTGTAGGTCAGCAGGTCAGGCAGCATCTGTGGAGAGAATAGACAGGCAGTGTTTCAGGTTGGGACCCTTTAACAGACTGATGTATTATTGATCTATCCTGGTCATCATCATCGTCACTGTCAGCTGCTGTTAGTTATTAACCCTTGAACTCCTTGTCAAATTAAAGTGATGATGGTGTTCAGAAGGCTGATGATGTTATTATGGAATTAGTTTGCCCACACCCAACTCTCAATCTTTCCCATTATTATTTGATGATATCTTTTTTTGTGACCCAAGGTGATGACTTTATCTCAGAAAACACTCAAGTAGTGACGTCTTATTAATTTTAAGTTAAGTTGTAGCTTGGGTGCGTAGCAGATCATGTGGACATGGAGTGAACTTGTGCCATTGGTAAGTCGACGCCCAGTTCAGTAGCAATGGTAGACTGGAGAAGAAATCTTCCTTTCCTGATCAGTCTTCAGTGTAGACATCTGCTGAGATTAGGCCCAGTTGTGATTAGCCCCTTGGCTGAGCAAGAGTCAATTTCTGAGCAGTGAGTCAAAGATCAAGCTTCCCTATAGATTGATGAGTAATTGCCTGCAGGAGGCAAAGGAAGGAATAAGAGAGTCAAGAAAAAACAAAACAATTTAGAATGGTTAGGGTGGGGAACCTATTGCATTTCATTCAGTTCTTTTCCTATTTAGACCCCCAAGAAGTGGATCAGAGATCAGGGTTTCAGAGGTTGTTGTGGCAAATTAACGTAAGGCACGATGTGTCCCGGGGAGCCGCTCGGCTGGCGGGAGTGTCGCAGAGGAGCCCGTGCAGGCTTGATCCATCCGCTGAATAACTGCCGCGCCGCCGACCGGAATGCACCCCGGTAGGCCTGACTCCCCCGTAGGCCTCCCAGCGCACTGCGGAGAACCGGGCGGCGAGTCCTGCCTGGGCCGAAGGATCCTCAGCGGCGACGGCGCGTTGGGAGCCTCAGCGGCGGCGTTGGGAGCCTCGACGCAACGTGATCCTCGGCGGAGGTGGGACCTCAGCGGCAACGGAGCCTGGGCAGCAACGGAGCATTGGCGGTGGCAGCGGGAACCTTCGGTGGCAGTGGCGGGGGGGGGGGGGGGCACAGTAGTTTTAGAATCCTCTGCCCGGGGAATAAGTCTGCGTTCGTCTGTTTGTTCCTTCGTTCGTTTGTTCTGGTTTAGGCGCTGTGCACACGGCAGCCAGCCAACACTCCCTTGTCCTTTTCTTTTGTTCTCACTTTTAATTTCAAGTTTTTGTGTACCTTGTGTGTTGTGACTGTTAGCAGGCCAATTTCCCTCAGGGGAAGAATAAAGTTTATCGTATCGTATCATGGTGCTGCACCACATAAGCATACAGATGCCTGAAATAGAATGAATGACCTGCGCCAAATAGACTGAAGGCTTCATTTAGAAGGCGTCGTCATTGAGAATAATGCTCAGACAAGTATAGCCGATGTGATAAATGTCAAAATTAAAGTTAGGAATTTGATTGCGCAACATCTTTCCAAGTCATGTGCATACATCTGTAAAATGTGAATGTCATTCTGCTGATGAATTTTGCAAAGAGAGAATGAGTGGGTGTTCTCAGGACTGTATTAGTAAAGAACTTGGTGCTGAGCTGGAAGTTGGCATATGGCTTGTACCTGAAAAACTATGCTCTTGACCCAATCACTTTCCAATGTTGAAATAAGGAACTGCAGATGCTGGTTTACACAGAAAGACACAGCTTGTGAGTGCTGGAGTAACTCAGACAGTTCAGGCAACATCTCTGGAGAACATCGATAGGTGAATGTTTCGTGTCGGGAATCTTCTATCCAATGTCTCTTTTAGACCTTAGAGATACAGTGTGGAAACAGGCCCTTTGGTCCACTGAGTCCACTTCGACCAGAGACACTAACACTATCCCAGGGACGATTTTTACACTACGGACAATTTTTACTAAGGCCAATTAACCTAAAAAAAACCTGCACGTCTTTGGAATGTGGGAGGAAACCTGAACACCTGGAGGAAACGGACGCGGTCACATGGAGATCGTAAAAACTCCGTACAGACAACAGCTGTAGTCAGGATGGAACCCAGGTCTCTGGCGCTGTAAGGCAACAACTCTACCTCTGCACCACTGTGCAGCCCATCCCGTCTCCTGATAGAACAGATGCAGGCACCAAATAGCCTGTCACTCATTCATTATTTGGACTCAAAATAAAGAATGGCAAGATGCAGACAGCAGTAAAGTTGCACTTTCCTGCCTTCAAGGGTGGATTAGTCCATTTCGCTTCTCTCCATTGCTAACTCCTGCACATAAAATGTATTATTTCACGTTTCTCAATGCTAAAGTGCAGCTGTCATTTGTTTACCCACGCAACAAGCCACTGAGATATTTTGTACCATCTCTCTTGCCTCTAATCATTCCTTGTCCAGATGGTTTATTTGTCTATATGCTACATGGACCCCGAAAAATTGGAAGTCTTCTGATTTACCGAGGACGTAAGTTTACCCGAGGCATTAGTTTTATATTTGAAGGTTCAGCAGGTTTTTTATTGACTCCAGGTTAAGGTGTCCAACGTTTCCCTTGAGGACCACTCATTACTAACAGTTGCTGTGAGTGACTGGTGCCATAACCACTATACAGAGGCACTTCGTGAATGGTGAAAGGCTTGGATAGAGTGAATTTGGCGAGGATGTTTCCACTGGTGGGAGAGTCTATGACCAGAGGAGACCGTCCCAAAATAAAAGGATGTACCTTTAGAAGGGCAATGAGGATGAATTTCTTGAGTCAGAGGGTGGTGAATCTGTGGAATTCTTTGCCACAGACGGCTATGAAGGCTGACAATCATTATTTTTGGAGTGGTGGCGCTGCCTTGGCAGCTGTGGCTCGCCTGCAGTCCGTCTGCTTTTTCTTTTTTTTTTGTTCTCTAGTCCTGTTTTAGCGTGTTAATTTGAGTTATTATGCTGTGTATGTGTGTGGGAGGGGTGGGAGAAACGTTTTAGTCTCTTTCTTTGGGGGGGACGCGGCTTTTCTTGTTGTATCCCCCGTCTCCGTCTGCGCTGAGGCCTAATGGCGGAGCTGGCAGCCTCCAACTGCGACCGACCTCGAGGCTCCGGAGGCAGAGCCAGCCAGGACTTACCAGCGCGAGGCTAGTCGACTTCGGGGCTGTGGCGGGTTCAGGCATTCCTGCGTTCCGGCGGCCTGACTCGGAGCTGTGGCGGCTTTCCGGTGGCGGCGGAAGCAACTTCGGAGGCCCAGCCGCGGGCCCAGTGGACGACATCGTCGGGAGCTCGCAGGTCACAGGTTGGTGACCTGTTTTTCCGGAGCTCCCGCGGCAACAGCTGCGTCCGCTGGACTGGAGGGCGGCAGCTTCGACCACCCCGGGCCACGGAGTTGAACCGGCCCGTTCGCGGAGCAGCGTTCAGCAGCGGGACTTACTTACATCACCCCGGTGGGGTCACATCATCGGAGACCTGGATCGCCTCAGCGCAGAGGAAGAGGAAGACTTAAGATTTTGCCTTCCATCACAGTGAGGACGTGTCTGGTGAACTCACTGTGGTGGATGTTAAATTTGTGTTTACTGTGTGTTTTGTTATTTTATTATATGTATGATTGCAAGGCAACAACATTTCGTTCAGACCGAAAGATCTGAATGACAATAAAGTTTCCATGATTCCATGATTCCATGATTCCATGATTTTTAAGGCGGAGATTGACAGATTCTTGATTAGTAAAGGTGTCAGGGGTTATGGGGGAAAAGGCATGGGGAATGGGGTTGAGTGAAAGATAGAACAGCCATGATTGTACGGCGGAGTAGACATGATGTGCCGAATAGTCTCATTCTGCTCCTATAACTTATGAACTTAACTTGCTTTGATGGTCCAGTTTCTTAAATATCTTGTCACATCCTTTCGATCGTTGATATTTTGTACAAACTTTTTTTTTCCCCTTCCCCTTCCCGTGTTCAAAGCTCTTTTCCGGGTCTCAATCCCATGTTGTTACAGTTGTCCCACTTAAGTTTATTGTCACATGTACCGAGGTACGGTGAATAGCTTTCCAACATCACGCTGGCAACATTACTGCTCTCTTCCCCTACACTGGCACACAGCCCTCATTAGTGACTCTTCACCCTCTCCACTCAAGCAATCCTTGTGCCAACCTGGCACAGCTTCTGTTTCGGGATTTTGATCCTGGGACAATATTACGATTCCAGGACAGGTTGGTGTATAGTTTGTATGGAACTTGAAGGTTGTCACCTTCCTGTGCATGTGCTGGCCTGAACTTTGCATTGGGGGGGGGAAGGCTGTGGTTTTGGTGGTGCAGTTGAAGAGGTCTGGATAAGTAGTCGCACCTTGTACTGCCTCAGTGCATAAACAATATACAAATATCTGCTTTGAGTGGTGAACAAGCAGTCCATTAGATGGACTGTTTTTCCCTGGATGGTATGAGGCCTCTTGATTTTGGAGTTACATTCTCTCATTCAAGGGACATTTCATTGCACTCCTGAGTGGTATCTTGCAGAAGGCAGAGAGCTTGGAAAAGTCGGGAGGTAGACAATTTGCCACAAAAGTACCCAGCCTCTGACCTACTTTTGAAGCCACAGTATTTGTTTGACAGTTTTGGTTAAGCCTCTAGTCCATGATTTCTGCTAAGAATGAACTTGGGATTTATGCTGAGAAATAGAAGCCGGCACTCAGTGTGCTTACTTAATTATTCAGTATGCTCGCAGTTCTATCACCGACACTAAGCATTGTTTTAAATATGCCACATCACAGTATTGATGCCTGCTCAGTGACACAGTGTGACTGCCAACACCGAACCCTTTGTATTGTTACTTGCACTCCCCGTTCTAATTCCCAGAGTAAGCATCAAGTATTGGGAGCTGTCCCATGACTGTGTAGAAGACATACAAAGTTCTCAGGAGAGATGCAGAAGAGAGTATAGAAACCATGAATTATTGGATCTCGTTAATCCACTATTAAGACCATAAGATATAGGAGCAGATTTAGGCCATTGGACCATCGAGTCTACTCCGCCATCCCGGTGACGATGTGTTAACAGGATCTGGCTTGCAATGAAGCGCCAGAGACACAGGTTCAATCCTGACTATAGGTGTTGCCTATATTAGGGCTTCCAACTCTCACGCATTGAGCGTGAGAATCATGCTTTTGGCCAAATTCTCGTGCTCTCACGCTGATCACAAATTTCTCACACTCTGTCGTGAGAAATTATGTGATCAATGCAAATTTCAAAACTCATATCAACTGCAAGGGCCGCGGGTGTTGGAGAGCCGGGGCTGAGGGAGCGATGGAAGCAGAAGCAGCGGCGGGGACAGATGCGGACGGGGAGCCGGGGCTGGCGAGTGTTTGCCGGGCTGGCAAGTCGCTCCGGCCATGGAGCAGCCTCAGTGCAAGTGTCCCGGGCCGTCGGAGGTGTCGGAAGCGTTGCGCCGCTGCCGCGAGAGTCTCTGTGCCAAATTCGCCCAGGTGACCGGCATGGATCAGGCTGTGGCTCGGTGCATCCTGGAGGACAACCAGGGGCTGCTGGAAGTAAGTATCAAGCACTGGGTAAAAACAGTAGAAGATAGTGGACTTCAAATGGGGGTGGTTGGAGAAAGCATCCTGCTTGCCTGCTAGATTTTCACTTACTGTAACTGCAGGAAAAATGTTCCCGATGTTGGGGGAGTTCAGAACCAGGGATCACAGTTTAAGACTAAAGGGTAGGCCAGTTAGGACTGAGATGAGGACAAACTTTCTTCACTCAGAGAGTTGTGAATCTGGAATTCTCTGCCACAGAAGGCAGTGGAGGCCAATTCACTGGATGTTTTCAGGAGAGAGTTACATTTAGCTCTTGGGGCTAGCGAAATCAAGGGACATGGGGAAAAAACAAGAAAGGTACTGATTTTAGATGAACAGCCATGATCATATTGAATGGCAGTGCTGGCTCAAAGGGTCAAATAGCCCAATCCTGCACCTATTTTCTATGTTTCCATGCTTGAGTATATGGCAATAAAACTCGACCACTTGATTTTGAAGCATTCATGCATGGTGGTGGTATAATGTAGTCATAGAGTGATAAAGTGTGAAAACAGGCCCTTTGGCCCAACTTGCCCACACCCGCCAACATGTCCCAGCTACACTACCTGCTTTTGGTCCTTATCCCTCCAAACCTGTCCTATCCATGTATCACTCTAACTGTTTCTTAAATGTTGGGATGGTCCCTGCCTCAACTACCTCCTCTGGGAGCTTGCTCCATACACCCACCACCCTTTGTGTGGAAAAAGTTACCCCTTAAAAGGTTACCTTTCAAATATACTTCAAACAAAAAAACAGTGAAATCATACATCTACAATGCACTAAAACATGATTTTAATACATCAAATTTCAAAAATTCCCTAAACACCCCTTAGTTCCCTAATTTCCCTAAAAATTCCCTAAGCACTCCCTTGCATATCCTCCCCCCACTCAGTTGCTCCAGTCCCTTGTCAGGTACCCCCAAGGCCAGTGACCAGTGATTGCTCAGCCCCCGCACTTTCAAACACATTCCGCGGCCCCTGGTTCAGACGGAGAACACTACCAGATGTGAGCGGGGAACTGAGACCAGTTATCCGTGATGTCTGGATCCCACTGCTCAGCGCTTCGTGTTTCGGAGTTGGATAATGTTAATGATTTGTAATTAGCCTGATTTGTAATTAGTTGACAAAACCTTAATTTATTAATCTGGAATATCCAGGGGGATAGGATAAGTGTAATATTAAAATGACATGCAAGGTGTCAGCCTGTCTGTTCCAACATACAGCCCCAATAACCCATTTTTTCCTTCAGTTAAATATTGGGAAGGTAGCACTATTGTCATTTGTCACTCAACTATTATATCTGTTTACCTCACTGACTATTTCTAACCCCCCCCAATACCTTTGACAGGTTGAATAGAAATGTCCCCATTCTCGTAGTTTTATTAATTGAACACATAGATGAGCATCCTCAAGGGGTGTTATCAGATGGAAACTGATTCAGATGCGATGTTTAAGAGCTTGTTCAAAGAAGGGGCATATTTTAAAGCAGTGACAGAGATACTTGAAGGGGAATGTGTGATGAGGTTATTATTTGTCTTTAGTTTTAGCTGAACATCTGAAGATTCAAAGTTTAATATATCAATTGTGCTGATACTGACTCCAACCAACCACGGAATGAATATCATCCATTCCGGAGGTTTCATTTTTCTGATGCCATTTAAACTTCATATGGATTTCAATCACTTCAATGTACAAGTAATTGGGAATGGGGAGCATTGGAACAAAAATTTGCCCTTGGTGCATATTAACTTTAATATAATAATGTATGCATGTTGGTAGGTGCAATCAAAACAAAGATCTTTCTTTCATTGTTGTGTTATGAATACCACAGAAAATATTATGTACTCTCAAGATCACATTTAATAGAATAACATTGCTTAAATATATAGTTATTGGACTTTGCATTTCGGAAAAGTCCCAGCTGAGAGGAACACAGCAAAATACTGAAAATATTGGGGGTGAAAATGACTTCAGAACAGTTTGTTAGGAAAATGAAGGAAACAGAATACTTATACAGCTGAGTGAGTATCATTTTATGGATGAGAAATTGTGTTCAACCAATTGATGACTTATTTGACAAAGTAACTAATATGTTAGAATACAAGGAAGCTAATGGATGTAGCAAATTTTGTTATACAAAATTTGGTCTGTGAAGTGCCCCATAAAAGATTACCGCATAGATAAGCCCCTATGGACTTAATAGGTGCTTAACGTAATAGGTTAAGTAATAGGTTAAGTCTAGGGGTTCAGATATGGGGCTTTATGTGTGGGCCAGGTATATTGTCAGTGCAGAGGGGTAGGAGCAAGACCAAGTGTGCACCCAGACTCAAGGTCTGGAATAGTACTAAGTGTGCAGTCAAAGCTGGGACAATGGGAGTGTTCAGCACTGGGAACCTAAGCAGGTAAGCAGCAATGAATAGGGGGGCAGATGTAAGCTGGACTCAGGGTCAGGAATGAGAGAAGGTATGCAACTGGAGTCAGGGTCAGGAGTAGTACCAGGTGTGCAGTGAGACCGCTGGTTGGTCAACATGGGCCAAGAGCTTGATTATAATCTGATTTCCATACATGAATATACTCAGATCATTCATGTGCTGCACCTGTTGATCAAAGCCTGGCTCTACTGTGGAATGTAATTAGGAATGTAATTTAGCCTAACCTTATTCATAGCTAATCCAATTTAAAGCATAAATATTGCATTCAAGTGTAAGTTAAAAGACTCACTACAGTATGCATCAGATTGCACAATTTCAAGCTGAAAAATGCAGAAGCTCCGTGCCAATGGGAGTGGGGACACCCCCCTCCCATACCGTCCCCTTCCTCGGTCGCTACGCTCCCTCGGGCTTGGTCTCTCACAATTTCTCACTCCCAACTCTCACCCAATGTTGGGAGCCCTGCCTGCATGCAGTTTACACGTTCTACCTGTGACTTGCGGGTTTTCTCCGGGTGGTCCAGTTTCCTCCCACATTCCAAAGATGTGCAGGTTTCTTGGTTAATTGGCTTCTGTAAACTGCCTAGGGCAGTACTTGTGTACGGGAGATCGTTGGCCAACACGGACTCAGTGGCCGAAGGGCTTGCTTTCAGGCTGCAGCTCTAAACTAAACAAAAATAAAAATTAGTTACAGGATAGCAAGAGTAAGCAACCTCATGGAGGATTGGGTGTTTTAGGGGTGGGGTTCGATGGGAGAAGGTTCACAGTTTGCATGTATTTCAACAACGCTGGCATCATCTAGATGACCACCTCCAGGAGAGGACAGGGGTAGTAGTAAACCAAGCTGAAACCTCCACTGATGCTGCTATTCAAAATGCCTATTAGGCAAATGCACACAACTTTGCCTGTGTGAGCTGCATAGAGCTGTTGAGCTTTAAACTTACTTAGCAATTTATTTCCACTCTTGTTACCTTCTGCTGTTTCTTTATTTAACCTTTCTGCTTTCCTTCCCTCTTCCAAAAAGTGGCCCATGACCTGCTCCCTGGTGTCTCATTGGTCTTGCTTTGCAGATCAATGCCCAGAGCTGTTCACCACTGTTCACCTCAGTGTAATCCCCTGCAATTACACACTCCTCCTTCCTTCTACATAGTCATTAAATTATTCTGGGTGTTATGAATTAACCCTGTTGTGTCCTTGCATACTTGCATTTTGCTGGATCTGTGGCATTTTTGTCAGCTCTGGACTTGTTTGCAGTCAGCTGATCATGGGAAGTTGAAATAATAGAAGCTGGTGAACATCAGAACACTGTTAGGCATGCCTCAAGGTATGCCTACTTTGAGGAATGTCTCCTCTCTCACTTCCCCCTCTGTGATTTTGTCTGCTCTCGGTCCATGTTCTGTCCCGGACTCGCACCCACGGCAATGTGCGTTTGCTCAACACTTGCCTGCACCACCATCCTGTGCCTCGTGGCTTTCAGCTCCGGTTCCTGGCCTTCCTGTTAGGACACAACCCGGATTTTGGTTACCTGCACTCAACCGCCACGAGGGAGGGGAGGGGAAGAGCAATGGACAATGGGGACCCGGCGTGGGGGAACTGCTGTGCGGGAGAACAAAGGAGGCGCCATTGTACTTTGTCAACGCCATAGGTGGCCGCTATTTGTATACCTTGGAATTGTAAGCAAATAATTTTACTGTGCCTTGTCACATGTGACAATAAAGTATTAACATAGAAACATAGAAAATAGGTGCAGGAGGAGGCCATTCAGCCCTTCGAGCCAGCACCGCCATTCATTGTGATCATGGCTGATCGTCCCCTATCAATAACCCGTGCCTGCCTTCTCCCCATATCCCTTGATTCCACTAGCCCCCAGAACTCTATCTAACACTCTCTAAAATCCATCCAGCGATTTGGCCTCCACTGCCCTCTGTGGCAGGGAATTCCATAAATTCACAACTCTCTGGGTGAAAAAGTTTTTTCTCACTTCAGTCTTAAATGACCTCCCCTTTATTCTAAGACTGTGGCCCCTGGTTCTGGACTCGCCCCACATTGGGAACATTTTTCCCGCATTATTCTATTCCAACCCACCCCTTCTTGCAACTATTCTCCTTCCATACCCTGTGTTCCACGCTGGCCGCACCAACACGCCCTCGCTCGGACTGTCCCACAGTTCTGGCCGTCACTCACCCTCAATGGACCTCAACTTTACTCTATTCTCTGCCAGATCCCAGTCTGAAAAAGGATCCCGGCCCGAAATATCACCGACATGTATTCTCCAGTGATGCTGCCTGACCCGCTGAGTTACTCCAGCACCCTGTGTCCTTTTCAGAACACTGTTGTTGGTTACAGAAACATTACTTCCAGTGCAGTGAGGTAAAGACTGGGTATCAAACTTTTTATTTTCTATAGTATCATTTCCCGTACCAATTAAACAAAAGATTTTGACCTGGTGCTGAGTAACATGTATAAGTATTTCAGCATGATTAAATGTTTAATAGTTAACATTGCAATAGTTACAGTGACCTCCATTATTAAAATCTGACAATGTGCACTTTAACCACATGTGTTTTTTTCTATTACATACTCAAATTGTGGAGTAGAGAGGCAAATAAATAAATGATGGGTCTTTGTCCCAAACATTATGGAGGGCACTGTGACTGAACACTTCAGAGTAATGTGGATGGCATTGAAGTCTTCCTGCCGTTTAATTCTCCAGTAGGTGTTAATACTTTAAAGAGAACAGATAAAAAAGAGTATCATTTAGAATTCTGTTTCATATTAACAGTGCAACTTGTGATGAAAATGATCTCTTTGTGTTATTAATGCCACAGAAAACAGATTTTAAAAGAGAAATGTTAGAAACCCTCAGCAAGTCTGAAATCATATGTGGAAAAGAAGCAGAGTTTAATGTTTGAAGTGAAAGGCACTCCATCGGAACTAAATGTTTCAACGTTGCAAAGCAAGTGAGGGAAGGTTAGGACAAAAGGAATACGTCTGTTAGGGTGATAGCTGGCACTTCACTTTTACAATATAAGAGCTGTCTGGAGTAGACAAACTCTGCGCAGAAACCTAATTTCCCGCTATACACCCCAATCTGAAGGGTCCTGATCCATAATGTCACCATCAACGTTCTCCAGAAAGGCTGCGTAACCGACTATAGATGGAATATGGTAGCTGTGGTTGTTTTCTCCGTTGTGTTGATTTGAGAGCAATGTGGGTGCATGTTGGGATAATTTTGTTCTCCAGCCGATGATTTTTTGATTATTAAAACTTCGGAACATCACAGCCTGAATATTGACAAAAAAGGCTGGAGTAAATCAGTGGGTCAGGCAGCATCGCAGGAGGTAAGGAATAGGTGACGTTTCAAATCGAGACCCTTCTTCTGAAGAAGCAGACAAATGGCACCTATTCCGTTTCTCCAGTGATGTTTCCTGACCCGCTGAGTTACTCCAGCATTTTGCGCTGAATGTCTTTGGTTTAAACCAGCATCTGCAGTTCCTCCCTGCACAGCCCGAGTATTTCCTGACATTTTCCTCAGTTTGCGTCAGGGCACTTAAAGAAAGACACGAAAAGCTGGAGTAACACAGCGGGTCAGGCAGCATCTCTGCAGAAAATAAATAGGTGACCCTTCTTCAGACCAGAAATGTCATGAATTCCTTTTCTCCAGAGAAGCTGCCCGACCATCATCTGCAGTTTGTTCCTGCACATTTTGCCAGGGCACATGAAGTCTTATTACTTTTACCCCTCTATATATTAAGCCTTTTTTTTCTCCATCCTTTCTATCCAGTTAGAAATTGTTCCAAGGCACTGCGACACAACATGAAATGGTTCCTTGAATTCTGTAATTAACTGAAACTCCAAGGAAGTCAGCATTCTTAAAGTATGGGGCTTATGGTGCGTGCAGTGGGGAATAGATGGGCATAGTGTTATAGGTGGAGACCATGCTGTAAATTGTTATGAGGAAAGGGTAAGGTAGGTGGACAGGGACATGGGAGGAAAGAGAGGCCATCTAGCCTGCTTGACAGTCGTTGGAGAGGCTAGAGAGAGACTGCGATCAGCAGAAGGAAAACAGTTTTATTGAGTGTGAGAGGCTCTGCTGCTGCCATTTCCGTGCTCCCACACGATGGGAGTGGTAACAGATCTCAGAACGGCAGCTGCAATACCTTGAAGCGAAGACTTTAACCTCAGCTCCTTTGTCCTGAGACCTTCATTGATATGAAGCTCCAATATGAGTCTCAGTCTTTGCTGCAACTTTGTCACAATACGATAAATAACCCCATTAATGCCAAGAGTCATTACTGGAATGCCCCAAAGAGTCTGAAGAAGGGTCTCGACCCGAAACGCCATCCATTCCTTCTTTCCAGAGATGCTGCCTGTCCCGCTGAGTTACTCCAGCATTTTGTGTCTATTTTCTGTCCAAAGTACATTACAGCTATGAAGTAAATTTCAATGTAGTGAATGTGTCAATGAATAGAATAGAATAGTTTCTTTATTGTCATTGTAACATGAACCATGTACAACGAAATTTAAAAATGTCAACCAGTCAGTGCAACATTCAAACCATAAAAGCTAACGATACATACAAGGTAAAATATTAAAAAAGATAAACAATGCAGGAAGCAGGGTGAATATTGATGAGAGCACCGTAGAGAATATGTCCCATCTCCTTGATGTGAGATGTTAGATGTCTACTTGAATGGATTAATGGATCTTTTGTTTAACATCTCATCTGATAGATGATACCTCCGAAGGTGTGGTGCTCCCCTGCACCACCTGCATCAGAGTCAGCCTAGAATTCATGCACGGGCCTCTGGAGTGAGACTGGAGTCCATCTTCTGGTTAAGAGATGGAGTGTCCTCACCAGCTCACATACCCCCTCTGGATGACAGTATTCCACCCAATGTAGAGCACCACAACATCAGGGCCTGGGATAGGATTGGGCCAATACTTCTCCAGGTACATGACCCTACCGTTGCCTGGTTCACTGGCTGTTCTTTACATGTGTGTCTGAGCTGAGATTCAGGCTGTGGGTTGATATCTATAAATACAAGTGTTGCAGATTCCGGAAATATAAATTAAAAGCACAAAATACTACACTCAGCAGGTCAGGCAGTATTGTAGAAAGTGAATCAATGTTGATATTTCATGTGGAGCATCCTTCAACAGAATTGGGAAAGTGAGAAAACATATTTGTTTATAGATGTAGAGACAGGGTAAGAGATGGATAAGATAAAGGGAATATCCCCAAGTAGGTTATGCCCAGGTTGCCTAGAAATTGACCAGTTAACAAATTAATGAGGGGTGGAGGTAATAGGAGAGAGAGAGAGAGAGAGGGAGAGAGAACAAACACCACATATTTTAACGCTGTGAAGTGTAGGTCAGTTACTGTGGAAACCTGAACCAAAAGGAGAAAAGGAGAATGCCAAAATACCCACAAGAGGCCAGTCAGTGCCTGTGGAGAGAGACAAACTGAGTTAATATTACGGAAAGTTAACCTTTCCATCAGAACTAGCGCTTTCTGATAGAAACTAAAAATTGACTTACCTGAAATTGTTGAATTAGATATTGAGTTCCGAGGCTGCAGTATAACTTTATAACAAGTATAATAGTATAACAAAGTCAAACAGTTTATGCTTATTTGACATTTGTACTTTCCCACAAACGTCTCAGAATCCAAAAATAGTGAAGAAGGCAGACTCTGATTGCGAAAAAATGTGCTCGACAGATCATACAGCGGCTGAGGGGGAAAACAAACAAGAATCCTATTTGAGCTGTGCTGCTTCGGGGTGAGAGACAAACAGAACTCCTATAAGAGACGCTCCCTGACCTGCTAACTATTTTTAAGATTTCCCGTTTTTTAAATTTAAGTCTCCCTCAGAAGGTGGATAATGCGACTGGTGTTCCTAACCCAGTGACCCTGAGTGTTTTGTTTCACACCCGAGTGTGATCCCCTAATTTAGCACAGCAAGGATCCAGTCTAGAAATGATTCATTCTTTAGTGGCTGTTGACGCCCCTTTGTGCAATAATTGTAGTTCCACTTAAGTTTTAATTTCAATACTCTAAAGAAGCTGTGTTAACTGGGAAAAAATGCTACTCGAATGTAAGATCAATTGAACTCAATTGAGAGCAAACTTGGAGGGGGAATTTTTTTAGGGTTGGCTCTAATGATACCGTATCATAGTGTGATGCTGGGCTGTGTTCATTTTGAAATAGGGAGTTTGATAAAGTCTCAGCTTTTGCATTGGGACCTCTGTTACATGCATGGTATGGCTGATAGGCAAAATAAACTGCAGATGCTAGATTTCAGAGCAAAACACAAAGTGATGGAAAAACTCAAAGGGCAAGACTGCAGCTGTGGAGGAAAAGATCAGATGACGTTTTTCAGATTAATGGAGTATTGGGGAGAAAGCTGGAAAAGGGAGGTCAGTGAGGCAAAGCTTGATAAGTGATAGGTGGATACAAGTGAGGGGGGTGATTGCCAATTGGGGGAATAAGTGCCAAAGGTAAGAGGTGGAGGCAAATGGGTAGCAGAAAATATATAAAGAGGAGTGAAATGTAAAGCTGGAGAGATGTAGATAGAAGGAGATGGAAGTAAGGGAAA
The DNA here is from genome assembly GCA_963514005.1 of Raja brachyura. Next base: position 186,732,767 of record OY740781.1, read on the forward strand.
GAAGGGGAATAAAAGGGAAATATGGGACATGGGGAGATGAGCATATGGAGGAAAGGAAAAGAGTAAGGTGACTGGGTCGGAAGGAGATAGTAGGAGAAATCTGTGCTAACGAGGGTGGAGGGGGTGCAGGGGAAGGAGAGTGGGGATAGGGGAGGTATTACTTGAAAATGGAGAATTCAGTGTTACTACCGAAGATGGACACAAAGAGCTGGAGTAACTCAGTGGGACAGGCAGCATCTCTGAAGAGAAGGAAAGGGTGACATTTTGGGTTGAGACCCTTCTTCAGTGTTAATACCGTTGGGTTGTATGCCACCAAAGCGGAATACAAGGCGTGTGGCCTGATTTGGAGGAGGGCAATGACACGAAGGTCAGTATGGGTAGGGGAGTTCAAATGATTAGCAACCGGGGGATCCAGCAGGCCTTGGCAGACCGAGCACAACTTTTCGTCGAAACAGTCGCCGGTCTTGGTGATTTAAAGGAGGCCACATTGGGAATACAAGGTTGGAAGAGGTGTATATGAACATTTGTCTCACCTGGAAGGGCTGCAATTTTGGTTGAACAATATACCTTTACACGTGAGACTGTAATTGACACTGTTGGTATCTAACTTGCATTCTCATTTTGACACAGAAGAACAAATTATGTGCGAGTGGTGACCCTACTTGGTGAATAATGAATGCTGCTGTATTAATTAGCCGCAGTAAAATACATAATGATTTGAAGCTCCAGTTGCCAGTGGCATTGTTAAAGATTTAAACAGCGAGTGTAAAAGAGAATATGGGGATACTTATTTTAAATTGCTACATGGTGGACATTTTAATAATTTTTATTGGTAGATGAAAATGAGTTAAATCATGGTGAATTGGGTTGTTATTGGTTGAAGTTGCAATATCTAGTTCTGCATATCGAATGTTATTGGTTTCGGCCTTAATGTGAACCATGTCCTAAAACAGTGAAGGTTTAGAGGAGGTAGTATTTAGCAGGCGTTTCCCTTTCCCTTTACTACATGGGAAGAGTGCGGAAGACACCACTGCTCATTTTAAATAGTGCTTTTAATGTAGTAAAATATCTTAAATTGCTTCACAGGAACGTGACCATACAAAATTTATCATTGAGACACATGTACATCACAGCAAGTCACGCTTGGTTTTAATCTCACTTTTTTGTGTGGAAAAATCCGAGTAAATTTTATTCTTGAATGCGATACCAAATACTAAAATCATAAAATGACATCGCCACATCCATACAAAGGAATTTCATGGTCAAATTTTGGGACTTAGCACAACTCGATTGTAAACTCTTATGTGGTAGAGATTCATCCACTCACCTAAGCTGACTGTTCCTTTATAACTTCACTGTTCCAGTCATCACAATTTACTGTGCCTCTGAACTTTGCACCATTCTTTAAAAAATGCATAAGCAACTTTCCACGCTGCAATCCATGTCACAATGCTGTAGAAAGCTGAAGGATTCAGTCCAAAATCTTGGGCTCCTCCACCAGTCATATCTTGTTTATTAATTCTGCCTCCTGACTGTGTTTGGCCCTCACCAGTGTTTTTTAAATTGAATTGAAGGCCATATTTGGCTGGCTGGGAGCAAGCCTTGGGTAGGTCCCATGGCTCGACAAAGGACGACTACTGCCAGGATATTGTGTATTGACAGTGGCCTACAGGAGCGGTACAATTAGTTCTTCTGTAAGGTGATCACGGTGCTTCTAGGAAATTTTGAGTTATAGAAAATCATGTTGTTAAAAACTATTGTGAATGGGGAAAATTATAAAATTTGGAATTTTTGTTCCTGTTTTCCTTGTGAAAATGGTAAACGTTGACGAATCTTCATTTCAATACTGAAGAACCAGGAATAAGCGGATGTCCGATATGTTGCTGAGAAGGGAAGAAAGGAAAGTCTAGACCCGCAGTGGCTTTCAAAGTGCCAGTATGCAGAAATTGACCGGTATGGTTGTGGCAGACGTGAATATTGGGGGCAGGAAGTTGCAGTTTCAACCTATCCTTTCTGTGGGGAGGCTGACAATTTGGGATGAAATGTGGGTTCACACTCTGTCTGATTTAACTCTTTAATGACGTAAATAGTGTAATATTTCTTGGAAATCAAAAAGCAAATCTGGACTTCCCATCTATTAAGTTACGCAAAAACGTAAGCCCTGAAGTTAAGAAAGGAATGACTTATTGGTGGAACGTCATTAGTGAAAATGATCAATGCTATTTTGGTTCAAGTAACTTGGTGTGCTTGGGATGGAGTAGATGTACATGTAAAGTATCAACTTTCAAGCCAAATCTGTCTCTGCCACCCTCTACCCAGTAGACACCCTTTCCGTAAAAAGCTAGAAAAGTCAACAAATGTCAGGAAAATGTGAAAACCATTGAGACGAGAAAAGAGAGTGATGATATTTCCAGTGCAGGAGTTCACACATTCCTTTCAACTCCTCTGTTTACTTCTTTGCAAACAAACCTGATGCATCACTTCAGAGTGATCTGCTTGCTTTTGTTGAAATTGAGTATTTTGCAATTTGTTTAAAACAAGCATTGGAACAAAGACAAAGGAACAATAATTCAAAACCAGAACTTCATGTAGATAGCCATAAACTGGGGACATAAGGGACTGCAGGTGCTGGAATCTGGAGCGAATAAACCAACTACTGGAGGAACTTGGTTTTGGGCACCGTTTGTAGGGGGGGTAGGAAATGCTGGCCCTTCAGGTTGAGTTCCTGCATCAGGACTGATATTGGGGAGGGAAGGTAGCTGGTATGAGGTGAAGAGAGGAAGGGGTTACATTCGCACTCCTAGCTGATCTTACTCTTTCTCAACCATCCCCAGATACTTTTTATACCATTTGATTATGAGCAGCATGGCACAGGGACAGGATCTTTTATATCCCTCTCCATGTAGCTAAGCTCACACATACCTGATTTGAGTGTAACTGTGAGCAGCTTGCTCTGTGGAGACCAGGAATTAACACATACTCATCTGGTCAGTGGGAGTTATACTTTTACCTGCAATGCCATTGATGATAAATTTGTCTTATAACAAAACAATATGCTAAAAATGTGACGTACCTTCTAATTTAGACAACTTCCATTTTTATTGCACAATAAGATAATCACACAATAAATCATGTTTATTGTTTACGATGCTTCACAATAAGATAATCACACAAGGTACTACCACCCAGACAACCAGCTGGGGAGTGAGAATTAAAGGTTCTCTGGATGTGGAGACACAATAAGTTGTAAATGCTGGAATTATGAGTAAAATACAATGTGCTGGAGGAACTCGGGCAGCATCTTTGGATCCACAAATGCTACCCGACCTGCTGAGTTCCTCCAACACTTTGAATTTTAGTTCTTTAGATGATTTAATCAACCAGAGATTGGGAAATGTGACACATGTTAGACTTAAGTATCACGCTTATTCCAGCAGCTGGACTGTTTAACGTAATCAGCAAATATGTATGTTAGGCTCGCCAACTTCTTGTGCATTGTGTTATCTTCTACCATCCTGGGGACTCCTCTCAATCACTTTAAACTACTGTGCAAAGTGCCGGCGCTGCACAGTAACGTTATTTTCATGAACACATGAAACATGTTTCTATGTTTCTATGTAACACCAATTGTCAACATTTCACACCAACATCAGTGTCATGTCAGTGCTCGCAGGCAGAAGAAGTGCAGACAGGGCTTTTCTCAGTCTCGCCCTATGGAAATGCTGCTCTGTATGTGAATTGTGCGCTCTAAGTGGAGTGGCACGAGATTCGGATTTGCCACCTACAGTTTATAGTGGCAGTACTGGCACATATAGTGTCTTTGGCATTTGTTAGATATCTCAAAGGCCCATTATAGCCACAGGCATTACTTTCAATGCTTTCTCACTGCTGTTGGGTGGCAAACAAGACACCCATCTTGTGCGCAGCATGTTTCCACTAACTGTAATAGAACAACAAAGACCAATTAATCTGTTTACTGGTAATTCGTGGAGGGATAAATGTTGACTGAAAGAGCTTGAAATGGGCTTCCCATTCTTTTTTCAAGACCAAGCGATCTGAGTGATTGAGGGTTACAGAATTGCATTTCTAAAATAAGAAATAAAACCAGAAGATGCTGGAAACAAGTACTTAGCAGGTGAGGGGGCATCTGTGCAGATAGAGGGAGTCAGCACTTCAGGTCAACGGCGATTTGTCACCTGGAAGGATTTTGTCTCCCTGTCCAGTCATCAAAAAGTAAAAGGTAGTAGATCTTAAAAAAATGAAACTGTTTCTCTCTCCACAGATATTGCCTACCATGCTGTGTATTTGCAGTAATGTCTCTGATTCTATTAAAGAATCTCCTTACACCTGTTCCTGATAGATAGCGGATAATCTGTGAGGCCAATAGATATCCTGTATTGTTCACCACTAGCACCAGATTTCCAGATCTGATGGGTGACTGTGAGGCAAACAGTGTCCCAGCATCAAGCGGGGACTAGCCCGCGACTTCATAAGGTCATATGTGATAGGAGCAGAACTAGGCCATCCAGCCCATCAAGTCTACTCCGCCATTCAATCATTGCTGATCTATCTCTCCCTCCTAACCCCATTCACCTGCCTTCTTCCCATAACCCCCGACACCCATACTAATCAAGAATCTATCTACCTCTGCCGTGAAAATATCCAGTGATTTGGCCTCCACAGCCTTCTGTGGCAAAGAATGCCACAGATTCACCACCCTCTGACTAAAGACTTGATCTTTGTTGGTTGAATGCCCTGGTTATTCAAATTATTTCTCATATTTGAGGGGACTACTTATCCAGTACAGGATGCTGAGGAGTGGAGAGCGATGAGTGAGATATCAAGGGTTAAGAGACAGAGAGGTGAGAGTCTGTGGAATTCTCTGCCTCAGAGGGCGGTGGAGGCCAGTTCCCTCGATCCTTTCAGAGAGGGCTAGATAGGGCTCTTAAAGACAGCGGAGTCAGGGGGATGGGGAGAAGGCAGGAACGGGGTACTGATTGGGGATAATCAGCCATGGGGGAGTAGACCCAATGGTCTGAATGGCCTAATTCTGCTCCTAAGACATATAGTCTTATGGACAGTACCATGGAAGGATTTGAAACCAAGATGGGGAATTTTGAAATCATGTTGAGGAATCAGAAGCCAGTGCAAACCAACAATCGAGGTAATGGGTACAGGTTGATGGGTGAACAGGAATGGCTGCAAGTTAGGAAATGGGAAGCAGAGTTTTGGATGCTCAAATGTATGAAGACTAGCATGAGGAACATCAGCCAGGAATGTTCTGGAATAGTTATAGCTATAGGTAATAAGATGCTTTGGTGTATGTTTCAACAGAAGGTTGGTCTGTGTTGGAAGTAAGCAGGTTATCTAAATGTAAATTAATGTGGGGTTCCCCATGGCAAAATGGTGCAAACAGCATTGTTTGGTTTCATGAAGGTGCCTGGGAGAGTGGTGGAGTCCATGTCCAGGGAGTGGTGTGTGATGGAGACCTCAAGCTATGGCTTTGATCTTTGCAAAAGTGGAGGAAATGTTTATGCATTATCAATTGATTTCCGGTAATCAATCCAATAACAGAGTAGACAATAAAAAGGTTAAAGGTGGTGTTAAGGCAGTGCTGGGTGTTCAATAGTTCAATGGTACTTTATTGCCACATGTCCCGAAAGGTACAGTGGAAATCCTTTTTTGCATTCACTTCAGTAAAAGTATTACTATACGTAAGCACAATCTTAATTAAATACAAATGTATAGGAAAGGTACACTGAGACCGTATACAAGAGTCGCTATGCTGGTGCCATTTTTTCGGCATTTCTTTGTGGATATTAGCAGGGTTTTTTACAAATGATGTTGCTGTGCAACAGAATGCAGATGAGATAGGGAAATTAACCAATCATATCTCCTTGCGGACACTCAAGGAAATAAGTCCTTGCTGATGGTTCTCTGGCTTTGAATGGCCAACCAAGATGCTGCCTCACAGCATCAGAGACAGAGCTTCAACCTTGACTTCGGGTGCTGTCTTTCTGGAGTTTGCACGTTCTCCCTGTTGGTTTCCTCTAGATGTTCCAGTTTCCTCCCATGCCTCAAAGACATGCAGAGGCATGGTTAATTGGCCTCCGTAAATTGCTCCCCTTGTGTGTAGGGGGTGGATGCGAAAGTGTGATAACATAGAACTAGTGTGAGTGGGTGATCGATGGCGAGCGTGGACTTGATGGGCTGAAGGGCCTGTTTTCTTGCTGTGTCTTTCAATCAATTGATCAATTGGACCAAAGTGAATGTGGTCCAATACCATGTCGGTGGTGTGGCTGAATGGAAACTGGATTAGAAAGATTTGAACAAGGAGTGTAGGTAGCTGGAAGTTTTGATGATGGAAATGTGGCAGAAGTTAGGACTGGTATTTTGGGGATATGAAGATGAAGGAAGAAACTGTCAACAGCATTTTCATTTAGAGTATGAAAGACAACAAGATTTTAACTCAATAAAGCAACAAAATAGTATGATGGATTGAAGAGCATGAAGAATGGAGGAATAGCTTAAACATGGAAAGAGTTGGAAAATGATAAAAAGAACAGTATTTTCTGAGGTCATTATTATCAATTGAAGCATGGAGGGTAATTGATGTACTATGACCCTCCGAATAGAATTTAAAATTCTGAATTTGCCGGTGTTTTTTCAGGAACAGCCTTAAAGCTTTCTGAAGGAGCATATGATGTATGTTCTTTTCCTGGAGGTCTCCTGTACTGATGGGCCAAATTGCATCTTAAATACAGAAATCAATATTTTCATTTGCTTTCTTTTTTTTAATTTGATGAGGTGGAAGAAAATACTTTTTTAAAAAATCATTAAATTTCGGCAAGCAGAACTTTAGGAAGAAACACAGAACTTTAGCTTGCTTATCTAATTTGATTTTAAGATGTCAGGTAATTTATGCAAAAACAGGAAAAATCAGCAACCTCTTGCATTGGTGTATTATTCTATTATAATATAAAAGCCGAGTTGCTCAAAGAATACTAATTTTCGTATGTTTTCTTTGTTAAAAATCAGCAAAATGATAAAGCTATTCATTCCATCATGGTGTGTGTTTTCACTTTAGGTTCATGGCTCTGCAACAGTATAAGACTAATGGTTTAACGTGGCAATAGAGTTCCTTCTTCTTGGGTTGTAGCAATAGGACTCAGATTGGGGCAATTTGGGAAATTTAGATAATCAAAGATAGTCCAGTGTTTTAAATGGCATTGTTTTAGAAACAGAATTAAGTTAATTTGCTACAAAAAGAAACACCCTTAGGAGATAAACATTTTCAGTATCAGTCCAATGCATGAATCTCTGGTTTGTAACTCGGCCCACAAGCAACACTGAAAGCTCTGGTTATTGATGACCATTCAGATAGATATCAATGAGACTAATTTCTGACCTTGAGCAGACAGAGCGTCTTGCCTGTTGGCAGCAGATTATCAGGCACCAGAGCGCCTTATGAAAATTGTGGGTAACACACATACATTGCTTCTCTCTTGTCACACAAAGGAATGGGATGGCAGAAGTGGTAGGAACGTCCGTGTAAATCACTTGAGGGGATTTCAGCAGCCTGTCCTTTATGTCTCCCAGGTTTTCATTTCATAAGTAAATAAATATTTGCAGCGTGGTCAAACGAGCAGTGGATAGTCTGTCAACCTTTTGTACCATCACACAAATTCTATCTCACAGAGTCAAAGTTATTCCATGAACTCTGTGTATTAGCAAAGGATTTGTGGCAGGCTGTTCTGTTGACTTCATGCTTCTGCCTTTTTACAAATGACCACTCACTCAGACTTAGAAGTACAAACATGAACACATGAGAAGCAATTACATTCTGCCACATCATGACTTTTTTCACAAAACAAATTGGATGAAAAATTAAATTAAAAAAAAATTGAAATATGGCTGTGAAGTCTTTCTCAAAATATGAATGTTAGATTCCACATATGGAAGCAATAAAAGCTCATTTAAATGGGGAACTGCCTTGACCCAACATTTTTTAATATCCAGGAGCAGAGATTGAATTTTGTTTTAAATCGTCTTGAATCTATCAGGAAGGATAGAGCAGTTTAAAATTTGGTTTCGGGCCATTCCTAGGCCTAAAGTAAGTTGAAAACTAGACCTGATGCTCACTTTAGTAATGGCCTCCCCAGGCAATTTAACTGTTGTGCGAGATTCATTTCAAACAATAAACTTTACTGGTGGTAGCCATTGGCTAAATCATACAGTAAATGAGTGGGATGGAGCAGATTAAGATGTTAAGGGTGTGGGTGGCACAGAAACAGTGGTGTGGGTTCAGATGAGCAGTTCTGTAGAGCTCTTACTGTAGTGGTTCTGTTTCAATTGGTTACTAAAGGTTGTAGGCACCATTTCCCAAAAGTGAAAAAGGATGTGTGATGTTCTGGGCTGGGCCCCTTCTTCAGCTCTAAAATTGTAAACTTTATCGTCAATGTATCTCACCATAGGCAATGATATTCCATTTTCACCTCTTTACTGGTCGTTTATTAACACCAATGAAGAGAATTTTGCGCATTGCAATCCCCTTGAAAGATTTTCTTTAATTTTAATAACGGCATGTTTATTATCGTGGGCACTCTCAGTGAATGTTTCAGAAGTGATATTTGAAGCTTTTTTTTCTTTTGCGTTTAGTTTAGTTTATTGTCACGTGTACAGAAAAAAGCTTTTGGTGCATGCTAACCAGTTGGCACGTGGTTATAATTGAGGCATCCACAGTATGCAGATACAGATGTAGCGATACAATTGGCCCTTTGTTTTTGTATCCATTGAGCAAAATCTCCCGGATATCAGAAAATCCATCTCCCCCCCCCCCCCCATTTCTAAATGATGAATACAGGACCTTTACCTGTAAGCAATATTAGTCCACCCAAATGGCATATCTAAGGCTTTATCCTGTGCTTTCCAGCCACACCAAGTGTGTGACATATTGTGTGGATTGTTTTTGCAAATGCAGCGTACACCATTATTACCTTTGCAATTGTTCCAGTGTATCTTTGCCAGGCCAGGACTTGTAAACGGGTCCACAAGAAACTGCTGATGCTGCAAGCTTCAGCAAAACACAAAACAACTGGTAGGACTCAGCGAGTTAGGCAGCATCCATGGAGGGAATGGACTGACAAGGTTTCAGTTGGGACCCTTCTTCAGACTGATGATCCATTCTCTCCACAGATGCTGCCTGACTCACTGAGTCCCTCCAGCTGTTTTGTTTTTTGCTGACACCTCTTCAGCCTGATGATCAGTCTGAGGAAGGGTCCCTCCCTGAAACAGTGTCTAGAAACAAGGAACTGCAGATGCTGGGTTAAACCAAAGATAGACACAAAATGTTGGAGTAACTCTGGGGTCAGGTAGCATCTCTGGTGAAAAAGGATGTGTGATGTTCTGGGCTGGGCCCCTTCTTCAGACTGCTTCATATCCAATCTTCATCTTCAATCCCCTTCATATGCTGAGAGAATGGAGCGGCTGGGCTTGTATACTCTGGAATTTAGAAGGATGAGAGGAGATCTTATTGAAACATATAAGATTATTAAGGGTTTGGACATGCTAGAGGCAGGAAACATGTTCCCGATGTTGGGGGAGTCCAGAACCAGGGGCCATAGTTTAACAATAAGGGGTAAGTCATTTAGAACGGAGATGAGGAAACACTTTTTCACACAGGGAGTTGTGAGTCTGTAGAATTCCTGCCTCAGAGGGCGGTGGAGGCCGGTTCTCTGGATACTTTCAAGAGAGAGCTGGATAGGGCTTTTAAAGATAGCGGAGTCAGGGGATATGGGGAGAAGGCAGGGTCGGGGTACTGATTGTGGATGGTCAGCCATGATCACATTGAAGGGCCAAATGGCCTACTCCTGATCCTATTGTGTATTGTCTATCTTTGAAACATTGTCTGTCCATTCCCACCACAGATGCTGCCTGACCTGCTGAGTTCCTCCAGCGGTTTGTTCTTTTATAAATGGGTTAGTTATTTCAATCATGCTCAAGTGAACATGCATCACCCATTAAGGTAAAAAGTACAGAAATGGCGGATAGCAGAGAGTCTGTGGGTGTTTGAACTCTTGGGTTGAATGGTTAATGCACTATGATTATAATAAGTGTCAGTTCTATTGCTATTGCCCACATTATTGGACAGTGCCTCTAACCTGGAGCATGTTTCTTTCCAGTGTCACCATGCTGAATTAAAATTAAAGGAGTGTTCATTTTGATCATTGTTCCACCTTGCTTTTTGCTTGGATATAGTTGCACAGGCTCAGTGTTTTTGGAGTCTTCTCCTGTTTTTAGCTGTTTAACTAATTGCCACTGGTCATGACTAAATGTGATGGGGCTGACCTGATTAGTTTATGGGATTCCTTAGTTTTATCAACGGCCTGCTGCTTGGAATATTTTGAATACTTGTGGTTATGTGTGGCAGCGTTGTGAGAATGACGCCTCACTGTTAGGCCTGCTTACTTCTCCCCGTGTTGTTTAATGTACAGGAGCACAGTTGAGCGAGGATAGGGGACGCTGTCATTTCCTGGCCAGTATTTTACCACAAGACTTTGTGGGGTTTAAAGTCGGAATGGAAGACTCTACCATCTCTGGTGTTGAGACAGAGATGTGGAGAGGGGATCTGGCAATTGGCAAGATATGACTGTTTGTACCAGCTTGTACCACGATGGCAAGTTGTTGTTTGTGTACATTGGAACAACTGTCCAATTTGGACACGAAATTCAGCTGTTCACAAGCGCTGCTGATTCCCACTGCTATGGTGGCTATGTCATTGGCGGGTCATCCCTCTGGCTCCATTCAATTTGATTTCCAATTTTACATGAGGATGCTGTACTGTCTCAATGTAATCTACTATTCCTGCTCTCGGGTACGTAAGTATGATTGTGTCCGTGTCTAGGAAGATTTTTTAGTGAACTGTATGCAAAAGCGGAATTTTACTGTGCTTGCAACTATAAAGTACCAATGAATGAATGTGGTAACTGATGCAACTTGTTGGACCATCATCAAGAGCACTTCACTGTGGTTCTGGAATCAGGAAGAAAAGGCAGTTGATTTCTAATCCTCAAAAGACATTAGAAAACTATAATAGATTATTATGTAAGTGATTTGTGATTATTCCTAGATCAGGGATCCAGATTATTTACTAAAATCCTCCTTGAATCACAAGCGCTTTCTCATTGGGTGAATAGGATAGGGTGAATTCATAGTTTTTTACCTAGGGTAGGGGAGTCGAGAACAAGAGGATATAAGTTTAAGATGCGAGGAGAAAAATTTATTCGGAACTAGAGGTGCATTATTTCACAGAGGTTGTTGGGTATATGGAACAATCCGCCAGAGGATGTAGTTGAGGCAGGTACTATAATAACATTTGAAAGACATTTCACCACATACATAGATAGGATTATAGGGATATAAGGCCTAACGTGGGTAGGTGGGACTATTGTGGATGGGGCAATATGGCCTGCGTGGGAAGGTTGGGCCAAAGGGCCTGTTTCCTTGCTGTATGACTCTATGACAGGCTATTAAACATCTCCAGATAGCAATGTAGGATTGCAATCTTGGACTTGAATTGTTCATCCCAGTCTTCAGTAATGTAACACTGCAGCACTATTCCCTCGGTGTCCCTGCTTGCTGTGCTCATCCATGTACAAACCGTTCCTGGCTCATGTGACTTGAGAGTGGACAGTCCCAAAAGTCTTGACACGATTTATTTTTCCTAGTCCAGGAGCAATACGATTAATTTTAGTGCTGATGTCCCAGTTGTGATCAACTAACACTGCAAAGAGGATTGAAATTGACCTACATGCTTTTGCGCTATCTGAGTGTTTAATCCCTTAAGCCATTCAGAGGAGCTCCAAATTAAGTGGATTGATACTGCACCCTCTGTCAGTTCTCTGCCTTTTTCCACCTGCACACTGAGCATTGTCATAAGGTCATAAGTGATAGGAGCAGAATTAGACCATTCAGCCCATCAAGTCTACTCCACCATGTAATCATGGCTGATCTATCTCTCCCTCCTAACCCCATTCTCCTGCCTTCTCCCCACAACCCCTGACACCCGTACTAATCAAGAATCTATCTATCCCTGGTAAAAATATCCACTGACTTGGCCTCCACAGCCTTCTGTGGCAAAGCATTCCACAGATTCACCACCCTCTGACTAAAGAAATTCCTTCTTGTCTCCCTCCTAAGGGAACGTCCTTTAATTCTGAGGCTATGACCTAGACCTAAACTCTCCGTTAGGAAGGAGACAAGGAGGAATTTATTTAGTAACTTGTTGCATTCCTCCACAGATGCATTCAATGTGAGCAAAATTAGACTTGACTTTAGATTTTAGGGATGCAGCGTGGAAACAAGCCCTTCAGCCCATGGAGTCTGCACGACCAACAATCATCTCGTACACTAGCACTATTCTACACAATTCTAGCCAATTAACCTACAAACTTGTACATCATTAGAGTGTGGGAGGAACCAGAGCACTGTGAGGAAACCCACTTGATGAAAGGGAGAATGTACAAACCTCATACAGACAGCATCCATAGTCAGGATGCAACCAGGGTCTCTGGCGCTGTAAAGGGCCTGTCCCACCAGCATGCGACTGCATGCGGCGAGCGCGACAAGACGTGGTGGCTTGAGGCGTATGGTCTTGCAGGGCCGGTCCCACTTCCAACTGTGGAGCCATATGGAGCTGGTCCCCACATCATACTCACCAATCAGCTGGGCACAAGGCGGGCCGACTGAATTTGGACGTCGCACGGCGTCAGGCGGTGACGTCATCACGCAACGGCACACCGGGCGGTGATGTCATTGAGCAACGTCATGCGCTAGGCATACGACGTCCAGACGCTACGTACGGCATCAAGACGCTGCATACGTCCTCAATGCGGCTGCGGGCCGACAGGCTGTTGCCGTGCGGGATTTTTGAACAACGTCAGTTTTTCGGAGCCCCACACGATGTCCGGACCAGCCCTACCCAACTCCATACGGCTCCGGCGATCGAAGTGGGACCGGCCCCGCGAGGCCGTACAGCTCAAGCGACCACGTTAGGTCGCGCTCGCCGCATGCAGTCACATGCTGGTGGGACAGGCCCTTAAGGCAGCAAATCTACCACTGTGCCGTCCCTGTTGAAATTTGAAAACCATTTTCCAGCACAGCGTGGATAGGTTGAGATGATCTGCTGAACCTGTCTGTCTGAATATTTCGGGCTAGGGAAGCTCCTATCTTTTTGCTGATATCCTGTACTTCAAGCCCTCCTGCATTTGACCACAATTCAGAGGTGGGGCGTGGGAATAGTTTGCTGCCATTTTCAGCTGGTGGAAACAGGGTTCTAAACACCACTAGAAGCAGTAATTGTTTTCAAAAAGCACTCTGCTTGTTGTATTGAATATAATTGCACGATCAACCTCATAAATAAACACCAAGCTGTGTCACGGCGGAGTCTCAGTAGTTGCTAGTCATCTCGTTCTATGCTGCGAGAGTTGAACAAAACGGACTGGAATGATGGCTTCATTTTGTACTCTTTGGACCGGGCCTGAACTAGGTTACAGTTAAAACAATAGTGCTACATCTGGGTCCTGTATCTGGGCTGGAAATTCCTCTTTTAGAGCTTTTTAAAATTTCCATCTAATTTGGGGATTAATTCTAGTTAATGCGAGCTCTTCCTGAAATGCCTGCTATTTTAGCAGCTGCCAATCTTAAACATCATCCCACCTGTCATTTTTCTCCTCAAAACCCCAGGAAACTCTTTCTCGTGCTTCATCATATTTTCGTTTTCATGTGAAAGTTTGGAAGGGCAACAGTTTGTTGCTTTATCCTATTGGTAGATGAGTTGGCCACTAAATTTCCCATGGTGCGTGAGTGAGTGACAGAATCTTGGGGGAGTTGATGGGAATGTGGAGAGAATAGGATGGGATTTATGGTCCGTGTGGACTCGGTGAGCCAAAAGGCCTGTTTGAGTGGTGTCTGACTCTATGTGGACTGTGTCCAGTCCCTACCTCGAACCTTCATCCTCTCACCCTCTGTGGCCATGGTTGAAAGTTGATTTTTATTTTATCCTCTCTAAGTTTCAGCCATATTTGATTGGTTAATATTCATGCCACTTGATATCCCACTACAATGCTTGTTCATTAAAACATGTAAACCCAATGCGGATATTTCATCATTGATGGAGGTGCTTGCTTTAGAATGAGGTAATGGATCATCCAACATCTTAGGTGGACATAAAAGATCCCATTGGTGCAATGGAGAAAAAGAGTTGGTGAGTTATCCTCAGCAGTATTTATTTTTCAGCCAGCTTGTTATGATCATACTGTTGTGTGTAGGAACCGACTGTGTGGGAAATAGGTTGGCATGTTTCCGACATCACTCTTGTGAGTGCATTTTGGAAGTACTTCATTGGACTTCCCCTATCCCTTCGAAATCAAGAGCACTTGGAAAGAATGTCGGAGATTTGAAATTATCGAACTCAACGCAAGCTGACGATAAAGAAGACCGAGAGGAAGTGTATAGGAGCTCTAGAGATATCTACTGATTACATTAAAGAAAAGGCAGTCAATCCAATTTATGAAAAATTGACTGTGCTTCACAAACTAGGTGGGCAAAGTATTTACCCAAGTGTGTAAAGCAAACCATATATATCATTTGTACTTTTAAAGTACACAAATACATCTCAGAGGTCTTCAGATATATAGTTCAGTAACTGTTACTTAGTCAAACGTACAAGCTACTTTAGATACTACAGATCAGCTATGATCACGTTGAATGGCGGTGCTGGCTCAAAGGGCCGAATAACTAACTCCTGCACCTATTGTCTATTGTCTATTGAATAATAGGAAAACAAGAGCAAGTTAAATTACAGGGGAGTGGGGGGGATTACGTTGGGAAAAAAATGCCTGATGTTATTTGTAGATTGAAGTTTTGAGAGGGCTAGAATACAAAAACAGGGCTGTAATGTTGTGGCTTTATGAGGCATTAGTCAGACCATATTTGGAGTATTGTGAGCTGTTTTGGGCTCTATATCTCAGGTATGATGTGCTGTTGTTGGAGGGTGTCCAGAGGAGGTTTCGGAGAATGATCCCAGGAATGATTGGGTTAACATGATGAGCGTTGGCGGCACTGGGCCTGCACTCACTGGAGTTTAGAAGGATGAGGGGGAATCTCATTGAAGCTTTCTGAATAGTAAAAAGTGGAGAGCATGTTTCCACTTGTGGGAGAGTCTAGGACCAGAGACCGTAGCCTCATAATAAAAGGACGTACATATATAAAGGAGATGAGGAGGAATTTCTTTAGTCGGAGGGTGGTGAATCGGTGGAATTAATTGCCACAGACAGCTGTGGAGGCCGGCAATGGGTATTGTTAAGACGTAGATTGACAGATTATTATAAGACTATAAGCTATAGATTCCTATAACTTATGAATTCATGAAATTCTATTTACCCACAGTTGATTGCACCAGCAATCATTTCTGGGTGAAATCACATTTGAGTTGCAAAATTGGACATGCAATGCTCAACCTACTTTCGTGTGTCTGACCTTTTGCACTTGATAATATAATTTCCTGCGTAATGTTCAATTTCACTTGCACCTGAAGACATCATGAATTGGAGATCAAAAGGTATGGTCATTATCTTCTTCTTGCGCAAGGCGTGCGCAGCCTAACGTTGTAAGATAACTTGTTCTGTTTGATCTTCTGTTTGTGCACGCCAGGTTGATTGCATTTGTCAAAACAGAGTGGACCACGTGAAGGTTGTAATTTCCCATCCCTATGGTCATTGTGTCAAGTGTACAATGCTTGCTTCACTATTTGAAGGGACAACTTACTGACACTGGAAGACCTGACTGAGCATTTTCAGAACTGTTCTTTGATTCTGAGGCAGTGGCCTCTTATCTAGACCTTTCATTGGGGTCAATGTGATCAACCCTGATCCTTCCAGCAAATACAGACCCAGAGCCTTCAAATTTCCCTCATACGTTAACCGATCATCCCCGGGATAATTCTCGTAAACCTCCTCTGAACCCTCTCCAAAACCCACACAAAATGTGGCTTATAATGCCTCAGCATTACTTTATTGCCTTTATTCCCCTCGAAATGAATGTGAGCATTGCCAAATGGAGACCAATGTACTCAATGGGGCAGCGCTGAATTGGACAGTACCCTAGCTTATGGAAGGACCATTTGGAAGCCTGATAAGAGGGGAAGAAGCTGCCCGTGAGCCTGGTAGTGTGTGCTTTCAAGCATCTGCGCCTATTGCCTGACAGGAGCAGGGAAAAGAAAGAATGACCGGGATGGAACAAGTCTTTGATTATGGACACACAATGCTGCAGTAACTCAGCGGGTCAGAAAAGGAATAGGTGACGTTTCGGGTTAACATCCTTCTTCGGGCCACCTTCTTTGATTATGTTGCCTTCTTTTCTAAGGCAGCGTGAAGTGTAGATGCAAGTTGCATCATAGTTACGTGATTCGAGGACATGGAGAAAGAGCAAACAAAAACATAATCACGATGAAGGGACTAACATGAACGAAAAGTGACAAAAATAAAGACAGAAAGGAAAGTGGAAATATAATAGTGAAATGACCCAGGAAACAACCCAGGAGTACTGTCCTATATGTAAAAAATCAGCTATTTAGAGTCTGGACTGCAGCCCAGTCAGTGTTGGCTTCATGGACATTTCACTGAATGTGCTTCAGGTTTATTCTTTACACACCCAAGTACATTTTAAAAAGATTTTTAAACTGTTACTCTCTGGCTCTCTGAAATTTTCAAAGCACTTGAGAGGAACACTTGAGACGGCACTGGAAAAATAGCCTACAGCTGTTAACCAGTGGGAGAATATGGTGTTCAAGGATATAATACTAGTCTCTTCGTGCTAGCACTGGTCTGGAGCAAGTGACTGGTAAATGGAAGGTAAATTTTCCCACTTCATTGAATACTTTGGAAAATCCAGTCCTTCTGTGCTGAAACAACAGGATGAAGAAGGATGCAATATATAAATAACATATCTTAATCCCTTCATCAGGTCATTGAGTAATAATTTATTTGACAGATAACAGATCCCATTACACCTGGGCAGGACTGGAGACTTTAGTTTGATATTACTTGCACTGATTTTGCTGCACCCTTTGCAATGCACGAGCTGGCAATTTGCACTTAAATAGACTCAGTCATAATCACAGATTTTCTCTCTCTGTTTCTCGCCCACTCACCCACCCACAGAGTAACTCATAATCACTTGATCACGAACACACAATACAATCTCAGCCCAAAGCTGAGAATGTTCAAGTGAGGGTTTTGTAATTGTAAACATGTCCATCTTTCTTAGCCAGTCACATCTTGCAGTTGCTCGGGGGATAAGTCAGGTTGGCACTTTTACCCGTGTATACCTGTTCCCTCGCCCTCGTTCGCAACTTGTCGAATCCACTTACTACCTGTTCACTGTTACTTTCTGCTTCAAGAAATTTTGAATAAGCAAAACATCTTTTATTTAAGTGCGACCTTTACAATGTGGTGAGCTTTGTAACCAATGAAGGAGCTTTGAATGTGATTTCCTGCTGCAGTGTAGGAGGATGGGAGTTGCTTGTGGGTTGGAAAGTGACCCTATCATCTGCTCTTTTTGTTATCAGAGTTACAGGATAAACATTGGCATGGAATCTCTTGCATCCATCCACGAGATAGTGTAAGGTCTTGGCTTCGATTTAATGTCTTATCTGAAAGACCTCTGGCAGTGAAAATTGCTCCCACTATGCTGAGCTGGGGGTCAGAGGAAATCTCGTGCCTGAGCTTCTGCAGTTGGACTTTGAACCTGTTAGATTCAACTGTTTTCTAAAGGTGGTGAAATTCAAGTGAGGATTTCATTTACTGATTATTGTCCAGTGATCTTGAGACAGAACAGCGCAGGACCAAATAAGTGAGAACGGGATCAGATTCTCTTGTAACGTGACACAAGGTACTACCGGTGCCGGAATTTTGAGCAATACATAAAGTGCTGGAGTAACTCAACGGGCCAGCAGCATCTGTGGAGGGAATGGACAAGTGATGTTTCGGGACGGGACCCTTCACTTGTAATGACGTACGGTTAAATTGTCCACTCTCAATCATGGTGGTCATTTATTTTCTTTTTCCTGGCAGACCGAAGGTGGCCATTTGGCCCATTAAGCCTGTGCCAGCCATATTCAGAGCAACTTCATCCTCCATTCCTTCCCTCCTTATCTCCCTGCACCCAACATTCTCCTATTGCCTGTTTACATGCACCTCTCTCTACACACGCACCACCCCTCCCCCCCCCCCCCCCCCCCCCCCCCCCCCCCCACCCCCCAACACTGCCCATTTGATTATTCTCTTCACTAATCCACACCATGGGGTAATGTAATCCAGCCAGTTAACCCAAGAGCATATCTTTAGGATATGGGAGGAAACCCGGAGCTCTAGACTACGGGAGTCCGTGCAGGCTCCATGCAGACAGTTCTTGAGATCGGGATTGAGACCAAGTCAGTGAGCTGAGAGGCAGCAGCCCTAACTATGGTACTGTCTTGTCAACATGCATTTACAAACAGCTGTTGATTCATATGGACTTGTTTTCCAGCAAGAATCATGTATTTTAGATGAAGAGAGGGGAAGATTTAGGGATTTAAAAAAGAAAACCCCGACTCATTTAATTTAAATATTTAAAGATGAAGGTGATAAGAGAGCAAAGCACTTAGAAATCACCCATTCCACACTGCACATTATTATGTTCATTTTCTTCCACTTCTGTGGAGTAATCGCTAGTTGAAAACCCAAGAGAATTATAATTCATTAGGAGAGAAATAGTGATGCTGCTGTGGTAACATCAGTCACTGTGATTCTCACATTGAGCATCTTTCAGTGGCCATTAGTTGATGTGTAGTTCTACAAATACAGGCCAATCAGGATTCCATTTAACAGAAGATAGCCCTGCTTGTTTTATGACCACCCATGTTCCAATCACCAACAGTAAGCAAAGCCTCCTCCTGTAAATCCCCATGCAATTGCTTTGGTGCAGGCAAAAGCATATGTTTACATAAAATCTATAATCACGCCTTGCACAGACAATCTAGCATCTTTACAAACAATGAATTTCAATTGTGGTTACTCTTGTTATGCGGTGAAATGCAACAGCTCTTTGCGTGAAGCGCTCTATCCCACAAATGGACAATGGTTGTGCTTTTTATTAATCTTTTGAAATATTAGCTAAGTGAGAGACCCTTGCTCTGCAAACTGTACAAGAGGTTTCATAATGAACCATCGGACGTGACTGGCTGCACTTCCATATCTTGCATGCAAATGGTGCTCCCCTTCTGTGTTTTCTGAACATCAGTATAGAATAGATACAGAAGTGCTGGGAAGGAGGTTGAAAGCACAGTCTGAAAACTCAGAAGTGAGAGTGGAATTCTCAGTCACAGAAGGCGGAGGCCAATTCACTGGATGTTTTCAAAAGAAAGTTAGATTTAGCTCTTGGGGCTAAAGGATCCAAGGGAAATGTGGAAAAAGCAGGAACAGGGTACTGATTTTGGACGATCAGCCATGATCATATTGAGTGGTGGTGCTGGCTCGAAGGACAGAATGGCCTCCTCTTGTACCTGGCTTCTATGTGACAGAGTAAGCTGGGCTGACGTGGTGGAGAACATTGTTGGGCGATAAATGTGATCCAAATATGTGATGTCAACAATGAAGGCAGAAAACAAAAATAATAATTAGATATTCCCCGAAGCAAAAAGTTTTAATTTCTGCATTGTATGAATATTTTCATATTTTGGCTGCCTTGCAGGATCGAATGAGATTGATTATTACTAATCTTGAAATTCTCAGAATCAGAATAATACTTTATTTGCCAAGAATGTTTTGCAACATACGAGGAATTTAATTTGCCAAGTCGGTCATACAAATAAAAGCAACAGATCATCCGAAACACATTTTAACATGAACATCCACCACAGTGACTCCTACACATTCCTCACTGTGATGGAAGGCAAAGTAAAGTTCAGATCTCTTCCCTTAGTTCTTCTGCGGTCAGGGGCCTTGAGCCCTCCGTTGAAGCGACAATCTTGGCTCCATTAGCCGGCGGCGTTTTGACCCTGTGCGTCAAGGTGATCAGTTCCCGCATCGGGGGGGTGTCAGTTCTTCCGCGCCGGACGGTCGAACCGCGTGTCGGGGCTGGTCGAACCTTCCGCGACGTTGGAGCTCCCGACTCAGCCTCTCCTGAGACTGCGAGCCCTTGATGGTAAGTCCGCGGGTCACAGTGGGAGCGATCCAAGGCAAGGGATCAACTCCGATGTTAAGTCTGCGCCCCGCCGTGGGGCTCACGACAGTCGGAGGAGGCCTCCAGCTCCAGCGATGGAGAATGCGAAGCGAAATCAATCGCATCTCCGGCACGGTGAGAACCTGAATATAAGTTTCCCCTACCCCCACAAAGGCAAACTGAACAACATTTAAACAAACGTTTACCAAAAACTAAAGATTAAAAAAAGATGAAGAAACGGCCAGACTGCCGGCGGAGCAGCCATTGTACGACGCCCCTGGAGGTAAAAGCTCCAGCATTTACGGGTAGGATTTGCAATGTCCTTATTACCTTGGCATTCAGCATCTTCTGGGTAAAGGAAATACTGATGTGAAGAGATGTAGCTTCTCACAGAGAAATGCTGGACTAACACAGTGGTTCAGGCAGCATCTATGAAGAAAAGATAGATGAAGTTTTGGGTCTAGAAGAAGGGTCCCGACCCAAAACATCACCTATTCCTTTTCTCCAGGGATGCTGCCTGACCTGCTGAGTTACTCCAGCATCTTGTGCCTGTCTTTGGTGTAAACCAGTGTCTGCTGTTCCTTCCTGCACTAGCTTCTCACAGAACCTAGCTCCGGACTCCTTGGTTCGAGCCGACCCTGGAGTGTTGCCTGTGACCACATTACCCCTGGATGCTGTGGTTTGTGTTGTGGATGGAGGCAAAGTGATGGGTTACACCTGGTGTAGGTAGGTGGCAACACAAATCCGTGGGGTTGATGGGCAAGTGTGAGAGAAAATACATTTCAGTTGTGCAGGGCGGTAGGGCTGAGGGGAACGGGGCTCAGGAGAATGTTTTTCTGAAAAAAACGTTCTCTGGTGTTGTTTCAAGCATTGGCATCTGTCCATCTGCGAGAGATGCTAGTGCATCTTTGATGTTATCCAGCTTGGAGAGAGGGATGTTTCATCTGTGGTTGTATTTCCTGCTGTGGCTGACTAGGCCTGTACCTGACAGGCAGGCCCTCCCGTAGCTTCCA
The DNA here is from genome assembly GCA_963514005.1 of Raja brachyura. The sequence goes on from OY740781.1 coordinate 186,754,039, forward strand.
TGGGTGAAGTTGTCTCTGGCCGTTGTATGTGGGTGTGCGTTGCTATTGGCGTTGATCATTTTGTAGCGGTGTCGCCTGCTCTCCTGCTCTATGAAGAACCAAATGCTGTGTGGTGCTTCATACCCGCCTGGCGGTCCATTCTCCACCTCCTCCTGTCCCTAGAACATGATGTAACAATGCCATAGGACAAAACAATCATTATCAAAGATAACTGCGTTCCCGTATTTTGAACTAACGTTGATTCTTTGTTCAGTTCAGTTTATTGTCACATGTACCGTGGTACAGTGAAAAGCGTTGATGAGGTAGGGCCTAGTCAGCTTCTTCTGGGTACAGGCCCTCCATCGGGTTACTGCAGGGTTGAATTCCTGAGAACTGTTCGTAACCCAGGAGTTAGAAATGCAGCCACAAACCAAGTTGCCACACAGGAGAAGATGCCTGCAGGGATGCATTGTCCTGCCGGAATAGATAGCCTGGAGAAGCATTTTATATCTCGTTTTACTATTTTTATTAATGAAGCTGAACTTAACAAATTTAGCTGGAGCATTTCTCAGGCTAATAATGATATTTTGAAAGGTTAGGATTTTAAGTAATAATGTATGTTTTAAACGGGCACTGTTGCTGGGCCGAATAGCCTACCTCTGGATAGTTTTCACAAAATGGATATCAATGTGTTAACTAGAATGAATTCTTTCCGGATTTGATGTGACTAAATTCCAGCTCGTGTCCACCCCTCAGCAGCAGTGAACTATCCTACCTGTATCCCAAACGCTTGATCATATGTACGGGCTGTGACCAAGTCAGACTTCGTAAACTGGGGAGGGCCTGTGTGAGCCACTTTATTGCCTTGCAGTGTGTTAACATCCACTTTTATCCCACAATAGTTCGCCTTGCAATTCCTCGTTCAAAGCCAAGAAGAGTGGATCTGAACAAAGTCACCTGGGGCATGGGGGTTGAAATTCAGATGTCAGGTTGAATTTTGGCCACCGATCTTGGAGGCGAAAGGGCCATGTTTAAACACGCACCGGCTGCAATGAAGAAAAACAGTGAGGTGCTGTAGCTGGAATTGTGACTTTTTTAATCCCCAGAGGACTGTCAGATTGCATGTGATGTGTGTATGGTTTCAGTTGTTGCCTCGGCATTGAACTTGGTTTATCGTATGTAAATGCTTGCAGTTCTTATTAAGGAATAATAGGTTACATTATATTCTTGGATTTGCATACAGTCATTGCTAATTCAATGGGCAGATGAGTAGAGCAGGAAGATAAATATCAATTGTATTTTTAAAAACATTTTGGGGTAGGTTATTGTTGTTAATAAGGCTTATATTTATTATCCCTTTTTCATTGTCCATACAAAGCTGCATCATAAGGTCATAAGTGATAGGAGCAGCATTAGGCCATTCGGCCCATCAAGTCTGCACCGCCATTCAATCATGGCTGATATATATCTCTCCCTCCTAACCCCATTCTCCTGCCTTTTTGCCTTAACCCCTGACACTCGTACTGATCAAGAATCTATCTCTGCCTTAAAAATATCCACAGCCTTCTGTGGCAAAGAATTCCACAGGGTCACCACCCTCTGATTAAAGAAATTCCTTCTCATCTCCTTCCTATACCTTCTTCCTGATGGCAACGGAGAGATGAGTGTGTGGCCAGGATGTTGTGGGTCTTTGATGATGTTGGCAGCCTTTTTGAGGCAGCGACTGCGATAGATCCCTTCGATGGTGGGGAGGTCAGAGCCGATGATGGACTGGACAGTGGTCACAACTTTCTGCATTTTTTCCCCCTCCTGGACGTTCAAGTTGCCGAACCAAGCCACGATGCAGCCAGTCAGTATGCTCTCTACCGTGCACCTGTAGAAGTTCGAGACTCCTTGGTGCAAGGTAATGTCCGATTAAAGATAGTTTGAAGGTTTCCAATGAGGTAGATGGAGGTTAGGACCGCCCTCTAGTTGGTGAGAAAATGGTTCAATTGCCCGATAACAGCTGGGAAGAAACTGAATCTGGAGCTGTGGGTTTTCAAACTTCTGTTCCTCTTGCCTGATGGGAGAGGGAGAAGAAAGAGTGACCAGGGTGAGACTGGTCCTTGATTATGCTGGTGGCTTTGCTGAGGCAGCATAAAGTGTAGATGGAGTCAATGAACTGGAGGTTGGAGCATTTGGTGGTGGAGAGAATAATTGTAGGGGATGGGCATGAACTTCATTGAGTGTTATTGGAACCACATTCATCTGGGTAAGTAGAGACAGTGCCATCACACCCCTCATCAAGTTGATGGATAGCCCTTTTGGTATCAAAAATCATGTCTCTTCCCCCCCAGTCCAGCCAGCCTCTAACCTGATCTGGTAGCCACAATATTTACACGACTGGCCCAGCAGTTTCTTGTCATTGGCGATTACTTTAATGGGACTTTACTAATGGTGGGGAACTCAATGACTGAACATCTAGGATAGGTGGTCCAGTATTAGAATGTAGAATAATCGATGGGATTTAATTAATTTCTACATAGAGCACTGGCCAGATGCTACATGTTAGTTCAGCAATTGTAAGTTCCTTTGACCCACTCACAATATTTAACCTCTTTTCTGCCACAACATAGGAGCCACAGGCACAATTCAACACTTGGATATTAAAAGGTGCACAATTATGTCTGGAGTGACAATGTGCAGGTCTGTGACACTTCAAGTTTACGGATTGCACTTTGGATGTTTTATGTTCCACAGTCTCCTCCTCATTACCACAGTTGCAAATTGGAGAGATTCTTAATTCCCATATTTTCTTCAGTGTCATCTGATTATTTGTGCCGACGGGATTTGAAGATGACCATAGCTCATGTTGGCATCAAAGTCCTAGTAACTCAGGAAAATGAAACCATGCGAGAACCTGTCTGATTTATCAATTATAGGGAAGTAAGTACAGCCTCAAATCCCTGCTACTTGGGTGTTGCAATAAATGTTTAGTCTTGGAACAGTGATCAACATGAAGCATTGTGGCTCGGATCCAACCACATAAACGTTCTGTTATATCCTGTGGTTTAGACTGAAGTCCAGAGTAAGAGCAAGACAAGCGTGTTGATTATGCACGTGGCTTTTCAAGCCTGCTTTGCATTTTACCAATATATTATGAATCCTCTCTTTAATTCACTTTCCTATCCAATTCCTAGATTCCAAAGATGTTTGGATCAGCCTTATACAAAACACCCCAATGGGATAGGTAACTGCAAAGGTTCACAACTGAAGACGTTTCCTCCATGTCCTGTTACATGGCTTCATAAATCCCATTTCCAGATCTCTTAGTGAAGAAACTGCCTGACGGCATCCATTCTGTAAAACCCTCGAGATGTAATATATTTCCACAAGATCACACTCTTCTGAAGTCCAGTGTCTATGCCCAACAGTTGTCTTTCATTCGAGAAATCAATTTAGCAATCCTTTATGTAAGTTTAAAGCCTCCTCAGTAATAGGCACTAAAAGTGAACTCTGGTCGCTTTCAACAATGAAACCATGACATCTTCATTCTTGTAAAGACACAAATTGCTAGAGTAACTCAGTGGACCAGGCAGCATCTCTGGAGACTGCGGAGAGGTGATATTTTTGGGTCAGAACCCTTCTTCAAACTGAAGAAGAATCCCAATCCAAAATGTCACCTATCCACATTCTCTACGGATGCTGCCTGACCCGCTGAGTTACCCTGGCACTTTGTTTTAATTTTGTAAACCGGCATCTGCAGTTCTTTCTTTCCACATGCTTATTCTAATATTCAACATCCTGACAATAAAGGCCTCCATACATTTTTCCACGCTAGTTGCTCTTTTTATCTACATATTAACTTGGAGCATCTCTTGAATCAGCTCAATGAGATTTCAATGTGCACTAATATTTACCTGTCTCTCAATGTTTAAAAATATCAGCTGTCAGAAAACGAACAACCTTTAATTCCCCTCTGTGAAACTCATCTGACACCATTTTGTCCATTCACCTTTACTGCCTGTTTCACATTACGGTACCTTTTAGTTTATGAACCAGCGCACCCAGAACCCTCTGAATACCATATTATAACAAATGAAGATTTGTTTTGCAAGGCAAAACCTTTGGGAAGTGCATATATGCTAGAGGTTCTGATCCCTCTTCATTATGTTTATATGGAATTTTCATGTCAACCAACATTAGTCTGTAGCTCACTATTTTCTCCCAATCTCTTGTTTGCATTTGGAGTATTGTGTGCAATTTGGACCATTGTGTGTCTTTCTGGTCATTCCATTACAAAAAGATGTAGAGGGTACAGCAGAGGTTTACCATTAGAGCGTGTTATCTACCAAAAGAGATTGGATAGACTTGGGAATTGCCTTCTCTGGAACATCAGAGGTTGAGGGGAGACTTGATAGAATTATATAAAATTGAAAGGCATAGATAAGGTAGGCAGTAGAACTTTTCTCTCAGGGTGCAGGTGTCAAGGACTATAGGACATAGCTTTAAGGTGAGAGGGGCAAAGTGTATGAGATATGCAAGGCATTTTTTTACATTGAGAATGGTGGGTGCCTGGAATAAGCGGCTGGTGGTGGTGGATATGCGGATACAGTAGTGCCAAATAAGAGGCTTTTAGATAGGCACTTGGATGCAGGGAATGGAGGCATATCAATCACACACAGGCAGGGGAGACTACTTTAACTTGCCATCATGTTTGGCACAGATATTGTGCTGCAATATTCGATGTATGTTCTTACTATATCTTTTGCTACCTTCAAATGCCAGAGCATTGTTTTCCAAGAGATAGCCCATTATTCCTGAGCGATTCATCATTTCCGTAATCCCGTGATTTTCTCTGTAATTGTATTTTATTGTAAATTTAATTATTTAGTGCCTCACTTTCATTAGACCCTTCATTCCACCCAAATTCTGAAATGTTCATTGTGACATCTCCTGCGAAGACGGATAGTTTTTGAAACATCAGCCACTTCTTTTCCTGTATTTTGATTTCTTCTCATTTTGCTTCTGAAGGAACCAGATAGAATCTGACCCTTTTTACATACTCGTAAAGGGACAGTTATAGACCTATATTGTCACATGTTCTGAAATGGACAATGAAAGACTTACTAAATGTTGCAATTGTACCGCTGTAGAGAGGGTCAGTAACTTCAAGTTCCAAGGCATCGATATCACAGCAACCTAACCTGGTCCTATCACAGTAATATAGTGATCAAAGTAGCTCGGTCAAAATCAACAAGTTCTCTTAGATTTAGATTTAGTTTAGAGATACAGCATGGAAACAGGCCCTTCGTCCCACTGAGTCCGGATTGACCAGTAATCCCCATACGCTACTACTATCTTACTCACTAGGGACAATTTACAATTTTACCAAATCTAATTAACCTACAAACCTGTACATCTTTGGAGTGTGGAAGGAAATCATAACACCTGGAGAAAACCCACGTAGTCACAGGGAGAACGTCATACAGATAGCACCCATAGTCGGGATTGAACCGGGTCTCTGGCACTGTAAGGCAGCGGTTCTGCCGCTGTGCTACTGTGCCGCCTTGGGCATGGTTTCTTATACGGACATCTGAGGGAGAATTGGCATTTCCATGAGGATTCTATCGAGCTTCAACAGCTGCCATTTCCTCTGGTAGCTCATAACATGTACGCACCACTCTGTATGTGCAAAGGGTTCTCCTCAGGTCCCTTTGTAATTGATCTTCTCTCACCTTTTGTATTGTTTATCCTCATTATGTATTTCTTTCTTTATTAATCCTCTGTTGGTTTCCAAAACGCATCGTCATTAGGTATACTATTTTTCTTGCCTTTGTTATGGGGCTTTTCTTTTAATCTAGTACAATCTTTGATAAATTAGCCATTGATGGATCCTTTTTCTCTGGAGTTTTAATCTTCTCAGAACTGTATATTTGTTGAGAATCATGAAATGCTACTTGAAGGTTTGCTTTTTAAAAAAATCTACTTTAATTGTTTTTACCCTCACACCCCATTTTATCTTATTCTTATACCTATTTAATTGGCTATTTAATCTGACGTGGTTTACAATTTATATACGTCACTCTTATATTTAATTAAAAATTATTTCACGTTCTGACCACGACTGGTCTGAAGATAAATTAAGCTGAAGGTACCAATTAAACTGGTCATATTACCTAAGAATATTTGTAAAACTGCCAACCTTACGTGTTGCTTCCATAACATTGTTGCAGGAATTGACAATTTTTAATATACCTGAATGTTATTCAGGAATATTAGTCATAGTGTTAGACAACAGGGAAACACGCCTTTTGGCCTCTGGATTCCATACCATCCATCCAGCACCCATTTTCACCAATCCTACACAAATCTTGTTCTATTTCCCATACATTCCTTTCAATTATTCCCAGATTCTCCCATTCACCTATAATCTAGGGGCATTTACAGTCGGCCTCAAGGTCAAGTTTGAACCTGGGTCTCTGGAGCTCTGCGGCCCAAATATGAATATTGGCATATTCTTGTATTACAGTTGCTTCAAACTTCCTTTTTTTAAATTAAAATGTTGGTTAACTTTCCATTGGATATGGTAAACTCAACAATGATTTTTGTCTCATTATAAATCCTTTGATTCACTCATTCGAATTTTACATGCTAATCTTCTAAACCAAGATCATTTTTCCCTTGTTCGCTTACTTAGTTCTTTATGTGTAAACTATCCATTCATTTTCCTTTTTGTCAGTCATTTCCAACCATATCTGTTTAGTAATTAAGAACCAGAAAGAAGAGTTGGGAGCAGGAGTCAGCCCTTCAGCCCCTCAAATCTGTTCTTGAGTAATTAAATAAATCCACTTGTCTTTCCTAATGAATCTGTTTTTTCAGTTATGACCTCCTGCTCTACTCTTGGCAGTAGCTCATTCCCTGTCCAGCCTGTTTATGGTTCCTCTCTGGGCCACGCCAACTGAATCCTTCCACTTCTTTCCGAATTATTCTGTCTATCCTTACCACCAAGCTTTATTTCTCTTTGTCATGGATACTCACCTGAATAGACTTACCATTATCGCATTCTTTTAGTTTCATGTTTCACCATTTTTTCTAATTTGACCTTAATTGTGGATGCAATTTAACTATTACATTCACTGGTAGAAATTTGACTGGAGATATGTGCTAGATGTGTGATTTCCGACCTCTTATTAGCAATGTTACAAAATTTTGAGATTTTAAAAATCAAGTCAGCAATTTATCCCATCAGATAAAGCATAAAAAGAAGTTTAATTTGACACCTAATTCACTTTCATATCTTCAGTATTAAGAAAGTTATGGCCATTTTCATACTCGGAAATTAGCATCTTGTTCCCCATTGCCTTTCAATTGACTTAACTCAAAAGCTGTGATCTGGATCAGTTAAAAGCCCATAACTTTCTTAAAAATTAATAGAACTCAATGAAATTTTCACTTATTATAGATTGAAGCATTCTGAAACATATATGAAACAATCTTACTTGGATGACCTGAAATTAAAGCATATAATTAGTTAGTTATCTAATTGTAGCTAATTACAAAATTCAATGAGTAGATCTAAACATCTATCCATTTCTTAAGAAAAGATAAACTTTTTTAAAATTGCCTAAGTGTCCAAATAACATTCACACAATAATCCACAATATAACATAATTTTTAAATCTAATTTTCATGAATTTCTGGGCCAAATGGAAGGAATTTAGTGTTTGATTCCTGTAAATTAATGGCCATTTAAATCAACTAGCGAGTGGGTTTTAGTGGAATGCGGTGGATTGGAACGTTGCAGTTAGTGGTGAAGTCGGGAGGAAAAATACTGTTTGTTCATTTTTTTGGACCCCATTTCGCAACATGAAAATGTTATTAAAGCCTCCCGAAAAACCAACTTTTAATATTAAAATAAACTATTTACCTTTTTTTCTCCCCTACGCAAAATCCTTCCGGTTGTCGGTTCTCACGGCTTTTGAAGGTGATTTTTAAATTACTCTAGTTAATAAATAATTTAGAGTAATTTAAAAATACCTTAATTCATGAAATGTCGGAGCGATTTTTCTTCCGCAACGAAATCGCCCGACATTGATCGATTTTTCCTGCCTGTGGAAAAACGGCACTTTAAGCCCACCCCCCTCTGAAAGGCGCCAAAGTCGCGCACACGGGGAGCGGCAGAACTGCAGCGCTGCTCAAGGTAAGTTTTGTAACATACCTACTCTTATCATAGTGTTTATTATATTATTATGTATTGTACTCTGGTTGCAAATTTTAGTTGAGAGATACAGCATGGAAAAAGCACTTTGGTCCAATGAATCCATGCCAACCATTGATCACCTGTTTACACTAGTTCTATGTTGCCCCATCTTATCATCCACTACCTCCACATTAGGGGCATTTTATGTTTAACAGAGGCCAATTAACCTACCACCCAGCATGTTTTTGGGAAGTGGGAGAAAACTAGAGTGTCTGGAGGAAACCCTTGCAGTCACAGGAGAACGTGCAAACTCCACACAGACCGTACCGGATGCGCTTGCACCAATGGTTATTGTGGCAGATTATGAACGGTTATCCTGGAGTGAATCTGTGGAAACCAACTGGTCTGATTGGAATCCCTGGTCACATCCTCAGGACCGGTGCAGATCAGCTGGCAGAGGTATTCATAGACATCTGTAACTTCTTCCTACTCCATTGTGAGGTCCCCTACCACATCAATACAACCACTGAGAAAAGTACGGTATTGAACCTTAATGATTACCGTCCAGTTGCTCTGGCATCCATCTTCATGAGGTTCATCAAAAGATAGCTCACATTAACTCCAGCTGTCCAGCCAGTCTTGGCCCACCGCAGTTTGCTTGCTGTCGCAGTACGTAGACAGCAGACGTCATAACCTGGTCCTAAACTCACCTTTGGAACATGTAGAACAAGCAGGACTCCTACCTTAGACTTATATTTATGGACTATAGCTCTGCCTTAGAAACCATAATCCCAGCCACACTCATCTCCAAACGTCTGGACCTAGGACTCAGCAAACACCCCCCCTCCCCCCCCCCCTCTGTTACTGGTTCCTTGACATTCTGACCCACAGACAACAATCAGGATAACCAACAACACTTCCTCGGCAATAGTTCTCAACATCGGTGCCCACAAGGATGCTTTCTCAGTCCCTTACTGTACTTCTTATAAGCTCACGACTGCAGTCAAATTTGGCTCTAACTCCATTTACAGGTTTGTCGATGACACTCTGGTGATGAGTCAGATCACGAACAATGATGAGACAGAATACAGGAAGAAGATAGAGATCTTAATAACATATTGTCAGAACAATAACCCCTGCTTCAATGTCAGCAAGACGATAGATGTAGTTATCAACTTCAGGAAACATGGTGGAGTACATGACCCAATCAACATTAAGGGTGCTGAAGTGGAAATGGTTGAGAGCTTTAAGTTCCTTGGTGTTAATAGTACCAATGATTTGCCATGGACCAATCAGATTAATATGATAGCCAAGTAGCCACATCACTTCTACTGCCTGAGGAGACTGAGGAAATTTGGCATGTCTCCACTGCCTCTTATGACCTTCTAGTATGCACCATAGAAAGCATCCTGTTGGGTTGCATCACAGCTGGGTTTGGGAATAGTTCTGCCCAAGACTGTAACAAATTGCAGAGAGTTATAGATGTAGCCTGGACCTGCACACAGATCAGACTTCCCACCATTTTCTCCATCTGTATTTCATGTTTCCTGGGAAAATTAGCCAATATGATCAAAGACTTGACCCAGCCCAGTCATTTCTTCTTCTCCAAGTTCCCATCTAGGAAAAGGTACAGAAGCTTGAAAGTGAACGCCACCGGATTCAAGAACAGCTTCTTCCCATCTGTTATCAGTATTCTGAAAGATCCTTTCATTAACTAGGGTACTGTTTGATCAATCTCTACCCCATTGTGGACATTGGACATTGTCTATGGAATATATACACTAAAATGCTAAGAATTATATTCTCCCTTTCAAATCCTGCTTTTAATATTTGTTAAAGTTTTGATTTGCTAATTTATTTTTAGATTTATAATGAATCAGCTACCTTGTTAGTCTGCTATTTAATAAAGTGATATTTGCCCCAGCTCTTTGTGTGAACCTCTGCCCTCTAAAGAGCGAGTTGAGTGTAATACATACCAACTGTTCCCAGCCTGCTGCTCACTGACGTCACTCTGGTTTACTGTTTGCAGCTAGGGACTGACTGCTCCTTGGATCCCATCTCTCTAACACAGCTGCTTCACTCATTCTCTCTCTCTCTCTCTCTCTCTCTCGTCACTTGTTATATCCCCACACACTTTCCTTGCCATTCTTTACACCCCCTTTCTGCTCTCTCAGTCTTTCTCTCGGCTCGCCTTGCGTCGCCACTGTTCGTGCTCCCTCACTGCTCACTCACTGCTTCTTACAACCCAGCCGCTCTCATGCAGCTTCAGATCTCTCTCACTGCTCCTTGTATTCCCACTGCTCTCAACTGCTACTGCATTCTCGCACTGCTCCTTGTGTCCCCACTGGAAAGACAGATGCCTCTTGACTTCCTTTGCCTTTCCTTGCAATCACTCTCTATCCTGCCTTTTATTTGCTGTATATTTTAATATTTTTCCATTTAAATTTTGTATCCAGTTCCAGTTTTAAATGGCATTGTATATCTGTGGGTATTATTGATGTGAATAAGATCTGCAAAATTTTCATACAAAAAAACTCAAAACCATAATTATCCCAAATATGCCAGATGTTGTACCTTTTTAAAAAAAAAAGAAAGCTGCAATGTTGAAGACAGGAAATTAAAGCTTGGTGTGTAAACACTTAGAAGGATGTAGGCTCACCAGCAGCAATCAGCACACAACTGTAAAGGACGGGTCATGCTTCATTAATTGATATTTTTAAAGAAATTACTGGAATATTTAGATGAAGGAAATATATATAGATTATTGGAAGGTGTTTCATTAGGTGCCATAAGAAACTTGGTGCAAAAATCAAGGCACCTAGCATTCAGGGCATCGTAGGTATGCTATAGAGATGGCTAGGTGGCAGTAAAGGTAACCCTATTTCAAATTAAGGCAGATGAGTTGAAATTTATGCATAGAAAATGGAGAAAAGGCATGAGAATGGTGTTAGAATGCAAAGCTGCAGTTGGCACCAGCTCAGCATTGTTGAACAATGACTTGCTGCTGAGTTGTAACTTCCAGGATTTGATGACCGATTTCTTTATATTATTGCTTCATATAACGTTGTGGTTTAATACTGTAGTCACCTACAACCCAATCACCGTTAATGCACTACCTGAGAAATGTATAATCTAACGTGTGTACTGCACAATTTAAAATAATAACTTCATCCTGCCCTTCCTGTCAGTATGTTAGCATGGCCAGTCTACATCAGATATAAATTGTATGAAGAGCTCATTGATTACTTGGGGTCAATAATTTTAAAGACATCCATTCAGCAAAGCTGGCTTTTCCCTTTGCTTGTCTATCTCACAAAGCCAAGTTTTCCTATGGTTCTCCCCTTGTCCTCGCTTTGAATTCATGCTTTTGATGATCACTTCTCCTAACTCCACTTCTGCCGAATCTCATCTTGTACTTGAGACTGATCATGTAGGAAGACTGATGAACTGCTGCATCAGCTATATTCCTACCCATCTTTCAATCCCCTCCGGCGCTTGATATTGTTAATTGTTTCCTCTCTCCAGGCTGTCTCCTAACTCCAACTTCAACTAAGTTTCTGTGTACATCTAAATAAAATAACATTTCTGATCTCTGCAAACCACCATCTCATTTCCGATCTCTCTTTCCTCTTAAGTAGTTCTTGAAATATTGTGGTCTTCTAAATCCATTGCTCTTGTTGGAGCCTCTACAATATGTGTGTGCCTCAGCTAACATCACACAAAATGACAACTCGAACTTCCCATAGTTCTTCCTCTTAGACAACTTTTAGCATCAAAAGAGCATTCTCTAATGCTAAGAACATCCTCTACTGCCATCAAAACCTCAAATTAAAAAAGAAATTGTTGGAAATATTCAACGTCAAGACTATTAACATTTCACATCAATAACCTTTCATGGTGGAAGATTTAATTAAATTGAAATGTTAACCAAATCTATCACGCTACACATGCCGACTGACCCAAACTGATATCTATTCAGTTAGCAATTGCTTTAAAACTCCTAAAGTTATCTTTCATTTCATTTCCTGGTCATCTTCTTCCCAACAATTTTACTTCGGAGTCACGTGAGTGACTACGTGAAGACCCCGCCAGCACGCATGCGCGACATATCGTCGAACGCATTGCGGAAGCGACAGTCGGGAGGAGCGTCGCTCCTCCAGCGTAAGTTTAAAAACTTACGTAAGGTAAGTCTCAACTGTAGTGGTGAGCGTGGCGACTCGGTTTTTCTTGCTTACAGGAGGAAACCCAACATGGAGTCGCGAAAATCAAAAAGAGCAGCGGCAAAATCCGCTGCTGTGGGGAGCAGCCAGCAGCGTGCCGCTACTCCTGAGCTGCAGGTGTTACCGGCAGCTCTCGACTTTTCGCCGATGAGGACCGCAGGTACGCCACGGTCGGGCGGCAATACCACCCGGAAGTCGGACGGGGCCGTTGACTGAGCTGGGTCCGGACCCGAAGACACCCCATTCGCTGATAGCGACGGCGGGCGTCTTTCCCGCATGGAGCGGATGATGGAGCAGTTGCTCCAGCGTGACCTGCTTTTGCAGGGGCAGAGTCACAGTGGGCCTCTTCGCAGGCCCACGGCAGAATCCTACCATGGACTGCCAAATGTCTCGCCCTCTTTGCAGGGGAGCATTAGGGGTCAGAACTGGCCTGACCCTGAAGAAGGGGATTTGGCTGAACAACCAGCAGTGTCAGGGGTGCAGGAAGAGTTACTGGATATGGTGAACAAACATGCTGTTCCTACACAGAAAGGACTGCCTATTCACCAGAAGCTGGCAGCCAGCATTAACTACATGGCTACCAACCAGCTTCAGGAGCAAGCCATTAATGCAACAGCTGAGAAGTATCTCGCTCCTGAGAATTGTAACTCTTTGAATGTTCCTGCGGTGAATAACCCTATATGGGGGAACATGAGCCCTACCATCAGAGGGCAAGAAATCAAGCTTCAGAGGATTCTGAAACTATTGGCCGCCGGGATTACAGCAGTGGCCAGGACTGCTGTAGGGGTGGAGTTACCAGAAGAACTGCAAGATGCTGTGGCTTTGCTGTGTAACACACAGTTTGAAATAAATAGCTATCGGAAGAGCATCATCAAACCTGCACTTAATCCCAAATTTGAGGGGTTATGCAGGTCAGGTAACTTGCAACCATCTAATCTGCTGTTTGGGGATAACCTTCCAAAACAGGTGAAAGACCTGGATGAGGAGGCCAAAGCTATAGGCCTGATTAAGGTACCTGGTACCTCCAAACCACACTATCAGCAGCGGCAGCACCCCTACACACCCACCGGACAGCGATATTACAACAGATTGTCCGGTGGTGAAAGCTCGAAGGCCGGCCCACCTGCACAACGGTCTTTTTTAGGCCATGGCCCAGCCCGGCCTTCTTGGAAAATGCGCCACCCCCACAACTCAGCAACACAGCAACACAAGAAGCAAGGGCAAAGACCGCAACACCGGCAGTAACCATGGAGGTAGGTGGGTCTGGTTCCCTCAGGAACATTGCATGTCTAAATTCATCTAATGTGGGGGGACGGTTGCACTTGTTTCATGAAGTATGGCGCACCTTTACCTCTGATCCTTACATACTCGGAAGTATTCAGGGTTATAAAATTGAGTTTATTCACGAACTCCCTACCCCAGTTCAGCATTCGCCTAGCCGAAAGTTTATACTTTCACAGAAAGAAAGAACGGCAGGCCATGCTGAACTATCAAGACTAATTAACAAAGGGGTAATTGAGAAGACTATCAGAGAATCTCAGGAGTTCGTATCGAATATATTTACCAAAAATAAAAAAGATGGCGGGTGCCGCATCATCATAGACCTGACCGAACTAAATACTTCCGTTCAGTATGTTCATTTTAAAATGGACACTTTTGTCACGGCTAGACAGCTAATATCTGAAAGGTACTACATGGCTTGCATTGAACTTAAGGATGCATACTATTCAGTACCTATACACAAGGATCATAGGAAATACCTGAAATTTATCTGGATGGGACAATTATGGCAATACAAAGCCTTACCCAATGGGTTATCATCAGCACCCAGGCTGTTTACCAAAATATTGAAGCCAGCTTTAGCCTATTTAAGGAAACAAAACCATATTGTCATGGCCTACCTTGATGATATCCTCATTGTCGGGGAGAATTTGGAGATGGCTACATTGGCAGTTCTAGCCACAAAACATCTTTTTCAAAAGCTGGGATTTATCATACATCCAGATAAATCGAAATTGGAACCCTCCACTACCATGGATTATTTGGGGTTCACCATTGACTCGGTGCAAATGTCTATCACCTTACCACCTAACAAGGTGGTGGACTTCATAGAAGCTTGCAGGAGCCTCACTGGCATCAGGGATCCATCTATACGGCAAGTAGCCAGAGTGATTGGGAAAATAGTGGCTGCATTTCCCGCAGCACAATTTGGGCCACTCCATTATCAAAACCTTCAAAGAGCAAAAATTATAGCTCTCAAAAATCATGCAGGCCATTTTGACAGGCCTATGAAACTACCAGAAAAGGCAAAATCTGAATTAAATTGGTGGATAGAAAATGCAGAGCTTTGTTCTAACCCCATCACTATCATGAATCCCTCGGTTATCTTACAAACTGATGCCAGTGCCAAAGGTTGGGGAGCAACTAATACCACCACAAGTTGTAGAGGCAGATGGAGTGCATAAGAGCTAACCCTATTCAAAACATTAGGGATTAATTATTCAGAAATGCTGGGAGCATTTCATGGTCTAAGGGCATACTGCTCAGATATGCACCAGTTGCATGTCAGGTTACAAATTGACAACACCACAGTGGTGGCTTATATTAATCATATGGGTGGAATAAAGTCGATATCATGTGATGAATTGGCTAATAATATCTGGCACTGGTGTCTGCAAAGGGAAATTTGGATCTCAGCCACTTACCTTCCAGGTAAGCTAAACACAGTGGCAGACACCAGATCACGAAAATTCAACGACAACATAGAATGGATGTTGGATCGGAAAGTGTTTATGGATATTATAGAACATTATGGGACACCAGATATCGACCTTTTTGCATCCAGACTTAATCGCCAACTTCCAAAATATGTTGCTTGGGAACCAGACCCAGGGGCAGTAGCGATGGACGCTTTCACGCTACATTGGGGGGATTTGTACTGCTATGCATTTCCCCCCTTCTGCCTCATCAGTCGGGTCTTGCAAAAAATAAGACAAGACTCCGCATCGGGTATTTTGGTTGTGCCCGACTGGCCTACCCAACCATGGTTCCCAGCAGTACAGAAGATGGCCACAGAACCTTGCATCCGGGTCAACAAACGACCTAGTTTATTGATACATCCCGTTACAGGGGAAAGCCATCCATGTCATGACCGCATGGACCTGTTAATTTGCATATTCTGAAACGGCCACTCCTGGGATTCGGACTCACCGACAGAACAATAAATACCATCTCAGCGTCGTGCAGGGAGTCCACCAGGAAACAGTACCTGACCTATATCAGAAAGTGGGAAGTGTTCTGTACTACAACGAAGACTACCTATGAAACGGCCACCATCACAGAAGTTCTGGAATTCCTGGCTACCCTTCACTACGATGAAGGATTAAGCTACAGAGCCATCAACTGTGCAAGGAGTGCTCTATCGAATTATCTGGGCAAAGGGAGTGATCATCTAGCTATTGGATCACACCCATTAGTGTCAAAGCTAATGAGGGGAATATTTAATTCCAATCCCCCCAGGCCCAGATACAACCATACATGGGATATTAGCATAGTCTTGACTATGTTACGAGGATGGACACCCAATTCGGGGCTCACCTTGGACAAGCTCACCTATAAAATGGTAATGATTATGGCACTTGTCACAGCACAACGGGTCCAGTCCCTACGCCATGACAATCTCCAATGGCAAAATAACTTTTCTTATACAGGGGCTGTTAAAACAAGACCGACCCGGGTCGTCTGGACAAACATTAGAGTTTCAAGCTTATCCTGCAGATACTCGACTCTGCATCATTACACTGATATTACAATATATCACAGTCACTAAGACTCTAAGGGGCACGGAGAAAGCTTTGCTTATAAGCCATAAACGGCCCCATCACAAAGTCACGGTGCAAACCATATCAAGATGGTTAAGGGTGGTGTTAGATGCAGCGGGGGTGGACACTAATGTCTTCAAATCTCACTCCACCAGGGCTGCATCTACTTCGGCGGCTAGGATGATGGAAGTACCCATGGACCACATCCTGGCCACAGCGGGTTGAAGCAATGAGAAGACATTCCAACGCTTCTATAACAAACCCGTGGCCTCTCCTGACACTTTTGCAGGAAAAATTTTGAGTACTGCTAAATAGTTACCCTATATGGGATATATTTTGTTTTTGGTATGAATAAATACCTATTTTGTTTTTCAGCCAGTGTCATGTCTGAAATACGTTCATCCTTTAATCCCAGCATGGCAGTGTGTGAGCATGGACTCGTTTCCAGGGCATGAAATCACAGAGCTTTGAAATCTTCACGTAGTCACTCACGTGACTCCGAAGTAAAATAGTAAGATTAAATGAGAACTTACCAGTTTGAAGTTTGATCTTTATTTTATGAGGAGTTACGATGAAGGATTACGTGCCCTCCGCTCCCAAAACCTTCTATTATAAAGTTCAACTGGTATGGAAGTTCTCTCTTATCTTACTATATTAGTCTACGTTGTTATCTGTGATTTCACACCACTGCTTTGAAGAATGTCGCGCATGCGTGCTGGCGGGGTCTTCACGTAATCCCTCATCGTAACTCCTCATAAAATAAAGATCAAACTTCAAACTGGTAAGTTCTCATTTAATCTTACTATTATGCAACAAAGAAAACACCTTGGGCTTCAGGTCCCTTGCAATCAATCGCTGAAGGTTACATAAGGGCAGGTTCATCCTCTTTGCGACATCTGGAAAACCATCCTTTTAGAGGCTGTATCGGTAATAACACAATCGGCTCCATGGTTGAGCAAGACAGTGCATTCATCGTAGATTTACCAATGGTATTGGAATGACAGAACTCTCAAAACAAGTATTTAATTCAAAGCAATAAAGATTGGAATTACAGTGACCAGCACGGTAAATTATATTCTGCAACAGAGAAAATTCAATGTTGTTTCTCTCATGAAAATACCATGCCAGCACTTCTTCTGTTATGCCATAGAGTCATACGGCATGGAAATGGGCCCTTTGTTACGAGCTGTCCATGCCAACCAGGTTCCCATCCAAGCTGGCCCCAATTGCCCACGTTTGATTCGTATCCCTCTATCTTTGCTTTCGATGTACCTGCCAAAATGTATTTTAAAAGTTGTCCCTCAGGTTCCCAGTAAATCTTTTCTTCTCTCAACTTAAGCCTGTGTCCACACGTTCTTGCTTCCCCAACCCTGGAAAGAAGAGTCTGAACATTCACCCTATCTATGCTCCTTATGATTTTGTACAACTCTAGAAGATCATTCCTTAGCCTCCTGCACTCCAAGGAATAAAGTCCTAGCTGATCCAATCTCTCCTTATAGCTCAGTTTCCCAAGTCCTGGCAACATCCTTGCAAATCTTCTCTGCACTCTTTGCAGCTTAATCATAAAATCATTAGACATAAGAGCAAAATTAAGGTACCAAGTCTGCTCATGACCATCAGATCATGGCTGTCTCTTTTTCCCTCCGAACCCAATTATCCTGCCTTCTTCCTATAACCTTCACACTTACTAATCAAGAACATATCAATCTCTGCTTATAAAAAAATACCCAATCACTTGGCCTCCACCAATTAATTCCACAGATTCACCACCTTCTGGCTAAAGAAATTCCTCCTCATGCCAAGTTGACCATTTTACGAGAAACAAGAAGGATCATTCATTCCTCTATTCCCTTGATATGGCCACAGGCAGTTTTTTAGTTATGTCTCTAGGCAGGAACATTAATCTTCATTTGGCTTCTTCACTCCTCTGCCAGGCTTGGGCAAGTTAGCTCTGCAGCCTTCACTCCTCGGGGCTGCTGTGTTGTCTCTGCATTTCTTCTGACTTTCTCTCGGCATCTCTCTTGCTCTTCAGGCACAGATCTGCCAAGTTTGACTCATTTGGAGTTACACTCCCAAAGCTTGTTGTGCAAATTTGAGCAATTATCTTTATACTGCCCACATGAAACTGACTTGATTCATTGGGTGCATTTCGACTGGAGATAGTATGAGATCGGCGTTAACATATTGATCACCAATTTTACATCTCACTGATTTTTACTTCCATTGATTTCACGAGACATAGATATTTGGAGCAATCTACAGCTGCCGGCTGAGTCATTGTTGCCCATTTCATCCAAACCTTCATTTAGATGAAACTCCACTTTTAGTCCAGGTCAATATTAAAGGAGAAATAGGAAAACAAAATTAAATCCTGCAGATGCCAGAAATCTGAAATAACAACAATGCTGGAAATACTCAGCAGATCAGGCAGCCATTGTGGAATGGGAAACATGTTTTCTGACCTTTGAGTCAAAGAGCCTTCATTGTGACAAGCAAAGTGAGAAATTAAGTCTGGTTTACGTTACCAAGAGGAGGAGTTGCAAAGAGGGTACAGAGTGGTTAACAAAAGAGCACGTGAGTGATAGAAACTGTGGTTGCTCCTCTTGGAGAGAGAAAATAGGATACAAGTACTTATGATTGTGAGGAATCTCCATAGGTTAGAAAGAGATAAATTATTTCTATTGGTGGAGTCAAAATTTAAGGAACATGGAAAGAAGCACAGAATCAAAAGGGGCATGAGGATTTTTTCTACACAGCAGGCGTTTTGGGCTAGAATCCACTGCCAGTACGTTCGGGGGAAGCAAATTCGGTGATAGGGTTTAGAAAGGACTGAATAACTATCTGAAAGAAAGGAATCTTTAGGGCATTGGAAAGTGGGAGGGTAATGGATCTAGCTGGATTAATGGATCTAGCTGGATTAGAGTCATACAGTGTGGCCCTTTGGCCCAACTTGCCAACATTGACCAACATGTCCCATCTGCACTAGTCCCAGATGCCTGTGTTTGGCCCATATCCCTCTGAACCGGTCCTAGCAATGTACCTGTCTAAATGTTTCTTAAACAATGTAATAGTCCCTGCATCAACTACCTCTGGCAGCTCATTCCATACACCCACCACCCTTTGTGTGAAAAGGTTACCCATCAGATAGATGCATACACGGGTTCAAATGGTCCACGTCCATGCTGCAACCATTCTGTGATTGGGAAATTGGCTTCTTTCTGTACTTTAATGCTCTGTGATTCCATGACAATATTAGTAAAATAGAAAAAAGTGTTCCAACTAGTTCTAATCTACCTCCATCCCTCCCTCCCTACATAACTCTGGAGTGTGCATTTCCCTTTAATGTTTCTAAATTGTCAGTATATTTGTCTTGTATCTAGTACTAGACAAGGAGAAATTCCTTCCAAATAGACATTGAGAAGAAAGAAGAAATAGCCCGTCACAAACTCCCCTGAGAACTTTGAAACTGAATCAGTCTATTTGCACTTGATTCTGAGATGTCTCTTGTGCTATATTCATTCACACCTTAATTTAGAAGACCAAGTTACAGCTATATAACGTTGCTTGATTCTGTCCATGCCTCAACTCACTGATTTCCTCAACCATGTCTTTGTGATCCCAAGACAGCTATTAGAGTGTGCCCCTTATTCTGGCCTCTGTGAATGTGGAGTCATTTAAAACACCGCTGTCCCGATTAAACTCACATTGTTAATTTTGTGCGTCACTGTTTTTGCTCCTCATTGAATAGCCTGTCTTCTTCTTCTTCTTTCGTGTGACATGCACAGCCTAAAGTTGTAGGGCAACTTGTTCTATTTGATCTTCCGTTTGTGCACGTCGAGTTGATTGCATTAGTTGAAACAGGGCGGACCACGTGAAAGTTGCAATCTTCCACCCCGAATAGCCTGTCCTTTACCTGCCAAGGCCCTGAGTGCTGGAAATTCCTTCTGTAAACTCACTGCCTTTACCTCTCCCCTTTCCAAAGATGCTCCTCAAAACATGCATCTTGTATGGTCTCTGTTCATCTGCCCCAATAACTCTTTATATGCCTCCCCATGGCTACATTAGTGACGTAATATTAATATAAGATGTTGTGGAATCGCCAGTTTGGAATTTGTACATGTAATCTACACCAAATGCTATTCCTGGATGAGATGTTTAATTATGGCACTAATAGCCAGTTTCTAACAGTTCTCTGTCACACATCTCCTGTTCTGGCCAACATCCATTTCTGAATCCATACAGTAAATTCTGATAATCCTGCACTTCCAAGCCAAACGGGCAAATATTCCAGACTATTGGATGCTACCCCCATTAATATCTCAACACACTTTTACCTCACTTTTTTGCATGTTGCAAATAGTATAAATACATTTTTCAAGTGAACCCAGTCAGTTTAAAGGGGGGGCAGTAATCAGAATCCTGCTGAGTTTAGAAAGAACTCGGGAAATACACTTAGCCGAGTTTAGAGGGGGTGGTAGACAGTGCTCCACCAAGTATAAAAGGTCAAGAAACAGGGCCTTGTTATGTTTAAAAGATGTGTGGGAAACAGAACCTGTTGAGTTGAAAGCATAAATGGGAAATTAAGCCTGATGAATTTTTAAATGAAAAGAAAAATGAAATGGCATCACATTCAGCAGTGCAGAGAATGGCAGTCAGGACTGGAATAGACCTGTTGGATTATTAATGAGAATGAATGGGCCAGTTGTTGCATTGTCAAAATTCCTGAACATTTGGATGCCCAATTGTAGAAAATTTGCTTTTACCATTGGTTGGTTAATTGACCTGTCATACCATAGTTTGTGAGTGTAAAAAGGATGGCTCGCTTATTACTGCATGTCGGGCTAGGATTGGGAGCAACCCTATATTGAATAGGATGTGAGTATTATTGATAAGAAATTGACCTCATTTCACATTCAGGATTATCAAATGACTTTGGTTGAAGTATATTTGCAACAAGACATTTTCCCCCTCATCTTTGGAATCTTTTGGGTGAAACGTGGCAGGCCGAATATAGGCCGATGTAATTAGATTTTGATACATTAATAAATGAGCAAGCACTTAGAGACATGATGGTACACCGTTTAAATGAGCTTTACTATTTATTTTTAACTATTACATTGCACGGAATGGTGGATGAAGTAGTAACATGTGTTTTAAGAGAGTAATGTGGGTTGACATCAACCTCTTCCTCAATTCAGTAAAGTGACTGACTAAAGTGCAGTGAGTTTTCAATAATTGCTACACATTTGTACCCAAGAAACCAATCATTAACTAGAAAATGGAGTGATCAGTTTCCCTTCCACTTGCGTCAAGTGGGTCCATGCTGTGCACCACTCAAAAAGAACACAGTTGTCATTTCAAGTTACGATTTGAAAACAGATCACTGCTCATTAATATCGTAAATACACTGTGTGGAGTAGCTTGTTTGTTAATATAATTTCCATTTAAATATTTAAACCCACAAGTGGTATTATTAATGTACCATTGCACCACAACATTATAACACTTCTGTATGTTTGTGAAGATGCACAAGATGCAAAGAAGAAGGCCTTAGTCGTGTCTATGTTTTTGTTATTTGAGGGGAATCTGTTTCCCTATGCGTTGCTCAATGTAAATGGAGAGTGGGAAAGATAAGCACATCATTAAGTTGCATCCTTGTTGCCTTTATGGTGGGTCCATGTTGTGGTACCTGGCTTTTCTTTGCTTCCTTTAGATACTGTTTATTTCCTCCCTTCCTTCCAAATGGAAACTAATGCTGGTATATAACAGGCTACTTGCCAAAAAACACTTGTTTACAACAGAATAAATCCAGACCACACATGTCAGCAGTCAGTTCTAACTGTGGAGACCCATCATAAAAAAAAATAATAGCAGGAATATGTCAATAGGCCAGCTCCACCATTCAGTGTGACCATGGTGATCACCTACTTCTGCACCATGTTCTCATTTTCTTCCTGCATGCCCTTTAGAGCTACTAAATATATATTCCACCTTCTTAAATATATTTAGTGCTGTGTCTTCTACCGCATTCTGTGATGGAGAATTCCGCAGCTTCACAGTCCTCTGGGCAAAGCAATTTATTTTCATTTTGGTCCTGGGTGACCAGTCCCTTATCTTATTACTCTAATGAATGGCGGTGCTGGCTTGAAGTGCCAAATGGCCTCCATCTGTACCTAGTTTCTATGTTTCTATGTTAACACATAAATGTCACACATTCCTTCTCTCCAGAGATGCTGCCTGTCCGGCTGAGTTACTCCAGCATTTTGTGCCCATCTTCGTTCTTTAGTACACGTGATTTCTTCCCCGCTGTCATAGATGAATCCCTCACCCATGACTCTTGGTGTTTCTTGGCTCCACCCATACATACTTATGCCATAATGTATTGATTCATTGATTTTCTTCTTTACTTACAACATTACCAAACCTCCTTTCCTTTATTGTCTACCTTTCAATGTATTTGTGCTGTTAACTCATCTACCTTGTTGCATGTGCTCGTCATAGTAAGGGACAGTATCTTACCTATTGCCATTGTTAGCCATTTGTTTACCACTTTGCCCTTGTTTCGGCTGGCTTCCGCTTTAGCTTCTTCCGTTGGTGTCCACAGTTTCTCTCCTTGTCTCGTCCTCCACCGCTGCCATTCTAGTACAGCCCTCCCAGGCAGCACGAGCAAAAGCTTGTATCACACAGTAACCACGCACTTGCACTTTACTGCAATCACTGCGCAGTACTTCAAAATGGGAATACCAGATTATCTTCCCACCCGCTATCCCATTTTGGGCTTTAAGAGGCTAATTCTACGGCTATTACAGTCACCTCAGTTGAGATTATCCAATTCTACACAGCTCGTGGGTCAAACCCAGGACCTCCCCAAGCTACACCACACTGCACCACACCATGTAATACTTTTGCAAACAAACCATATAACAATTACAGCACAGAAACAGGCCTTCTCGGCCCTTTCAGTCCGTGCCGACCATTTATTTTCCCCTAGTCCCATCTACCTGCACTCAGACCATACCCCTCCATTTCCTTCCCGTCCATATACCTATCCACTTTACTTTTAAATGTTAAAATCGATCCTGCCTCCACCACTTCTGCTGGCCTCTTGGGGTTTTTTGTTTAATTAAAAATATTTATTCAAATATTAAAATAATATATACAGTACAGTAAAAAACAAAAACGAACCCAACACCATAATACATGACAAACGAAAAACTATGATACAATTATCTTATACCCCTTGCCAATGATGCATTCCACCCCCCGCGGTGCCCAACGGTCCCAGAAATCCCCCAGAGCGGCCGTGGACAGCGTGTAGTCCCTCTCTAACACCACCCGGCAACGCATGTAACCCTGGAAAAGGGGCAGGCAGCCGGCTCGGGCAGAGCCCTCTTCCATCTGGTGCTGTGACTTGCGGATGGCCAGCTTGGCCTGGCCCAGGAGCAACCCAACCAGGCCGTCCCTGGCCCTACCCTCTCCCTTACGCACAGGGTGTCCGAAGCTGAGGATGCTGGGTGAGAAGTGCAGCCAGAAGGCAAGGAGCAGCCCCTTTAGGTAATGGAACAGTGGCTGCAGCCTCACACACTCCATACACACGTAGTACACAGACTCTTCCAGGCCGCAAAAGTGGCAGGCGGCTGGCGAGTCTGTGAACCGCGAGTGAAACTGGTTGCAAGGGAAACAGACCTCCTGTTGGGGCACTGTGCCGTCTCATGCAGTATATTCTCTCCAATGGACCAGAGCATAGCCAAAGAACCACTGTAAACTAGCATGACTTATTCTTGATCAACAAAGGAAATGGAAAGAAAATCAAACCATTTGTTTTCTGAAAGTGGGGGAAAGAAATGCCCTTTTAATCCTTAAATAATGATTTGATTATCATGGATTATGAAATCTCTAAGATATTTTGAAGTCGAGAAGGGATCATTGTAGCCTTTCTTAAGAACAAATGTCCTTTCTCCTGGCTGTGAATGCTAGTGCAAAGTATTTATAAATGCTAAATCAAAGCACATTAATGCTGTTGATTTGTGGTCTGATCGGTTACAAACCCAAGCTGAACACTCCACCTTGCCCAAGTTAAGCTCTTGCTTCTGTGTTGGAGACTGGGAATAAATTAGAGTGAGGTAAACCTTTTAAAAATTTTTGGGGAAGCATCATAAATTGATTTTTTTTGAGGATATATGCAGCATTGTAATCGCTATATTGTTTTTTCCCCGTGAGTGGTGGGTGGATCCATGAATGCACCTTAAAGCAAGAACATAAGTGCTTCATGTGAGCGAGGAGGTTTTGACAGGGAAGAATTGTAATTACTCTTTTCCTATTAGAACCAGTAGTCCTGGGCAGATAAGCTGTCCTGTTACGTGTGACCAAGGTCTGGGATCATGGATTGTCTTACACAGTTGTCATGGTGACAGTGATGCAGACAGCCCATAACAGCCTGACTTGTCAGATCGCATACATCAAAGCAGCGCTAACGAGAGAGTTGCGAGTCGGACAGCATGCCATATCATTTGGTGGTTTAGGTTAAAGCTGAGCAGATTAATAAACGTTGCGTTAATCTAGCCATTTTGTTAACGTTGTTCAATAATCCAAGACATTTGTGCGTTTTATTTGTCTTTTTACGTAAGGAAGGCTCGACTGTGGCACACACTGGTTCAGCTGACAGCATTGATAAATGGGAGGCTGCCAAATTGGAAAGAAGTATACAGTTAAATAAAATTACAGTGCTTTCTTTCTGAAAGGAAACATATTCTTAACCCTGTATCAACTAAGTTTTTATTTTGATTAACATTTCAAGGTTTATTTTTCCAGATCTGTTATTCACTCCCCTATTCCTCACCATTACCTTTCAACAATAAAAGGGATTTTAAGTGCAGCCTATTAAATATTGCGTTTGTCACTAGTATCTTTGACAACTTGTAAGCCTCTTAGATAGGCTACAACTTTGGTAGATTGCTGTCCCTGATATGATATATGTGTGCGTTAGGTTTTAATTTCCAGATGCGATGTGACAGTAACAATAACCCTAAAACCAGGAGTGGGTAGGATGGGAAATCTGGAGGTGCGTTTAGCCTTTTAGTCAGATGCTATTTAATCAATGTACTTCATTACTATGTCATATCCAGGTTTCCCTGTTAGCTAGCAATGTTGGGCGTGTTGGACACTGCAAAGATGCAATTTATTGAATTTGGTGGTTGCGGGCACGAGAGAGAGAATTGGCAGCTTTTCGTAAGCTCATTTTACTGATACTTCCGGTTGAACCCACAGGAATTTTCTCGTCTACTGATATGAGGAAGACTCTTGCTAGTGAAGCTAAGACGGTATGGCTGGAAATTAGCAACACTGCCATGCTTGTGGTTTCCATGTATTGGTTTAAACAGAGTAGGGATGGTGGTCGCAGTAGTACATTCACCCCAACCATTCACTCTCCGGGAGGGTAAGCTCGACTCCTCCGAGGAATTCACTCTCTCTCATGGTGACATTGTCACTAGCCTCGTGTAGACTGTGGATTAGCTCAGGTACTCACACTAATGTGGGTCGTGGCAAGGAAGATGGTTAGATTTTCACTTAGTGACTCTCAAATCAGAAGTGAACAGAAGCAGATGGTGTTGGAGAGTGCAGACAGCTCCAAGCTCCACTCAGCTGGATACGAACGCTGTTTTTCAGGAAAATTCAACAGGGTAGTTCTGGAGGAGCAGCATCTTTGTAGTGGCAGGACTTAAAGCCCAAAACATGCATGGTCCAAGAGGGATTGCCCGGTACCTTGATTCAGCTTGTTTCAGTCTATCCACCCTGGGTCTCACTGCATCCACAAGTGCGCTAAGTTTTAAAAAGGGTGTCCCTTTGAGCAGCAGGCTAATATATTTTACCTAAAGATGCAAAGGGATGAGAGAGATATTGCTCTTCACAATCCTCTCCATCCCTGGATTCAACCAGATGAACCTTAAGAGTTGGAGACACAACTTTAGGGTTTGTGTCCCAACCTGAAAAGTCATCTGTCCATTCCCTCCCGAGTTGCTGTCTGTCCCACTGAGTACCTCCAGCACTTTCGTTTTTGACCTTAAGAGATGAAGCATTGCTGCTTCATCTGATGGATCCGCCCAGCATTGTTGCATCTGGATCCTTTTGTGATTGCTCCTCAGCTGCACATTGAGGCATGAAAGCCTTTGCAGTCTGTGTGATCCAGGGTTGTCTTCGTTGGCACATGCATGCAGATAGTAATGCCATGCACTCAGAACCGCAGCCCCATGCATTCATTCACTTTGACTTGTTTGCGTAAAGACGACTACTCTGCTGAGCGCTTCTATGGTAGAGCTAAGGTATAGTGACCCGCAACTTCTTGTTGCCCTGGTGCAGCTGTCTGTGGTGGTGCTGCTGGTAGTGATCCTGGTTTTTATCTGATGTTCAACATCACACAAACATAAGCAACACCCATGTTGTCTTTGAAGCTCTCAGCTCCTAGATGCAGATGAGACCCCCATGCTCCCAATGTTGCCTGATGTGAACATGGTTCTTCTGGAAGCAGGTAAGAAAGTAGCTGGGAGGTGTCCGTACTTACTGGCATGCTTCCTTGTCATATTCTTGGTCCCAGCTGTGCGGTTGTGCTGCTTTCACTGGCATGTTGTAGGAAGTCTAGAGATCCTGTGGCCACAATGTTGTGTTGTGAAAGCCATGTTAATATTGGTGTAATTGGGCAACTAACTAACCCATTGAAAAAGACAAGCCTTCTCTTAAGGGGGTTCCTGCAGTCTGACATACTGTACTCAAATGTAGAAATTGGAGGTTTGGAGCCAGCTTTGCAACACACTTGTCAGTTTTGCCAGTTTTAAATTGTAATCCCATGCAATCTCACGTTTTAACATTCAGCTCCTAATCTTTGGCAGCATTTAAAGAAACAAACTTTGTCCCTTTATTTCCAATGCCCTTGATATCTCAGAGTCACAAGGCTGGGTAAATGTGTTTCTTTTGCCAGGGTCATTATGTGTGAAGTGGGTGGGAGAGTAGGGGAAAGAGCCTGGTCATTCCGGAGAGCTTTTCATTTTGTTTCATGCCCTCAACTGGTTGGGCGAATCCTGGCATTGAATCTGCCAGTTTATAAACCAAGTGGTTTCAAATTCCATAGAACTGTCAACAATTACTGACCAAACTTACTGCGAACAGGCAAAAGCTTAGGCTATATATTCATATTCATTGTTGCTTCAGCTACGACCTTGTTATCAAATAACCTTCCACACAGTCTTTGTTTAATACAAGCAAAAGGCAGGAATGTCTAGAAATTCCATAATAAGAACATTTGTGTCTATTTGTAGGAGTTATATTTCTTAATCTGTCCCATCAATCAATAATAAAGGATGGGAAAATATGATTTGGTCAAATTGTCGTGAGTTCTTGACTCAAGGGATATGGATCTTGTACAGGCAGATCAGTTCATTTAAACTAGGCAAACATTGTGGGCCAAATGTCCTGTTCCTGTTTTGTACTGTTTTGCATTCTATTTCTTACATGGAGAGGCAATAAATGAGAGGAAAGTTCCAATTTAAAAATTCCAGTTTTAAAGAAAAAAAATGTAAAAGGGTGGGTTTAGTGCTTTAGGGTAGGAATGAGGTATGTGAGTACCTAGTGAAACCTGGTCATAACTATGACAAAACTACCAATTGTCGGAATGGATCATTAAGCTTTTTGAGTGGTGGCTTGAGGATGGCTTAGGTCTAGACGTGGATTTAGACATATGCTTGAACATGAAATTTGAATTGTCTATTATGGTGTTACTGGAAACCCTCCCTTTTTTCCCCCTCTCCCCCCTCCCTCTGCCCCCCTTCCTCTCCCTCTCCCCGTCATTTCGACTTTTATTTCAGATGACTTTTATTTCCCGTTTCCAGTCGTTGACCTATTAACTTCAATAAACCACAACCGATCCTAAACGTTGCTGCCCAGACTCCATTATGCATCGAGTTCCACTTGATTATCATCTCTGCACCTCTGCCTTAGTTGCTATCCAATTTCAAGTGCCTTCATTTAATATGTTCACCCCCGTGTTAAGCCCCTTTTTGGCCTGCACCCCCACTACATTTGTAAGCTGATGCAATATTGCAGCCATCCTCTAAGCTTCATTCCCCTGATTTTCTCTCTCACTTTCTCTGACTTTGCTGTGCTGTTAATAGGCACCTGAGCCAAGTCTGCTATCTGGACCCCTCCTCCCAAATTCTCTTGATCAGGTTGTAAAAAGTTGCATTTTAATAGTACATTAATAACAATTATGGTCATGGTATGAATTGCTTGTGCCCATTTCCTAATTATTAGGAATTGGAGAGATGCTCTCTATTAATGTAACCCCACTAATGTAACCCCACTTTTTAAAAAAGGAGGGAGAGAGAAAGCGGGGAATTACAGACCAGTTAGTCTAACATCGGTAGTGGGGAAACTGCTAGAGTCAGTTATTAAAGATGGGATAGCAGCGCATTTGGAAAGTGGTGAAATCATTGGACAAAGTCAGCATGGATTTACGAAAGGTAAATCATGTCTGACAAATCTGATAGAATTTTTCGAGGATGTAACTAGTAGAGTGGATAAGGGAGAACCAGTGGATGTGTTATATCTAGACTTTCAGAAGGCTTTCGACAAGGTCCCGCATAAGAGATTAGCATACAAACTTAAAGCACACGGTATTGGGGGTTCAGTATTGATGTGGATAGAGAACTGGCTAGCAGACAGGAGGCAAAGGGTAGGAGTAAACGGGTCCTTTTCAGAATGGCAGGCAGTGACTAGTGGGGTGCCGCAAGGCTCAGTGCTGGGACCCCAGCTATTTACAATATATATTAATGATTTGGACGAGGGAATTCAATGCAACATCTCCAAATTTGCAGATGATACCAAGCTGGGGGGTATAGTTAGGTGTGAGGAGGATGCTTGGAGGCTGCAGGGTGATTTGGATAGGCTGAGTGAATGGGCAGATGCATGGCAGATGCAGTACAATGTGGATAAATGTGAGGTTATCCACTTTGGTGGCAAAAACATGAGGGTAGACTATTATCTGAATGGTAGCAGATTAGGTAAGGGGGAGATGCAACGAGACCTGGGTGTCATGGTACACCAGTCATTGAAAGTAGGCATGCAGGTGCAGCAGGCAGTGAAGAAAGCAAATGGTATGTTAGCATTCATAGCGAAAGGATTTGAGTATAGGAGCAGGGAGGTTCTACTGCAGTTGTACAGGGTTTTGGTGAGGCCACACCTGGAGTACTGCGTACAGTTTTGGTCTCCAAATCTGAGGAAAGACATCCTTGCCATAGAGGGGGTACAGAGAAGATTCACCAGACTGATTCCTGGGATGTCAGGACTTTCATATGAGGAAAGATTGGATAGACTCGGTTTGTACTCGATGGAATTTAGAAGATTGAGGGGGGATCTTATAGAAACCTACAAAATTCTTAAGGGGTTGGACAAGCTAGATGCTGGAAGATTGTTCCCGATGTTGGGGGAGTCCAGAACAAGGGGTCACAGTCTAAGGATAAGGGGGAATTCCTTTAGGACCGAAATGAGGAAAACATTCTTTACACAGAGAGTGGTGAGTCTCTGGAATTCTCTGCCACAGAAGGTAGTTGAGGCCAGTTCATTGGCTATATTTAAGAGGGCGTTAGATGTGGCACTTGTGGCTAAAGGGATCAGGGGGTATGGAGAGAAGGCAGGTACGGGATACTGAGTTGGATGATCAGCCATGATCATATTGAATGGCGGTGCAGGCTCGAAGGGCCGAATGGCCTACTCCTGCACCTATTTTCTATTGAAATTTGCCATCCCTAATCTTCATTGCCTAAGATATTTGATGCATGGTAATGATTTTGTCAACCTGTCCAACGTTTATTACCGACTTACCGACAGAAATTGGATCAAAAGTTTGCAACTCCTGGCCTTCAAAATCAGCTGGCAGTATATTAGGCTGAAAGTAGCGAACCATGCTTGATGTAAAGTGTCTCTTTGCGGCATTCTTTGTGTAAAGATTTGTTGTGATGGGTCTCTCTGGGCTTTTGGGAACTGACTACTATAATTCAGTGTCCATGGATCTGTAACCCAATAACTGTTGCTGACCATGGGAACCTGGAAACTAGTAGTATGGTGCAGTATGCCTGCTCCATGAGAGGTGGGAGGATGAGTGGGCTTTCCAGGGAGACTGTACACTATACCTAACTCTCCCATTTTTTTGCTCACAACTACATTTTCCACATTTCCCTCCCACTATGTTTGATCTCATGTGTTGGAAGGAACTGCAGATGTAGGTTCGCACTGAAGATAGACACAAACGCTAGAGTAACTCAGCACGTCAGGCAGCATCTCTGGAGAAAATACAGGTGACGTTTTGGGTCGAGAGACTCAGAGTCGGGGAAAGGGAAACGAGAGATATAGAAGGGACTTAGAACAAATGAAAGAACGATATGCAAAGAACAACGATGTTTAAGGAAGGGTGGAGCCCACAATGGTCCATTGTTGACTGTGGGATAGGTGATAACGAGTTATACAGACAGTGAAACTCAACAGGACCACAGTAAAAATGAGTAGATGACGACAAGGGGTGGGGGAGGGATGGAGAGAAAGGGGTCGCAAGGGTTTCTTGAAGTTAGTGAAATCAATATTGATCTCATGCTGCGGTACATAACCTGGCCAGCTGCAGTGTCCGTGAAGCATGGAAGTAAGGTTTCAAAGCTTTTAGGGAGTCATCTACAATAACAACATCTTAAAGAAGGAATCTCCAAGTTTTGCATTTAAAAAAAAAAAATGTTTTCCAATTTGGTTTTTCAATTAAACCTCATGTTTATTTAGCGCAAGAATTTTGAAGGAACTTTAATATCTTGACCTAAGAATCTCATCATCCTGTCCTAATTGAACCACTCCAAATCCTTTTGGATTCCTCCTTCTAATACTTCATTTCCTCCTTCCACTTCTCTTGAGGTATTTGGGCAAGTTTATCCACGAGAATTATTGTTATTATATCTCTATATTAGCCCTACTGAATAGAAATGATTTTCAATGAACATGCTGCAATGTGTTGATAAGTGGCAAATATATATTCATGCCACTAAAGTACAGGCACCACACAAGGGAGACTCTAAGCAGCGATACTTGACATTCAATAGCATTATCATTACTGAGACCCCAGCATCAATATCCTTGGTGAGAGCATTGACTGGCATCTCATCTGGACCAAACACGTAAATATCTACAAGGCAAGATCAGAATCTGGGTACTCAGCTCGGAGTGATTTGCCTCTTGACACCCCAAAACCTTTCCACTATCTACGTCGGAAGTCAAGAGTGTGATGGAATACTCTCTCTAATTACCTGCTTGAGTCTGCTTGAACAATTCTCATGAAATTTAACACCATCCAGGCCAAAGCTACACCACTGATGTCCCATCCACGTGAAGATTCATCTGCTCCTCCACCACCAGTGTAGTAGCGGCTGCAGTGTGCACCATTTACAAAATGCACGGGACCACTCCAGCAGTGCCTCCCTCATCCGCAACCTCAACCACCACAGCAGCTAGTGGATGGGAACGGCACCACCAACAGGTTCCAGCCAGTCACGCACCATTCCGACTGGGAAATATGTCTCTGCTCCTTCATGGTTGTGGAGTCTAAAACCTGGATCGTTCCAGCCAACAGCTCTCTGTGGGAGTATCTCCAGCAGGACAGTAGCCAGTCAAGAAGGGTCTCGCTCACATCCTGTCAAGGGAAATCAGGTATGCCTCACATATGCCTGCCTTAATAACAGCACATGAATTTCATTAAAATCAATATTTAATGAATAGTGGGAAAATGCATTGTATGCACACGATGCATTCCAACCTAAGTAACTGTCGAATGATGCATATACAAGCATGTCACACTAACCTAAATCTGTTGAATGCACAGGTATCCCTATAATCTTTATATTATTTCATCGTTTTCAGTAGGAGACCATATAATTTAAAACCCAGGCATCCTAGATGATTCGTTGTCATCTCAGTGGCTGATTGAATATGGCTGATGACTGCAGAAGTTGTATGGATGATGTTATGGAGAGAGCTGTGTAGCAGTCTACAGACAGTTCAGAGGCACAATCTCCTGTGTAACATAACATACCTGGATTTAGCTCTTAATGTGGAATTAACCTGTAAGCCGTCTTGAATCAGTTTCTAATCGCGACAAACCCCAAATAAAACCACATGGCCTTTTTTTGTGAGTAAAGGAGATGGAGGAATAAATTATTATCACTTTGGATTCTGAAAATTGCAGAAC
Source organism: Raja brachyura (assembly GCA_963514005.1). Next base: position 186,786,508 of record OY740781.1, read on the forward strand.
AAAGTAATGTAAAACATATTATCTATACTGCAGTCAAGGTCAGAACTCGCAGTGACCAAGATTGTCCTGCTTGTCAGCAGGACTAATCCCATAATATGAGATCAACAAGAGCTTTTTGACTTTGGTTCACTCTGTTGACCTGCAGAGAAAATCTAGTTTGATTTACCCTCTTAAGTACTGCCCAACGTTCGTAAGCAAGAACTAATCCCCTTTCCTCCCCCCTCTTCCGGAAATAACCTCTCTTATTTCACAGACGCTAAGACTTTCTTTTTAGATTAATTCAGTTTAGAGGTACAGCGCGGAAACAGGCCTACGCCGTCAGCACCAACCAGTGACCCTTGTACATTAATACTACCCTACAAACACTAGGAACAATTTACAATTATACCAAGCCAATTAACCTACAAATCTGCACGTCTTTGGAGTGTGGGAGGAAACTGAAGATCTCGGAGAAAACCCACGTGGTCACGGGGAGAATGTACAAATTCCATACAGGCAGCACCCATAGTCGGGATCGAAACCAGGTCTCTGGCGCTGCAAGCGCTGTAGGGCAGCAACTCTGCTGCTGTGCCACCATTCCGCCCAGGCCAAACCCTGGCAACTGATAGGTGCAGTAAGTGACAAAGGCTAGACTAGAGAAGAAAACCAATGGTCTCAGATAATGAGGTAAGGAGATAAGAGGAGTAAAATGTAAAGCCAGAGGGAGTGATAAAGGGTCTTTCCATTATCATCCCAGACAAGCATTCACATTCAAACAGTTTGAATTGCTCAGTGCTCTAATTTTTAAACATTTCAGACATATTTTTGTACATGATAGACACAAAAAGCTGGAGTAACTCAGTGGGACGGGCAGCATCTCCGGAGGGAAGGAATGGGTGATGTTTCGGGTCAAGACCCTTCTTCAGACCCGAAACGTCACCCATTCCTTCTCTCCAGAGATGCTGCCTGTCCCGCTGAATTACTCCAGCTTTTTGTGCCTATCTTTTGTTTAAACCAGCATCTGCATTTCCTTCCTACATATTTGTGTACGTTAGAATAATGCAACCAACTATATGAAGGAGGTTTGGAAGAATATTATTCAATATTATTGCTTTAAAAAAAAAACAGATTTTAAACCAACTCTAGAAAGTGTAGAATTATTACATCAAACATTTAACAACTGGTCTGAAGAAGGGTCGTGGCCCGAAACGTCAACTATTCCTTCTGTCAAGAGATGCTATCTGTTCCACTGAGTTACTACAGCATTTTGGGTTTATCTTCGGTGTAAACCAGCATCTGCAGTTCTTGTCTGCACACAAGACCTTTATCCCTCCTTCTGGCTTTACATTTCACTCGTCTTCTCCCCTAATCTGAGACCATTCGCTCCCTTCTCTTGTCTCGCCTTTGTCACTTACTGTACCCATCTGCGAATCAAAGCCTCCTCATCTGTATCTACCTATCAATTGATAGGCTTTGTCCTGTCCTTTCAGCCTATACCCCTCTTCAATAATCAGTCTGAGGAAGCGTCCCGACCCAAAATGTTGCCTGTCCATTCCTTCCATGCATGCATCCTGACTTGCTGAGTTGCTGCAGTGTTTTGTGTCTAAAAGTGCGGGTGTGGTACTGGTAGCTGCTGCAGAGGCCTGCCTTCCGATTAATTTTATCTGCCTCTTGGGATTTGGACCAAAGGCAAAGCAAGCCAACCACAAATGACCAGGAGGAATTCTATCCTGCTACCTTCTGTTTTGTTAGATGGATTTCATGAAGTAATCAGCTGAAATACAATGGCCTCCATCTACAGTTTTGTACATCCAACTCCATCCAGTGTGGTTGCCATTTGTACTCTGTGCCAACTACAACATAGCAACTCACCAAGGCATCTGCAGGATTCTGATTTGTTTTCTGCAAATTTCAAGCCTGTTGTCATTGCATCACAGAGTAACAAAGGGCAAAGGGCAATTGAGGCATGGCTGCACCATCACTGACCCGAACATTTTACGAAATTCCTGCTTTGTTGCCCTGTCAAAATCCTGCAAAATCCCTTCTTGAAAGGTTTGTTGCTGGACTGGGAGGGTCGAGGACTAGAGGACACAGCCTCAGAATTAAGGGATGTTCCTTTAGGAAGGAGATGAGCAATTTCTTTATTCAGAGGGCGGTTAATCTGTGGATTTCATTGCCACAGAAGGCTGTGGAGGCAAGTCAGTGGATATTTTTTAAGGCAGAGATTGATAGATTCATGATTAGTACAGCTATCAGGGGTTATGGGGGAAGGCAGGAGAATGGGGTTAGGAGGGAGAGTTAGATCAGCCATGATTGAATGACGGAGTAGAATTGAAGGGCGAAAGGCCTAATTCTGCTCCTATAACTTATGACCTTATTGCTGTAGCTATCAAGAGGAAAGGCACAGTGGCGCAGATGGTAGAGGTAATGCTTCACACCACCAGAGACATTGGCTCGATCCTGACCTCAGGTGCCACCTGTGTGGAGTTTGCATGTGCTCTTGTGGGTTTCCTCTGGGTGCGGTTTCCTCCCACTTCCCAGAGACGTGTGTGTTTTGTAGGATAATTAGCCTCTGTAAATTGTGCTGGTGTGTAAAGTGTGAGTGGCAACCTGAGATAACATAGCACTAGTGTGATAATGTAGCATTGATGGCCGTCATGTACTTGGTTGACCGAAGGGCCTGCTTCCATGCTGTTTTTTTCAATCAAAGTCCACTGGACATGTTGGTCAAAATGTTGATCATGTCAATGAATGCCACCAGCCCGAAAATGCAATTTTGAAGAAGTTTATTTTTGGTGTGTGTACTTGAGATCGCTCAGGAGAAATTCTCCCATTCAATTTACTGAGGGTGATCTGCCAGCCACGATGCACCGCGTACACTTTCAGGTCATGGGGTAGTGGATGGCATGGATCTGTCAGAGAAGGTCCAATGACCTATTCAATTAAGAGGAGATATACTCTGCAGCTAAGTGCATCATTTACTGAACTCAGCATTTTTATAGAAATAGTTTTACTTTGGATCGACATAACGTGCTGGAGTGATTCAGCGGGTCGGGCAGCATCTCGGAAGAAAATGGATAGGTGACATTTCTGGTCGAGACCTTTCTTTAGACTGATTATGGGGGGAGAATGGGGTGGGCGGAGAATGGGGTGGGGGGACACGACTGGAAGCAAGGATAGACCAGGACGAATCAGTTAACCTCAGGCAGGGAGGTTCCTTGATTGGCCAATTGTTAGTAAGCGATGGTGTGATCCCAAAAGGGATACATGATTGCGAATTGTGGAACTGGTTAATTGACTTTTAGTGCAGGATGGTGGAAGTGGGGGAGGGGAGTGTTTGTAAAAGTTACCTAAAATTGAAGAATTTCACATTCATACCGCTGGGTTGAAAGCTACCCAAGTAAAATAATAAGGTGCTGTTCCACAAATTTGAATGAATGAATGAAACCTGATTTTCACATATTCCTAGGTACAGTGAAATTCTTTGTTTTGCATACAATACACAAAATATGCAGAGTCACCATGTATAAGGGTGCCAACAATGTTACAAACGTCTTCATTATAGTCCCGATGGTTTTGGCAGCCTCCCACCACCCCTGCTCGCCCCCCTAGGTCCCACGCGGTGCTCTTGGGAGACCTCCCCCCCCCCCCCCACCCCCCCCACGAAGAGTCCCTCTTCGTTCTCAACGCGTGTTCTCGACTGACCTCCGACACTCAAGCAGAGAGTCCAGCGGAGTGATCGTTGGAGCTGTTGTAGTACGGTGAGGAATGGAGTGCTGTGTTAGGGTGAGGGCTAACATGCTTCACCTGGTTTCGCGGAGATACATGCTGCCTTGACATACTTGTTGGTGACCTTGGTGCCTTTTAAAGGGCCATCAGTCTGGCTGAACGTAGCACACCGTGCACTCTGAGGGCAGACGGAAAATGCTGGAGAAACTCAGCGGGTGAGGCAGTATCTATGGAGAGAAGGAATAGGCGACTTTTCAGGTCGAGATCCTTCTTCAGATTGATGTCGGGGGGGGGTGCAGGAAAAAGAAAGAAAATAACCGACTTGTGGGAGAACTGAGAAGGGGGAGGGGAAGGAGGGAGAAAGCACGGCTATCAATGTTCATACCGCTGCCGTGCAGACTACCCAGGCGAAATACGAGGTGCTGTTCATCCAATTTGTGCTGGGCCTGCAGCCTGCCCATGTTGGGATGCTAATACTGTCACCTTCACATATGGGTCTGATGCCAGTTTCACGAGTGGGTCCTGGAAGCGTGTTCTTCAGTTGCTAATAGTATGGCCGCCAGTCCATTCTATGGAGCTTGTGCATGGAAGCATCCCACTTCTTTGAGCTCTGGGTTGTCCATTTTATGTCTACATATGTCAAGAGCTGAGGCTTGCTTGGCCTGTCGTTGAGGATACACAGGCTCCGGCATGGGAACATTTTCAGAGTGTCTAAAACCCATGATTTTTAATGAACTTCTAGTACTTTGAGTGATATCTTTTGGTGACTTACCATTTTCTTTGTTGCCATTTTTAAGCCATGACCTAACTTTCCCCAGAGGCTTGTTATGCCATTGTTAAGAGGCTGCCTGTGATCATACAAGCTAGCACTGTCTCCTTTAATCATCTCCATACTTTGCCAGGTATTTTGTATTCACTCCTGTTTCCTGAGTAATATATTGTGTTCTGCTGAAATGTTTGAACTCTAATGTAAAGCAGGAGGGATTTAATGCATTTAAAATATTGCATTCATTTTACATTGTAAATTTTAAAATTATTTACAGATAGTCCGTGTTTCCGGCCATGTTTCTCTGATGCCTGAGGTTTCAACGCAGAGTCAGGCCTTTTGGCCCACTCAACTGGTTTTGGTGCTCACCCTTCAAGCAAGCCAATAAATGTAATCACATTTTCTCACCCAGTTCTCATGTATCTTGGCGAGACCAAGCGCACGCTCGGCGATCGTTTAGCTGAACACCTCCGCTCAGACTGCTTTAACCTATCTGATCTCCCAGTTGCTAAACACTTTAACTTCCCTTCCCATTCCCAATCTGACCTTTCTGTCCTGGGCCGCCTCCATTGTTAGAGTGAGGCCCAGCGCAAATTGGAGGAACAGCACCTCATATTTCGCTTGGGTAGCTTACACCCCAGCAGTATGAACAATGACTTCTCGAACTATACGTAGCCCTTGATCTCCATCCCCTCCCCTTCCAAGTTCTCCCACCAGTCTTACTGTCTCCGACTATATTCTATCTCTGTCCCATCCACTCTCCTGACATCAGTCTGAAGAAGTGTCTCAACCCAAAACGTCGTCCATTCCTTCTCTCCAGAGATGCTGCCTGTCCCGCTGAGTTACTCCAGTATTTTGTGTCTCAATATTTTGTACCTCATGTATCTTTATTTTTCCTTTTATCTATTTTTCCAATCGAGCTTCTACTTTAGCCAGGGTATGATTGCTGTAGATACAAGGAACTGCAGAAATAAAAGACCCAAGTGAGTAACTCAGTGGCCATAAGCTAGGATCTAGGCAGGCAATATCTTGGGAGAACGTGGAAACGTAACGCTTCGGCTCAGGACCGTTCTTCAGAAGGTATCTCTGCTGGTTTCTTGAGGGATCAGTGGCACAAATAACTTTTGTTTGAAGTGTGATACACTTCAACACACTCTCGAACACTGCAACGTTTGCAATGTGCTCCACAGGTAATATTTCAGCTTAATTTGAGTGTCTTGGAAGGGCAGTAGTTATACACAGCGAGGCATGTTCCACCACAGAGCCGGGTAAATTGACAAGTTTCAAAAGTTGTGCTAATTGATGCACTCATTGCATTCACCCTTCTAGAGCCAAAGATGGCAAAGCTGGTGGAGCCACTGTCTCGCTGTGCCGGGTTTGATCCTGACATTGGGTGCTGTCTGTGTGGAGTTTGCACTAATTGATTGTTTATGAATGGTAATACTGTAAAACTAATAGTGTGGACTCTCGTCTTAAACCAGGTCTCAATTTGTTTTATGGTTGCTTTTTTGCTCAGCTTGAACTTATTGTTTACCTAGATTTTCAGAAAGCCTTTGATACGGTGCCTGTCACACGTGAGGCTGCTAAGGAAGATGAGACCCCATGGTATCAAAGAGCCGATACAAGCATGGATAGCAGGTTGGCTGGATGGCTGAAGACAAAGAGTGGCAATAAAGGGGGCTTAGCTGCCAGTGACGAGTGGAATTCCGTAGTTGTCAGTGCTAAGGTCGCTACTCTTCATGTTGTATATTAATGATTTGGATATGGGGATTGAAAGCTTTCTGGCCAAGTTTGCAGAAAGTACGAAAATAGGTGGAGGGGCAGGTGGTATAGAGAAAGTAGGGACTCTGCTGAAGGACTTGGACAGGTTGGGAGAGTGGGCAGAGAAGTGGCAGATGGAATATAGTGTAGAAAAGAGTGGTCATGCATTTTGGTAGTAGGAATAAAGGCGTAGACTATTTACTAAATGGGGAGAGAATCCAGGAATTGGAGGTGCAAAAGGACTTGGGAGTGCTGGTGTAGGATTCCCAGGAAGTTAATTTGCAAGTCGAATAGGCAGTAAGGAAAGCAAACACAATGCTAGCATTTATTTCATGAGGGCTAAAATACAAAAACAGGAATGTAATGTTGAGGCTCTATAAGGCACTGGCCAGGCTGTATTGTGAGCAATTTTGGGCACCATATCTGAGGAAGGATGTGCCCGCTCAAGAGAGGGTCCTGAGGAGATTTACAAGAATGATCCCAGGAACGAGTGGGTTAATATAGGATAAGTGTTTAACAGCACTGGGACTGTACTCACTGGAGTTTAGAAGGATGAGGGGCCACCTCATTGAAGAATACTGAATAGTGAAAGGCTTGAATAGAGTGGATGTGGAGAGGATGTTCCACTAGTCGGAGAGTCTAGGACTAGAAGCCATAGCCTCAGAATTAAAGGACGTTCCTTTAGGAAAAAGATGAGGAGAAATTTCTTTATCAGAGGATGGTGAATCTGTAGAATTATTTGCCACAGAAGGCTGTGGAGGCAGAGATAGATAGATTTTTAACGCAGAAATAGATAGATTCTTGCTTAGTAGAGGTGTCAGGAGTTATGGGTAGAAGGCAGGAGAATGGGGTTAGGAGGGAGAGATAGATCAGCCATGATTGAACTGTGGAGTAGACTTGATGGACCGATTGGCCTAATTCTGCTCCTATCATTTATGACCTTGTGAAAGGTCAGTAGTTATACACAGTGAGGCACGTTCTATCATGGAGCTGGGTAAAGTGAGAAGCCTTCAAAAGTAAAATGTTTATTGATGCGTGCAGTGCATTAATCCTTCCAGAGCCAAGCGCAGCACAATGGAGCAGTGGGTGGAACTACTGGCTGACAGCGCCGTGTTTGATCCTGACCTCAGGTTTGTTTGTGGTGCATACGCTCTCTGTGACCGCGTGGTCTTCCTCCAGGTGCTTCAGTATCCTTCCACATTCCTGAGATGTGTGAGTTTGTAGGTTAAATGGCCTCCGTAAATTGCCCCTAGTGGGAGTGGATGCAAAAGTGGGATAACAGAACAAGTGTGAATTGGGTAGACACAAAATGCTGGAGGAACTCAGCGGGACAGGCAGCATCTCTGGAGCGAAGGAATGGGTGACGTTTCGGGTCGAGACTCTTCTTCAGACTGATATGTGAATAGGTGTCGGCAGTCGGCGTGGATTCAGTCAATTCAATACAATCAATTAGTGATTTTTTTGGTTTAGTAAATAACGCTACATGTTATAATGTCTCATTTATGTTTCATTCTTCCATTTGAAGTTTGGTACAACTTTGTTGTCTAAAAATTGGACCCATTAACCCCTGCATTTTTGTAAACCCTGTATGAAAATCACTTTATAATTGGTAAAAACAGGCCGAGTGTTCATTTTCAGGTTAAATCTCCTCTATGGGCAAATTTTAATAATTCACCTTATTATTGGTTGACATATTCAAGCATCATTTGTGTATATCCAGTGATGACTCGGGCCACACTTCCTCCATTACCAGTGGAAAGTGAATCTTTTTGGGATAATTGACATTGACCATTTATAGATAAACTGTAAGTGCATAATGCAGTGATTCTACAAGAGAGTCTACACCTTAACATCAATGTGCACACATAATCTACTAGAACCCTTCAGTGCCCAGGATAATGGAAGCTGCATTGAGACTTGCCCCTTCATTACTTGCGGCCCTTATGTGCTGTGGCACTGGGCTCAACCAAGATAGACCATGGCCCGCGGCACCATACGAGAGAGATGTGTATTGTTATCGATATTGGTGCACACAAGATGTGGTGCAAAATGTTGTTTTACATGTTATCTTGGTAAATCATAGGTTGGGCAAAAGAGAAACTAAACAGAGTGCAGCATATGGTGTTACATCTACAGAGGTAAGTGCAGATTTTAAAAAAGTGCAAGGGCCACAGCAAGGTAGTTTGGAAGATCGGGAATAGAACGTAGAACAGTACAGCACAAGAACAGCTCCTTCAGCCTACAATGTCTGTGCTGAACATGAACCAAGACATCACTTATCTACCTGCACATAACCCATATCCCTCCATTCCTTATATATCCATATGCCGATCCAAAAGCCTTAGATGTTCATAGTTGAATATTACGAGTAGTCCATTCACTGGTTTAATAACAGCTGGGAAGAAGCTGTTCTCGAATCTGGTAGTATGTTTCCATCCTCCCTCCTGTTTCCAGCAGCCTCTGGCAACTTTTATTAGTAGTTGCTCTGTGGAGAGCTGTGCCACAGAGAGGGCGGTGTATTCTCTGGTTCACTCCCTACCAGTCAGTGTGGTGATTGAGGACTTTCACACAGTTTCTGATGGGAGGTACATATCCATCATATTCCTTCATGAGTTTGGATACCAACTGTCAAGGCCCTTCTTTTGTCATTTGTCTGCCCAATTTCATGAATTTTTACACATAACACCTGCTTACTCACTAACTCATTATTAGTACACCCACTTACTTAGTGCATCAGAAGAGGGTGAGATCCAATTCCTAGGCAAATAGGTTTTACGTTTCCCTACATATATTAAGTGTATGAAGTTAATTGTGTATTGTGTACAATGAACACTTTGCAACCTTCATTAATCATTTATATACAAATTTTCCAGAGCGCATTGGCATCTGTTGCACAAAGGATTGCTTGCACTGTTGGCTGATTTCTTTGAACTGTAATCCTTTCCTCCTCCTTATGTCTGTAGCCAGGTTTGCAATCACTAGATGTACCATCAGTGCTTGCCAGCCAGTGCGTCCCCTGACCTGTTCCATGGCATTTGTGTAATCACAATCAATACTGTTCAAATATAAAATTAAAACCAATCTAACCAAAGCTGATCAGAACCCGACACAAAACCACTGTTGTTATTGGATTCTTTTCCTGCCACTTGTACCGAGATACAGTAAAGAAAAAAATGTTTTTGTTCTATCCAATTTAATTATACGTTAATACAATCAAGCAAATACAAAAGTACAATAGGTAAAGCAAATAAATATTTAGTTTAGTGTAGTTTATTATTGTCAAGTGCACTGAGCTACAGTAAAAACGCAGTTTTGCTGTGTGCTATTCAGTCAACGAGAAGACAATACGATGTTCCAATCAAGCCGTTCACAACTTATAGATACTGGATAAAGGGTATGTTATTTAGTGCAAGATAAAGTCCGATTAAAGATAGTTCAAAGGTCTGTCTCTGAGGTAGATGGCAGGTGATGACCTCACTCCAGCTAACAAGAGGACGTGGGATGTGCCCAGTAACAGCTGGAAATAAACTGTCCCTGAATCTGGAGGTATGCAATTTTAAACCTTTGTAACTCTTGCCTGTTGGGAGAGAGGAGAAGAGGGAGTCATCAGGGTGGGACAGGTCTTTGATTATGCTGGTGGCCTTGCCCAGGCAGCGTGAAGTGTAGATGGAGTCCATGGAAGGGAGGTTGGTTTGCGTGATGGTTTGGGCTACGTCCACGACTCTCTGCAATTTCTTGTGGTCTTGGATGGAGCTGTTCCCAAACCGTGCTGTGATGCATCCTGATAAAATGCTTTCCACAACGCATCTGTAGAAATTGGTCAGGGTTGTTGAGGACCTGCCAAACTTCCTAAGACCTTCTAAGAAAGTAGAGGCATTGGTGTGCTTTCATTGCCATTGCTTCGATGTGGCGGACTACCAGAGTACAGAATTACCCGAGTATGGAATATAGTTTTGCAGCATTTGCAGTTTTACAGATCCAGAGACAAAATGCAAAGCCTGTAATGAAGTAAGTTGGAAGGTCGGGACTACTTGTGGTCGTTTAGAGGTCTGTTAACAGTGGCGAAGAAGCCATTCCTGTGTCTGGTGGTACACGCATTCAAGCTTTTGTGCTTTCTGTGTGATGGGAGCTGCTCCTACCAGGCCATTGGTGTAAGAGAATTTTGACCAGGAATGCAGCATGCAGGCTGTACCCAGCGTTGCAGGCAGGGACGAAACACGTTGAAATGTGTGTCTAGGAGTTTGATGAAGGGTCTAGACCTGAAACATCACCCATTCCTTCTCTCCAGAGATGCTGCCTGTCCCGCTGAGTTACTCCAGCATTTTGTGGCTGCCAGAGGAACTCAGCGGTTCAGGTAGCATCTGTGGGGGGGAAATAGACACATGGCATTTTGGGTCGGGACCCTTCAGAAAGGAGTTGATGATGACTGTGATGAATCATTGAAGGATCCCAACCTGAAATATCATCTGTCCATTTCCTTCCCCAGATGCTGCCTAACCCGCCAGGTTCCACCAGCAGTTTGTCTCTTACATACCGAATTATTGTCGGTCAGCACAGACTTGATAGGCCAAAAAACCTGCTTCAGTGTTGCGTCTCCCAATAATTCCGTGACAAAGACTGGCCAGAAATTGTGTGCATAACATTACTAAATTACATCTAAAACATGATTGCTACATTCAGTGAAATATAATATGTAGAAGCCACTGGGGGCACTTAGAGATGACGGGGGATTTGTCATGACTGTTTAAATCTCACTTGAGAAGGATTCTGAGGCACGTAGATGATCCGGGCCAGTCACACTGATGGTGGCCTTATCAGGAGTGTGGAGGACAGCTTTGGGCCAGGCTTACCCGGGTGCTGGAAGTGAGAGCAAGGTTGCTGTCGCTACCCTGCAGGTCCTTCATTATTTGACCCCACCACCTGCTGTCCCCCATGCCATTCTACCCATCAAGTCTACTCCACCATTCAATCATGGCTAATCTATCTCTCCTTCCTAACCCCATTCTCCTGCCTTCTCCCCATAACCTCTGACACCCGTACTAATCAAAGGATTAGTATTAATATCTTGCCATTATCCTTCGATCCCCTGAGAACCTGCCTCAACCCTCATCACATAATCACACTTCCTTCCCCAATTACTAACAATGCATATCTAACACTGTCCTCCACTATGTTCTGCTCCTTCACTTAGATGAATAATCACTCACCTTTTCCAGCTGCATTTGACTCACTGATACACCATCAATGGTTGAAAGTTCAGTTTATTATCACGTGCACTGATTAAGGGACAGTGAAACTTGAATTACCATACTTGAATTACCATATTAAAAAAAAAAGCAACAAAACACACAACTACATAAAAGTTAACATAAACATCCACCACAGCGGATTCCCCACATTCCTCACTGTGATGGAAGGCAATAAAGTCTGAATTTCTTCCTCTTTATTCTCCCTCGGTCGTGGCAGTCGAATCATCTGCAGTCAGGGCGATCGAAGCTGCTGCAGCCAGTGATCAAGGCTCCCACGTTGGGGGGATCGAAGCCCCCGCGTCCCATCTTCCATTGATGCCCTCCTGAACACCCTCCTACCTCTGCCCTGTGCCTCCCTTGCAGATGATTCAGGGCCTTGCACAATATGTCTGTAGTGCTCCTTTAATGTGTTTTCCCAAAACTGGAGGACTTCCAGCCCTAAGAACCTAGTTGCAAGTTGGAGATATTGTAGTCAAGATCCAGGGCATGATTCATCAGTGAGAAGTTCTATGTTTCACTACACGCTAGTGACTCATGGTAATTGGGCAATAATTTGCACTCTTGTCATTAGGTGAAAGTAAGTAAGTTCTGCAAATCATAATGTAGAAAATTAGGTGTAAATGTTGTAAATCCCAATTTCTACCCATCGTATTTCGTCCAGTTTGGAAGGTACCCAATGAAAGACAGTCTTGGTCCCACTGGAGGTGCCTATGTTTGAAGTTCTCTTTATAGCTGGATCTTTCGTGGTGTTGTTAACTTGATTTTTGAGTCTGTCTAGTTTGAAGGTATGCAATTCAGACTCTCTGAAGACGTTGTTGATGGATGTTCCTTATCATTGAAAGGATTAACCTTAAAAAGTAAAATAATAATAAAAATTTGCTAATTTTCAAATCACGCGTCCGTAACGTGTTGTCTAAGTTCGAACAATAATGCAGAATAGGTGAACACTCTGGGGGAAGAGTGTTTTATTGCAAATGTTTACATTACAGTTGTCAAAGTAGTGACGCTGTACAGCATAGCGGATGTATTGGGGAGATTTTTTGGTGTACAGCGTACTGTCCCCCTTTTGCAGCGACGCATAAAATGACGACGGCAGTTCGTCCAGTTCTGATGTTTTGTCACTTGAAATGTCGACCAAATCGACGTTTTTGAGCTTTGCAAAACTTTCCAACTTAGAGAATCCAAACTTTATTGATATTTTGGTACTGGCAGCATCCGATTCTTCCAGCAATGTCGATAAATCATCGTCAGTCAGCAACTCGAACTGTGGCTCTCCCGCATGCGCAGCATCAAGCAGACTGCAAAACTCCCCCAAAATACTGTGTATCGGTATCGCTATAGTATTGTATTGATATTGGTTTTCTGACCAGTAAAAATAATTACACAGTACAGCAGTGGCGTTTAGCCAATCAGGTTGCAGAGATTCTTAGACCCATTCTATAAATAAATGTTGACATTAGTTAAGCACTGGATCAGATTCTATTTGGTCTGTGAAGTATACAAGAGCAGTAATAACTCTGGGACCATAAAGGAAAGAAGAAGCTTAAATATGCTTTTGGATACATGTGATTGGAAGGTATTGTACAATTGGTCTTTTGTCAGTGGCAGCGGTGAGATTGCATTTGTGGTCCCACTTCTGCTCTCATCCACACCATAGAGTATGGATGACTATTCAGTCTCCTAGGCTTAAACTTGGCCTTTCATGATGCAATATTCCTCTTACTTTCAGAATAATCGCATTAGTAACAACCTGGTGATCTTATAGAGGGGTGCAAAATCATGATAGGAATAGATTGGGTAGATGCACAGTCTCTTGCCCAGAGATGGGGAATCGAGAATCAGAGGACATAGGTGTAAGGCGAGGGAAGAAAAATTAAATAGGAATCTGAGAGGTAACTTTTTCACACAAAGGGTGATGGGTGTATGGAAAAAGCTACTGGAGGAGGTCGTTCAGGCAGGTACTATCGTAACATTTAAGAAACATTTGGACAGGTACATGGATATGACAGATTTAGAGGGATTTGGGACAAACATAGGCAGGATGGAGTAGTGTAGATTGGACGTGTTGGCCGGTGTGGGCAAGTTGGGCTGAAGAGCCTGTTTCCACGCTGTATGACTCTATGAGTAACAAGCTGTTATTTATTGGGGTTGAAACTCACTGCCAGACAATTTCCAGCAGGGGTCACTGAACCTGATTGCAAGAGACAATTCCTGCTTCTTGGATTGAAAGCAACGACAGCACCCCAAATTGTTAGATTGGCTGTGATTAACCCTCTCAGCGGCGCCCAGTAATTGACTCTTGGATCAGTACCACATTGTCAAAATAAACCAATGCATTTACCGATGATGGCATTTCAGGGGTAATTTTAACATGCTAAGATTGGCATTCAGAGTCATGGGTTTAGCCTGGAATTAATGTTTAAGAAAATAATGTTTTTTTCCCTTTGGGGCTCTCAATGCTACTGGTGTTTTTCTGCCAACAAAACGATTTTATTTGTTAAAGGAGTAGCAATGAAGATGTTGCTGGATAGGAAATTTATAATATTGGAATTTTGTATCCTTCAGCCGATCCTACTGAGAGGAAGTCCTGTGCAACAGATAAAGAAAGCAGAGCCCAGCTGAAGCTCTCAGACCGATTAAGCATTCTGCTGTGCAACCAGTTAAAGTTAAAGATTCAGCCTTCGAGTGTCCTGGGCTACAGTGGATGCATCTCTCCAGGATTCCTGGAATGTTACACCACTGAAGGAGGACATTTGGCCCATTATGACAATTGTCTTTGAAGGAGCCATCTAAATAGTAGAACTTGTCTGCTCCCTTGGCCCTGAAACCTTTCCCTTTTCAAATGTGAATCCAAGGGGCGACACTGTGGCACAGCGGTAGAGTTGCTGCCTTACAGCGCCAGAGTCCTGGGTTCCACCGTGACAATGGGTGCTACCTGTACGGAATTTGTGTGTTCTCCCTGTGACCCCATATTTTTTTGGGGTGATCTAGTTTCCTCCCACACTCCAAACACGTGCAGGTTTGTAGGTTAATTGGCTTCCGTAAAAAAAATGGCCCTAGTGCGTTGGATAATGTTAGTGTACGGGTGATCGCTGGTCTAGGTGGGCCGAAGGGCCTGTTTCCATGCTGTATCTCTAAACTAAACTATACTAAACTAAACTCAATTAAAATAAACAAATCCCCTTTGAAATTTATGACCGGAACTGCCCCCCTAATATTTCCTGCATACAGTCTTTTGTGTCTCTTTTTTCATCTCATCTCCACTTTGTTTTGGTGGAAAATAATCTTAAATTGGTGTCTTGTTGCCACCAACCCACTTTGTGGAACCAGGCTCTCCATGGAGGTATGGAGAGGTTCCTCCATATTGGACTGGTCTGTCGCGGCTATTGAACAACCTGTGCAGGTTTGGCAATATTTCTGGAGCTTTGTCTATCCCTTTTAATAAACCAACTCACTTCCTTACTGCAGACAAAATGTGCCTTAACCCAATCTGAATGTTTGCATGGATGGTTGGCCTTGATCTGATATAAGTCGATGGTGATGCTATCCTGATGCCCTCTCTGCTCCCCTTTCATTGTAGATGCACAAATGGATCAGAAAACAAAATTGTCTGGTAAAAGGATCTAATGCAAGAAAAGATGAATTCATCTTTACCTAGTTTCTGTGGTTGCCAAAGAGTGACGAACGTCTTCAGCAAAGACACAAAGTACTGGAGTAACTCAGCAGGTCAGACAGCATCCCCAGAGAACATGGATGGGCAACGTTTCGAGTTGGGAGGCTGCTTCCGACTGAAGAATCCCGACCCAAAACCTATCCATGTTCTCTAGGGATGCTGCCTGACCCACTGAGTTACTCCAGCATTTTGTGTCCTTTCTTGGTAAACCAGTATCTGCAGTTCCTTGTTTCTGGTAAACCACCACTATTTGACAGTGTAGAGAACTGACTGCAGCCATTTGATGGAAGGTAGCAGTTTGACATGAGGGAAGGAATTGGCGTAAATCTGGATGCGATGATCTGATTCTGCTGTGAAAACCTCTTTAAATCATGTGTAGCTATAAACATGTTGCTATTGTAGTATGACTGGCTGACAAGTAAGGTGCAAGAGTGTAAGCCTTTCATCCCCCTTCATTGCCCAAAGTTTCATTTAAGTTATTGCTTCTGGATGCATTGGCAACACAACATCAATATTAATATCAATAAAAATATTTTTAAACGGCTTTCTTTTTTATAGCACCTTTTTACTTTGTATAATCCAAGGCAATTCACAGCCAATTATACTATTGAAATGTTGATGTATTAATATTCTTCACATGCTTTCAAAACTGAGAGTAGGCAGGCGAAGTAACACCTCTGGTGAAAATTCCAAATACTAGAAGGTGAGAAAGCTAAATTTGAAATGCTCTGTCTTGGGCAGACCAGATGGGTTTCCATTTGCGGGATAGGGCAGGCAGTGGGAGGTCACTATAGAAAGAAGAAAAGTTGGTTCCCGACCCAAGGGTGAAGTAAATCAATGTCTTAAATGTTTCCTCCACCCACACCATGCAATATAGACCATCAGGAAGATTCACAGCAGCATCTTACCAAGACTTTATCAACACCGCCTCCCAATACATGACCAAGAGCAAAGATAGACACAAAAACCTGGAGTAACTCAGCAGGACAGGCAGCATCTCTGGAAGGAAGGAATCGGCGATGTTTCTTCAGACCCAAGGGCACTTGGATATGGGAATGCTTCCACCTTTGAGCTGGTCAATATCCTGATTTTGAATTTGATTGCTGCTCCTTTGTTACGAGCAGAACACATTCCTGGAATGTCCTACCTAACCCTGCTATGGAGATGCATTTACCACTAATATTGCGGTGATTCAAAAAAGATCCAATACTACTGGAGACAATTAGAAAAGGACCATTGACACGTTCTGCCAGCAAACATAAAAACAATCCCAAGAATGAACGATTGGAAATGGACTGGCTAGAAACTAACCTGATCACACTAAAGGAACAAAATAACCCCTCCCCCACTTTAATAATCAGCCTGAAGAAGGATCCCGAACTGAAACTTTATCTATCCATGTTCTCCAGATACACTGAGCTAATCCTGCACTTTGTGTCCTTTTGCCTAGAACCATGGTGGAAGTAGTATGACTGGCTGACAAGTAAGGTGCAAGAATTAGGAATGAAGAGTTAGACTTTGCCTCACACTGTGGAACAATATTTTCTACTGTTTTACCAAACGTAAGGCATTTATTAAGTCACCACAACACAGTTGATGATAGAAAGGGAATGTGTACACCAAGGTAGGAAAATGTGAAGAACTTTTATGTCCCAAGGTGAACATTCAGATGACAAAAGTAACAATATCCCACACAGCCAGCACGGAGGTCAGGATTGAAACTGGTTTGCTGGAACTTTAGTGCCTAAAAAGTAGAATACCTCGAAGTTGGTGCAACTTAAATTTCACTTCCAAATATAACCATTTGATCTTGTTGGCAAGGTGGATAGTTATGATTGATAATCAGGTTTCCATAAGACTAAAGAACATAGGAGCAGAATTAAGCCATGTGGCCCATCGTATCTACGACATTTAATCATGGCTGGTCTATTTTTCCTTCTCTACCCCATTCTCCTGCCTTCCTCCTGTTTCAGGGTAATGCAAATGGGAGGATTTGTCTGCAGTTTTGTGTGGGTACAACGGGTAGTTTAGTTTAGTTTATTGCCACGTGTACCGAGGTACAGTGAAAAACTTTTGTTGCATGCTATCCAGTCACCGTAAAGACAATACATGATTACAATCAATCCATTTACAGTGAATGGATACATGATAAGGGAATAACGTTTAGAGCAAGGTGAATCCAGCAAAGTCCGATCAAGGATAGTGCGAGGGTCACCAATGAGGTAGATAGTAGTTTAGGACTGCTCTCTGGTTGTGGTGGAATGATTCAGTTGCGTATTACAGCTGGGAAGAAACTATCCCAGAATCTGAAGGTGTGTGTTTTCACACTTGTATACCATTTGCCTGATGGTAACGGGGAGAAGAGGGAGTGGCCAGGGTGCGACTCGTCCTTGATTACGCTGCTGGCCTTGCCGAGGCAGCGTGAGCTATAAATAGAGTCAATGAAAGTTACTCCAGCTTTTTGAGTCTATCAAAGGAAGAGATATTGGTTTGTGTGATGGTCTGGGCTGCGTCCACAATTCCCTGCAATTTCTTGCGTTCTTGGATGGAGCTGTTCCCAAACCAAGCCGTGATGCATCCTGATAAAATGCTTTCTCTGGGTGCATCTGTAGAGGTTGGTGAGAGTTGTAGTGGACATGCCAAATTTCCTAAGCCTTCTAAGGAAGTAAAGGCGTGGTGTGCTTTCTTGGACGTTGCTTCAAATATGGGTGGTCCAGGAGATGTTGTTGGTGATATTGACTCCTAGGAATTTGAAGTTCCTCTGCAACTCATCAGTCTCTACAGTTGGCAGAGCCTGATTTTGTTTAGCTCTGCTGCCACATGCTAAAAGTCGGCTTACTTCCTTCCGTGTGCCAGAATTAAAATATTGTGGGAAAGTTATGAATGGATACTTGTGGTAAATAGACATGTGTGCTCTCAATGTGTTCATGATCATTGGGGGACAGAGGTAATGTTCCTTTTGCAATCTGACCCCTTACTCCCACCCCTACCCCCCCCCCCCCCCCACCCCACGCCATCCCCCTGCCTCTTGCCCTACTTCACACATACGCCACCCACACTGCATTGAAACTAATGCAATCAGAACTTACTTGTGCTACTAGCCAGTGCTGAACAAGCTACAATCACCTCTAATAGCACAGGATTCCCACATGACTGCACTGAAGTGTCAGCCTAGATTATGGGCTCAAGTCTCTAGAGTGGGATTTCAATCCACAACCTCATGAGTTCAAATCCCTCTCCGAAGTAATGCAGAGAGTGCAACCACAAAACCAATACTGACAGCGGTGAGCTCCACTTCCATTGATATGAAATCAAATCCATGAACATGTTACTACGGCAGAAAACAAGATTAAAAATAAGGAAACAAAAGCAGCACTTTATCTGCGAGCGGCATCATCCACCGATGCATTAGTGAGAAGTCTACTGAAAAATAACATGAAAGGAACTGAGCAGAGATGTATAGTGAGACACAGGATTAGAGAACTATGACTGATTGGACAACTAAGGCTGAATTTAAGGCATCTCCAGTGAGAGAAGAAAGTTGGAAATGGTTACAAATAAAATGCAGTATGAGCAGCGTGCAAACTCAGTAGTGTGCTGCAGCTATGGACAAACTGCAGTGAGAGATGAAGAGAATTCCAGTCAAGGACTAATTCTGCCCATGGTACTTATTGCGGCCACTAGAACACACTCACAAAAGGGCTGCTGTGGATTTGAGTTACTGTAACAAAAAGTATCGCCAAGTTGTTGAGACAACGTGATTTTAATTTGTCCACCCCTTGTCTATTTAACGTAAGGCTCCATTTAAAAATTAACCTGGCATTAAATGGGGTGCTGACGGCTCAGTTTATGCCCTGACAAGTATTTGAGCTTAATTAGTATTTTGAATGCTCTAGTTCAGTCCTCTACAGGCAGCACAGTTGAGCAGCGGTAGAGTTGTTGCTTCACAGCTCCAGAAACACGGGTCTGATCTTAACTACGGGTGCCCTCTGTATGGAGTTTGTGCGTCTCCCTATGACCGCATGGGGTTCCTCCTCTGGGTGCTCCAGTATCCTCCCACACTCCAAAGACGTGTGGGTTTGTAGGTTTAATTGACTTCTGAAATTTGTCCTTATGGGCCTGTCCCACTTAGGCGACTTTTTAGGCGACTGCAGGAGACTATGCGGTCGCCACATGGTCGCGGGTGGTTGCCGGGGAGTCGCCTTCATGGTCGTGAGGAGTTCCCGTCTTCTGGGAACTAGTCGCGGCTTCATTATGGTCGACGCAAAATTTTCAACGTGTTTAAAAATTAGCGGCGACTAGAATTAAACTGCCATGGCGTGTAGCGGGAATTCTCGAGCCGTAGGTGGGTCACCAGGAGATCCTAGTGGGTTGCCAGGAGGTCGTAGGTTATAGCCGGTGCTGACCGGTGAATTTCATTGGTTCATTGGGGAAAAAAAACCGTAAGCAGTAGTTTTCAGAGCCAAGGATAACCGACCGGTAATGCTAATGTCCGCCAAGCTTCATAGCCGTGTATCTCTGGCTTCTTGAAGGTTGTCTCGACTCCTTCTCCCCCCTCTCACTCCCCTCGTTCCCCCTTCTCCCCCCTCTCCCCTCCCCCCCCTTTTAAAGGACTTACCGTACACTGTGCTTTTTAGCTTCTTAATTACAGCGTCAAGCTTTCTGTTCATCGTGGTGTGTGTCTGTATTGCCTTGGCTTTGCACC